>OX038886.1:0-722852 GCA_943789525.1 Agriphila geniculea | reverse complement strand
ATCCAAAATTATTATCCAACAATGTTGATTAATAGGTACCATCGCGCTCATGTAACACCCCTAACATTCAGAACTTGTGCAAGCTTTGCGCGATAATTCGAATCAACGATTCTCAAAGTGTACTCAAATACTGTGGGTTAAAAACACTCAGCTGTATTGAATAGGTTGTATTAATAATAACAAATATTTGTGTATCCCGATCACGGTAGATTATTTCTAAAATTATTTGAATTAAACTAAATCTTTGATTCACAAAAAGAGACATTATGTTGCTCCTTATTATTATTTATGCGTAATCAAGGTCCTAATCATAAAGTCATACTTTGAAAGAATATTAAGAAATATTGTTTTTCATCATTTTTAAATACAAAGTTGATAATAATAAAGACACATTTTCATGTCGGTTCCATCTTTAACTAGTTCTGACATGACTTTGAGAACCTACGACAACCATGCAACGTAAGCTGGATGCTCACCTTGTGTAGTGGAGCTGATTATATTACAAGTATTATATTAAAATATCATTCAATTGTATGTGAAATAATAAAAATGTCTCAAGACCAAATTTTACTCAAGCAATTTATTTTCAAGTACCGTTTCCTTTTATATCAATTAAGTCGAGAATTGGTAAACAGATATTGTGAAGTAACGTCGTTATTATCATTTACAAAAAATGTTTTCCCAATATAGTAGTTACGTTCGGTTCTGCTTGTTTACCTATTTCTTTTTTTATGATAATTAAAATCATATTTACTTTTGATTTGAAAATGTAAATTAATCCAGAATTAATGGTAAAGCAAATACAAACAAATAAAAAAATATGGTTCAAAATGTGCATTCGACAGAAATAGACATATTTCTCTAGTACAAATTAAAATTATGTACCTAATATTTTTTCTACAAAAAAATAAAAGCGATAGTGTTTTTGTTTTTGAAGTTAGTTTTATATCTTTGTTTCAATTAAGTTAAATCAAAATTTTACTTAAGCGAATTATTTAATTAACGTTATTATACAGTGTGTTTTTTTTTTTTAACAGTGATCAAATTTTGTGGTATGGCTTAGACCATCAAACTGAACAACTATGTCTATGGGACCAACTTAATCAGATAAAAAAAAAATCAGCTGTTCCATAGGAAACATCAATATCTACTCGACTAAAATGTATGGAACAGCTGATTTTTTTTGCTCTGATTAAGTTGGTCCCACAGATAAAGTTGTTCAGTTTGATGGTCTAAGCCACACCACAAAATTTGATCACTGTTCAAAAAACACACTGTATAGTAAATACCCAACTATTCATCAATAAACAATGGTTCTTATTTTTTTAGGAGCCTAAAGAATGTTCTGACATAATATTTTGAAACATAGGTACTTAACCATTAAAAAAAGAACGTTTTGAAATATCCTGTTACAAAAAAAACAATATAATTGAATTGAGAACCTCCTCTTTTTTTAAAGTCGGTTAATACTTACTAAACTTACGCTTGACCATCTTTTTTGATGAGTAAGTGCTATTTTCTATTTATAAAGCCCTACAAAGCCAGAAATTACACTATTATTTGAGTGCGTTCTTCAATAGCTGGCCAACGGTCTACAAATAAAAAAATGTTAGTAAGTATTTTTTATGGATTTACTTTATTTTATTTGTCAATTTATTTCATTCAAGGTGATTTTTTTTACAGGTAAAAAGCCACATTATTTTCTTGTGTCTAAATAAATAAATATTTTTACAGGTCTGACTCGGAGTTCGAAGCATCATCAGTGGTGTCTGCTGCACCACCACCGCCAAAGAAAGCCACCAAGAAACCGAGCAAGCGCAAGGACGCCGGCCACTACGAAGAAGTCGCGAGACTCGACGACGCCGTCGCCGCCACTTGATTTTGCTCGCAGCTCGGCGGCTGCGGGGTGCGGGCGGATCCAAACGCAAAGCTTCGCCACCACCAGATTTTATCACAACTCATACTCACAGGTAATAAAATTGTTTCATTCATTGAAGTGTAAAATACTTATTTTATTTTCTTTTTCTAATCAAGTGCAGTCTATATTCACTATTGAAACTTTACTGATTTTTATACACTACTAGCTTCCACCCACGACTTCGTCCAAACGGTCTATAGAATTCATGAGTAAAGAAATCATTCTACGGGAATCCACAACAGGGATAAAAATCTAATTTGTAGTTCTAGGTTTTGAACTATTTATTTACCAATTTTTATCTAAATCGGTTTAGTCGTTTCAACATTCAAACATACTAGGTAATAACCTACCTTACAGTACTAAACTATAACTATTTTTTTATTACAGGTCAAAGAAACCAGACCTGTTTAACATCTTGCGGGCTGAGGAAGCCAGCTGCAGCGAACCTAAACACCGCGGGGGCGGTGACGTAACATCGAGCTTCGCCAGCCGAGTATCGACGGGAACTTCTCGTCGTACACTGAAAACCAGCGGTGATTATTTCGTAGACCTCAAAGTCTACAAAACACTTGACTACGTGTCCAACGCTGCCGATGTTCGTTACAAAAAGGCATTGGTGACGGTCAAACTTCAGTGCGACGAGTCTTCGTCGTCTTGGGAGGCGTTGCAAGGGTTTCTAGGTCGGGCTTGGACTCTGTTCGAAGGGTCGGAGCCAGTACATTACAGTGATAAAATTCATTTTAAGTCTTAATTTTATTTTTAGGTAAGTAGGTACCTACGTAATGAATTTTTCTTTATTTTTTTAGTAATACTTACGTTGTCGATCTTTGCTACAAAACGATTTTGGTGACGGTGGAAACTTACTTACTTATAGTGTTAAAATTAACACTGTTTTATTTTTAAAGTAGGTACCTACCTTAATCTTAAATTGTAATTATTTTAATACCTTAACTCGTACTTACTACTTTTTAGTTTTCAAACAAAATTTTGCTTTTAAAAAGATACTTTTTGTTTAATTTTAATTTTATAATCACTTACTATGCCTTTCTGTACCGCGTGTAACATATCTGTACACAATAAATCATGGGTGGGTCATCTGAGAAGTAATTTTCATAAAAATAATAATCATACCATAAAACATAGTGATGGTGTAGAAATCGTAACTTCTGCCTTCCGTAATCGTATTTTAACGTACAAAATAATAGCGACTGATCAAATTCTGTCAGCTTCAGTTGATAATTTCTTTACTGCAATTCGTGATAAGTTAAAATCTCTTTTAGATGAGTACCTTATTAAACACACATGTGTCAAAGTGAATTTTGAATTTTTTGCTACATTTATACAATTTAAAGATAATTCACAATCAGTTAAATCTTTTATCACAAAAAACAAAATCTTGTATTTTAATTATGACTTTGAAAAACTGTTTTTTGAATCAGTTACGAACTTAAAAAAAAGTATCGAGGAATTTGAGCATTGTGATAGCGGATGGTCTTTTTTAAACAATTTATATATTGAGGTCAATCTCAATAAATACCAACCTCTAGGAGGTTCAAGTTTTATCAGTTTACCTAAATCAATTCAAGCTAAAAAAGCATGTTTAAATATTTTAAACAAGGATCAATATTGTTTTTTATGGTGTGTAACAGCTGCTTTACACCCAGCTAAAAATCACCCAGAAAGGACATCGTCTTATCCAGATTTTCGCGAACTTTTTGACACAAGCGGGATGTCATTCCCTGTTACTTTTCGCGATATTAAAACATTCGAAAAGAATAACTCAAACATAAAGTTTATAATTTATGGATTGAAAAACAATAAAACAATTGTAGGTCCTTTATATAAATCAGAATTTGAGAAAAAAAAACAATCAGAAAATTATACATTTACTATTTCTTGAAAATCAAAGTTCCTCTCATTATTGTCTTATTAAAGACTGTTCTAGACTTTTTCGAAGCCAAGTAACGTCTCACCACGGTAAAGTTTATTTTTGTGACTTGTGCTTATTATTTTTTAGTACTTTGGAAGAAGTAGATAATCATTTATGTGGAGGTGTTGCGACTATTCTACCGGATAAGGGTTCAGTAATACAATTTAAAAACTTTGATCGTAAACAAAATATGCCCTTTTGTATTTATGCTGATTTTGAATCAATGCTTCAAACTAATGATGCTAACTGTCATTCTTCTAAAAACACGACTACGTTGCACCACCACGTGCCTGTAGCGTTTGCCTATTATATCGTTTGTTGCGACAACCCTGAGTATAATCGTTACGTATCATATCGAGGGCCTGATTGTGATAAGCGGTTTGTAGAATCAATTATTGAAGACGTACGTAAAATATATAAAAGAGTTAGCTCAACGGCTCCGATGATTTTTACTAGTGAGGACCAAACTGATTTTAATAAAGCAACTCATTGTCACATTTGTCAGAACTTTGTTTTTTCAGACAAAGTTCGTGATCACTGTCACATTACCGGTCGTTACCGCGGGGCTGCACACCCATATTGTAATTTACAATATAAACGTCCTTCATTTGTTCCCATTTTTTTCCATAACCTAGCTGGTTATGATTGTCACTTATTTATAAAAGCCTTGGCTGAGGTTCCTGGTGACATAAAAATTATACCTAAAACTAAAGAAAACTATATTTCATTTACAAAGTTTGTGCCAGTTTCGAGGAATCAGTTTTATCAACTTCGATTCGTCGATTCATTTAAGTTTCTGGCAACAAGTTTAAGTAAATTATCAGATACTTTAAAGCCAGAAGATTTCAAATACCTAAAAAGTCATTTCCCTAGTCAAGACAAATTTCAGTTGCTCACTCGCAAGGGTATTTATCCATATGAATATATGAACTCATGGGAACGGTATCAGGAAAATTGTCTTCCACCCAAAGAAAGTTTTTACAGTTCGCTTAATGATCAACATATATCTGATGATGATTATAAACACGCACAATTAATATGGTCAACATTTAAAATTCCTGACTTAGGAAGTTATACAGATTTATATTTGAAAACAGATGTGTTATTAATTGGCAGACATATTTGAAAATTTTAGAAGGACTTGCAAACAACACTATGAGTTGGATCCAGCTTTTTATTTAACTGCGCCTAGTTTAGCATTCGATGCAATGTTATTAAAAACAGGAATTCAATTGGAACTTATTAGCGATTTGTCTATGGTGCGGATGCTACAGAGTGGTATAAGGGGTGGGTGTGTGCTTATGTTCGCATAGACATGCTAGAGCAAATAATTCTTACTTACCGGATTACAAACATTCAGAACCTAGTTCCTTTATCGCTTATATCGATTGTAACAATTTATATGGGTTCAGTATGTGTCAATATTTGCCATTTTCAGATTTTAGATTCCTTGATCAAGATGAAATCAGCAAATTGGATATAACTAACGTAGCCACTGATGCAGATTATGGTTTTATATTAGAAGTAGATCTTGTTTATCCTAATCATTTGCATAATTTACACAATGATCTACCGTTTTGTCCAGAAAAATGTATTCCACCCGGTGGGAAGAATTATAAATTGATTCCGAATTTATATGATAAATTCAATTATGTAATACATTATATTCATTTACAGACTTGTTTAAAACATGGTTTGATTTTAAAGAAAATTCATAGAGTAATCACTTTCAGACAAAGTCCATATTTAAAACAATACATCGATTTGAATACAGCATTAAGACAAAAAAGCTCTTCAGCTTTTGAGCAAGATTTTTTTAAACTCTTGAATAATAGCGTGTTTGGAAAAACTTTGGAAAATAATGAGAAGAGGGTTAGCGTTCATTTAGTTAATCAGTGGAACGATACTAACAATGTGACAAAAAAAAGAAAATGTGCACAAAAGCTTATCGCTCGTCCTAATTTTCATAGTGCAACAGTTTTTACTAATAATTTAGTTGCAGTTCAATTAAACCCTGAACAAATAATCATGGACAAACCAATTTATATTGGTTTTACTGTTTTAGAACTTTCAAAAAGTCACATGTATGATTTTCATTATTCCACAATACAACCTTTTTACAACCATCGATTACAGATGTGTTACACGGATACAGATAGTTTTGTATATCTTATAGAAACAAATGATTTTTATGATGATATAAAAAAATATTTTTTGTCTTATTTTGATACTAGCAATTTTTGTGAAAATAATGAATTTAATTTACCAATACAAAATAAAAAAGTTCCTGGCTTATTCAAAGATGAAATGGGGGGTAAAATCATAAGTGAATTTGTAGGACTTCGTTCAAAATTATATTGCATTAAAACCGAAGACAAGATCATTAAAAAAGCAAAGGGTATTAAGAGAAACATTGTGCGTGATTTTAATGTGTCTGATTATGAAAAAACTCTATATGAGGACGACATTGTTCGTAAGACAAATATTTTATTTAAATCAATAAAACATGAATTATATACATGTGCTGTTAAAAAAATTGCTCTATCTGCTAATGACGATAAGCGTGTCATATCCAAAGATAAAATTTCAACAAAAGCATGGGGGCACACTAGTATCTTCAACTTTTAACATATTTACAAAAAATAATCATATTAAGTTTGTATCTAGATAAGTTTGTACTTTATTTAAAAAACGTGTTTTTTTGCTTGTTTAATAAACTTATTTGTGTTGTCAATTGTCAATGTAATGTACTTGTAGTTTTGTAATACTTAAAAAAATGTAATGTAAATAGTTACGGTACTAATCAAATTATTTTTACATTTAAATAAAACTTTTAACTTGAAAATTGCTTCGTTTTATTTTGAACCACCTAAATATTTATCAATATTTATGTAATGAAGAAAATGTTATAACAAGTACAAACTTGAATAGTAATCTGAGCAGCTTATGCCTCAAACACGTGTCACCAAAGACAAAAGCTGTCTCTGTGTGCGCACTGTGTTGCTGTAATTTGAGTCCTCTACTTGAATACGATAATATTACAAGTAATAGAATTTATTATTTTGATGAACCTAGCTTTTGTTCATTCTTGTATTGGTAAGCGCTCCGATAGCTTCTAACTACTCGCTCCGAATATCATCAATAAAGTTTGTGATTTAAAGATGGTAAGTTAATTGATCTTTAATTATTTTTTCAATAAAATTTATACCCTACATCTGCATCCTATCTCAGTTTATTTTTTTTTGTTACAGACAACACAACATTCAGATGATGTTTCTACATGTCCCATTTTGGATACTGGAATTTTCATTGATTCCTTTCAACATGCACAAGATCCGCTAGAAGGATTCACTGAGGAATTCTTCAAACCGCAAGCTCACCAAAAATCAAAAACGAAGATTCATGAACGAAAATTGAAGCATAAAAGAAGTCGTAACACGAGTGAGGTTTCGAAAAATGTGATTAAGCAACGTCGTCCACTTCATTCTTTTGTGATAAATAGTGCTCCTCGCCAAGGTCTTCGTTTGATAAAGATTCAAGTGCTGGACTTAGAGAGTGATCAACTAGTGAGTGACTGTATACACGATGATAGTGTCTTGCTAAGTTCGCAGTATGTGGTAAAAGATGTTGGTGATGAAATTATGGAACAGACTGAAAAAATAGTTAGTAATATTTCAAAAAAAATTTGTAACTATAGTTATACTAATTGGTATTAATATAAATAATCTATGTTGTTTAAATAGTAATAAATTAATTGTAATTTTCTAATTTCTAAGTGTGTAGTTTTAGTTCATTGAATGTTTATTAAATAATTATATTTTTTAAGATTGTTTTATCAATATAACAAATATAAAACAAATTATATTTCTAAAAAAATATGGTAATTGTAACTAGGGAAGTAGTAATATTTTAATGTAATAAAGTTTTGATTCAAGTACAATGTGTTTTTACTCAGTTGGTCCAAAATTAGTTAGTTATCATGATTAAAGTGAAATCAAAGACATTATATTTATTAATGATTTATTGAAACATATTTTACAAATTAATATTTCTTATACTAAATTAGAAAAAATCATAGATATAATTATCACAATACCACATCTTAAGACACAATACATTTTTTAATGCACACATTTTTTTATGATGAACGCAATTCCATACCTTGTTTCCTCTGTCATAGTAATCATTATGTAACTTTAAAAGTTTAGGACAACCCTTTTCACCTAATTCTATTATTTCACATTCTTGACATAACTCTTGAAGCCACATTATTTTATCCAATCCTTTAACCAATACTTTTTTTCCAATTAAATAAGGAACCACAATTCGTTGAAATTCTCGATAATCAATGAATCCTTCACTCCAAGTCATGCCACGGTTTCTTTCCAACCAACGCACTTGCTTTTGTTCTTCATTTGATAAATTTTTAAAAGAACAAGGCGGTTTTATTAAAAATGTTTGAGTATAATCTTTAGTAGCGATTGCAAACTCTTTAACTATAAATTTATTTTTGAAATCTTTAAACCCTTGTAGATCCACGACTATTGTATCGATATTCATGATATTTTCTTTACAATGTTACTTAAAGGTTTGTATTCAAATATGCAATCGTTCAGAATCAAACAGTAAGCAGCGGTCTGATCAGGTATTTCTTGATCGGCTTCGATTTCAACTCGCACGTCAATTGATCCTTTTAACGCTTCGTGTTGACGAGAGCAATCAATGACGAATAAGGGCGCGATTTCTTTGAATTCTTTTATACTCATCAACGGTTCAGCTCGACGTCCGTGATAAGACTGTTGGAACCTGGCGTATTGCTCGTATATTAATGTATATTTGTTGTCAATGAAACTAATGTTCAGACCTTCATATGGATAATAAGAAGAATTTAGAAAAACTTTTACATCACGTATATGGCAATGGTCGAACTCTGCCATTGACATTGTTGCATTATGTTTACGGTTTGTTTGAAAAGCGATTACAACGAATCGTGGTTTCTCCATCTGTGAAGATGTTTTAATAGACCAAGTATGTTTACGTGTTTTGGGAAGTAATGGATACTCATATAAGTCCCAATTACGAAATGCAACTGTAATCGGCCGATCTTTTTCTAAATGCCTAAGCAAACTAATTCTTTCTCTATCTGAAACTTTAACATGAGGCACTCGCCAAATAATTTTATTTATTGTTATATCTTCCACAACTTCACCAGCATTTAATTTTAAGGCATTGAGATTTGTGTTACTTCTCAAAAGAACTAATTCATGTTTACAGTTCATTATAATTTTTTCATAATCTTCAGCAAAACCCAACACTTTATTGAGTGGTATACAGGTGGAAAATATTCCACTGCCATCAGTAGTTGTACCTGTTGGAGACCAACCCCAAACTCGTGCGCATTTAGATTCATTATCGTTCAACGACAGATAAGATTTCATAGTGGTTGTAATGCCTGCATTTTTAATTCTATCTATTTCTACTCCATTTATTTCATAACGAATATCTTGAAATAAAAATAATGCGAGGTTATTTACAAAATGCACACTCGTTACTCCTTCTTTTTCTTTCGTATTTTTATACACATTTACTCTGCCCTCAATATACAAACTGCTGAGTGAAGGCAATATGTAGAGGTCTTGCTGATTTATCGGTATCCGTATTTCATCGTTCTTGTTGAAACTTGTTACGTATGGTTTGTACGAATGATATTCAAAACTTTCAATACTGTTATCATACGATGCAGGTTGAGTTACATTTAAAAAATTCATTTTATCAATCCTAGTGACTTCAAAAATTCCTTATTGCTTTTTGTCAGTTTCTTTATTGATCGAAATGGTGCTCCCTTATGAGATGATCTTTTAGAACTGACTTGAGTTTGTGTAGTATGTAGGCTTTTATTGAAATTCAACATGTCTTTTTAAAGTGTAAGTATAGCTGTACTTCTTCACCACGTAAATTAATTTGATTATTATCAGCGTCTAATAATCTTATATTGATAGCACTTATTGAACTTTGATTAACGGGAAAATAAATTAAATTTTTAGGTATTTCAATGATTCTATAACCAGGTGGTACGTTTGGCACGAATTCATAAATTATATGGCTTGCTTTTCCATTCACAAATGATCCACTGATTACATCGCATTCGATGCGCACGATAGTTGTTGATAAAATGCTAACAGGATATCTAGACTCTGTATTTATATTAGCCTTTATTGTTTCCATACCAAAACCCAAAATTTTACCAAGTGAGTCATTTTTATTGAAGTGAACTTCTTCTGAACAAAAAATACTTGTTTTTAATGTGTTGTTGTTTGCACTCAATCTCAATGCAATATTTTTGATATTGCTCTTAAGATAATCACAAATATCTTGAAGTTCATAAGATCCTTCTGGTATTTTTATAATGCCATCTTTACCATAATAAAATTTATTATTTCTTTCATCTATATTAGGGATGGAATTAAAAGTTGAAAAATACAACAAACCACACTGATACTCTCCTTCTAATTGTATTATAGGAGAGTAGTTTGTTATTAAAGACGCTCCTCTGCCAGTTATAGACACAGTGAAAGACATGTTTATACTGATAAAGTTTATTATATTACTCTTAATATAAATGTTGTTTCCAATAGTTCCTTAAAAAATTTAAACACAGATGACCACAAATTATAGTACCAAACTTCTGATACCGCACATAATTGTAAGTTATTGACATATTCCTTAAATAATTTATTAATTCTAATGGAGGTCTTAAATCACCAAAACTATCAAAATATTCACAGTAGTCATTTTGTTTAACATAGGCTACCCAATGTGTTCCTGGATTTTCAGAACTATCTAAATTTAATATAGCACACTCTATTTTTCTTGGTTTTGAGGGGAGTGAATCTCTCATAAATACTCCTCGAAAATAAGGGATGTCAGCTGCATGCTTTAAAATGTCTAGATTTGTAAGGGGACGTCTGGGTAGCCCTTTGTTTAGTTTTTTGAAGGATTCAAGTATAATCCAGCTCCTCTTTTAAGAGGCTTAATATACATCCCTTTTCCAAGAGCAACAGCTTCCATTGCCTTGTTATGGCGTATAGATTCTTGTAGGTTTTTCTGAGCAACCTTGGAATCATTAACAGCTTTTGCTATGCCTGCGGCACCGCCAGCAAGTGAACCGAGGGCTGACAAACCAGCAAAAATTGGAATGAGGGGTAAAAAGCCTCCAGTTTTTGGAATAGGAATAAATCGTGGTAAGCGTATTCCTTTTTTGTTTTTAAATAGTTTTTTTGCAGCAGCATATGCGAAGTTTATAGCTGTGCGATTATCTTTAGATTTTAACTTCTTTATTTGAGATTGTAATTTTTTCACAATTGACATAAAGGGACGTATTCCGGAACCAGCTTTAAGTTTTGCTTTCATTGCATTTTTTACTATCCATGACGCAATCTTTTCGCCTTTTCCCGCATCGCTCGACTTTAGTCTTCTCTTAGCCATATTCAAGAGTTCTAAATCAGCTTTATGTCGAACGCTCAAGTCTTTGTTATTGTAAGCAATGTCGTGGAACATACAAGCTTCATCTAATTTATTTATACCACGATCGCCTCTCAGTAATCGCTTCTGAAGTTTAGTACCAGGACCACAAAATTGATAACCAGGGATATGTAGCTCAATTGGTAAATTATTAATAAAGTTATTTAAAATACCTCTACCCTTCTTCATGGATATTTTTTAAATGAATAATTTTCACCCAACACACAATTTATATTACAAAAGTAATGCACTCTTATCCACCCAACTGTTTTCTTCCTCGCTGAGTCCTAACCACTTCACAAAAAGCTTATTACCTTTTCTTTTAATAACTTTTTCAATGAGATAAAGATCAGGAAATTTCGTTCTTTGCAACTCGTGTTCGTAGAATGAGCCTAAAATTAATTGTTTATGTTTATCTTCTAAAATATACGTAGGTGGATTTGTATCGTTTACCTTAACTATATTAAATATTTCCGTCGACCAATTAGGTGTATAGCCTTTATAAAAATCACCCTTAAATTTGCTTATACGAACACTGTCGTTAATACAAAACTTAGGTTGTTTATTTGCACTAGATATCCGTGTTTGCATAATGTTAGATCTAACAACCATCTGGTTTACTTTATTTACATCAACAGGTTTGTATTTAGTAATACGATGAGTAGTGTTATTATATTTTTCTACAACTGAATTCAAATTGGGTCCAAGCCATTGGTAACAACCATATAAACTAAAGAGTTTATAAAGGTGACATTTGATAGTACGAATAACTCGTTCTACAATAGCAGCTTTTTTGACAGAGTGGGTGGAATAATGATTTATTTTATACTTTCTTAACAATTTTTGAAAAACTTCGTTATAAAATTCTTTGCCAAGGTCAGTTTGTAAATTTAAAGGTTTTCTTGATGAACAAGATAATATCTCATGCATTGCTTTGGTAACACTATTTTTGTCTTTTGATTTTATGGGCTTTACCCATACGTATTTTGATAGCGTATCGATTACAACCAAAACGTATTTGTATCCTTTGTTAAAATATGAATATTTTTGAAAATCCATAAGGTCAGCTTGCCATAAATCATCCATTCCTTTTATGATAGTTCTACGACGAGGAAAATTCCTTCTTGCTGCCTTGTGAATTTCATCAACTATGTCTCTTTTACTCATTTTTGATTTAATTTAAGTTTAATTAAATTATCTACTTCTGCCTTTGAATAAAATAACTTTGTTAAACGGTCCGTTGTTATATTTTCTAAATTTTTTAAGTACAGTTTTATATCACTCTGAGTTTTTTTAATTTCATTTCTTAATTCTTGAACAGTTTTATCCACATAAGCTTTGTTCACTGCTTCATCGTCTTCATTTGGTGATGAAACACCTTTTAATTTAGACAATTTCAAATCGTAGTGACCCGTTTCCGATTTCACTAACGTATCGTTAAAAGTAGCAACGAATTCTGATAACCGTAAACGTTTATGAACGTGATGACCAAACTTGTCTATATTCATCGCTGTCTAGATGGGTCGACCACTGAAAATGTACTGCGTAATTTTCCTGATGGAAGCTCTTTAAATTCTACAGTAGTTATGAGACCAGCTTCATACAATTCTTCAACAATAGCAATGATTTCGTTATTTACCCCAGTGTTGCCCGCTGCCCATGATGCTAATAGTAATTTTAATCGTTCTACTAACTCGTTTGGGTCATCCCAGTAAACATAATCAGTATTTTCTTTTACTTCTTTCAAAAGTGGAATGCCCTTTCCTTTTGGAATACTCTCCAGGCTTGTGGTAGCATTTCGACAGAACTTGAACAAAGGCTTAATAACATTAGTGTATTTGAATCCCTTGTTGCTGTTTATTGGTTTTGATGACTCAAAGTTACGTCGATGTGCATTGGTTTCTATTAAAAGCAATTTATAATCTTGTAAATCACCGTCCGTGACCACATCCAAATTGGGTCTCTTTTTAAACAATAGTTCTTTTAAACCTGTAGTTTTTTCCAAAGTCTTTGTTCCAATTCTCAAAATTTTGCCATCGTCAAAAACGCGAGTTTTGCCAAGCAATAATTTTCCACGTTCATTTCTAACTCCAAATGGTATGTTAACAATTACTTCAGATGATGTAGACCACGATGATGATTGGTTTTTAACACTTGGTGAAGAGGGAAATGATTTAAAAGATCCATCGCTCACGTTTAGTTTATCAGACGGTGGTACGACAAGAGTTTTGTTGTAACTATTATCTAACTCGCTATCGGAATTATCTTCCTCTTCATTGATATATTCATTAAGATCTTCCTCAGAAGTACATGTCGTAAGATTGTCATCATTCTTAGTTTTTTTCATCAACGGTTCATCATTCTCTTCCTTGAGATGCTTATCTTCATTTTTATTTGCTAACAAGGTAAGAGGATCTACAATGGGCTTAAATATTGTTTCCAGTGCCATATTATTTGCATTCTTTATATCTTTTATCTTTTCAACTTTTCTTTTAACAGCTGCTGCGGATTTAACAATTTGTTCTTTGAGTTTTTTTTCCATTTTTAAAACGATTCGCTCGCTCTCAAGTCTCAAATCAAAATGATTCATATGCCATTAGACATCTTATTTTGTATGTTAATCCACTACAACAAATGTGTCAAATGTGGACCTGTAGCATCCATTGTTTTTCTCACAGTCCTTATTAATCACAAGATAGCTGAAGGGTTTCTTCCAAACAGTGGAACATAGTTCACGAAATTGAGACCATGACATATCAGACCCTACATGCTCATCATATACATGTTTCAAATTAATGTCATCTTGCTTAAATAATATTAATAGATTTGAATTGTCCCTTACTAATTGCTTAGGGATTTTTGTGTAAGTTTGATTAATATAAAAACAATCAATGTTCTTATGACGTCCCATTGCAAAATAATCTCTTACGTTGTTTTGATTTTCACAAGCAACATCATCAAAAATTATAATAGAATCTGACAAAGCTTCATGTGGACTCAAGATTTCACTGTTGTGATTGTATTTATGCAACGATGTACCAGGAACCATGTCTAACACTTTCTCCAAATATAAGTATTTAGCTTGGTATAAAGATTTTGAATAAACATACAGATTTCTAAAACGCAGACCATCTTTGTGTAACAATAAACTGATAACTAAATTTGTCTTTCCACAGTTTGATGGACCACAGACAATGCAGCGTATAGTGTTTGGTAATAAGTTACCATGTCGTTTAGCTACATTTGAAGGTGGGGGACATATACAGTCTAATTTTAATGATTCTTTTTGTTTTATGAATTTCATGTCAACGTTTGAATCTAACCGTAATGTTTCATGCATCTTATGAAAATGAGCATAATATGACAGGTCATTACATTTAAATAATCTCTTGTCTCGTGTATCATTTACGCTACGCTTTGCTCGCTTTGTGAGCTAGAATACCCAATAGTAGTTGAATATTGGGCAATCTAGCTCATGAAGTGAGCGAAGGCGCAAGCCGGAGCGAACGGAGTGGGCTAGAGTGCCCAATATTCAACTACTAAGAGTAAAGACCTGGAAATTAATATACCCTATATTATTTATCGACCTTGTCATGAAGAACATATTTATGTTCTATTGATAGCTGTTTTAGAACGCAAACCAAAATAAGGTTTACTAATTCTATGACATACTTAATTCAAAATCATTTTCTTATAAAAGAAAATAAAGGGTACGGTCAGTTACAAACTCAAAGACCATAGGTCATTTTTAATGTCCCCACAGCTTGGGGCACAGGGCTTCCTTATTATGGGTGGATAATGAGGATGAGCCCTAACGGATTTAACCCACCACGTGGGCCCAATCCGGATTGGTGGGTGTTAATGACTGCAAATACAGCCGGGGCCAAAGGCTACCTTTCGAAGTACGGAGGAGCTCAAGATAATACATTTTTGGTCACCCATCCCATGACCGACCCTTGAGAAAGTTGCTTAACCTATGGGGTGGGTGACCAAAAATTTATTATCTCGAGCTCCTCCGTGCTTCGGAAGGCACGTTAAGCCGTTAGTCCCGGCTGCATTTGCAGTCGTTAATAATCCGCATTGGGCCCGCGTGGTGGGTTGTGGCCCGTCCTCTTTATCCAACCATAAGGAAGGCCTGTGTCCCAGCAGTGGGGACATTAAAATGGATGGACATCTCTAATAATAAGTCAAGTCGTCAAGATAAAGAATAGGCATCGTTTTTTTGCTTTTGTTAGAAATGACGTTGACATTTATTTCATTGCAATAAAATTGAAATTGTAAATTACTCTTAGGGCCAATCTACTTTATGTTAATTGTCTTTGTTATGTAATATTATGTAGACGATTGTTTCCGATGTTTTCCGATGCCCTTTCTTTATCCTGAAGTACTGGGCCAGGTGTTAAACTACTATGCCATCGAGCAACTCAACGAAACACATAAATTGAAAAAAAAAAATATATCGAAATGTGACAAGCTCCTGAACCTTGGACCACCCCCGAACTGTCCAGTGACCATTAATAAGGCTTTGCACAAACTTAGTCCACGGCAGAGCTTGCAAAATGTCGCCTTGTATTTTTAGAGCAGCTGTAGGCTTGCGGTGAACGGTGGCGTTTACCAAGTCTGAAACTGGTTTAATACCCATACAATTTAAAAAAAGTTTCATGTTATTCGTTTGGCCGTAAGTTGCGGAAGAATATCAGCGGCAGCTTGAAACTTCCGTTGTTGTGTAATATGTTTATATATAAAATAGAACACAATAGGTTTCAACTAAAATATCTTTGTTAAAGTTGTTTGTAAAAAAACATGTCTTAAAAATATTTAGAAAAATTTTTTGGGAAATACTTCAATCAAATAAATCCAGAATGTAATGGGGAATGTCTGAAAAAAACAGGCTGAAATTTTTGTTATAGGATAAGCTCTGGTTGCGTGAAAAAAACTAAAAAATAAATAATTATGTCTTCGCAAAAGTATGGGAGTAACAGCATAATGGAAATTATTTCTTAGCCAACACCTGCCACAACCACAGTTTTGGCACAATTTTGACGTTTTGTGTCAATTTTTTTTTAGTTTGTTGCTTTTGTCCAGACGAAGTGATTTAATTTTTTATATTTTTTTCACGCAAACAAAAATTCAGAAACTTGTTCCTATAAGAGAGCGTATGGAACCATATAAAGTACCTATGAAAAAAAGCCAATTTATTTTTTTACCAGACATTCCCCATTCCCTGATTCCATTGCGTACTGAGTGTATGGATGGACGGACTTATGTATGCTACACCGTAGCTGCGACACTCGTAGTCGTGTAGTTAACTCGTAGCATCTGCTATGCCGTAGTGTCTGCTACGCCCGCCGTAGTGTCTACGAAGCGTGAAATGTAGCAAGATGGGAATTACCGAACGGTTAGTGTGATCGAGTGAGAGATTTGATATTAATGGGGAGCTGGGTTTAGACAGGTAGTTTATAGTCGGAGTACGGAAAAGGCTTATTCAGGGATGGATTAGAGGCTTACTAAAATAAAAGGTCGAAGTTATATCATACATCGTTGAGAACTTGAGACATAAACAACGTGTTACAAAAAAAACACAAAAGCCGACTATGGTAAACAGCGACCATCAAAAAGAACAACCTTTACAATAGAACCAACTCTGAAATCGAGAATAAAAATCTGCCGAAAATAGCAAATTGTATGAAACAATTGTATTTTTTTCGCGATTTCAGAGTTGGTCCCTTAGTAAAAGTTGTTCAATTTGATGGCTCCTATCTACCATATTTGGCTTAAGTAGTAGGTATGAACCTCTATACAAAAAAAAGTTGGGAGTTACAAGTCGTGATAAAGTTTGGCCACATGATAGAAACTGGTCTGTAGGCTGTTTCTAACTAATATTGAGCTGGGCCAAACTATCCTTACATACAGTTTCATACGGCGGCGGGTTGAATAGCGCATTTTTCCCGGCTCCATTCTAAAAACTATAACAATTCAGGTTTAACTAATAGGTCAAATGTGGTATCATTTTCGGATAAATCAATAACGTAGAATTTATTTCTGGTATAAAAAATGCAATTTTTCAGAAACTGCGTAATACAGTTTCTGAAAAATTACACAATAACCAACATTTTTAAACTTCATTTTTTTAAATTTGAGATTTTTGCATTTACAATGCTATTTTTAAACAATACTAAATAATATACTAGAAAAAATACGACTCGCACCAGATCAATACTCAGACGGGAATCGAACCCGCGACCTTTGGATATCCGGTCCAATGCTCTGACCGCTGAGCTACCGAGTCACTAGTGACATCGTCGAATTTTTCCTAGTATATCCTAAACTCTTACGCTGTAAGCCAGCGTTATTTCACCAATGTGAGGAATTACCTCGACATTCAATTGAAATATCTTTCCAGATATTTTAATTTTATTTTATTTTAAAAAAATACGTGCCAGTCGTATTTTTTCTAGTATATTATTTAGTATTGTTTAAAAATAGCATTGTAAATGCAAAAATCTCAAATTTAAAAATTATATAGCTATTTCATCTTAATCAATTGTTAAAATATCTGGAAAGATATTTCAATTGAATGTCGAGGTAATTCCTCACATTGGTGAAATAACGCTGGCTTACAGCGTAAGAGTTGAGGATATACTAGGAAAAATTCGACGATGTCACTAGTGACTCGGTAGCTCAGCGGTCAGAGCATTGGACCGGATATCCAAAGGTCGCGGGTTCGATTCCCGTCTGAGTATTGATCTGGTGCGAGTCGTATTTTTTCTAGTATATTATTTAGTATTCATTTTTTTAGTTTAGGTATTGGCACTTGTTTCAGTATTTTCAAAAAAAACTACTTTAAAGAAGCGTTTTTCAGATTAATTTGTTATATGCTATTGTTATGTTAACTATATTTTATTCAATTTGCGCCTAACCCAAGTAGTTGAGGTCCATTGTTTGCGGAGAAACAGCTAGTCAAAAATATGCATTTTTTCACGAAATAAAAGGGGTTTCTGTTTCGTTCGGAAGCATTTCTCAGTCTTTTTGTTTATATTTCTGTAAAGTTAATTAAATTTTCTACAATTTGAGCCTAACTTGTGTAGTCTAGGTTTACTAGTTGCAAAGAGATAGCTAGTCAAAGATAAGATTTTTTCAATTAATTTCAATAAAAAGCCCATTTTTAACCATCTGCACTGCAACCAATACACCTAGGTCCTAGACTACTGAAATTAAGCTCAAATTGTAGGAAATTTAATTAATTTTACAGAAATATAAACAAAAAATCTGAAAAATGTTTCTGAACGAATTGGAAACCTTTTTTATTTCGTGAAAAAATGCATATTTTTGACTAGCTGTATGTCCACAAACAATAGACTTAAACTACTTGGGTTAGGCTCAAATTGTATAAAATATAGTTAGCATAACAAAATCATGTAACAAATTAACCTGAAAAACGCTTCTTTAAAGTAGTATTTTTGAAAATACTGAAACAAGTGCCAATACCTAAACTAAAAAAAATGAAGTTTAAAAATGTTGGTTATTGTGTAATTTTTCAGAAACTGCTTAATAAATTGATTTTTTTATATCAGAAATAAGTTCTACGTTATTGATTTATCCGAAAATGATACCACATTTGACCTTTTAGCTAAACCTGAATTGTTATAGTTTTTAGAATGAAGCCGGGAAAAGTGCGCTATTTAACCCGCCGCCGTATGGAACTGTATGTAAGGATAGTTTGGCCCAGCTCAATATAAGTTAGAAACAGCCTACAGATCAGTTTCTATCATGTGGCCAAACTTTATCACGACTTGTAACTCCCAACTTTTTTTAGTATAGAGGTTCATACCTACTATAAGGGCCTTTTTGTAACACGTTGTGAATCCGAATTTTATACATAATTTAGTAACGTTATTTTTTTTTTCAAACAAAAATCTTTTTTTTTCTCAAATCTTCTCGGATTCTTTGTTCAAAATGAATCAAATCATCTATGATATGTCTACAAATCAAATATCATTCGGATTTCGGAGAATCGAGTTTCGTAACCAAGCTCCTATCTTATTTCTTTTATTATTAAGTCGTACCCACAAACACAAAGTGGAGGAGACAATTACTAATGGCCAAAGCCGGAATATTAGCTAAGTATAAGAAAGATAATTTATCCTGCATATGAATTTAAGCAAGCATTTAAGTTTATGGTAATTGGTATGACTAATGATCCTTTCAAAATGTTAGAACTTTTATGAAATACTCCTTCATCCTATCTTTATTGAATCTGAATGTTCCAAGTAGGAATCTTCGTCATTTTAAACCAATTCACCTACCACTGTCGCATACCAATTATAGACAAAATTCTTTCTTTCTTCGTGCAGGAAAGTGTTTCAATGAGTTGTGCAGCAAATTGATATTGATATGTTGATATCAATCATAACTAGTATATAATATATTCACTTGATATTGATATACTAGTTGTAAAGCTGTAAGGCGTAATCTTGCATTTTTACTCTCTGAATATTGAAGTGGACGTGATTTAATTATTAAATCTATTTATTATAATATATCATTCTGATATTTAAGTTTTATGGATTTGTATCCATAGTATTAATTTGTGTTATATATTGGTCTCAAAAAAAATCTTTAGTTATTTATATAATCTTTATTTATATACTTATGTATATAAATTTTTGTATTACTCTTGGCGATCGATGTATTTGTGGCTCAAATGTGCATTATAATTACCTTATTATTTATTTGTGTGAATCTGTAAATGGTTTTTGATGTACTAAGATTGCTATAGTTAACATAATAACTGTGAATATAAAATGAATATAAAAAAATGCCCATTCCATCAAACGTCTTGCTTAGATTATTTATATGTCAAGATAGAGTGCTGCCGCTTTTTACGTACAAATAAAACGAGCCAACTTTTTTTGGCTGGTGTGCGTTATAGCTACGTAGCTACACTCGCACCGCGTCATTCTACTCAACCATGTGTGCGTGCATAATGATACCAGGTGTTGAAAGGTTTCCTAAAAATGTGGGGAAGTTTAGCAAGGACTATCGCGTCTATTTACAATCTACAAAAAATACTACGTAAATCGTGTCTTACCTATCCTATGGTCTTTGTAAGAAATATAATTGATACTAACATACATAGCTATCCTTATTATAAGGATACCTATGTAGTAAATAGACTACGTTATCGGAGGTACATTTTGAGAGCAGATGTTCTTAAAGATGGGGTAAATTTTTGGTTGTTATTTTGGTTTATCGATAAATTAACTCTACTTGACTATAATCAAACAAAATGTCAAAAATATATTTTATTTATTTTACGAATAAACAGATTAAACTTCATAGTTATTACACAGACACAGTACACTCATCTAACATCAAGTTAAAGTTAAAGTTTAAATCACACAAATCGGTCTATTACTTTGAAGTTACAGCTTTTACTATAGGTGCTCCCGACGAAAGCTAATTACATCACCATTGCAAATGTTAACCGGGTAAGTCCATAATATGTAACGTAAAAGAATCTACCAAGATCTATTAGACAAGATCTCTAAGATTTCAACGCTGTAGTATGTTTGCTAGTTTTTAGGTGGTATCGAAATCTCAGTCGAAGTGACAGTCAACCCGAAATCAAAGACGTTCATGGCAATTCATGTAAAAAAAAAAGAATAACAGATAGGCTCTCCTTAAAAATAATATTTAAACACAAAGTTTAAATCAACATAAAATAGTTATTTATACTATATAATATGTAAACTAATGAAACTTCCCCCCCCCCCGCTCCCCTTTTTATCATTCGGCGACCTTTCTTCTCAACAATGTCTGTTTTACGAAAATGGTCAGAGCAAACCACTGATTACAAATATATAAGATGACAAGCGCGAAAATGGTGGGGGTAGAAACTGTGACGTCATAAAGTTTTCAGTACAAAGAAATTTTTTTTCATACCATGTGGTATATCAAATGAAAGGGCTTTGTGAGTTGATTGCGAATATATAACACACAGAACTTATATATTTGTGATCAGGGCATCGTACTGAATGCATCGATACCAAATTTTCATATTTCCGAGATGACTTGTACGAAAAGTGTTTTCTAAGCGTCTTTTTTAAGATTACCGCCGCACTAACTCTTAATATTCCGATTTAGCGATGTATCATCGAAATAAAATGTCAAGTATCGAAAACGTATCAATTTTTTTTTATTATCAGTAATCTTTAAAGTATCCTCATCCTCATCCTCACTAATATTATGAATGCGAAAGTCCGTTTGTTTGTTACGCCTTCACGTCTTAACTACTGAACCGATCCTCATGTAATTTTACATACACTTTGCCAAGGGTACAGAGAAAGACATAGGGTACATTTAATCCCGAAAAAAGGTACTGTTCCCGAGGGATAGCCAAAAAACTTTCCACGCAGACAAAGTCGCGGGCGAAAGCTAGTAAAAGATAATTTCAATATTTGAATAACAAGTAAATATCAATATTTTTGATTTTGAATTGAAATTGTATGGTAGACAGAGTTGTTATTGACCTAAAACATTATAAATTTAAAACGTTAATATTTTCTTGAAAATATTCCCGATATATCGATATTTTTTCCCGGTATCGAAATTATTTTTGATATTTTTGAAAATATCTATGTATCGATATTTTTTTCACTTTCGACATCCCTAAAGCTAGTAGGTAATAAGCAGTATAACGTAGTAATATTACGTGAAATCAAACGTAGTAGGTACTATAACAAATTGATCTAACAACAAAAAAATTTTCCACAACGTTTTTGTTTTTGAATGTCACAGTACACCTGGTACAAGGCTGAGGCTTTGTTGAGGCCTTTTAAGTTGACTAGGGACTTTTAAGTGAGTAAGCTGACAACACAATAAAAAATTGTACTAGAAATTATTTTATTTATATAACATGAATTGGTACGAAATTGAGGTATTTACCGATGGTAGGTGACTTTATTTATTGTTTTATATCGTCCTTGATAGTTCCTGCACACTTTTACTGCACAAGTCCTCATTTTTAACAATAAAATTTTCTCACGATGCACGTACGTAAACAATGATGGCACAATTGACACTGACAGCGCATCACCCAACAGTTGGGTGACCATTTTTTCGACGCGTTCGTACTTTGACTGTCCATCTTGACATATAAATAATCTAAGACGTCTTGTATATCGTTGACACTAAACACACTTAGATTATTTATATGTCAAGATGGACAGTCAAAGTACGAACGCGTCGAAAAAATGGTCACCCAACTGTTGGGTGATGCGCTGTCAGTGTCAATTGTGCCATCATTGTTTACGTACGTGCATCGTGAGAAAATTTTATTGTTAAAAATGAGGACTTGTGCAGTAATAGACCGATTTGTGTGATTTAAACTTTAACTTTAACTTGATGTTAGATGAGTGTACTGTGTCTGTGTAATAACTATGAAGTTTAATCTGTTTATTCGTAAAATAAATAAAATATATTTTTGACATTTTGTTTGATTATAGTCAAGTAGAGTTAATTTATCGATAAACCAAAATAACAACCAAAAATTTACCCCATCTTTAAGAACATCTGCTCTCAAAATGTACCTCCGATAACGTAGTCTATTTACTACATAGGTATCCTTATAATAAGGATAGCTATGTATGTTAGTATCAATTATATTTCTTACAAAGACCATAGGATAGGTAAGACACGATTTACGTAGTATTTTTTGTAGATTGTAAATAGACGCGATAGTCCTTGCTAAACTTCCCCACATTTTTAGGAAACCTTTCAACACCTGGTATCATTATGCACGCACACATGGTTGAGTAGAATGACGCGGTGCGAGTGTAGCTACGTAGCTATAACGCACACCAGCCAAAAAAAGTTGGCTCGTTTTATTTGTACGTAAAAAGCGGCAGCACTCTATCTTGACATATAAATAATCTAAGTAAACACACTATCCATTTGTCCCAACCCGTTCCACACTTACATTTCAGCGCCAAAGGGTATAAATCGAGCATGAAAGTCACCGCCGGCGACAGGTTAAATAAAACATGGCGACGAGCGTCCTTTGTGTCCGCCGACAGATTTTCTTTTGTCGACGCACAATAGCAACTTGCGGCGGTTTTAATTCTACAATTGGTCTGTAGTTAATGCACGCGCAGTTTTTGCTGCTCCGTTAATTGTTCCGATCTCCCCTCTGTTTGTTCGGAACTTTTGAAGAGGTGCCATCGTGTGAGAGTAAAAAAGTAGCTTTAAATGATTTATGTTTAGTTTAGTCATGGCCATTGTATTGCAATATTAAACAAAATCTTATGGATACTTTAATCACAAGTTAAAGATAAAAAATCGAACGCCAAATTACACTGTGTGTAATTTGCCCCTATTAACTACAATACAACTCGATAACCAAATTATGAAACAAATATAAAATAGCAATATCACTTGCAATTTAGGACATGGTTCATGGAAACTAAGAAAAACTTTAGTTCGATACTGGACAGTCAGTAATGGCAAATCAAAAATCGCAACGCCATCTTCAACAGTAAAAAAAAAAAATTAAAAAAAATTAAAAACCCGCCTGCCTAAAAAGACAAGTCAACTGAAAAGATGGAAACAAGATCAAATATTAAAGGCAACATTATAACATGCAGTCGGAGGCATATAACTCAAATCATTCATAATGTCACTTTCTTTATGCATGCCTCCGACTGCATGTTATAATGTTGCCTTTAATATTTAATCTTGTTTCCATCTTTTCAGTTGACTTGTCTTTTTAGGCAGGCGGGTTTTTAATTTTTTATTTTTTTTTTTATTTTTTTTTTAGTTATTATTTATATGATATACCTTTTTGAAATCCTTATAATAAGCCCTTTAATTTGACACCCATATTGCAGTATTCTAAAAAAAATTTTTTTTTCCACTACGTATAATAGCACCGTACAGCCGCCATATTGGTTTTTTATAACGCCACCTTCTTAAGAACACTTGGGCTGACGAGACAAATCTAACGATATGTTAGTCATGGAAATCTGTTCAGCCGTTTGAAAGATATGAGGTAATAAAGAATATTACATACAAACTTACAAGATACGCGCGAAAAACATAACCCTCTTGCAGTCGGGTAAAAACACTCCAATTATCTAATATAGGCGTCCAGTAGGTAACTCAGAAAACAATAAGTAAAAGTCAGTGTCTGCAAAGGCTGTTTTCGGGCAAGTCTCATGTGTAATCTCTGCTCAGTTGATAGACCCGAGGCCCAGGCGACGGGCGGCAGCTTTAAGGGACTGTTCAGACAGCTGACGGCGCCGGCGAGGCGACGGTCTGGCATGAAATTAGCAGTTGCATTTAATATGCTAAGACTATCAGTCCCCCGTGACCACGGCAGCTGCAAAGGTGCCGAAACGTCGGGAAAATAAAAAATCAAACCAATACATACATACATACATACATACACTCACGCCTGTTTCCCATGGGGGTAGGCAGAGACTATGGATCCTTGCACACTTCTTTCGCTTCATTCACATCCATCAATCTTTTCATACATGCCCTGCGGTTTTTGTCACTGCGTACACCAGCCTTTTTTATAATAACCTCTATCTGGTCCGCGTAGGTTTTTCTGGGACGCCCCTGCGCAATCGTTCCTTCCACATTCGCACAATATATCTCTTTCGAGATTCGCCTTTCATTCATCCTCTCTAAGTGACCAAACCACCGGAGCATTCCTTTCTCAATTCTTGTCACTATATCATCTTTCAGACCACACCTTTTACGAATCACATCATTGCTCACTCTATCACTTAATTTGACTCCACATATTTTCCTCAACGATCGCATCTCTACCGCATTTATTCTGCTTTCATTCTTCTTCTGCCATACCCAAGATTCACTTCCATACATCAGTGTCGGTACCAGCACTCCGTTATGAACAGCCATTCGCACCTTTGCAGAAACGATTTGGCTACTCATAATCGAGTGTATAGCACCATTCACTGAATTTCCTTTCTTCACTCGTCTTTCTATGTCTTCCTCACACTTTCCGTCCCTTGTGAACAAACTTCCCAGGTATACAAACTCACGGACTTGTTCCACTTTTTTGCCAACTATCATTACCGTACAATCAGTCATTTCTTCATCTCTCTCAAACACCATCACTTTCGTCTTAGTTACATTCACTTTCATCCCTTTTCTCACAAAATCATCATTCATAACAGACATCATTTCCTGCAACTCTTGCGCAGAAGACGCAAGTATAACTTGGTCGTCAGCGTAGAGGAGGCACTTGATTTGAGTCCCATTCATGATAACTCCACAGTCACGTTCTTTCAGACCTCTCATACAACTGTCCAAAAACAGATTAAAGAGCCACGGTGACGCAACACATCCCTGTCTGACACCCCTAGAGATGCCAAACCAGTCAGTGTATGCGCCGTCAATCCTGACGCAACCAAACCAAATCAAACCAAATACCAACTAATTACCAAAGTACTTTCAATAAAACCACGCTAGTATCTGTTAAAAAGTGATTTATTTCGTGCTAAGACTAGGGTTGCAAAATTACGTAATTTTACCGAAAAGGCTGGTAAATTACGGATATTTTACCGTAATTTATATAAATTACGGTAAAATTACCAGCGACTATTAGCATCTTTTATTTATTTATTTCTGTTTATTTCTGCTTTAAAATAAAAAGCAACACTGACTCATGGTATCTAAACATTGAAAACTAAAACAATAGGAAATTCCACTGCGATGATCGTAGTAAAATGAAGGAATTGTGACATTTCCATACATCTACTCTCGGCAATACCTACAATTACTTCACCTCGCGTTTTATACTGCTTAGTGCGTGAACTTTTTAGTTTTTCACTTAAGGTTTTTTTTAGTTTTTCACTTAAGTTTTTTTTAGCTTTCCACTTAAAATAGCGGTTTCACATTTTGGAGCTCAGATAGGCGGTATCACTCATACTTTTAAAATAAAAATAAAAATACCTTGATTTATTTTTGGTGAATGTTTTCAATACATCGTCAATAGAATAGTATTACGGATATTAAACATACATTGTTTTTGTTGAAAAAATATATTTAAATGTAGAAAAACTAGTTTAAAATAAAATATGAAGTTATTTCACCAAGTAAATCAAAAATAAGTACGTGAAATATTCGTGATAGTATTTTTTAGACGATGTATTGAAAACATTCACCCAAAATAAATCAAGTAACTTATTATAATTTAAAAAGTTCAAAAAAGTGAGTGAGACAGCCTATCTGAGCTGCAAAATGTGTCAGACAACGCTCTTACAGACTATAATTACTTCACCTCGCGTTTCCTATCCCACTCGGTTAATAGCTTACGGCTTAGTACGTGAAATGGAGGGTGGCGTTTTCTTTGTTTTTCACTTAACGGACAAACAAACTAACAGATTGGCACATTTTGCCCTATAATAAAAAAAATATAAGTACTATAAATACATTTTTTACTGAAAATTACCGTAATTTATAGAAAAATACTATAAACTACGTAATTTATCGTTTTTTACCGAATTTTACCAAGGTAATTTTACCGATTTACATCCCTAGCTAAGACTAACTAGTATGTCTTACCACCTGAACAGCAAAGCGACGAGCGAATTCTTTCTAAAAAATACTCTAAATTATGCGCTCGACTCGCTCATCGTCCAGCGGTTCATTCATTTGGCGGCATCACACGCCATGAATTAGGAATTCGCACGTCGCGTCGACGGTCGCTGATTCGCGTGGCCAGACCTTTAATAAAGAAGACGTTACAGAGCGAGCGTGATGGCAAAGGGTTTCGGCGTGACGGCCACAACGACGGCGCTCTGTGAAAGGTGTTTTACAAGCACATGACAACTGTTTTCAGCGCGCTAGAAACAGCGTCGCGTCGCGTCACCCCGGCACACTCCTACCCGCTCTGTCTGGTCTGGCCAAACCTTTAGCGCTGAGGCCCGGCGGCGCAAAAGCCTTAAAGCCGCGGCTCCTGCTCACCGCCTCGGTGCACCTTATCCACTATTTGTTTTGGACTTTACAGTGCTAAAGGATTGACAAAGGCAAATATTCACAGAACAGTGGCTTACTTACAAGCTTTTATTTATACACATTGTTTGAGGCAATGGTACCTGGTAGAAACTTTGGTAGGGGGAAATAATTTATGTTATAAGGAAAAGCATTTGTTATTGAGTCACGGATGTTTATTAACTCTAATTTTTTACTATACGAACCTATTCTTTATTTCGTCGCTAACAGCAAGCTTTGGTTAGTTTGGGGACTAAATAGAGTGGTCCTGTGGCCCTACCATGAGATGTTGCAAACTGTTTACGTTACAGTAAACTAGCGTTTTCTCTCTTTCACTCGTATTGACTGTGAGCAGTATATCCGACAGTTAACTGTAACGTAAACAGTTTGCATCAACTCATGGTAGGGCCACTGAATATTTTTTTAAGATAATGAAATATTCGGAAAGTTTATAGAAAAGCATTGCAAGCACTCTAAAATTTAATTGGATAATACCGTCTTTTATAAAGTTTATTTATTTAAACCAAAATAACGTTGTATTAAAATATGTTCAACGAGTTATAAAGATAATTTACCGGCTCACGTACATTACTGAAACTTTACTTTCATCCTTAATGCACTTAACTTTATTCGCAATATGCTGAAAATTCGCAATATACTGAAAACTGACTCTCGTAAAATTCGACAATTTACAGTTGACCCGCCGACCAATCAGAATGAACGTATTATTTTCTGCCATTGGGAGGAATATGCATTTATTTATCTTATAAACGTTGTCTTTTTCCTTCTTTTTATTTAAGTAGTTATTTGTTTGTTGATAGATGGATAGCAGCAATCGATACGTCATTAATTTGAATAACTCTACCATTCGGATAAATCTAACTACGACGGGAGATCTTTGTGCTCAGAATCGGCAAGAAACTCAACAATTATTAGAAAGTCCATCCACTGATTGTATAAAAGTTAATTCAATAAAATATCATGTAGACAACATAACACACCAAAACATGTTACAACGTTTCTACAATGATTTAGTTATCATAGAACAAAAAAGCTCGTCATTCATAGCAGTAAGAAAGGTTTAGATTCAGAGATGGCTACATTTCTCCTTAAACAATAAAACCCACTGCAATTTCCCAAAAGACAAACCACAATCAAATATTCCTCCAAGCTTCTCAACTGCCTAAGCTTAATAAAATCTCCATTTCAAAGAATTTCCTAACCAGCAATGAAAACGAAAACTTCCTTACGTCGACATACATTTCTTTTTTCAAAAGCGGCAAAATAAAATGTACTGTGAAAACCCAGCAATGAACGACAAATTTACCGCGTAGTAAGTTAACATCACAATTTTCATAATAGATTATGATTGCCATAAACCATTGAAGTGAGGCCTGGAGGAATAAAATCAGTCTCTTTCACTCAGTTTGATGGACTTGAGAGAGTAAGCTACGAACCTCACTTACACAGAATGCTGATGGAAGGTTGAGACAGGTCAACAGCTCCATCATAATCAAATTACGTCATCGAGAAAGCGTTTGTCACGAAAATATTTTCGCAGCTTTTGTTAATAGGTACGCTTACAGAGCTGTTACGTCCGTCGATTGTTTTTGGTTCCGTACCTCAAAAGGAAAAACGGAACCCTTGTAGGACCACTTTGTTGTCCGTCTGTCTGTCTGTCTATCAAGACCCTTTATCTCAGGAACGCGTGGAGGTATCGAATTGAAATTAAAACCACATACTCATCGGTGGGCGAGTCCGACTCGCACTTGTCCGGTTTTTTTGATAATATTAAAATTTTCTCAGGTTAGGCCAAAATACTACGCCTTAATAGTTAATATAATAAAATAATTTTAAGAAATGATTCATTACATAAAAGGAAAAAATCTATTCGATGACACTGATATTTTCTTCTTTATAGGTAATTGTTTTTTTTTATTATTTTTTCCAGTTTTCAGCTTCTCTTCAAGAACTGTCTTAATGAAGTTTCAATTAAAAGTCTTTAATGGAACTCTGAGATGTTGTGACAAAAACATGCTCCATCGAAGCCGTCAATCAGTTTTAACTCCGTGAGAGCCTTTCTCCCAGCTTTAGGTTAAAACTGACAAATTTCCGCTACAAAGTTCCAAACTCTACTCTTTGCTGTTCTACATTACAATATTTTAAAAGTCGGGAAGTCGATGGCAGTGTTATAAAACAGTAGCTATTCCGTTCTTAAGTGGCATAACTTGTTTTTCATGTTTTGATGGCTTTGAACATTTTGCTCATCGTTATACTTTACCCCTAGGAGCTCGGTGGCGCAGTGGCTAGCGCCTGGCCCTGCGATTGCGAAGTTAAGCAACTTTCGTAAGGGTCGGTCATGGGATGGGTGACCAAAAATTTGTTACCTCGAGTTCCTCCGAGCTTCGGAAGGCACGTTCAGCCGGTAGTCCCGGCTGCATTTGTAGACGTTAACACTCACCAATCCGCATAGGCCCGCGTGGTGGGTTATGGACTATGGCCCACCCTCCTTAAAAAGGCCTGCCCCAGCAGTGGGGACATTAAAAATGGTTGATGGATACTTTACCCCTAAGGCTGCGTTCAAACGATAACGCACGACCTGACCCGAACTCAACTCAACCCGGAGCCAGTGGGCTCCGGGTTGTTGTAGCAAAAACTCAAAGTGCAAGGCACTTTTTTTTTTGCCCGGGGAAAATGCCTTCACATACCACCCCCACGCGGGGAACACGGGGGCGGTTATGTGGTGCATCCACTAAAAACCCCGGGGTGTTCCTTCCGCGCATTGGACGTGGACAGTCGGGATCGGTGTAAAGTGCAAGGCACTCCTTGCACAGCGCTTAGAATTTTGAGTTTTATGACACATTAAAAAGCTCCGTTATATTTTGTCAATGCAACTGCACACGCCCCGCGCTCAACTCGAACTCAACTCAAACTCAACCCGAATTTAACTCAAACTCACCTCAAACTCCCCTAAACATTACACAGGAGCTTATTAATGTGTCATAAGACTCAAAATTGTAAGCGATGTATTTCAAGGTGGGCTGCGGTTGAGGTGAGTTTGAGTTGAGTTTGGGTTGATGTCGGGACGTGTGTTACAGCCTAAAGAAACCATAAGTAGAAAGGATTTAATTTACGCAATTTGAAGATAACTCTTCTGGTCGTTAATTCATCTCCAACGCTAGGATCTAAACCGTAAACCAAATCCTAAAATAATAAGATTCTACCGTTTTTTCTCAAGTGACCTTTAATATAACTTTCGAAAATTTTGAAATGTCATCTCGTCCCCTATTAGAACTAACATGTACTAAACTGGAAGGTCGAGGCTATCGGAACCAGGCCATCGGGCTCTCTCGTAAATCACAAGATGACTAATTAGGATGCCACACGATTCTAGCTCTTATCACCTACACATATGTCCTATACGAGAAGTGGGAGGAAAGCTTTTAAAACCGTGAACTTGATTTGAGCGAATCAAGTTTAAGGTTCGATAGGAAAATTTCAAAGTAGAAACAAGAATCTTACGTCATTTTACTTTCCTTAATTAAGCGTGTGCCATCTGTTATATTAAATTTTATAGCTACTCCGCGAAATCCATATTGTCAAAATTTGGTGTAAAGTTAGCTTGAGTGTTCTAAAAAAAGGTAATTTGCTACATTTAATAAAACCATTTTAATAAATCAGATTAGCATACCGAGAGCTTTAATCGGGCTTTGATGTTTAATGCTTTTAATGTTTTTTTATCGAATGTAGATCATATAAAAAAATACTTCTTTCAATTTAGTTCTAAACAAAAAATGTTTTACCCTGTGACAAAGGTTTAGAAGGAAACTAAGTATATCATATGAAAGACGATTATCTTCTTAACGGGGGCTAAACATCAATATTACTGTATTATTCCAGCGGCATAATAAATTATTGCTTTATCTATTGAAGGTTAAAGCCAACAAAACAAATATTCAATTAAAAAACTTATTTGCGGTCAAATACAAAATTAAAATATAGAACACTCTTTATCCCGGTCAAAGTTTCCCTAGGGATTTTCCGAATGTCCACGCAGACGAAGTAGCGGGCGGAAGCTAGTAACTGACTAAATATTGAACCGTAACTTTATGTTAATTAAATAAATTCCATGAATACTTTAACGACACTTCAGTTAACGCCGATAATAAGAGTATAAACTAAAAAAAACTAACCTTCGAAACTAAATATAATCATTAAATCGGAATAACAATTAATTAGTTTCAATGACAGAATGAAGATTACTCGGATTGGAAGGATCATGTCTGTAGTTTGAGTCGTCAGGGCTGCCAAAATTAATAACGTCACTTAACAAACAATTAAATGATTTTCACCACTCATTCATTATAATAACCCAGTCTAGGGCGCAGTTAAGTTAGATATAACTTTTGCGTTTAGTTTTGAATCACAATTTAGTATGCCAATTAAAAATTTTGTGAAATTTAATCTGTATTTGTATTAAGTTAAATCTGTATTTGTAGAATCTGACGTATGTCTGGTATTATTATTGGTAGTTGAATCCAAAATTATTTGTAAATGTATGATGCATTTCTTGGACTATGTTAATCCTTCATATAAGAACCTCACCATTCAATCCAAACATGATAGGTATCTCAAGTCAACAGGCTCCTTATTCACAAGAGGCAACCCTACCCGCGTCACTCGTTAGGCGGACGATAAACGATTCTCGATGGCGGCCCTAACTCACGGCGGGATCGAATAAATTTGCATTCGTTTGTGTCACAGCGCGCCGCCTAGAACAAACGGAGCCGATGGCCAATCGGGCACAATTAGATTAGCCTAGCCCTCCGACTTTATGACACTTTCATTTGCATACTTTAGCTTAATCCTCGATGACATTGAGCGAGCGTACTAGTATTTGCGTTATAGAAATCAGACAACAACGATGGACCACGAAAATCTAGCCTTGTAACATTATAGAAAAGTTTACTTTCAAAATTAACCTAGCTGGGGATCGAAATTGGGACCCCAGGGATGGTGAGGTGACACCATGAAAATCGGCGCACAGGCTAACTTAACCACGGAGGTCATATGTAAACAATCTACGAACAATTTTGTTTACTTACTCGCTACTCGCTGGAACGGTGGCTTTTTAGCTAGTGAACAAACCGTGCATCATCATCGTTACTACTAGACTTGTACTATTAGTAATTCTGTGCTACTAGTAAACTTTTAAGTATTTAATTATTTGGTTTCATTGTTCAGCTGATTCGCCTACTTTTAAACGCACTGACTAGTGGTTAGGCTAGTAAAGTTGCACAATGTAAATGAAGCCTTACAAATTTTCGTTTAAAGCTGATTACACAATTTGAGATATTTTTGTGGTAAAGCAGATTAAGCGTCTTTGTGTCTTGACAACAATCTTTTCCCCAAGTAATTTTCTTTGCGAATTTATTTATTTTTGTTTTATTTATTATATGGAAAACAAAACAGATAACAATCATATTTACAAACAAATAAAAATTTAACAATTAAGTTCTGCACCAGATTGAAATCCTACTTATGTGGACATATCATTCCTTTTTTTGTTTCAAATAATAATTACCTACATATTAAAAAGTTTTAGATAAAATTTAAAAATACGTAAAGTGAGAGAGAAAAATATGTTACAGGAACTTCATAAGATGATAAAACAAATAATACTAAATCGATATGGGAATGCGAATTAATCTATATGAGCGCAAGCTGTTCGGTAGTCTGAATGATTTGGATCATATATCAAAAATATCTATGCTAGAGTCCGCTACCGATACTTCGTTATAAAGTTGACACATTCTTATGATAGGGTTAAAAAACGATGTGTATTCTTGTATGTTTTAAGTAAAATATTTTGATAAATCAATCAATCAAACTGAATTAATTGTTTATTATTAAATGCCTAATATACTAATATGTGATTAATATCATATTTTATAAAAGGTTATGCCCAAAATATAGTATCAAACGTTGAGTATAATTAATTCCGGCGAACCATAAAATAGGTCGAAAAATTGATATTACACCAGAATTACCGAACTCGATCGTGGTATTGTTAATTAGGTAGATGTGGACGATTTGCCTTGTTGTCAATGTTACAATGATTGAACCATTAATGCGTGACCTACTCATTAATATTTTTAATTAATGAGTAGGTCACGGAGGGGGAAGTAATGGGAAAGCAACGGGTAACGCAACAGAAGAATCTTAGTTACGGAACCACAGCCCGGACACTCCATACAACCGCTCCGTTACAACTAACGACGACTTGAATGGTGCAGTGGTCAACATGCCGCCTACCACGCAAGAGGTCCCGGGTTCGATTCCCGGCCGGGCAGAAATTGAAATGATGAATTTTAATTTCTGTGACGGGTCTGTTACTATGTATAATAAGTATATATTTAAAAAGTATATAAGTAGTATATCAGTTGTCCAGCACCCATATTACAAGCTTTGCTTAGTTTGGAGCTAGATGGCGCTGTGTGAAATTGTCCAAGCATTTATTATTTATTTATTATTATTACCTATTACACAGACACATACAGATGACGTTTTGTACGCACGCAACTGTGTGCGCAAAGCTAGGGCTACTAACGGGAATCGTGTCGCCTCACACACACAAATAAACATATTGATTTTTCCCCATTTTAACATTAAATATGTACCTATTTACCGGTGATGAGAAACGTTTCCATGAGTGATATTAAATGTTTTGCTTTGCTTTTTGTAACTTAAATTCACGCCGCTATGTACGAAAGTTGACAGCTATTGCCACTCACGACTAACTCGCGGGGTGGGGGGGTGAAGTAATTGATTCTAGGACGGGGCGGGGAGTGTCATTTCTGTACATAGTACTTATATCTATTCTATTACGGAACATCCGGGAGTGGACGAAGCTTGCCAGTATTGAACAACATTTTCGCTTGGCGCAAGGCAAGACATGGCTTAATTTGTTAAGCTGACGGTCAACCAGAGAGCCACCAAGCAGAAGAACTAGACCTCTGTGGCTAAGTGGTTAAAACATTGAATCTGGCCTCGCTGGTCGTCACGAGGTTCCTGCATACAGGGTGAAATTGAAAACAGTCGACAAAGTGGCGTGGCTTAGATCGTCAAACTGAACTTTGTCTATGGGACCAACCAGCGAACTAAAATCTATGGAAGTGTAATTGCAAACAAATATTGCTTAAAAAAAATGGCATCACGGGGCTGAAAAAGTACAACCCGCTCAGCTTTAGTCGGGCCAGCCACGCACCCGGTGACTGACGTTAGTGTTCTTTTCAATAAATTGCAGTTTATATTGTAGAGAAAAGGAAGGGAGATTTTATTAGAAATGACATCCTTTATAGTCAAACGGTGTAAAAGATGCAAAGAAGGCAGTAAAAAGATGCGGAAATAACGTATCTTATTTTTCCGTTTAAGTACAGAAAAGATCTATAAGTATACAAATTATCGTCGCTAATAAGCAATCAGTGTTCAGCCGCTTTGTGCTGCATAATAAAATCCCAGCCTTTTTAGCTCTATCCACTTAGTTGTACTTTTCGTGTGGTGCCATTTTTTGAGCGGAATGCTTATTCCATAGCTTTAGTTAGCTGGGACCAACTTAATAAGAGCAAAAAAAATAGTCAGCTGTTCCATACATTTCGGTCGAGTATGCTAAGTTAAGACAAACCCTAGATGTTAAAGTTTAAAAACAATAGCTACTGTGTACTATGGGCAACAGCGTCGCTTAACCAGTTTTCAACAAAATTCGCGTGCGCGCGTATCGCCCCTGCACGAACTAAACGTTTTTAACCTTAGCAGTGGTTAAGCGACGCTGTTGCCCATGGTACATCTGAAAAACATAAATTCTTATATCTGTGTTAGTAGTAAGGATTTTAATTAACTTTTGAAACCTATTCATATGTTAACTACAGACTGCAAATAACCCACAGATAATATCCCCCCGTTCTCGATTTATATTGATATTACTTCTTTTGATTTACTGAATGCAGCCAGTTACAGTTACTTCTTTTGATTTACTGAAAGCCACTGGATGCAGGCAGCGCAGGACCGATCGTCGTGGAGATCCTTAGGGGAGGCCTATACCCAGCAGTGGGTGTCGTGCGGCTGATATGATGATGATGATGATTTACTGAATAGAAACATTTATAATTTTGATGAAAAGAAACAAAATGTAACAAAACATACTCGAACAGAAACGCTGAAACATCCGAACTTATAATTAATCTCCTAATCACCTACAGAAGACTAACTTGACATTTTACAAACGACCCAACAATCAACAACTTTGCGCGTGCGTCGTTATGAGCTCTATTATGACGCATTTAGGTCCATTTTCGCAGTTAAAAACATAATTTGGGCGACGTAAGATCGCACAAAGTTGACGACACTTGGTGACGAGTAGGTAGGGTTGTCACTTTGTTCTCGAGAAAAATTGTTGTCTTGTTTGTTGAGAAGAAAAAAATAATCGAGAAAGCTAAAATAAATTTAAAACACGAATAAATAGTAGATTGGAAAGCTATTTTGTTTTTCTCTTATTAGTCACTTCAATTTCTTTCAACTAAATGTACTACAAATAATAATAAATCAAAGTTTTCTGTGCTGTCATTCAGAAACCATTAAAATCGTGGCGAGTGCCAACCCTACGCGCCTCCTTGGAGCGAATGGGGACGATCTGTGGAGTCATCTCTGTAATGAGTATTGCTGTCCCTTTCACGCAAAAACAAAGTATGCAAGTGCTTTTAAACTTGTCATAGATTAAAGAGTAACATCATCCGTCGCTGTGCTCAGATTTAGGGCTGAAATTACAATAAAGGGAATCATATTATTTTTTTACTTCATAATAAAATTGCCTAATTATACTCGTAAAACAGTTTTTTAGGATGTTCGATTATTTAAGATATTATTTTTCACTCTTGCCTACTACGTACAGAACAGATTTCATTTTAAAACGTGAATTGTATTCACCTCAGTCCTCAGTATATCGTGTTTATAAAAATCCCTGAAAAATAGTCCTCATAATTCTGCAGTAAATTTCATTAATATTTCTGCTTAAAGTCACACGTTTTCAGAATTTGTACAAAGCTCTTAGTTTATGGAGGCTTCGGTCGCCTGTAAAATTGAAAATAAATCGTAAAAATGTTATTTGGTGCTTTACGGGTTCAAAATAAGCTTTGACTTTATGGTTATCATCATGACGTTATTCAATGTTGTTTATAGGCAATCTCACGGTTTTACCCGAAAACAATTATCTACATACAAAATAACCATTCATTTCATATTAAATTGATGACTTATTCGATTTTTGCTTTTAAAGTGTTACAGCTGTTGATCTAATTTGGAAAACTAATAAGAACGTCAAGAATTTTTTTATAAATAAATCGATTCATAAACAAAAAGTTATGGTCGAAAATCCATCTAAATCATACAATGGTAACGAAAATGAAAGTTTTCACGATTTCCTGAAAACTACTAAACTGATTTCAAAATTTAAAAAATGGGACCAACTTGGGACAAACCTAGGGTATTACAAACTCTTAAAGCTTGCTAGGTTATGAATAGGATGTAAAGTTTGAATCATTACAATCGGTCAAGCCGTTTTCGAGTAATCGGTGAATATACATACAAACATCAAAAAAAGTTTGCGATCGCTAGCAAAAGCAGATATAATATTTTTAGTATTGTAACTTTATCAAGAAAAAGTGTATGTGGAATATTTTTTTTTAAATGAAAAAAAAGTTTTGATATATAAAAAAAACCTTTTATAATTAACTTTTTTATAAAAAAAGAAAAACAAATCATGCTATATCATATGAATATCGTACTAAAAAAAATTTCGAATTTCCAACCGACCGCAAACTTTTTAGATGTGTGTACATTAAAAATAATATACCTGAGTAATAGATAACCTCCTCCTTTTGTTTTTGAAGTCGGTTAAAAACGGCGTTAACGTCCTCAATATTAACAACCCTGTGATTCTACTCTACACAATGAGGTGAGAATTCTAAGAAAACATTAAAGTTTAAAGCCAAGAAACCAGGATTTGATGGAGATTGATTTGAGAGAGGGGTGTCTTAAGTCGCTGTCGACACCAAATAATGTATAAATGAACGATTCCTAAAGGGGTTACATTGCTCGAGCTTATTGGGTTGCCCTTAGAAGTGACATTGAATGTCACTAGATTTTACTTTTGGGACAGGTTTCTTATGAAAGTATGCTTATAACCAGTGGGTTATAGGGCCATAGTTGATGCACTAATGGCCGAATACTCAAACGCTAATTAACTTTGAGGGGCTCTCAAACGTCGTCCTGTCACATTAAATGTCAAAGATATGACAAAGACAGCATGCTGTTTGCGAGCCGCTCAAAGTTAAGTAGCGTTTGAGTATTCGGCCATAAAGGGGTTAATACATTTCTCGAGCTTATTGGGTTGCCCTTAGAAGTGACATTGAATGTCACTAGATTTTACTTTTGGGACAGGTTTCTTATGAAAGTATGCTTTTATAACCCACTGGTTATAGGGCCATTTTGTTGTTGCAATTGCACACTGTTTTCGCTACCGTAACCTATCGTTTTCTCTCTTTCACTCGCATTGGTTGTGAGGAGCAGTATATCCGATAGTTTTCAATTACGTAAACAGTTTACATCAGTTCATGATAGAGCTGCAGGGAAACCTAATTGGAAAAATTTCAATGAATAAAAGATTATTTCATGTTTAAATACTAGAAAAAAATGTTCTCGGTGTGAATTTTTTTTAAGGGCAATTTTATAATTAAAACTTTTCATATGTCGCCATGTCAATTTCATTTATTGGAAATAAGTTATTACGGATCGATATTACATATTTTTGTATTACTTTTTGCACTCTTAAACTGAAAAGTAGCTAAATAAATTCCTTGTATTTTTAATCATTTATATTAAATTGATCACACGTCGGCAGCCCTAATATTAAACCGCTAGTGTTAACGCCTCTTGACGCGGATATCCTCCACTTAATAGCTAGTGTACACACTAGCTATTAATAAAAATGATTTTATGCGACCGAACGGTCAATATTGACTTTACGATATCTTAATTATTATTATAAGTTAACTCCTAAGTATCATGGAGTGGATACTTATGTTCTGCCTATAAGTATCCACTCCATGATACTTAAGACTTCCTGGTACTTTTTGCTGGTTTAATACCTGTTAAATTGCGATAAAAACAAACAAAATATATTATGTTCATGGGTCTGTTTAATAATATTAATTAATTCAACAAACATTGAACTAAATCTTATTGAAATAAAACATGAATTAAAACAATTTTTAAACGGATAGAGCTGCTCCCTTAGAATAATAACACCTAGAACGATAGTTCTCTACAAAGCGCACTGTCAAAAGTGAGGCAACTAAAACAGCCAAAATGGCTCCGTTTTCAGATTGTTATTCTACATTATTACCTAATCATACCGATTAAGTACAAAACAGTTTCAATTTTCCCACATTTATAAGACTAGTTACTATATTATTGGGTTTCAGTTACGATTAGTTAACATATGAAGGATATAAATTTGAAAACTAAGCCATTCTGGCTTGGTATAAGTTGCCTCACTTTGAATACGCGGACATGGCTTCTAGGTGTTATTATTCTAAGGCTGCTCCGGATAAGTCCCCCGTGACCACGGCAGCTGCAAAAGTGCCAAAACGTCGGGAAAATCAAATATCAGAAAGAAAGAAAGAAAGAAAAAACATTTATTGGTCTCTGCACCTTAAACTTAACAATCTATAAAATATCAAACTAAATACCAACTAGGTAATTACCAAAGTACTTTCAATAAAACCGCGCTAGTATCCGTTAAAAAGTAAGTAAGCTTAAGAGGTGAATACTAAATCTTATTTCTTCTTCAACTTCGATCAAGAATATCCTAGATAACGCTTCACGAACTAAAACAGTACGCAAAAACGGCACCTCGAAATAGCGTCCCACTTACAAACTTGGCGTTTATTTTGTACATAATCACCTCTTATTTTGTACAAAATCACATCTTTTATCACTTACTTTGTGCAAAATAAGCACCCAGTTTGTAAGTGGGACGCTATTTGAGCTGCCATTTTTGAAACTGACCGGACATCTAGGGTATCCTTGATCGACGTTCTTCAAACACAATTTAGTCCCGCAGTAATTTAGAAATTAGAATTTCACGCAGACAAAGTTACGGACGAAAGCTAGTTAACAATAAAGTCAAAGCTCACCGTTATCCGTTATCCGCAAGCACGCGCTTAAGCGGCCCTTCACATAATGGCCTGTGCACACAAGCGGATCAATCGGTAAACATTGCGCGCACCACACTCCACGCTGCTTGCAAAATGCTCCAAAAATAATATCACCATCTCGAGCACACGGTACGTTTGGTTTGGACAAAGTATCGGTAAAATTCTGTATGACTGATCCTTTGGGTTAAATCATGGGCGCCAAACTTTTACAAGGACCATAACTTTTGCACGAAGTCCCAATGGCCAGGACCTAGCTAACTCAACGTACCAACATACTGTAAATTAGAGTAAAATGGTACGGTCCAGCCTTTCGTGGGGGTACGATCCAGCCGTTCGTGGGGGTACGATCCAGCCGTTCGTGGGCCGGTTTGTTGGTGCTCGCCGGCCGGAGCTGGCCCGTGGGCCGTAGTTTGGAGACCCCTGGATTAAATAAAAAAAAATGAATCACGGTCACCTCAATTTATTTCAGATGTGTTGTGAATGTCCTTGTTTCTGTCGACATGATGGGTAGCAAAACGCTTTATTTATGTCAGTTGCCTTAGTTTCGACACTAACAAACATTTTTTGACTTTTGTTTCATCCTATAATATTATAAATGCGAAAATCTGTTTGTTTGTTTGTTAGGTAAGTAGGTAGGTACGCCTTTACGTCTTAACTACTGAACCGATTATCATGAAATTTTGCAAACACGATGTCAGGGGTACCTACAGAAAATGACATAAGGTAACTTTCGTCCAGAAAAAAACGTACAGTTCCCGATGTATAGCAAAAAAAGCTGCCAACGCAGACGAAGTGGCGGGCGTCACTAGTACGTTAATAAAATGAAAGCTGCCCACCGTTATTCGCAAGCACAGAGCATTCAGGGGCCGTACCGGCTAACGAATCAAGTTTCGGAAAATTTGCTGAGTTTCAAATTAAAAAAGATAAATTGAAGTAAGGAATTTCGTATTGTACTATTTGTTGAAGTTATTTGGAAGATATGGATGTTTGTGTGACCTCATGAATTAGGGTTCGCCATTTTGGCCCAATTGGAGCTCGATTTATATGTTTTAATTTGAAACCCGGCAGACTTTTCGAAGCTCGATTCGTTAGCCGGTACGGCCCCTGATCCATCCGATTATAATAGCCTGCACACACACCCGGGCCAATCGGTAAACATTGTCCGCTCCCCAGCTTATAAATTATTCCAAAAATGATATCGCCGTCTCGGACCCGGATGTTCATAAAGTATCGGTACGATACTTTTAATTATTATAATTGAGTAAATAATGCAGACGAATGAATCAACAGGGTTCTCACTTGTTTATACAGCCTTTTGAAAATTATGTTCGGGCTTTTGTTGGAAAAGTTTCACGAAATATGGTGTCAGGGTTGGTAACGCACTAGTGAAAACATGCGATATTTGATGATGATGACTTTATCTACACCTATTTTTTTATTTTTTCTTATTTTTATTTGGGAAACAAACAATATTTTAATACCTACATATGGATTAAAAACACCCATGATATTTATCTAAACCCATGATATGTATCCTCTATAAAAGTTTTGACTTTGACTTTGTCTTTGACTTTCCTCTCCCTCCTCGTCATTATGTCTTCCGCAAGAGTGTTATAATGTTGTACTGAATTTCATAATGCGTTGCTCGCGCGTGGGCGCGCGGCGCTGTAGGACCAGCTCTCGCTCGGGATATCGTAATGATGGCAGTAAGCTAACTGTTTCAGAACCTCTTACAGAGGATTTAAAGCATGGGTGTAGATAAAATACTAAACAGCACTTTTCAAAAGGTCAACAACACGGATAGCAGAAAAAAAAATGAGCGCATCTCGCCATCAAACTATAAATTTAGAGAGTGATTTCTAAATGGTATTTTTTGTTTGTAATTTTTTGGTAACAATAAAAACAAGTTTTTGTGGGCTAGGTATTAACTCGTCTAAAATTAATGTAGTCCACAATTTTACTTTCTTCTTACTGGTTCAGTTCTGATCTAACCGTATCAATTAATTTTATTAAGGTGGTTATACCACTGAAAGTGGTGCCCTCAGAGGTTTTTATTTAATAAGTTGTTAATAGAAAATGATTTTAATAAAACTTTACGTGGAATTTTTAAGGCCCATGGTCTACTATTTTTAGAAGGTATCACTATATTGTCAAAAACGTCCACTTTTAACAGTTTTGCTATCTACTTCTAGCAGTGACTACGAGGGAATGTAATGATATCGTCTAAAAATACGAGACTATGGGTACGGTAGTACTTATATCTTATCTGTGCTATTAGTAGGTATGAACCTCTATACAAAAAAAAGTTGGGAGTTACAAGTCGTGATAAAGTTTGGCCACATGATAGAAACTGATCTGTAGGCTGTTCCTAAATATTGAGCTGGGCCAAACTATCCTTACATTCCATGCGGTGGCGGGTTGAATAGCGCACTTTTCCCGGCTTCATTCTAAAAACTATAACAATTCAGGGGCCGTACCGGCTAACGAATCGAGCTTCGAAAAGTCTGCCGGGTTTCAAATTAAAACAGATAAATCGAGCCCCAATCGGGTGAAAATGGCGAACCCCATTTCATGATGTCACACAAACATCGTTATCTTCCAAATTACGTCAACAGAAAGTACAAGACGAAATTCCTTACTTTGATTTTTCAGTTCTAAGTTGAAACCGATTCAGATTTTTCGATAATCGATTCGTTAGCCGGTACGGCCCCAGGTTGAGCTAATAGGTCAAATGTAGTATCATTTTCGGATAAATCAATAACGTAGAATTTATTTCTGGTATAAAAAAATGCAATTTATTGCGCAGTTTCTCAAAAATTACACAAAAACCAACATTTTTAAACTTCATCTTTTTATTTTAGGTATTGGCACTTGTTTCAGTATTTAAAATAAAACATTAAAGAAGCGTTTTTCAGGTTAATTTGTTATATGCTTTTGTTATGCTTACTATATTTTATACAATTTTAGCTTAACTCAAGTAGTTTAGGTCCATTGTTTGCGGAGACACAGCTAGTCAAAAATATGCATTTTTTCACGAAATAAAAGGGGTTTCCGTATCGTTCGGAAGCATTTCTCAGTTTTTTTTGTTTATATTTCTGTAAAGTTTATTAAATTTTCTACAATTTGAGCCTAACTTGAGTAGTCACCTTAAAAAAAAAAAAATTAATGTTGGTCAGAAATAAATTAGTAACTTTAGGTGGACAATAGCTAAAAATATATTTTAAACCTTCATAGAGCTTTCGACTAAAGTTAACTAAGCCAACATATCGAGCAACAGCTGTGACACCATCAATTCAGTTGTAAGCACTTATTGCTGTCATTCGGTAACTGGATATCGGTCGGAACGGCGCGACATTTCCGCTGCAATCTCCGCCCGCCGCAGAAGCGCTTAATTCGCTCCGCTCGCTGCGCTCATCTCGCTGAATCGCTTTAATGCGACCAATGCATATTCGACATTTTGTTGATATGTCGACGACCGACGTATCAAGTAATAAACTAGATATTCGTTTTAGATCCTATTATTAGTTAAAATAAGTTTGATGTATTTTTTAAATAACAGGTAACAAGGTAAGTGTAGGAGTAGCATTAGAGTGGCGTTCCCGTCTTTAAAAAAATACTCGTCCACTCAATATCTAGAGGATTTATCGAAAATCCGTATGCACCAATTGAAGTTAATTAGTCATAGTTATGGAAAGCAAATAAATAAATAAAAAAATGTTTGTTTATTTTCCTATCCCAAATAAGGATAAAAAATTATTAAAAAAAATAGAAACATAATCATTAATCATTAAATAAAAGATACCGTAGCATTTTATCACACCGTACTAACAAATAACAGCCTAAATGAAAAAAAACAGAGCAATTTCGCAACAAAAATAAAGCGTTATTTACGGCGATAATGATAAGTGCGAGCGCTATTAATGTTCCTTCTTTATAGAAAACGTTAAGGTGGGTGTATACGAGCCAAGCGCAAGCAGAGCCAATCTGCACGTCATGACTAGCGGCGTAAGAGTGAACAAACAATGTGCCTACAGAGCAAGAAAAAACGTTTGTTTTGGTAAATGTTCGCCAAACAATTATCACTGACGAGCGTTATGCAAATCCCTTTATGTTTGTCATCATAACAGACGACAATTGTTCCAACAATTTTCCAAGCACATGAGTACAATCACGAGCTAAACGCTCGAATTCAGGTTCAGCTGAAAACCATCAGCGTTGTGAATTAAATTCTACAACACAAGCTGAGCTGGTCAGTCAGCCTTTTCTGTTTGTATAAATTCTTACAAATCGGACCTTTACAAAAATCCTACAATGATTGCAAAAAACCAGATAATTAGAATCTGAGACAGATTTTTGCAATAGTCCGAGTAATGTTTAAGATTTTTAGAATAATCCAGCGCATGTAAATCGCGAATGATCATTTTGCGCGCGCTGATTGGCTGACATTACGTTATGGACTGACGGATTCTTTGATAGCTAACGACTATACGAAGTGTCATGTTCTGACCAATCGGACTAAATCGACTCTTAGATTATCCAATCAGTTTCCAATTGACTGAAACATGCTAGGATTTTTATAAAGATTCTAAAAATTGCTCGGACGATTGCGAAAATCTATCTTAGATTCCAATTATGCGGTCCTTTACAATAGACCTAGGATTTTTCCAAAGATCCGGTTTATAAGTTTATCCTAAGACATATACGAACTGTGCTCGGCTTTTGCTCCGTTTATGCTTGGCTCGTCCAACGTAGACCAGCCTTTACATCGTTTTGCGCGTTTCGTTCTCGCTCAATCTACGATACGAACCGCCATTTTACGAAATGAGCGTGAAAAATGAATTATTATTTTACCTGCTGCGTTGTTTGTGTAGACAATGACGGGTCGCGATAAATAACAACAATACACTCGCTTATCTAGCTCGTAAACATAATGCATTGACATAAATATAAAATACTTCTGTATTTATGAAGAGGTAAAAGAAAAAATCAATGTGTGTTACTGGACATTTCTGTAACACGGCTAGTTTCACCACAAGTTACAGTGAAACAGGCCGCAAGTGTATTATAGTATGACCCAAACTAATTAATAGCATTGGGTCATTCGTATTTTTTTGTTTCCATTGAAGTTATTGTACACGACCCTTAGCAAACAAGGCTTAACTTCCACAATCATGAAACGTGCCAACTTCTGCTCTTTAATAAAAGCAGAGAAGCGGAAAAGCCTTTTAAAACAGAATGTAGCTCCTGAAAGCCGCCAGTTAAATAAACTCACTGACATCTCCGCGGGATATTTCATTTAAAATTGCATGTCTCTTTAGTAACAGAAATATGCATCACTTTGGTTGCACACTCGGCTAGAGCATTTATTTACATAATTCCTACATTAGTATGAAATTCCGGAGTTACCGTTCACACAGCAGGTCCATATTTACCGTTTTTCCATCGCCCAATAAAAACGTGTCCGATAAAACGAACCTGTAAAACGAATCGCTATGTGAACGGGCACTTAAGGCAATAACAATCTGAAGTTATCTGGAAAAAGAATCACCGAGGTTTTTAAAGGTTCTGAGATCTCAAGTAAAACTATAGCAATTACTATAATTTGTACTAAACTGCTGAAAGCGTATAGATAACATCGTAATATAGGAAGAACAACATAGGAAGAGGCCGCGGCCGTTAAAAATTTGCTTGAATTATAAAGAAAAACAAAAACCCAGTCAAGTCCGATCTCGACATTTCTATTCGTCACAAATAACTCGCTCAAATAGTTTGAATCGCCCGACTCCTACTCGGCATAATTTACAACGAGAAGACGCATTTCATTTAATTTCTGGGTCCCTGGTAGCCTCAAAGCGAAGAGAAATGTTCTAAATAACAAGAGAATAGAATGTTTTATTAATAACAAAAGAAATATCTGGGTGATCTGGTTATTACGATTTATTGTAATATGGTGGGTGTTTAGGTGATAATCTACATTGTTATCTCAATCATTAACTCCATTTTTTACGTCGAACCATATTACCATATTCTGCGTCGAAAGAAAAACGCATGAAAACTCGAAAACACGCGTTTTCCCAAACATAAGACTAATCTAGATCGATTGTTTACCCCCGAAAACCCCCATATACCAAATTTCAGCGAAATCGTTAGAGCCGTTTCCGAAATCACAGAAATATATAAACAAAAATACAAGAATTGCTCGTTTAAAGGTATAAGTAACAAGATAATAACAATTTATATTGTTAGTTTTATTTGTTTTTAATTAGTTTGAAATAGTGCTACGCAACTTAAAACTGTTTTCTTAATTTTTTATGGTAAATTGAGTGCAGTAAGGGTCCTTGTAATAAAACCTACCTTTTTTCATTTAATTTAGTTGAATCTTATTTTGGTGTAATAAAAAGTGAACTTTTGCTATAATTGTCAAGGAATGAGAAAAAAATAGATTGAGATTTTGGGTTCGCAGCCTAGTTTATAAGCTTTACTAAAATACTTTTCTGCGCAGCAGCACTCGTCTATAACACATGTTTCTAACTCTTAAAAAGATGCGTACAAAACAACGAATAGTTCTTACCATATTTATTGTCAAAACAATGGCAGTCTCATTACCAGCTAATCTACATCACCAACGTTTCTCGCATAAAAGATTCTTACCTGAAAAAGAAAAAAACAAAATTAATAAACACTCCTTTGTGAAAACTCCTTTGAGTTAACTAAGGTATTACTTTGGTATTACAAAAAGGTGAAACGAGAACTGACCGTCCAAATGTACCTAAGCAGATTTATTAAATCATCTAAAAATAGACAATTTGTCCGCTGAAGAAAATCAATGTTTATTGCACAGTACATAAACAGTGTATTGATTTGGACAAGATAAGGTTTCATAGTATGTGAGAAATACACAAGTTAAATTATAGTACGAATCTCCTTTTAGGGTTCCGTACCCAAAGGGTAAAAACGGGACCCTATTACTAACACTTCGCTGTCCGTCTGTCTGTCTGTCACCAGGCTGTATCTCATGAACCGTGATAGCTAGAAAGTTGAAATTTTCACAGATGATGTATTTCTGTAGCCGCTATAACAACAAATACTAAAAACAGAATAAAATTAATATTTAAGGGGGGCTCCCATACAACAAACGTGATTTTTTTGCTGTTTTTGGCTCGATATTAATAACAACAACAGGTAGACAGTTGAAATTTCCACAGATGATGTATTTTTGTTGCCGCTATAAAAACAAATACTAAAAACAGAATAAAATTAATATTTAAGGGGGACTCCCATACAACAAACGTAATTTTTTGCCGTTTTTAGGGTTCCGTAGCCTAAATGGCAAAAAACGGAACCCTTATAGATTCGTCATGTCTGTCTGTCTGTCTGTCTGTCCGTATGTCACAGCCACTTTATTCCGAAAGTATTAAGACTACACTGTTGAAACTTGGTAGGTTGATGTATTCTGTTAACCGCTTAACGAATTTAATACAAAAATAAGAAAAATAAAAGATTAAGGGGGGGCTCCCCATACATGGAAATGAAACTGAAAAAATTTTTTTTCTTCAAACCAACACGTGTTGGGTGTCCATAGATAGGTCTTTAAAAATGACATTAAGGTTTCTAAGACAACTTTTTCTCAAAGTCAACCGTTTGAAAGATATTCACCGCCAAAGTGGTAAAATGTGTGTCCCCCCCCCTTTAACTTTTGAAATAAGATAGTGAAAAATCTAAAAAAAATATATGCTGTAGATCTTAATAAACACTTTCAACCAAAATTGGTTTGAACGAGATATATTAATTAGTTTTCGAGATATAGCACATTTTCCAAAACCGCAAATATAACTTTGTCATTCATACCAACACTGTGAAAAACAAAGTTATTTTTACAGACGAAAAATTATAGGTGGTATTAAATATGGTATGGTATAAGGTAACTACGGAACCCTATGGCGCGTGGCCCGACACGCACTTGGCCGGTTTTTTTGGTACGGAACCCTTCGTACGCGAGTCCGACTCGCACTTGGCCGGTTTTTTTATACTTTTACGTATCCGATAGCACATACGATCATACGTTGTGAATGCCCAAAGAATGAAAACCGGAACAAACTTTAGCAAAAATTCATCTGGGCGAGCACAAAGAAAGCGTCCGCCTTCGCGTTTACGTGGGCGGGCGGGACGGAGGCTGTGAGAGATTTTATCGCAAACCCTTTGAAACTCACGTTATGGAGTCATATCATCTACCCTTAAATGTGTTTTCCATGATGATGACGTAATCCCATTACTTACTGAGGGGAAACCGTAGGAATAACGTTCAAAATAGCAATGTTAATAAATGCCATTTAAGTTTGCACATTTGCTATGCGCTTGTTGAAAGAACACATTGATGTAATATTTTGTACATAAAACATTACGTTTTACAGTACAAAGAAAATGTATAAGAGTATTTTTTTGGAATTAAATTTCCAAACTTGTTCATATTTTTTCAAAATTAAAATGTCCAAGCCAATTAAGTGCACACTCTGTTCCATCCTTTCATTCGCAACCATAAATAAAAGAAAAAACATGTCAAATTCAGCATCTCCTTATATTTAAACTGTAATAGAGCGTATTACAGTTTTAAGATTCGAGGAATAAAAAGGACTGTAGCATTCTATTTCAAGCAGTTTTTATGTAATTCGCATATTAATGTTTCTTTAGCTTCTCATTTTTAAGGGTCGCACGTGACGCGTTTTGAAACACTTTTAAATTCAACCGGTAAAAATTGGATATTTTAATTTTTCATAAACTTGAATATCGTAAAAAAACTGTTATTATTTAAGTAAGTAAAGACGAATGGATATTTAAGTCAAGGCCTTTCGCACCAGCAGCGGCGCAAATTAAACCGGTCAAAAGTTAGATTTTTAGTTTTCCATAAACTTTGATATCGTAAAAAATGGTTATTATTTAAGTTAGTAAAGACGGATGGATATTTTAGTCAAGGCCTTTCACACCAGCGGCGGAACCAACCGCCATACATCAACAGTCCCGGGAAATATTGGAAAACTTCCGGGACGCTTGTCCCGGAGTACGCTGACTTCTGCGCGGGAAATCTTTGTTTGATCGTTCCTGGGAAAACTTGGAAATGTTTCGAGATTTTTTTATAACGAAATAGAGACCTTAGTTTCGATTGGTTTTTGAAAACTGGAAGTAAAAGCGCATTTCTTTCGAACATAAACGGACATAAACATTTTAAAATTTAAGTAGTTTTATATTTGTAATGTTTTTTTTCCAAAGTTTTTCTAATATTCAAATTTCAAATGTCATCTTTCTGCCTGAGATACTGACGTTAAATATAAATGGGAGTGCTTTTAAAGCGCATACGTTTTATACGTTCACGTAACTGAATTATTTAACCAGCGCACGGCTCTTTATGAAAGTAACGTTTTCCATTAAAAATAAAGCCAAAGGACAAAAATACTGGCTGACCAAGTGCGAGTGGACTTGGCCAGATTCGGTACTACAAAACGACAAATTTCAAAATACTTCGAAAAACTAATTGCGATAATCGGACATATTTGGGTGAATCTCCAAGCGTTTTGAACGCCGTCATTCTCCTCGACATAAAATTTGTCATGATAGGTTGCGAAAATAATAAAACTTTTGCTGCTAAACATTACGCGTCTAGAACCTATTCTCGTTACTGAATACGAGGGCAGAATTTTCTTTCCTAAAATTATGAAAATATATGTTGAGTAGAAGTATGTTCAAAACGCGTGGAGTAGAGAGTCACCATTCATCGTTCGATTTACTTAATTTTGGACACAATATCTCGACGAATGTCGTCACAGACTCACAGATTGTAGTGGTTAGCTTTTTGGAATAGACCCTCTGTATGCTTATGTGCCAAAAACTGCACTATTTTACAATAAAATCTACTATAGAAAAGTAGTAAAAAGAGACGAGTAGACACCAAGACATGACTTAAAGGATTTTGTATCCAAGCCAAAAATCATAATAAAAAATACTTGACGAATATGTATTTTTTTGACGTTTGGAGTTAATTGTTCTGTGACTGTATGATTAGCTAATTTCCCTCTATCCAGTCAATACGAAATCACGTCTTTAAAATACAATATGATTTAAGTTACTTGCTTAGCCTTTTCAGCAATGTACTTACGCTTAGTCGGAAACTCGGAATATCAAACGGGCTTGTTTGACAGAGCACCCGCCAGGGAAATTAGGTGATGCATTGGGAATGCAAGTCGGTGCAGAGAATGGGACGACGCAAATGGACGAAATAGGACAAGCCAAATAATTGGAAGCACTGTAGCTCAGAAGACGAGATTCAATCAATATTTTATAGACTTCAAAACCGTTTTGCTAAGTATGGAAGCTTAGCTTAACCATCGCCACAGATGTCGGGGCGGTATGTACAATTGTTGCCTTGAACCCGTTGTCGCAATCGCTTTTAGGATGTGATACATTAATACTTTTTTTGGCTCGAATAAAAACATACCTAAGAAATGTAGCAATGTGTTACATCCATCTGTCAAATAAAAACGATTGTGATAGATATTGAAATAAGACTATTAGCCCCCTGTTCCTATGACTGGTTACGTATTACTAATTGATAAAAAATACACTATTGATATTTATAGATAGAATTTAGTTTCAGGCATTTCTTTTAAGAGTATAGTCGCTGTTCCCACCTTTACAAACTTGATTTAAGTACCAACCAACATTATTATGTCCTATTTTTCTCAGCATCGATTTTTATATCTGCCAATACGCTCGTTATCGAACAAGGTAATCAAGCAGTAAGCACTAAAGTGTATGAGCAATGTTTGCAGATGCTCCTAACTTAAATGTAGAGCTGCAACACAACTATAATAGTTCCGTTGACTTGACTTGTCGCCGAGCGACGCGACGGGCGCGCAACAATGTTACGACGCCGCAACAATGTTATATGCGCCGGTTTACGAACCACTCAAGGATATTGTGTTTGTTATTTTTCCACGACGAAAGACACAAACTTCTTGACATATAGCAGTTCGTCTTTACTTGAAAACGTGTAAACATTGAGCGATAATTTTATCTTGTTGTTTTATTTTTTGAAAAACTTATTATTATATATTATTTGTAACGTCGCCTTTGATTAAAAGACAAAATATCCTTTCTAATCACGCTGCCTAAAAATCAAAATGTCTACAAAGCAAAATGCCTAAAATTAATGTCTAAAAAGCAAAATGTCTAATAAGTAAATCGTCTAAGATGCAGAATGACTAAACAGTAGTTTGCCTAATGATTAAAAAGGTCTAAATTTGCAAAACGTCTTAGTCGCAAATTATCATAATATATTCATAGATTTTTAATCAAACAATTACTTTCCATTTGAACTCATTGTTTACGGCATTCTTGAAGTTATTTAGTTCTTCTCCATTTTAGTCATTTTGCATTCTAGTCATTCTGCGTTTTGGTAATTTTGCCCAAATAGTCTTTTTGCTTATTAGGCAGCGTGATCAAGAAGGAAAAATATATGAATATTGTCATCTTATACTTAGTGAAAAGATAGTAATTAAGCCAATTTTTTTATTGGCTTATAGGTCGAATGTAAATAAAAAGCTTTATTTCTTAAATATTGTATAAGGCAGTGGATAATAATATTGGTAAGTAACTAAACTAATTATTCGGACTTCTCTGTAGTATCTTTTTCAACAAAACATTATATACTTAGCTATTGACTTTATTGATCAAATCTGTCAATATGATTTACATGTAAACAAGACGAGACACCATGTCGTATCAAGATCGATCAGACCAGCGGACCGGATGGTTCACTGGAGGCTGTGATTGGTGGATGCTGGGCTAACAACCAATTACTACCCCGAGGGCCAATTTCATGCTCGACCAGGGGCCGTACCGGCTAACGCATCGAACTTCGAAAAGTCTGTCGGGTTTCAAATTAAAACAGATAAATCGAGCCCCAATTGGGCCAAAATGGCGAACCCTAATGGGGATGGAAACTGAGGAACTAATGGCGCCACAAGCGGTTGTACCAATACATTTGATTGGTTGTTTCAAATATCAAATGTCCTTTGTGGCATATTTTAACCAATCAAAGTATTGATAGCGGTTAGATCGCCGCTGGCGCCATCTGCGATTAGCTTTGCGTTGCCAACCCCATTCATGAGGTCACACAAACATCAATATCTTCCAAATAACTTCAACAAATAGTACAATGAATTGGTGTTCGCCATTTTGGCCTGATTGAGACTCGATTTATTCGTTTTAATTTGAGGCCGGGCAGACTTATCGAAGTTTAATGCGTCAGCCGGTACGGCCCCAGGAGCGTGCGAGCATGCCAGGAGTATTAGTCTACAGCTACGTAGTGTACGTAAATAAACATCATGTATAGTTCTTGCAACTCACGAACGCGCGTCGGCTATGAATGTTGTTAGGCGTGCACGTGCACATTGTTTTAGTGTGCGTCTGCACGTTTTCCTATTACGCACACTAAAATAATGTGTATGTGCACGCCTGACAACATTCATAGCCTACGCGCATTCGTGAGTTGCAAGAACTACATAAAAAAACCGGCCAAGTGCGTGTCGGGCCACGCGCAGTAGGGTTCCGTAGTTATCTTATACCATGCCATATTGAATACCACTATATTTTTTTTGTTGAAAAATAACTTTGTTTTTGATAGTGTTTGTATGAATGACAAAGTTATATTTGCGGTTTTGGAAAATGTGATACATCTCTAAAAATTATCACCATATCTCGTTCAAACCAATTTTAGTTGAAAGTATTTATTAGGATTTACAGCATAAGTTGTTTTTTAGATTTTTCACTCTCTTATTTTAAAAGTTAAAGGGGGGGGGACACTCATTTTACCACTTTGGCAGTGTATATCTTTCAAACGGTTGACTTTGAGAAAAAATAGTCTTAGGAACCTCAAAATGTTTTAAAACTTTTATGCACAAATGTTTAAACACCCAGCTAATGCCATATGTATACAGTGAAAAAAATTATATCGGCTAAGTTACAATATTTCTGCTAACGAAAAAAGGAGTCACTTTTAAGATACGTTTTTTAACGTTCAAGAAAAATGTCAAAAATATTTTATTGCTGATAGTGGGCCGTTATGATCATAATCTGAAATAATAACAATTAACCAAAGCATCTTTAACATCATAGAAGATATGAGAGGCTCTATGTGTGAGAAAAAAATCGGCATTATCATTTTATACTTTAACCCCTATTATTAATCAGGGTTGTAGCATGATTTAAATCAAGTTGATTTAAATCTCGATTTTTATTGCATGATTTTTTTTTATAAAAATCACTGATTTAAATCAAAATAAAAAAAGGAATTAAGTAAACGCTGGCAGTGCATATTCATCAACTATTATGTTCGAAAATAATTTTAATACAAAGTATGATAGGTGCAAGCTAAGTTATTTATCAAAATAAAAATTAACAATCGAATTTAGATAATTTTTTGTGTCATAAAAATATAACATTATTATGATTATTTTCATTTATTAAATGCAATGCAAGTAAGGGAACGTACCCATACTACGTGACCCATATTTTACCATTTTTGACCCCCCTCCCCCCTTTGGTGACCACCTGTAGTATATGCCAAGACCCCCCCCCCCCCTCCCCCGGTTTTCACGTAGTATTTCATAGATAATGGTTTTACATCATTTTCAACAGAAATCTAAAAAAAATTTTCTCATTTTTGTCTTTTCATTAGTAAGGCGCTTGCCATGAGTGTGTATTATAATTTTACATACAATTACAAGTGAAAAAATGTATCAAGAAGAAAAAAAATTTCGCTGCGTGCCATATTTGAATACAACTTGAAAATAAAAGAAGCAGGTTTCCTTTGACAATATTACTACGTGACAAAACAAAGGCCCCCCTCCCCCCCCCCTGTGACCAAGCGTGGTATTTTAAAGACCCCCCTCCCCCCCCTTAACGGGTCACGTAGTATGGGTACGTTCCCTAATTAATGAAAATAATGATCACAGATATGTTTTCAGAAATAAAAATGTTGCCCATAAATAAAACTAGGGATCTAACTAACTAATGATCGCAAAACCTAGTGAAAATCAAAAAATCTAATAAATCAAAAAAATCACGATTAAAAAAAAAACAGATTTTTTTTATTAAAATAAAAAAAACATGATTTTTTGCAACCCTGTAATTAATCCAAAGTAGTAGGTACCTAATATGATAGTTACTCATTAATGGAATTCAACACAAGATTTTAAGGTTTTCATGGGTTTTCAGGGGGATATGTTCTTATGATGGCATTCAAATTGTTACAGCAAAAAAAAACAGTTTCCGTGTCGGCTATTGTTGAAAAAAAAACATCTCAAACACGGTTCATGATATTCGGTTTTGAAACAATAATAAAACTTTTAATTATGATTCCGTGGTGTTTATTATTATTTCGTATATTATTGCACTAAGGTTGCTGGTTAACTATTGTACATATTATTAATAATATGACAATAGGACATCATAGTCGATTTTCCTCACCTCGATTGAGATTGAGTAAATAAACATTACAGAAATATCCACGTAACATTACTTAATTAAATTAAACAATGCCTTGTATTGCGCCGGTCGTCAATGAGAGAAATCACATACATACATCCATTGATTGTTCGGTAATATTTTCCGATCGCAGTTGGAGTAGCAATAAAAACAATAATCATTACTCCCGCAGCTGTAGGGCTGCCACAAGGAATTTAAATTACTGTATGATCATCTCTAATAGATCAGGAGCTCGATGGTGCAGTGGTTTAGCGCCAGCGATTGCGTAGTTTAAGCAACTTTCGCAAGGGTCGGTCATGGGATGGGTGACCAAAAATTTCTTATCGAGCTCCTCCGTGCTTCGGAAGGCACGTTAAGCCGTTGGTCCCGGCTGCATTTGCAGTCGTTAACAATCCGCATTGGGCCCGCGTGGTGGGTTGTGGCCCGTCCTCTTTATCCAACCATAAGGAAAGCCTGTGCCCCAGCAGTGGGGACATTAAAATGGATGGACATCTCTAATAATAAGTCAAGTCGTCAAGATAAAGATTGGGCATCGTGTTTTTGCTTTTGTTAGAAATGACGTTGATATTTATTTCATTGCAATAAAATTGAAATTGTTAATTACTTTTAAGGCCAAACTACTTTATGTTATTTGTCTTTGTTTTGTAATATTATGTAGACGATTGTTTCCGATGTTTTCCGATGCCCATTCTTTAAATTAAAGTACTGTAAGTAATGATTCAAAGGTTAACGACGAAGTCGAACTGTAAATATCATAAATTGTTCATTTTGAGTTTCTAGGCTATAACTTAAGTACAAATAAATATACACTTTTACCTACAGAATAAAAAAAAATGTTTCAATGACTATTACTTTCAAATATAAGGTGGTACCGTTTTAACTGTGAAAACTTTAAGGGGTTGTCAGGTGACGTGTTTAGAACACAATAAAAATAATAAAAAAATTCAGAAATTTTTTTTTTTTTTTTTTACTTTTATAATTTTTTTTTATTATAATTATTATCGTCGTCGATTCTTCCGATATTGAAACTAAACAATCACAAAATAATAATAAATACAACAAAATAAATGATTACTATGGTATTCCCTTGTTTTACTCACGCATTATGCGATCCATACGCGGCCGGCCGGCCGGCGCGGCGCGCTGCGCTGGCCGACAAACAGCTGACGATGTTGTACCACTGTACCTCACTCACCACTGTACCTACGCACACGTACCTAAAACAGGCTTTCCTACAAACGAATGTTGTTGCCTACGCTTTTTAAGGTATCACTAAGTTCGATGACCTTTGATAAACTCGAACTTAATTAATTGTAAAAAAAACGTGAGTAATTAAGTACCTAATAATCTCTGTTACTTCAAATTGGTAAGTGTACTTACATGACCCCAAACAGCTGGTTGGTTTTGTTTACACTGCACACTACACAAGAAGGTGATAAGACTGATAAGCTTCCCATCACACTTGACAGGCTTTGGACTTTCAAACTAATGTTGGTACTCAATAAAAACAGTCAGTCTTTTACATAAAATAACTAAAATAGGTTAGGTACCTACATACTTGGTATTATTTTATTATTACCTACATTCATCTGGCGTGTTTAAAAGTCCATCACCTATTAACAAGTTCTATTCACAAGTCCTATTTACACTTTAAAAAAACTATCTACAGAACTGCTACACTACACCCGATCACCACCTCTCTCAATGCACAATAGGATTAGTACGCAGTAGGATTTGTATATCGAGGCATAGCTAACACTCTACGCAAACAAACACAACACAACACGACGAGAGAACACACGGACACAGACTGCAGAGCAGAAAAAATAAGAAGTGCGTGCTGCGTGCGGTCGTCCAACCAAGAGAGAGAAGAGAGAGAGAGAAGACGGCAGGCGGGCGGCGGAGGGTTTTGTTTTAGTTTAAAGGTGACTCTACACACTACACGGAATCTGAACTCCTAGAAATAGTTTGTGGACTTCTTTTCGCATACATTACTTAAGCGAATTTTAAATTATTATACTTTACTATCATTGCCATAAAACTACAAAATCGAGTCATCAAAACCATCATTTAATCACAAAAAAGGCAGGAGGTGTGGTTGTGAACATTAATTAAACGTACCTACCTAATCGAATGATTCTTAACATTGTTAATAGCCATTAAAAAGTAAAAGTAAAATGGGAGATAGTGACAGATAACATTTATTTACAATTACAATAACATCCTATTTTATTCATTCATATGTTTTTTCTTTTGTAAACAGTTTTATAACTTAAAAAAATCCCAACAACAATAAAAAGGATGCCCGTACTTAACCTAATAAAATAAATCAACGAGCATGAAGCTAGCGATTTAACAATTTACTTACCTACTCATCAAAAATCAATATCACAAAAACGAAACGTCTGTAGCACCTTTTATCGGTAACTTTTTGGCGCTTTCTTTGTAGATGCGCCGACGACGCGACATGCATGCACGCGGCACCTGAAAGACGCGTGCGGCCGCGGCGCGGGGCGGCACGGGCGGGGGGCAGCAAAGAGCGCCGCCCGCCTTGTCGTCCGCCGCCCGCCGCCCCGCCACAGATTTTGATTTGAGTTGGTGACCTGTCGCACGCGCCGGAGGACGCTTTGTCGTGATATTTCACGCATTTTGCCCATCTTTTAATGTCATGTCACAGAATAATAATAATAGGTACGTGTTTAGGTACACAAAAGCATGGACACGAAGTCTATGAAATGTCGTAACTCGTAACACATATCGTGATGTGATGTGTGAGTGTATTGTACCTACCTACATTATGAATTAGTGTGATAGTTGTCATTAAATTTACGAGTTACGAGTAGGTATTTAGTCTTTCTGTGTGATTATCTTGCATTGATTCTTTTGTGGACAAGTAAAAGGATTTCGAGTACAGGACACACTGACTGGTCATGTAAATAATGGACGTCAATGAACTTTAAAGAGTTTGAGTGCATTGTGATTGTGATGTTATAGTGAAAAGAGTCGGATACGATGTGTGAAGGAAGAGAGACCCCATTAGAACTAAATACGTTAGTAAGTAATTTACTAAACACGTCATAGGATAAACACCTTAAATTTATGTGATTACATTAATTTAAGGTGTTTGATTAAAGGTCATTGAACTTACTTGTTAGACTAGAAATGTAATGGAAAACGGGATCATGTAATTACAATTACTAATTTAAAGCGACCGTTCATAATACCTACCTAACGTCAAAGATTTAAATCTTTGCCTAACGTACACTTACTTTAATAAAGTTGAGTTTATCAAAGGTCATCGAACTTATTGATAGGTACCTTAAAAGCGTAGGTAACATTAATTTGCTAGGAAAGCCATGTATTAAGTAGGTAGTAGTATCAGTAGCATATTTCGTAAATTCTAAGGCGTAATACGTACGCGTACGTACGATACGTGTCATCAGCTGCTTGGGTTCATGACCGCGTGCGGTTCGCGCGTGGATGGCATTATGTGTTGGTAAAACAAGAGAACACCATAGTTATTCGATTATTGTTGTATTTATTGTTATTTTGTGGTCATTTAGGTTAAATATCGGAAGAATCGACGACGATAATAATTATAATAAAAAAATAAATAAAAATTAAAAAAAAATTAATTAATTTTTAGATTTTTTTTATTATTTTTATTGTGTTCTAAGCACATCACCTGACTACCCCTTAAAGTTTTCACAGTTAAAACGGTACCACCTTATATAAAAACAGTAAATGTTTTCTTATTTAACAACCCTACTGCCTCCAACAGCCGCGCGCCGTTCGCCGGTTCGCACGTACGAACGCTTTCGATCGGTTTACGCGTTCGTAATCATAAAGGTTTATGTTCGGGCGCGATCGCGCGATTTATGTCGCGAGTTATAGCGATATGGTTATTGGCACATCTTAACGGCAGCGATTTGTCGTCAGCCGAGCGAACGGGCCCCGAGTTTCAATAAATACCCTTTTTGTATCGGACCAAATATTGGTAATACAATAACTTTGGGAGTCTGAGCTGTTATTTTAATTTCATTACATTTTTTTACTCAAAAATGCTTGTAATATGGTCATTATTTTGACAACCTTCTTTGAGCAAAGTCGGGGTTGCCGCGCTCCTCCGATGGTGACGCGGCAAAGTTGTATGAGATTTCATTATTGTCTTGTTTTAGCTACCAGCAATTTCCTTTGAGAATCCATTATTGTCGAGTTTTGTTTCAAATATAGAACGCCACACCTATCGCTCTCTCGATCACACTCGTTGTGGTAAGTGCGGTGAGCTGCCATTTTCAATCCCATTCTTTATCTGCGCGGGTGTTGTACATTGAGGGGAGAAAACCCTATTACACGGTGATATTTGTATTTTTATGTAAAATTTGTATGGAAAAATATAAAAAACTCGCACTTGACCGTTTTTTGACCTTTCATTAAATACCTTTTAACCACTTCCGGGGTACCTTAAGGGGTCGAAAAAAACCTTATTTTTTTGGCTCCGACGCACCGTTTCCGAGATATTTGCATTTTTGTATTTTTTTCGAAATTAGGTTATACGTACCCACTATAGTAGTAGGTAGTACTCGCATTTTTGAGTAAAGCACTATACAAGCCTTGGTCCACAATGACTGCACTGCTGGCCACGTTATGATGGCCTCGAGGTAAGCTTAACCACGCTCTCGGCCTTCAAGCTTGGTCATCATTGCAGCCCTTGCTGTCCGCGCTATAAAGGCCTCGACCTCCGGTCTCGGCCTTTATTTCAGCTTGGCCATCAAGGGCTGCAATGCTGACCGCGCTGTGACGGCCTGGACCTGCGCTAAGCTCCGCTCTCGGCCATCATAATCGCTGCCAGCAACGCAGTCATTGTATACCGCGGCAGTAATGTACTATTACGCAACGTAGTCAAGTCATACAATTAAATGTTGTTTTAAAAAGTTTTATAGTTTCATGCATTATGGATAGAATATTAATATCGAAAAATTTGGCCATAATCTAAAAGAAAAAAACATGATAGATAACTCTGTAGTGTTATGTATGACAAATGGCTTTCAAAAGAGATGATAAAAAACCGGCCAAGTGCGAGTCGGACTCGCGCACGAAGGGTTCCGTACCAAAAAACGGCAAAAAAATTACGTTTGTTGTATGGGAGCCCCCTTTAATATTTATTTTATTTTGTTTTTAGTATTTGTTGTTATAGCGGCAACGAAAATACATCATCTGTAAAAAATTCAACTGTCTACCTGTTGTTGTTATTAATATCGAGCAAAAAAACAGCAAAATAATCACGTTTGTTGTATGGGAGCCCCCCTTAAATATTAATTTTATTCTGTTTTTAGTATTTGTTGTTATAGCGGCAACAGAAATACATCATCTGTGAAAATTTCCACTTTCTAGCTATCACGGTTCATGAGATACAGCCTGGTGACAGACAGACAGACAGATGGACAGACAGACAGACAGACGGACAGCGGAGTCTTAGTAATAGGGTCCCGTTTTTACCTTTTGGGTACGGAACCCTAAAAAACGACCCAACCAAGTAATATAAATGTGACATATCTTTTCATATTAAAGATAACTGTAATTCTTGCCATTTGTCAGAGATATTTAGACGCTAGTCTCGTGCCTAGAACATGTAACAAAGAAGAATGTAGGCGTTTCTCGTTAACGTCCGCTAGGAGTCACACATTATGCTTACGTCAGCAAAATAAATGAACCCATTTATTATGTCGGCTACATACAGTAAGTATATAAAAATAAATAATTCTTCTGTATAAATCAATCAGTGGTAACAGGAAAAACTGATCCAACAAATCACAGTAACTACCAATCAAGTACCAGGACATCAGGGAGTGCGGGAGGTGGGGGACGGATGGAGTAGTCACGTGACGGATGGCCGCGCGCGGTCACCGTGTAATGGAACTGTCAGATTACTGCGTGCCCGGTAATGTACACGGCTGAAGGCTCTATCATTGTTGGGGTCAAGTAATGGAACAATAAGTATTTCTGGCTGATATATCAATGAGAAAACAGCAAAAAGCAAAAAATATAATAACTTTTATGAAGTTTCTTCACTGAAAGTGCAAATACGATGTTACTTCATCTTTATTTTTGTACTAGTACATAAATCCCTATTTATTATACACACATCAACTTTGTCTTGGGATACCAGGTGTTATTTTCATACAAACGAGGTAACTTTGAAACCTTGGTTTTCTGCCAGGGATGTACTGTGCTGTGATCTGATGACGGCTATCCAGGGAGTGAATGGAGGAGATTCAGATCGCCTATACACACCCAACTGATCTGACCAGCATTCTAAAAACGTAATGGACATGTTTAAAAAAACCGCGAAAATAGCATAAAAATTTATGGAAATCCTCAAACTGAGAACTCTGACCCATTAATCTTTTAGAATGCTGGTCAGATCAGTTGGGTGTGTATAGCGACCTGAATCTACTCCATTCAGTCCCTGGATGGCCATCATCAGATTACAGCACGGTACATCCCTGGCAGAAAACCAAGGCTTCAAAGTTACCTCGTTTGTATGAAAATAACACCTGTATCCCTAGACAAAGTTGATGTGTATATATTCGATCTTAAGACATTTAAAAAAAGTTCTGCCAAGGAAATCCGAAAAAGCCACGTCTTAAGAACACTCAATTTCTAAAGAAAACGCTTCAAAGGGGCAGAAATCCTGAGCGAATAGTACCAGACGTTCATAAAACCCGAGAGATGAACGACTGAATATTGCATGCGTTCAGTCTGGCTATGGCACAGTGCGACAAGCGGCGTGTTCCATATAACGTGGCACCTATACTATAACGCTGAAATGTTAATGCGAACACGGCCCGAATTCGAAATAGGCCGATCGTATTAAATTGTCGCGCCGAGCCATCTGTGAACGACGAAGGGTTAAAAAAACCGACCAAGTGCGAGTCGGACTCGCGCACGAAGGGTTCCGTACCAAATAACGGCAAAAAAAATACGTTTGTTGTATGGGAGCCCCCCTTAAATGATAATTTTATTCTATTTTTAGTATTTGTTGTTATAGCGGCAACAGAAATACATCTGTGAAAATTTCAACTTTCTAGCTATCAGCACGGTTCATGAGATACAGCCTGGTGAAAGACAGACAGACAGACGGACAGCGGAGTCTTAGTAATAGGGTCCCGTTTTTACCCTTTGGGTACGGAAAAAATAACCCACGCTTAACGAACTTGCAATATATCCGCCAGATAAATATTTATGAAATCTGCATTCGTTGCTCTTCGAAGTCTGCTAAGTTTGTCACATCGGCATTTTTACGCCACTAGCATTAATTTAGGTTATTCATTAGTTCAATACGTGTTTACAAAATAAGCGTGCGTGTGTAAACTGTCACCGTCCGACTCGCCGTGTAAATGTGTGCCATAAAAAGGCGTGGTCCGTCCAGTAATAAATTAGCCCTGAAAAGTTCACGTCCTCAATCCTTGCTGTGACAGAGACAAACTTCGGTTAAATAAAACAACTTATAGTCAGGTGGGGTAAGTGAAACATACTTTATTTTTATTTAACAAGGTTTAGTAAAGCTATAAAACTCGCAATTAAAGTAGCTGTGTAAGCAATGTACTCCTAATTAAATCAGCCTTTAACGGTATGAATATAAATATCTAAAGACTTGCATTAAGTAACAAAATCACGAAAAGAATATAAAGGCTAAGAAGTGTTTCACTTACCCCTGACAAGGGGGAAGTGAAACAGTGGCCAAAATAGCTTTAAATATTGTGACCCTTTAATTAAAAACAGGACAAAAGGATCATGTTAAACCGTTAATATCCAAAATTTCTTTTTGGTTTACTAGCTAGTTTAATGATCGCAGCGATATCTGTGTTGTATTAAGGGAAGTAATTCGTCATTCCTGCTTTATCGACACATCGCTATGAGAATAAACTACGATAGTTTCTTAGATATGGTTGGGTGTTTCACTTGCCCCGGTGTTTCACTTACCCCACCTGACTATACCTTATTATTGAATTGAAGAAAAGTAAGTAATGTAGATGTAAACAAATTGAACCAAGGACCTTCAGAGGGTAGCGCAGTAGCATCCCAATATGCAAGTACGGTGGGTTAAAACATCTCTTCGAAATGTATGATTGCCTGGTACCTCAAATGTTGTAAATGCCATCTGAAACAGTAAACGACTGTAAAAGCCCGAATTACTGTGCAGATCCTATATAATGCTCAAAAAAACCCTAAAAAAACCTTCAAAAAACCCCAGGTCCAATCTAAAGCGAGGTACTAACTTAGCCAAAGTGCTATGGTAATACCGAACTCGCGACGCGCTCGTAAAGCAACTGCGCATTATTCATGCCCAGGCGCCATCAGAGCATCTCATGATAAATGTGGAAAATAAACGTTGTGTTTGTTCAAAAAATACGTCAACAAAGTGAGGATATTGCATGCTAATGACGCTACCTGGGGCGTTCGCGGCGCGGGAAGTATTCTTACGCATTCACATCGAGACGACAGCTGAATCAAAATGAGTTTTTAGTGTACTTAGTTGGGATGTCGAAAAAATATCGATAGTTTTTGGACGATATATCGATATTTTTGACATCCCTTGTACTTATGAAGCGAAGGATGCATCAAATAAGGCACATAATCTCATCTATACCATACATACACAAAAACCATAAACAGATGAAAGCAAATATAAAGTCGTTAAAAATAAAGAAACGAGAAAAATACGACAGTCATCTTGTAGGTATTTGACAACGTGAACAAAGAGGATAAAATGTTATATCATTATCCCGAAATATGGCACACATTAGGTTACAATATTGTACACCACAAAACATGCGAGTTTGTCAAACAAAGGTTCAGATATATGTGCCGTTTGTCTCAATACGAGGGGTGCTATAAATCATATCACCAAAGCAGATATCCAGAGTGTATTTCACGTCCGACCAGTGTTGCCAGACACGATCAAAACTTTTGCCTGGGCGACCAAAACTCTTTGGCCAAAACTGTTAGGACGACTTGGGCAGCCCCAGTCGACCTACACCGGTTAAACGGTTTTTATTTGTGAAATCTTTAACCGAGTTGCTGGGCAGCGTCCTTAGATGGCTTTATAGGAAGAAATGTCAATGGATACCCAAACTAAGTGGTGAATTTTTGTTTTTTCTACTTTGTGCTAAATGTTTTCAAGTGGTCTCTGTTTAGTGATTTCCGTGATTTCTAAAATTGCCCATATTTTACCAGTTCCAAAACTTTTCCGCCCTTTTTGCCTTTTTTCATAAAAATCCTAAAATTGCCCATGGCGTGGGCAATTGCCTAGGGTCTGGCAACACTGGGTTCGACGCACTTGTAAAGGCTTTAAAGCTTAGATACAGGCGATTTGGATTGAACGGGATGAGACGGGTCACAAGAATATAACCTTTTTGCCATGCAAAATAGGGTACAAATTGAGATTTTCCCGTTTCTTTAAATAAAGGAGACAATTCCACCGTTTCATTTGAACGCTTACATTTTTTAAGCCGGTCATATAACGATTTTTTACTAGAAACATCTTTAAGTCCCTATTTTAAAATGTTTATTCTCATTCATTAAATTACGGAATCTGTAGATAGAAGCTTACTTGCTTCTGCGAACAAATGTAATAAATTGTAACATAGGAACAAAAACATATACAACGTGTAACAAAATACCCTAATGCCGAATATGGTAGATAGGGGTCATCAAACTGAACAACTTTTACTACGGGACCAACTCTGAAATGGGGAAAAAAATCAGCTGTTTCATACGAAAATTAATAACGAAAATATCAAAATGTATGAAGCAAGCTGATTTGTTTTTGGATTTCAGAGATTTTTTTATTTCAGAAATGGTCCCGTAGTAAAAGTTGTTCAGTTTGATGGTCCCTATCTACCATATTCGGCATTAGGGGATTTTTTTTCTAACTTGTATGTATATACATCAACTTTGTCTAGGGATACAGGTGTTATTTTCATACAAACGAGGTAACTTTGAAGCCTTGGTTTTCTGCCAGGGATGTACCGTGCTGTAATCTGATAATGGCCATCCAGGGACTGAATGGAGTAGATTCAGATCGCTATACACACCCAACTGATCTGATCAGCATTCTAAAAGATTAAGGGTCAGAGTTCTCGGTTTGAGGATTTTCATATATTTTCATGCTATTTTCGCGGTTTTTTTAAACATGTCCATTACGTTTTTAGAATGCTGGTCAGATCAGTTGGGTGTGTATAGCGATCTGAATCTCCTCCATTCACTCCCTGGATAGCCGTCATCAGATCACAGCACAGTACATCCCTGGCAGGAAACCAAGGCTTCAAAGTTACCTCGTTTATATGAAAATAGCACCTGGTATCCCTAGACAAAGTTGATGTAGGTATGTATGGGACGATTGATAATCTTCACCATTTTTTTAAGTCGGTTAATAAAATAATAATCAGCTAGCTAGCAGTAACCTACATAAATATTAGATTCCTTTTTGGAAGGACATCATGATACCAAACTGACCAGAGAACAGCAGATATTTTTTTACTTCTGTTGAATGTGATAGTATAGTTTGCAGCGTTTTATACTCATTTCTGCCTTTAGATATAGATCGGTAAAGGCTGTTCTAATAATACAGGATTTTTTAAGGATGTGTTTAATCCATGAAACTACACAACTTTCTTTAAGATAAGAAACATAAGGCCGTAAAAAAAGTTTTTGACTATACATACAAATCACGTGAAAATTTTGAGGCGAATTTTGTTTTGACAGAAATGTTTCTTGGAGAAAGTTGTTTAGTTTCATGGACTGAAAACATCCTTAAAACTTGGAAGGCGACTAAAAATTACTCTGTCTGTCTGTATAGATCTACATAAAGCAAATGAGATCACATGGTTTTTGTATCAAATGTTTGTATCTGTCTGTAAATCAGTGATACACAACACAAACCTTTGGTAGAAAAACCCAGTTTCATATCCAATTCGTATTAAAATATTTTTATGTTTAAGACTTATCTAATCCTGCCTCATCCCTTTACTTATCAACTCGGCTTCTTTTGTGGAGGGTCGGGATTACGTCTCCCCTAGGAACACGGGGTTCTAAGATAAAGCTATCTTCTAATTTACTACTCTACATACTTAAGAAACGCAAAGTATTTTGTAAAGTTTCCGTCTTAAAAGCTTATGGGTCCTTATCATGCGAGGAACAAAGTTACTTGCAAATAATTACATACTTATACATAATAAGGTATTTTGAAAATGGAAAAAGTACCCATTATAAAACAATCGTTACATTCACTATAATAACTTTGTGGATTAATCAGTCAGTTATATTATACTAGCGGTCGCCCGCGGTTTCACCCGCGTGGTTCCCGTTCCCGTGGGAATATCGGGATAAAAAGTATGCAATGTTTTAATTTAAGTTATCTACTATTTGTGTGTTAAATTTCAACCAAATCCGTTCAGTAGTTTATGCGTGATTGAGGAACAAACATTCAAACCCACAAACTTTCACATTTATAATATTAAAAGGATTACATATTTACCTTTTCAAATAATTAAATCAGCAAGAGTTAGAAATTGATAGTAATAAATGTTTCGAGAAAAATCATTGTATGTAGGCATTCATAGCTCCTTTTCATAGCTACAATTTTATCCTCTTTATTACTTCATCCAAAGCCCTAAAAAGAGTGAGTTATTGCGCCATCAATCATAAAAAGTACCTACATGAAATACGATGCATTAAAATGGTGGAGTAGGAAAGGTGTTAAATGAAAATAAAGAATCTGGAATTCACACAAAACTTCATGATGAAAACTCTATTGAACTTGAAACATGAATGAAAAGAACAAACTGTATTGTATCATTTTGATTTAATAGTAGGTGCAACAACCATATAAAATTGAAACGATCATTATGATTGGTCGCTTCATTGCTGTATTTGTTTTGGCTTAGATCAGCAATGATTTTAGAGAGGCTCATCCTGAGGTGGTCATGATAAGAGGCGATTTAGGAATTTATCAAGAGCAGCGCAGCTTTTCCAGTAACCTTCGTATTTTTGCGATCGCCAACCCGCTTGCTGAGCGTGGCGATTATTATACACCACAGGACAGAATGGCTGTAAAACATAATGGATCCCACAACAAGGCCTGCAGTCATGGCCGCATCAAATATTCATGGGGCAAGGATCGATGCAGGCCTTCACTGCAGGCCTTGGGACCAGGGCCGTAGCTAGGGGTGGGCATTGTAGGGCAATGCCCTACCTTGAAATCACAATGCCCTACCTTAAAAATACCAAAAACTAGGATAATATATTATAAAGTCTGAACTTGAGAGTAGTCTAACTAAACAATGAGAGTGATTTGAAGTTCAACCATCTTGTTGATGGTGATTTGTCAATGAGAGTGATTTGGAAGTTCAACCATCTACTGACTAAAAATCGCGCTGCGCGGCCGTTTATTTTTACTATAAACACGCAAAATTACAAGATTAGTAGATGAAACTGAATAAAAATCGCGCTGCGCATCTGTTTTTTTACTATAAAGAAGCAAAGGTTACAAGATTAGTAGATGGAACTGACTAAAAATCGCGCTGCGCGGCCATTTTTTTTTAACTATAAACAAGCAAGATTACAAGATTAGTAGGTGAAACTGACTAAAACTCGCGCTGCGCGGCCGTTTTTTAACTAACAAGCAAAATAGAAAATCTTGGAATCGCAGATAGGGGGCGCCCCGTAGAAATATCGCCTAGGGCGCTGGTAGTGCTAAAACCGGCACTGCTTCCGCCCTACCTGTAACCAATGCTGCCCTACCTCAAACCCCTGCTTGGGACCACCGTGGTTTTGCTGACTATACTAGTTAAGTAGATAAGATGCAGACCTACATACAATTTATCAATGATTGTGCTGCTGTTACTATGTAAAACGGTTGGATTTGACAGCAATAATTACTGCAAGTTTCTACGAGGCGATTAATATTAAATTTCGATCTGTAAGGCTGTTATTATATTTGTATTCAGTCTGGCTCGATGCTCGGAGCATAGTTACATAATATATCATAGCAGTCAACGCGATCAGCCAGAAATATATTTACATAGTTTGAAGCAAGTTCGAAGTAATAATATAAATAAGGTAATAGCTACATGGTAGCGTGATATATTATTTTAATGTTATATGACATAAATATCGTCGTTAAAAGTTCGTTTACATTTTTATTCATGAATATTAATAAATTGTGACATCATTTCACATTTATGACAAATTAGAGCTACACATTAATAAATCTTGTTAATTTGTGTTCTAAGCATAATACGCCATAGTGGCATCTAAAGTACACACATCAACTTTGTCTAGGGATACCAGGTGTTATTTTCATACAAACGAGGTAACTTTGAAGCCTTGGTTTCCTGCCAGGGATGTACTGTGCTGTGATCTGATGACGGCTATCCAGGGAGTGAATAGAGGAGATTCAGATCGCTATACACACCCAACTGATCTGACCAGCATTTTAAAAACGTAATGGACATGTTTAAAAAAAACCGCGAAAATAGCATGAAATTGTATGGAAATCCTCAAACTGAGAACTCTAACCCATTAATCTTTTAGAATACTGATCAGATCAGTTGGGTGTGTATTGCGATCTGAATCTCCTCCATTCACTCCCTGGATGGCCATCATCAGTTCTTATCTCATCTCTTTCATCATCAAGGCTTCAAAGTTACCTCGTTTGTATGAAAATAACACCTGTATCCCTAGACAAAGTTGATGTGTATATTAGGTATTTGTTTTAAATTATGTACTTAAAATAATATTAAGGGTTGATTTTTCAATGCCCAGATAAAGCTTTATTCGTTTGATAACCTTAGAATAATAACACCTAGAAGCCGTGTCCTCGTATGCAAAGTGAGGCAACTAATACCGAGCCAGAATGGCTTAGTTTTCAAATTTATATCCTTCATACGTTAACTAATCGTAACTGAAACCCAATAATATAGTAACTAGTCTTATAAATGTGGCAAAATTGAAACTGTTTTGTACTTAATCGGTATGATTAGGGAATAATGTAGAATGACATTCTGAAAACGGAGCCATTTTGCCTGTTTTAGTTGCCTTACTTTTGACAGTGCGCTCTGTAGAGAACTATCGTTCTAGGTGTAATTATTCTAAGTTGATAACGTATTATGCCGCTAAATTGAAAATGATTGTCATGTTTGCTTGTCAAATTATTTGAATGACTTTTATGTTATTCGGATTTTAATTTAACTGACTGATATCCGTTATCTCAAGATTGAAAAAATCAGCCCTAGCAGGTGAAGAAAGTAGGCAAGTAGAAGATAATACGTATTAAGTATGTACTACATGTTTCCTTACTACGATTTTGTGTGGGAGTCATTGTTTAATCACCGTTTGATGTCTATTTCAGTGTATTCCAATCAGTAAATAATGGCTGCATTTAACGTCATTCAATAATCAAAATAATCTCTCTTTAGAGCATGTTCCAGTTAATAAAATTAGCGATGTCAGTTAACAGTGCGTGCGCAATCTAATTAAGTATTCATACCGCCAAAACAACACCCGGGGAGCAAATATAAACGGGCTCATTAACACCGGCGCGGCAAGGGCTTATTTCTACGACTGAATACTTTCGTTCAGTTGAAATATCGTGTGAGGTTTTATTCCGACGTGCGCATGCGGATTTAGCGGATAAACGAAGACTTTAACGATAAGATAACTAAAAGAAAAGAATAAAACTTCCTATTAATGTTACTGACGGAATTGTTACTACCTTTTCAGTGAGCTAAAAGTAAATGATTTATTATTATTACTGAATTCAAAGGATCAAATAAAGGACCTTCTCACAAAAATGCACTTATTTACAGGAAAAATTAGTCCTGCTTATTAGAACACACAAAAACACTAATCTAGACAGCGAACTAAAATCTATGGAACAAGCATTGCGCTCAAAAAATGGCACCACACGAAAAGTACAACTAAGTGGATAGAGCTAAAAATGCTGGCTTTTAATTATGCAGCACAAAGCGTCTGAGCACTGGTTGCTTATTAGTGACTATAATTTGTATAATCATAGATATTTCCTATACTTAAACGAAAAAATATGATACGTTATTGCTGCATATTTTTACTGCCTCCTTTGCGTCTTTTACACCATTTGACACTGGATGTCATTTCTAATAAACTTTCTCTATCTTTCTTTTCTCTACAATAAAAACTGCAATTAATGTAAAGAACGTTAACGCCAGTCACCGAGTGCGTGGCTGGCCCGACTAAAGCTGAGCGGTTTGTAATTTTTCGGCCCTGCGGTGACATTTTTTAAGCAATATTTGTTTGCAATTACACTTCCATAGATTTTAGTTCGCTGACTCTAGACATCTAATCATTTATAGAAGCATCGACACCAATAAAAGGAGGGATAAAATCCAATACAGAAACCAAAGAAACCCAACTTAAATGGGATCGCGGAGATTATCTTTCAGAGACTGGCTTCAGGAGTAGGCAGGGTCGGGATCAGCCGCATGTGTCTGTATATAAATCCCTTTTGTTCCCGATGTCTATGCCGATGTAAGCTCGACATCTATGTTATCTTTCTTGGTAAACATTTCAGCTACATAACTTTGACGTTTACACAGGGTCTTGTAATTATTTGTTTTAGCATCAGCCTCCCCACTCTCGACGGGATCGAGTTCACATCAGGATAGATTCAACGTCAAAAATCTGTTATTTTGGTACATTGAAAACGGTTTCCATTGTTTCCATAGTACCGGTTTGACGTTTACTCGATTCGAACTCGATCTCGATCGCGTCGGGAGTAAGCCCCCAGATCAAAAATGTATCTTTTGTTGTGACTCATTTATTATTAATAATAATGCAGACAACTAATATTTAGACGTCGTATATTGGTACTTAATTAATACCACAACTAAGTATTCATTAATTATGAATATAAGCAAGTGGTGAAAAACAAAACAAGCTATACTAGTAGATAAAAAAAAACGTGTTAAAATAAAAGGGGAGGAAGAGACTAATCAATATAGAACGTTAACATGACGTAACCTTTACAATAACCCCGAATGAAATACGGTAAGCTTTTTACTTTCTTCGGAACATCGACGTTGTTACTTAATTCACCTATTTCATTGGTAACTACAATTTCAAAGACGTAAGCACCACATAGCTTTTTTTTATTTTTATTTAGACACAATAACAGTTCACAAACTTTGACTTTTACATAAAATCATACGAAAACTTAAATAGATGTTAGATTGGAACCAATAACAATTGTACACAGCATTGAAATAATATTAGTTAATTAAACAACCAAATCAAACTTAAGGGTTAAGGCTTAAGAGTCTTAAGACTTTTGAATATTGTAGGTACTTAAATTAAATTATGAAAGTTATGTACAATAAATGATGTCAAAAGAAGATAAACCTACGGACGTAGCTCGTACGTTACGAACTTGCTACGCCGTAGCACAGAGGGGCGTCGCAGCAAGTTTCAATACGTTGCCCTAACGTGGAGGCAATCCCTTCATCCAATCTTCCTAGTATAGCGATTACAGGCACTATAAGTCGGATTCTAGCTATCCGTCATTTCAATTTAGTTAGCCCAGTCGTAGCACTGATACTACAATTCTCAACAAATAGATACGCCCACGTAAAGGGACGAAATTCATTCCATTTAAGTAATTATTGTAAGTTGTCGGTTTTTTAAGCACATTAAAATTTAAACTCAGAGTTTCATTCCAACTTAAATAAAGTAAAAAGTTACAAATTAGCGAAATTTCTAGTATCCTTATCCACAGCTTACAAAAGGCGATGAAACAAAGGCTGCCCAAGAGCCCAATTAAACTCTGCAATTGTTAAACAATGCCAAAAGTCGGAGGTCAACAGGTATTTTGTAGGACATCCAAGTTGATGCTGCGACTGTTAAATACTTATTTGAGCTTCATTTACTTACTTTAATGACACAGAAGAGATATAAGTAAGATTACACAATTTGATTACTAAATGCGACTTCAACAAGTTTTCGTCTTCTAAGTAAGAGGTAATATTTGCTTTGTTCATTTCCAAATCTTTAACTTCGAGATCCCCTATTTCATAGGACGCCAATACGATAATGTAACGATAATGTCTAACATTCAATGAGTCACTGAAAAAAATATAATTGGAAATGTATAACGATTACACGAGACAGACAAAAGGTATGTCTCATAAAAATCTCCTATCGTATTAATCGATCAAACTCGAACATTATCAACAATTTAGTTTTGTCTAACATACCGTTCTAAATCATAAAGGTTACCGTAGCTTTCTTTTTATTTACTCAATTCAGTCGCTAAACCACGCACGTCCCAGTTAGAGGCATCCTTCCCGCGGGACCATTTCTGGAAAACTTCTGAGTTACAGTGACATACTCCGGCGCCGTAAAGGGGGTTTAAAAGTTGGTACTCGAAAGTACTGCTCTCCCTCGGGAATTCAGTTTCGAGAATCAAATAAACTTGGGAAGTTTTGACAGATTTTTAGTGTCTAATTTGAACGGTATGTTTTTAAATAATATGCATTACAGCACTATCTCATCTGTCTGCTATTAATAACCGCATTAACAAACAGTTACTAAAAGATTAATAAGATAAATATACATTCACGCATTTTAATGCCCAAGTATGATTGATTCACGCTGAGTTCAAATGATATACCTATTCCTTCGATCAACCTCACATATTTTCTGAAACTATTAGAATATTCAAAATGCTTATTACCTATGTATAATAACTTTTAATCTAAACCATTAAACGCTGGCTTTTGAGCGGTATGTAATTACAAGGACAGCTAGTTTCAAGTAGAACGCAATTAATGAGATAGATATGGAAACATTACACAGAATTTGCTATTTTGCTTGATATGAAGAAACGAAGTGCCTGTGGCTAGAACTAATCTACTGGAAAAAGGCCTCTAGTCCGGACAATACTTTTAGTGAACAAAGTTCATGAGAGGATTGAATTTGAGTGATCTCGCAAAAGTTGTTCTATATTGTGTTGTTAATTATGAAAATAATATAAATTGGGATTATCCTGTAATGATAGTTGTATGGTATGAAGTAAAAGAAATAAATTATCAAGTTTATAAGCAGTAGTATTCCTCTTATGAACTTTCCTTTCAACAAAAAGGCACCCAAGAACAGCGCCTACTCACTTAACCCCGAACTCAGTGAATTTGCGAAACACATCGTCGGCTCAGTAAATGTTTTGCCAGTGAAATATACCGCGCATCCATCAGCAGAAACGGTACATTACGACAATTTTCTCATCCTCACTTAATCTCAGTACATAAATAATTCATTTCGCGAACTACGCACAGGTTGTCTTCGCCGCACATCCCACATTAATACGAGTATACCACTTGTGAAAGCTCACACACTCAGAACTGGAACACTATAAAAGGTAACATGTCTTTTCAGGACTATGGGCACAAGGACAAATACATTTATAATTAAATACCTAACTTAATCATAAAATACCTTCCTTTTTAACCTTAAAACACGGCGAGCCTACCCGTCTTGGGAACACACTTTTGGAGAGAAATGGCTTTGACATTCTAGCTAAAGCATATTGGTGTTAAGGAAATTGGCAAAAACGAGACCTAAGTTCTTGCCTAGGCTAGGATGGAAATAGGGACCGCAGAGATCGTGACATCATAAAAACCGAGGCTTAATCTTTTGTCTGCCTAAAGCAAAAGAAATCAACTGAAAATACCCTTTAATGTCCACGTCGCAAATTGAAACAGTATCTAAAAAACATAAGTAGGTAGATACTAGTATAATCATAAATGCCAACCCTGCGTTCTAACCCTCTGATGACTTGGCCTTTACGTAATAGCACTATTACATTCAATATACTGTGTCCGTAAGCGTTCTCTTAGAAAATACCGATGATATTACGGCCACGGGCGAAATGAGGCGTCAGAAAGTTGTTATAATATTGTGCTATTGGGGTGGACAAGTTAGTAGCCTAAATAGATTTAGGGCAATCTCTATTACTAATACCAATGGTCTGTTCCAGTTATTGGCTTCATATGCTCCGATATTTGTCATATTCTTCTTAAAAAAAGGGAATATTTTTTTTTATTGACACATTTTAGTTTTGAGCTCTTTTTTAAGAAGCGGTGGATTGTTTTTACCATTTGTGTCACTTGAAGAGGTTGTTGAGAAGTGATAGTTAGTAATACCGATAGATTTGTGTTGAACAAAATATTTGAGGGTAATGAATGAGTGTTGAATGCTCCAGCCGTCACTCACGGAAAGGTTTATTGACATAAAGCGGGCTTTGCTAATGGCCTGATGACATGACGCTAAAAACTTTATAAGTAGGTAGGTAGGTACCTACGCCAACTATGTGCGCACAAAACTTTTTAAAAGTTACTACTAAATTACAGTAATTAGCAAAGTATAAGTTAAAAAAAAAACAGTATTTTATCTACCTGATTTTCATTTCCGGTAGTAGAAACAAATGAGTACTCATAAGCAAATGGAGACGAATTTTTTGTCATCTACATTATTATGAGTTACGCTACCTGACAGAAACAAGCATCACTTTGAAAAATAAATTAATTTCAAAAATATTAAAAACACGACTGCCCCGCCAAAACGAACTAAAAAGTTAAATAACAAGTGTCATTGCAGTCGGGGGACTGTTTTGTGGAACAATTTTTCATCAATGAGGTCCCCCGACTGCAATGACACTTGTTATTTAACTTTTTAGTTCGTTTTGGCGGGGCAGTCGTATTTTTAATATTTTTGAAATATATTTATTTTTATTTCACACATTTTAGTGACAAATCATATAGTTTTGAAATGTGCTCATCGAGGCTTTTCATTTGATGCAATATTGTAATAATTGAAAAAAAAAAATTTTTTTTTTCACATTTAAAAAAAATGGCGTCGTGCAGTCGCCATATTGACTTTTTAAAAAAAAATATTGCCAGTGTCACTCGGAATGATGTAAGGATTCTAACGATACCCCATACCCGCACCACCGACGACGAGAAGAATCGTCGCGTCGCGTGACATCGTGAAGAAATAAAGGACTTTTAAACAGTGAGTCAGTTGACTATTAATTATACGTCAATATAATAATATTGATAATAAGTTTTGGTTGAGTCGTAATCGTAAGCCGATCGGATCCCCAGGGCGGAGCCGGCATCGCGGCCCGTTCCATTCCGTTACTTTCCTTTCCGTTACCTTTCGGGATCGATCCGCTTACAACAAGCAACCTGGTAGCAGAGTGCAATTTGTTAATTTGTCTTTAGTGCAAACGTTTGTCATTAGTTCAAAACACATCGAAATCCGTTGAGCCATTTAGAAGTTATGGTGGAATAAAGAAACTCACATACCCACAAACATACATGAACCCGGAACACATATACACTCTTTTTGCTTTGGGCAGTCGTGTAAAAAATGAAAAATATAAGAAAAAACTGGTTCAAAGTTGAAATACCTACCTATAAATTATAAGTAGGTATAGCTACCAACAATGGCTATATTTCGTATCAAAGGAGGTTCTACTTTAATTACTATCACTTTGTTAGGCTCATTGTCTCGAAGACTTATCTCAACCAATTAGGGGTACAAAGGAAATTGATTCCGGTTGTGTCTAGGTTTCACGATTTATAAAGAGAATAATGGGTTTAAAATTCAAAAATAGTAAAAAGTATAAATAAAAATTTATTAAAGAGGGTTGAAAAAATTACTTATTATTTACCATTTACCATACTACGCCGGAACTGAAGGGTAATATGTAACTTATATGACCACAACAAAGCCCCTAAAAAGGTGCCGAAGCCGAAACGCCTAAATGCCCCTATATGCGTATGCGTATCTTGTTAAAAAAAAATACATATCAGGTTTTTGAAATTTTTAATTAATAATAAAGTTAAAAGGAAGTTTAGAGATGATTATAATAAATTATTTAAATACTGCAGAATATTACCGATAGGAAAAAAAGAACTTATTACCATTTGGCTTTAGAGACATACTATAAAGATGATTATAAAACTAAAGTGAATCACAAAGTGCTAACTAGATCAATAAGTAAAAGAAAACTGAAACAGATAAGAGTCAATAATTATTATGGAGAAAGAACCAGAAAATATCCTGAACCTAAATTGTATAATAAATATTCGATATTATTATTAGATGAAACTAAAATTAAATGTAAAGAAATATTAAAAAGAAAATTAAAAGACGGTATGTTATAAATTCTTATTCAAGTAAGCAAAGGCAATCGAAAATAAACAAGCGAAGTATATTATTAAAACGTAGTGATTATTTTCTATGTGATGTATATAGCATTTAAGAAGAATTATTAATATAAATATAATCGCTACGCCTACAAACTGTCACTGCAGTTTGGCGACAGAAAATTTTGTAATAAACTTAAATGTAAAAATTTGGAAAATAAATTAAAAAAAATAATGTAAAAATTCGTGCTCTGTACGATCTATGAAAGCATTACTTATATACCAATAATCCGGTTAATTTCACTTAACAATGGCGTAAAAAGGTAAGAAATCTTAACAAAAAACAGATTCTCATTACTCATGCAAAACATTGCTACAACTTGTATAGGCAAGCAACAAAAAAGTTCAGTTTTTGTTGAGTTCTAACGAGCAAGAATTCTTTTGACTGTGAAATATTTGATATGAAAATCCCCACAAAAGAATGAAATGAAATCTTCAGTCCTTTTTATCAGATGAAAAGTGTTTGAACTATGTCCTAACTAAGCTATCTCTCTTATAGAAAGAAACCCAAATGAATTCAACTAAAAACGAGCAGAGTTAACTTCGAAGAACGAATACTGAATCTCAATATTACACGCGACTTAAACTCGTAAAAAATGGGAAGATAATAAAAGCCAATAAGAGATCCATTCAGAGGATAACGTGCCGAATATTCTGCCCCATTGAAAATAATATTTTTAGAATCGAAGAGAATTCTCCTTCATTAGGCATGGAAAGCTAACTTTGCGTTTCCATTAAAAATGCTAATCGTCAGTCTAGTCCAGTAGTCAGGTCGGTATACTCCACCCACTCGAGCTGGAAATACATAATTCAAGAATTTTACAAAAGAACTATACATTAAATTTGCGACCTTGAAAACTGTGTGGAAGTTTTAAAAAAAATCTAAAAATGTGATCGAGATAATAATAAACATGAGTAAGTACAAAATATCAATGTTGATTGTGTTATCACTCTTTAATTATAGATTGTATCAAAATGTTGTGGTAAGAATAATAAATTGCCACAAATATTCTCCTTTGCTAAATTTTTCGAGGTTCAGTCAGAAATTATCAAAAATACAAGGGCCCGATACTTCGATCGAGAATATCCTAGATAACGCTTCACGAACTAAAACAGTACGCAAAAATGGCACCTCCAAATAGCACCCCACTTACAAACTTGGCGCTTATTATGTTAATCACCTCTTATTTTGTACAAACTCAAATTTATTTCACTTATTTTGTACAAAACTAGCTTCCACCTGCGACTTCGTCCGCGTGGATATTAGAGTAAATCCTTTGGGAACCTCCAACCAGGATCCGACCAGCCGTTTTAGGGTTCCGTAGCCAAAATGGCAAAAAACGGAACCCTTATAGATTCGTCATGTCTGTCTGTCTGTCTGTCTGTCTGTCTGTCCGTCCGTATGTCACAGCCACTTTATTCCAAAAGTATTAGGACTACATAGTTGAAACTTAGTACGTAGGTGTATTCTGTAAACCGCTTTACGATTTTTAGACAAAAATAAAAAAAATAAAAGATTAAGGGGGGGCTCCCCATACATGGAACTGAAACTGAAAATATTTTTTTTCATCAAACTAATACTTGTGGGGTGTCTATAGATAGGTCTTTAAAAATGACATTGAGGTTCCTAAGACTATTTTTTTTAAAGTCAACCGTTTGAAAGATATATGCCGCCAAAGTGGTAAAATGTGTGTCCCCCCCCCCTTTAACTTTTAAAGTAAGAGGGTGAAAAATCTAAAAAAAATATCAACTATAGATCTTAATAAATACTTTCAACGAAAATTGTTTTGAACGAGATACAGTAATTAGTTTTCGAGATATAGTACATTTTCAAAAACCGCAAATATAACTTTGTCATTCATACAAACACTGTGAAAAACAAAGTAATTTTTTCAGACGAAAAATGATAGCGGTATTAAAATATGGTATGGTATAATGTACCTACGGAACCCTACTGCGCGTGGCCCGACACGCACTTGGCCGGTTTTTTCGCGATAAAGCGGGTCCCCACCAAGCGCGCTGCCTCGCAAGGCAAGACGTTTGCCGCGTGGGGCGGGCCTCGCATCCTTAGGTAACCATTAACCAGGATAAATAGTATACTATGTTTTATTTTTATCAAAATCCGATCAGCCGTTTGTACGTGATTAGGCGGATCGCCACCAAACGCACTGCCTCGCGGACGAAGTCGCCGGCGAAAGCTATTTTATAATATTCAGATTTGTTCCCGTTCCAGTTCCCCCCCCCTCCCCCCCCCCCCCCCTATCTCTCTCCCTCTCCCTCCAAACAACAAATGTTTAAACCCCTATTTCACCTTTTTAGGGGCTGAATCATGTCCACCGTGTTGGACTTCAAAATAAATGTCATTTTCGCAATCACCATCCCATAAAATGTCCAGAACGACATTCACATCGAGTATTTTTATGTTTACTTACCCCATTTACCCTCCTAAGGAATGATTTTTAAAATACCCAAATATGTGTTTGCCTATTTATTTTAAAACGTGCTTCAACAAATTTTGTAATGTCTATTTTTTATTATATTTCCATAGAAAATTTGAACCCCATTTTCACTTCCTTGGCGACAATGACAAGGTTAAATCATGTCCACAGTGTTAGACCTCAAAATAAATGTCATTTTCGCAATCACCATCCCATTAAACCTCAAGAAAGATGATATCGATTTTTATGTTTACTTAACCCTTTCAAAATCACAAAATATTTGTTTGCCTATTTATTTGTAGACGTGCTCCTACGAAGTTTAAAGTTATAATGTATATTTCATATTCTTTTTCCATACAAAATCAGAACCCCATTTCCACTCCTTTAGGGGTTAAATCATGTCCACCGTGTTGGACTTCAAAATAAATGTCATTTTCGCTATCGTCATCCAAAAAAAACCCCAATAACGACATCCATATCGATTTTTAGGTTTATTTACCCCATTTCATCCCCATAGCATAGGGGTTAAAATACTAACAATCCTACTAATATTATAAATGTGAAAGTTTGTGGGTTTGGATGTTTAGATGTTTGTTCCTCAATCACGCAAAAACTACTGAATGGATTTGATTGGATTGGCACACAGATAGTAGATAGCCTAGATTAAAATATAGGATACTTTTTATCCCGATATTCCCACGGGAACGGGAACCACGCGGGTGAAACCGCGGGCGGCTGCTAGTAACAATATACGTTGCGTTAGATTTCCAACCATAAGCCTAAATTATAAATTAAGCGATTTTTACTTCGAAAATTAAGGATTTTCTTCTCTACATAATTTCATCCCCCTTTTCACGCCTTCGAGGGTAGAATTTTGGAAAACGCTGAGACACATTACCTAATTTCAATTTTAAATTTCAAGTCTCTAGGTCCAGCGGTTTGGGCTGTGCTTCGATAGATCAGTCAGTCAGTCATTCAGTTTACGATTTTATATTATATTAAGATAAGCTTATTTTATACAAAATAACATCTTTTATCACTTAAATACTTTGTGCAAAATAAGCGCCCAGTTTGTAAGTGGGACGCTATTTGACTCTGACCGGACATCTAGGGTATTCTTGATCGAGGGCTCGATCACAACTTTGTTTTTTTTAAACTTCTTCACAGTTATCAAAGTCGCAACTTTAATAATTTGTCATTGCTTAGCAGCCCTTAATGCTACTATCTGACGGACAAATCAAAACTCCTTGAATTATTTCCAGGCATATTACCTGACTACTGGACTAGACTGAAGTACGTAGAAAGATTAATTCTAACTTAAAGGACATGTCCCATCGCGCTTTGCCTCACCATTCTCAAAAAATTAAAGTGCATCGCGTCTTATAATCAAAGTAGTATGTCAGATCAAATCAAATCAAATATGTTTATTGTGAAACACAGGTAAATAAGGTTATAATAAAAAAAAAATATAAATTGTTCAGCTGGTTTCCGCCGTTATGGCATACGTAGAGCATCAGAGTAGGTATTTGACTCTAGAATAAGATTAATAATTATTATCTGCATTAAAAAGTGGGATTTTTAAGTTAAAACGATTTTAAATCACAATTTTTTATCATGATAGTACTATTTACTTACATTTTTTTAATACGATTTCCAATAGTGCTTTCAATAACGCGAAGCTAAATAAGTGCTTGATATAGCTCGATACTCAAGCACCAGTGGACGTCGACCAATAGCCGGTTAATCGAGCACCATCGGCGAACATTGCAGGCAATCACTTCACTAGTTCTCGATGCAGTGCCTCCAGGATATTATAATTACCGAACGCTAGTTGTATTGGTACGGATTTCTGGACTTTAATCGAGATCACTACTGACATTGAAGTTATTTGTATAGCAAACAAAGGGTCAGCGATTCTCTGGTGTTCTAGAAAATTGATGAATGTTCCGGTTAAAAATCATTTGCATGAGATGACATCTTTTGTGAAAGCACAGCCCAGTATATCTAATCCACAGAACGGGATAGCGCAAAACCCCGCTGAAAATTTTCAAGTAATCAAAGCGGTCTAAAAGCAAAACTCCACAAATAGAAATTGAATTCTTACGAAGTAAACACTTAAATTCAAAGTTGTTATCACAATTATGGAGCGATTCGAGTGTTCGGATTGAGTTCCACAAATTGGGAAACGGTGTATTTGGAGAGCGATAACTTTCAGTCGACTGGTATCCTAAGTGCCATATCTCATTAGTACACCATGGTTGCGCCATCAGCAGGTAATTCGCTTGCTGTCCTCAAATTGGTTGCGTTGGAATACCCTTGATGTGCCTTCCCTAAATGTTTACATTTTGTTGGTAGTGCGACTGATTGCACCGTGTTGGTGTCCTTGTGAGATAGGGCCCTTAGAGCCGAGTACGAGGGTCGATGACGTCGCTGCCTCATTAACGCGGCGGGAGCCTTAATTATATTCATTAGGTGTACCTTTTAGCGAACAGCATCGCTTTGTGCAATACTTGACGTCTCATGTGAATACTGCATCGATCTACTAAATTGGCACTGCAATAACTTATGCACACCTAAGGTCTAGGTACCAACAATCAGTGCGAGTAATACATTTACAACTTTTCCACTTAAATGTTGTATATCGATTAGTCATACGCCTGTCCTGTCTGCCTGTGTGGTTTTTTCTATAAAAATTATAAAACCTTCAATATTACTTGTTAAAAAATTCCACAATTGCCTTGTCGAAGTATTGGTCATTAGCAGTTTTATTAGATACTTAAATAATAAATGCCAGCGTCATGACAAGCGTGTTTAATACACCTCATTCAAGTCATCCTTAACTTGACGACAGAATTGTCAAGAATCGGGATAGAATTCAGCTTAGTCGAGAAGCATTGTAGAGTTTTTATTCTCAGTAAATACGGCTACCCACCCAAATCCGTGTTTGACTAATAGCAGCATTATTTTCTTTTCTTTCATTTTTACCTCTATCTGGCAGAAACTTGATGCTCCGAAATTTATTTGGCGGAACACACTTGGCAGAATCTTCGTTAAACGAATATTTTTAAGGCATAAAATTTTTTTAATATAATTATTGTTTGGCAGAATGTTTACATGTCCGAATTTACAATGGCATACTATTCAGATGGCAGAATTTCATTGGGCATAAATACCTTTGGCAAAAATTTTATTCGCAGAATTTCGTTTGGCATAACGTTTATTTAGTCGACAATTATTTGGTATAATTTTCACATGGTATACTACGAATATGGCAGAATTTCATTAAGAATAATGTCATCAAGCATATTTTAATTTCTAAAAAATTGCATTTCAACTTCAAATGGAATTAAAAATTTGTCTTAAAAAGTCAATATGTTGAATTTTTGTAAATGTTGTGCTATAAAAGTCAACAACAGAACTAATCGCTGCAAAACCGATATGCATGCTGCTTGCTTGCATGCATGCATGCTTGTTTATGCTGCTTGCATGCTTGCCGGGGGGTGCAGGGGGGCTGGCCCCTTGCTCGGGGGGGTCGGGGGGCCAGAGGCCCCCCGCTATAAAGATAAACTTTTAATGCACCTACCAGTAGGTTAGGTTAGTGTTTTGACCACTCGCAGTGCTTGCATGCATGCTGCATGCTTGCTTGCATGCTGCATGCTTGCTTGCATGCTGCATGCTTGCTTGCATGCTGCATGCTTGCTTGCATGCTGCATGCTTGCTTGCTTGCTGCATGTTTATTTGTCTGCATGTAAGGATGCATGCAGCATGAAACATGCGTGTAAGCAATACAAAATTATTCTAGATATGAATTTTCTATTAAATGTATGCCAAAAGATGATTCTGACTATAAACTGTCTGCGATATGATAGTTCTGCCTTTTAATAACTATAGATTATGAAATGTGTGCCAAAAGATGATTCTGACTATAAACTGTCTGCGATATGATGGTTCTGACTGTGAACTTTCTGCGATATGATGGTTCTACTATTTAATTAGTATGGATATGAAATGTATGCCAAAAGATGATTCTGGCTTACAAAATTATGCGTTTTAAGTGTATGATAAATGAGTGTATGCCAAACGATTTTCTGCGACATGAAGTTTATGCCATTAGTTGTTATGCATAATAAAATTATGACATAAAAAGTTCTGCCATAAAAGGTAGACTCGATATTTTCTTCTATTCTTAAACAAGGTATGAAGTTATTTTATAAGTTTTTAAATCATTATTATGTGTAGATAACTAACAGTTCTTTATGTTAAGTAATGCTTTCTAAGTTTCAAGAGGTTCAATTGACTGTTTTTAATTGCTTGACATTTCCTTGCTTTTTTCAGAAATCACTGTTTTCCCACGTCCATACATACTGTATGTCTGTCTATCCTACATTAGTATGCGCGAGGTGGGTGTTTGTTAGAAGCGGGGCTGGCAGAGTGACGTCATTGTTATTCGGGCTACACGCGACACATTGTTGCAGTCGCGGAAACTCAGGCTACATTGTGTACAACCATGCTGATTGTTGGGATGTTTTAACTAACAGGCCGGAGCTTAAACATTGCTTCCATGCTTTGTTTTTCAGTACTTATAAGCTAACTAAAGTTGGAGAGTTTTTGAAATAGTCAAATACACAGTTTCTTTTTTCAAATTATTTTTTGTGAATCACTTCTTTCTTTAGCTGAAAAGCTGAATGTCCTTTCATACATACGTTTAATAAAATCAATAAGCTCAATCTCCAACAATTTATCGCTCTTATATACCTATATTTGGCAAACAATAACCCCTTTCTTGAATACAGATTTGCTTATTTGATTCTGTTATTGACGATCATGTAAATCGATGATGACAATCATCAAAATACAATCAATGTTAGGATACTCTATATTGTTTACATAATTGCAGTAATAATCAAACATTGTAGTATTGCAACATCGGGTTTAGCATTCAAAAGCATTGCAAGCTCACACAATTTCGAGACCAACTGCCTCTTTAAAATGTGAGTGAGACTAGTTTCGTTATACAATGAGGACCAGCGACTTTAGCAACGTGTGCAATATTAACAGCAGTGTAACCAATTCGAGGCAAATTCGCCATGGGATAGTTAAAAATAACACAAATATTGTACGTAGTATACTGTCTATGTGTATACTGTCAGTTCTGGCGCACCTGCTGCTGCCCTGCGTGACGGACGGCGACGTTATTTTACCATTGATTGATACGGCGGGCGCGGCCGGTCGTCGGACCCAACGATTGGCACTCAGATCCTACGATTTTCTGGTTAGTAACGAGGGCAGTTTTTGTCTATGGTCGGTGTCTTGCGACATTATCCAAGGTATCCAATTAGGAAATTTCGTCAGTTTACCATCGTTCGTTTTTTACAATCGTGCTTCGAGTAAAACATAATGTCTGACGCGAAATGTTGACCAAATTCAACCACGGTGGTGCTCGGTTCACTCGGCTCGCGTTGCAAAGGCTGCTATTCAGGAGTGTGGTTTCAAAGAGATCCATCAACCACCTAACAGCCAAGATCTGGCACCTATAGAGACTATTTTTAGTTCCTGAAGCTGAAAAAATAGCTTCGTGGAAAGCTATTTTCCGACGATGAAGAGCTTAAGGCGACTATGGACGATCCTTTTTCAGAGATGGAAAGTTATTTTTTGGAGTGTACTGAAAAGTTGATTTCACGTTGTAAGAAGTGTATTTAGGTATATTATTTCTAATTTTTCTGCCTTTTCCTTCATATCCATACATTCCATACCGAGAATACTTTGAACTCCCCTCGTAAAAAGTGGGATTTCAAAAATATACAGTTGCTACTGGTGGGGAATATGTGAGTGGAGATTATATCCCTTATCTGGTATACATCGTGAAATTTTAATCATTTGGTTCTCGCAGTGGGGTGGTTCCACTCATGATTACAAGCAACTTTCACTATGGGGCCAACTCTGATATCGCGAAAAAAAACAGCTGTTCCATACATTAAGATCCTAATTATGAGTGGAACCACCCCACTGCGGGAACCAAATGATTAAAATTTCAGCGTGTATAAGTAGTATGTGTTGCGCGAATCGTAATTGAGTGATAATCCTCTCTATTGAATTGGGGATCACTTCTACACACTGTAACCTAGAGTAGTTTCGTTTCGGAGCGATGCGTGGCCAAGATAAGTACAGACAAAAAGACAATAATGAAAAAAAAAGTGACAGTTTTGGCTTCAGTATCGATTATAGAGTGCATTCAAAAAACATTTTCAAAATCAAATTGACTAGATTTACAAATGTCTCATTCACTAATCAAATTAACAGAATATATGAAGTTGTGTTATTAGTATTTATTTTCTGATTTACAGAACAGAATCTAACCTGGTAGAACCAGTAGTTTTCGTTTAAACAGTCGTATCCGTTATAATCCTTATAGAATAAATTGGATCGGATAGTGTGCAGGGTAGTTAATTGATTTGTTTTACGTCCGGCTCGCCTGACAGCCTACGCGACGTACTGACCCCGAATACCAGCGGGGCGGTCCTTGCGGAACGTACCGCTCTTTAACGTCAGACTAAGTAGACTTCCAGGACAAGTTCAGCTTTATGGAACAAACTGTGTTTGTTGGGCGAAACGTTAGAACACAGATTTTTTTTAATGCACAACGGGAAAGTGCTTGACTTTCACCTGTTAAGTGACGATAAGGCCGAAGGTAAAAAGAAGCGCACTTAGTCAAAGTAATAAGAATTTAACTAAGTATAATGCAACGCGAAAGTTTAAAAGTATATGGAAGCGCACTACACCCGGAATCCTCATCACTGAAGAACTGGCTATCTTACCTCTAACTGCCGGAACACAAATTTTTTTTATTTGTTGTTATGGCGTCAGACATAGGTAAGATGGTGGTAGCTAGCCAGGTTGAAATAAGCCCTACCACCAACCAAACCGAGTACAAATTGTAACACCTCTGGGAATAGAACCCTGGACCCCTACGTCTTACACGGGTAGACGAACCACTAGACCACTGAGGCGGTTAAAAAAATGAGGTCAAGTCAAGTAGTATGATTTGAATACTTATCCTACGCGTATAAAACAGCGTTACCCGCGGCATTTTTGCAAATCTAAGGTTACCAATAAATTTTTGGCCATTCGTAACTAAATATATTTGGTAAGTTAGGTTAAAACTGTCATCAGTAAAAAGTTTATGAGATTGTTTATTTATTTGTTTATAGCAACTCTCCAAAAGTTCAGTGCAAACAGGCCACTTAATTCTTAGCCGTTCCGTTCCATTTGTGACATGAAACTGAATTGAGTGTCATTGTTTGAATATCTGATTCAGCTGACGTAATCAATATAATAGTGTTTGAATATGTGCTAATTCCGTGGAGCAGGTAATGCACCGGGGCGGGCAGTCGCGTGGGATCGATACCGGCCGTGTGATCGTGTGGCTTCCGTGGAGTGTCGACGATGATGCACTGGACCCGATTGAGCTACTCGTGGTTTCAGTATATGGTTTTCAGAGTTGAAGGCACGTTAACGTTTGATTGTCGTTGTATTACTGCTATACGACATACCTAGGTGTGCTAAGAGATAAAGAGAACAGATTATATTTTTGAATTGGATAATCTGTATCTAAGTATCAACGCTCCTTAATAAATTGATTGATCATGTAACTGACCTTTTGGAAAATATAAATTGGGTAATTTGTGTTCAGAGAATATATTAAAAATGTTATTAAAAAGGTCGGAAGCTTATCTGATTTTAAACATTTCAAACAACCTACAATCGGCGCAAAATTTGATAACGTCGTCCCTGTTTTATTACATCTTTGAAGACGTATCGAAGGCTCAATAAAAACCGAACGGAGAATAAAGAGGAAATGAGCCGTCAAGGCTGCGCGTTGTCGTTTTATGTTAAATTGGTGGGGGGAGAATGTCAAACAGCTGTGAGTGAAGGCAGTATACAGCGTGCGATACGATACGACCGTGGAATAATTCTTGAAGGTGCTGATGCGGGGAAAACGTGCCCAATGCTGCCTGGGGCCAATTTAAACAACCACTATCGGATAGTTGGGCAAGATGGTCGATCACGCCGCATTTCGCCCGCGGTAACTTTCCCCAGCTACCCGCAATTGTATCTTTTTCTCGTGTTTGAAAGTAGAATTGGAACAACAGGGAGGAAAACTTTTTGTTGCTATTCAGTGTGCGAAGCAGATATTACACCTTTTTTTAAAGCGTATTCTCATTAGCAGGGTTGGATAAAAAACAGTTTTTTTTAAAAGAACAAAACATCATGTTTAAATCAGAAAACAAAAAAAACATGTTTTAAATAAATTTGTCATAAATGTTTTAATTGATTTGTTTAAAACATGTTTAAAACATGTTTAAAACATGTAATTGTTTTTTTTGTGATTAGGGTCATAAAGTAAGGGGAAGGTAGAAATTAAAATAAATGATAAAGAAACAAAGGTTTTTTTAATTATAAAACTGACTGAACAACAGAACAAAAACAGTAAGTACTTATACTAGATACTTAACTTACAAAAAATCTTTAGTAATAATCAATAGCAATATTAGTAATGTTTACCATTCTACAACAATAGAAAAAAAAATCAAAATCAAACAACCCTGCCAGATCTGACCTGACTGACAGACGTACGAGTACCTATCATTTTTATTACGTATTCCTAGTATTGGTTGAGTGAGCATACTGTATCATACATTCTATCATACAGTCTGTATGATGGAATTGATAAATAATGAATAATGATAAAATCGATCAGTCCTCGGCCTCGTCCTCGTACTCCTCGTCCACGCACGAGCCTCTGCCTGGATTGAGCGCCCTCATTATTGCAACCAATTTTGCTGCTTTCTCGGTGCCAAGCCTGTTGCGTAATTTAGAATGAACCAACCCAAAAGTCGAAAATAATCTTTCGATTCCAGCGGAAGATGCAGTGGCAGTATATAATTGATTTGTGAGTTCTATCATCTTTGGATCTATTTTACTCCCTAGCGATCTCCACCACACGGACACATGCGTTTTTTTTAAAAGATCTTCCTTAAACATGTAGTCCTTAAATGGAAAACTCATCGCACGGTACGTGAAGACATCTTTCATCGCCTGCGGATAGCTCAAATCTATGAACTCCATACCCATTGTGTCTTCTTCTTCTGATAGTCCTTTGCCCTTATATTTGGGGTCTAATATATGAGCAGCGAAATGTGCCGGTGTCATTGCAGCGTCAAATCTTGCTTTTAGCTTGTTGGCCTCCTCTGGTAACCAGTCCGATGAGAGAAGGCTCTTCCATATATCTATACAATCGCTTAGTGTGCACATTTCCCTCTGCACAAGATCAAGAGCAATAGATATTTTTTTAAGTTTTCGAAGATAGTTCTCAACATTTTCTTTTAGCTCAACATCTTGAATACCCCTTACGATTGTTATGTCTATTATGGATCTGTGCTCACTGCATACTTTGGCAAGACAATGCCAATTACTGACATATGATTGAAGACAGTCTGCTAATGTATTCCAACGCACATCTTGAGGTAGTACAAGTGCCTTTCCACCGGCTTCTCTGTACTTTGCTCCAGGAAAATGATGATACTTGAAGTACTTTATAATTTTTTTTACTTTACTTTTAATGTCCACTTGTTCAATGTCTTTAGCAAATAAATTTAATAAATGAGCTGAACAACCATATGTGATAATATCGCCAATCTCACTATCTTCTAACTGCGTCAATTGTCTTCTCATCTTTGTCATATTGGCAGCGTTGTCTGTTACAAAGCTACGCACATGACAACCAAAACTTTGACACTTTTTAATGCTGTCGACTGCCAGAGTCAGAAGATAATCACCAGTGTGGCTTTGGTCAGTAGTATCGATTGTATCTATGAGAAAAACCTTACCATCATCCTCGGTAGTGGTTACACTAACACACACAATAGGTTCATTGCGTATGTTGCTCCAACCATCCATTGCCATACAAACCACCTTTCCTTTCAAATTGTTTTCCGTATTTGATTTTACGGTACCATACACTTCGTCTAGCAAGTTTCCGCCAATTTTTTTTCTTTTTGGTGGTACATAGCCTGGTCGAGCCAATTGCATCAAACTGACAAATTCTGGATGCTCAGAGTGTCGGAATGCAGTGTTTGTTGCATAAAAGTATCTGGCAACTTGTATATCTATTTTATGCTTTTCCTTTTCCGATGTTTTCACTACATACTGCGACATTGACATTATTGAGCGACTTGGCGACGCTGATGAAACCTGCCTCGACTTTTTGGTAACGGGCTCAACATCACTCTGGATTCCTGCTGCTGCTGCATCATTGTCTGTTGAAAAAAAAATCATGTACATATCTATTACACGCGATAAATTGTAACTAACTAGGCAAAAATAAATATGTTTAACAAAGTTTAACACTTTCAATTTGTTTAACAATCAAACAATCCTTTAGGTTTGTCGAGGTATATTATTCTAATGTAAGTATGCATGTAAGTATGTATTTAGATAGGTATTTTAAGTAAGTATATGTATAAATGTATTTATCCCATTTATTTATTATCTATAGTTCGCACCACCTGTAATATCACCTATGTATGGGTGACTGGTAGAGAATGCCTACAGGCATTAAGTCCACCATTAGTAACATTTTTGTGTGCAATAAATAAAGTACAGATATATATATGCAGAGACAGAGATACATTGCTTTTGAAAGGTAGGTAGTTACATATTATTTTTAATAATTAATTAGATTAGATATTTTCATAGTAAATTTCACAAACAATAAAAATACAAGTTATTCACTTACCATCTTCACTCGAATCATTGTGGATTTGGATTCTTGCTGCCGAAGTCGATGCGTTTGAATTTCTAGCAGCATAATTTGAACAATTTGCTAGATGTGCCCTCATACGGGCGATTAACCGTACCAAGTCCTTTCCGCAATACTTGCACTTCACTCTTATTGTTTTTCCACTACTCACTATCGTAGATGCAGGTAGTTCTGTGAAATGCTGCCATAACGAGTCTTTTTTTCGGCCTGTAGACATTCTTTCGAAGGGAAGAACCAGGGCGATTATAAATAAATAAAAAAATTAAACGAAACTCAATCGGATTCAATCACTCACTATCACTAGTCTCACTACAGCCGAGTCTACACTGAACAATTAAACAATAACAATAGCAAAAAAACACCGCAGCATAAGCAGAGCGGGATTCCCCGAATTCCAAATTCAGAGTTGCCATCAGAATCTACAATTTACCTTAAAATTATAATGTTGCTAGTAAAAAGTTTTAAAAAGAACAAAAAATATTTATTTTGAGTAATTCTAATAAAGTAAAACTTAATGTTTTTTATATATGTTTTAAACATGTTTAAAACAAAATGTTTTAAAACGTGTTTTAAACAGATGTGTTCTTTTTCCAGTGTTTAAAACAGTGTTTTAAACACTTGTTTTAAACAAATGTTTTAAACATTGCCAACCCTGCTCATTAGTGTAGTAGTTACTATTTGAAAAACGGTAGATCGTCACGTATTCAGTTTAATAATTTTAAGAGAAATCTATCAGAGTGTCAATCACTTGAACTGTTTAAATCTTATTAACAAACTAGCTTCTGCCCGCGACTTCGTCCGCGTGGATGTTAGAGAAAATCCTTAGAGAACCTTCAACCAGGATCTGACCAGTCATTTTTACGTTTCCGGTTCCGGTTCCCGTTCTGTTCCCGTCCGTTCCCGTCCCTTTCCTGTCCCGTTCTCGTACCCCTTCCGATGCCATTCTCGTTCCCGTCCCGTTCTCGTTCCCGTTCCCGTACCGTTCTCGTCCCGTTCCGTACCTGTTTCTTTTCCGTTTCATTCCCGTTCCGTTCCCGTTCTCGTTCCCGTTCCCGTACCGTTCTCGTCCCGTTCCGTACCTGTTTCTTTTCCGTTTCATTCCCGTTCCGTTCCCGTTCCGTTCCCATTCCGTCCCGTTCCGTTCTTGTTCCCATTCCGTCCCGTTCCGTTCTTGTTCCCGTTCCGTACCCGTCCCGTACCCCTTCCGGTTCCCGTTCCCATTCCCGTTCCCATCCCCGTCCCATTCCGTTCCGTTCCCGTCCCCGTCTCGTCTTGTTCCCGTTCCCATCCGGTTCCCGTTCCCGTTCCCGTTCCCGTTCCCGTTCCCGTTCCCGTTCCCGCTCCTTTCTCGTCCCATTCCGTTCCCATTCCCGTTCCTGCCCCTTTCTCGTCCCATTCCGTTCCCATTCCGTTCCCGATCCTTTCCCCTCCGTTCCCGTGCCATTCCTTTACCGTTCCCGTCCCGCTTTCGTTCCCGTTCCGTTCCTGTATCGTTCCCGTTTCGTTCCCGTTCCATATCCATTCCGTTCCATCCCTTTCCCCGGTACCGTTCCCGTCCCGTTCCTGTCCCTTTCTCTTTCCCGTTCCATTCCGGTTCCTTTTCCGTTTCGTTCCCGTTCCTATTCCGTTCCCGGATCATTCCCGTTCCCTTCCCGTTCCGTTTCCGTACCGGCCCGTTCCGTTCCCGTCCCGTTCTCGTCCTGTTTCCGTTCCCGTTCCTGTTCCTGTGCCCGTGCCTGTTCTCGTTCCCGTTACCTGGATGTGCATATCCAGATAGGTCCATGATGTGTCATGTCCACCGTGTTGGACTTCAAAATAAATGTCATTTTCGCAATCACCATCCCATGAAACCTCAAGAACGACATCCACATCGATTTTCATGTTTACTTACCCGTTTAAACACATCGTCCCTTAGGGACGATTTTCAAAATAACAAAATATGTGATTGCCTATTTATTTTTAGACATGCTCCTACGTATTTTAAAGTTGTAATGTCTATTTTATATTCTTTTTCCATACATTTGAACCTCATTTTCACCCCTTTAGGGGTTAAATCATGTCCACCGTGTTGGACTTCAAAATAAATCTCATTTTCGTAATCACCATCCCATAAAACCTCAAGAACGACCTCCACATCGATTTTTATGTTTACTCACCCCATTTACCCTCTAAGGGGTTGATTTTCAAAATCACAAAATATATGTTTGCTTATTTATTTTTAGACGTGCTCCTACGAAGTTTAAAGTTGTAATGGCCATTTAATATTTTTTTCCATACAAAATTTGAACCCCATTTTCACCCCTTGAGGGTTAGATCATGTCCACCGTGTTGGACTTCAAAATAAATGTCATTTTTGCAATCGTCATCCCAGAAAACCCCAATAACGACATCCGTATCTATTTTTAGGTTTACTCACCCTATTTACCCCCTTAGGGGTTTACTTTCAAAATCACAAAAAATATGTTTGCTTATTTATTTTTAGACGTGCTCCTACGAAGTTTAAAGTTGTAATGTCCATTTAATATTATTTTTCCATACAAAATTTGAACCCCATTTTCACCCCTTGAGGGGTCAAATCATGTCCACCGTTTTGGACTTCAAAATAAATGTCATTTTTGCAATCGTCATCCCAGAAAACCCCAATAACGACATCCATATCTATTTTTAGGTTTATTTACCCATTTCACCCCTATTTCATCGCCATAGGGGTTGAAGTACTAACAATAACAATATACTTTGCGTTAAATTTTCTTCCATAAGCCTATATTATAAATTAAGTGATTTTTACTTCGAAAATGAAGGATTTTCTTCTATACACAACTTCATACCCTTTTTCACCCCTTTGGGGGTAGAATTTTGAAAAACGCTGAGACCCGTATTTATTAATTTTTAATCGTCAGCCTAAACACAAAATTTGAAGATCCTAGCTTCAAAACTGAGGGACTTTCATACAAACTTTCATCCCTTATTTCACCCCTTTAGGGATGGAATTTTCAAAAATCCTTCTTTAGTGGAAGCCTACACTGTATAAGGTATCTGTGTGCAAAATTTCAAGTCTCTAGGTCCAGCGGTTTGGGCTGTGCGTTGATAGATCAGTCAGTCATTCAGTTTACGATTTTATATATTAAGATATTAAACAACATTATTTTCATTCCGTTTAGTGGCGAAATTGTTTAATTACTTAAAATTCATGGTAGGTATATTTATTTGCAGAAAGAGATACGATTCAATAATTGAACAAGAGAAGACTGAAGAAAATTGAAATTATATAATGGAAGAAAGTAAATATTAAAGAAGTAAAGAAGAAAGCAATTTATTATAAGGTAGTTGAATTCCTTGATAAACTAAGCATTGATGTAATTTTATGTATACTTGATTCATAGTAATTATGACTACAGAGCACTTTAATTTTGTACTGTTTAATTTTGTTTGTTCTGGTGTTAGGTGTACCATTTCAGGGGTTGTCTACAAACATTTCTTTTAACTGCTCCCCGGTCAAACAGACGTATATAGGTCAGTACACATTTAAAGAATCCACCCTCCATACTACCGAGGGTAGAGCGGCACAATTAGCACGTTCGGCGTTATTACCGCATAAAGTATTAACTTTATGTGGTTGCGGCTTGTCCGACGTGTGCTCGCATGAATATTATATTTGCGTCGTTGTGCCGGTTGGTTGAACCTCGCTATTAACTCTCTACATTAGAAGTTTGCGATATACATACAAGCTTATTCAGTTCGTTTCCCCGAGATCTATCCGCCTTCCGATTTTATGTGCCGTAGTCAAAGATTAGTCCTTAAATGGCTTAAATGTAGACGAAATGTCTTAAGTTACTCAAGGTTTGGCAATTGGCATTCATTGACAAGGGATCAGGTACCTAATTCAAAATAGATAAATAAAAAATTTAGGGTAGTATTTAATCTGGTAACAATAAATTCCCATTTTGGGTATCAAAAATACGAAGTATAATATAGCCAAGCCAGGGATTGAAATACCGTTAAAAAAAATAACGATATAAAAAAATAACGTTAAAAATATTTTACCGGTAAAATTAACGTTAAATATAGCGTTAAATTTAGTACCGGTAAAATTATCGGTAAAAAAATAACGTTATTAATGGGAATAACGTTAATTTTAAAGTAACGGTAAAAAAACCGGCCAAGTGCGTGTCGGGCCACGCGCCATAGGGTTCCGTAGTTACCTTATACCATACCATATTTAATACCACCTATAATTTTTCGTCTGTAAAAATAACTTTGTTTTTCACAGTGTTGGTATGAATGACAAAGTTATATTTGCGGTTTTGGAAAATGTGCTATATCTCAAAAACTAATTACTATATCTCGTTCAAACTAATTTTGGTTGAAAGTGTTTATTAAGATCTACAGCATATATATTTTTTTTAAATTTTTCACTCTCTTATTTCAAAAGTTAAAGGGGGGGGGGACACACATTTTACCACTTTGGCGGTGAATATCTTTCAAACGGTTGACTTTGAGAAAAAGTTGTCTTAGAAACCTCAATGTCATTTTTAAAGACCTATCTATAAAAACCCAACACGTGTTGGTTTGAAGAAAAAAATTTTTTTCAGTTTCAGTTCCATGTATGGGGAGCCCCCCCTTAATCTTTTATTTTTCTTATTTTTGTATTAAATTCGTTAAGCGGTTAACAGAATACATCTACCTACCAAGTTTCAACTGTGTAGTCTTAATACCTTCGGAATAAAGTGGCTGTGACATACGGACAGACAGACAGACAGACAGACAGACAGACAGACAGACAGACAGACATGACGAATCTATAAGGGTTCCGTATTTTGCCATTTAGGCTACGGAACCCTAAAAAGGAAGAAATAACGTTAAAATTAACGTTAATTCAGTAAATAACGTTAAATTTAACGTTATTTCTCAAATTAACGTTAAAATTAACGTCATTTATTGACATAACGTTAATGTTAAAATTAACGGTAAAAAAGTAAGAAATAACGTTATATTCAAAACTAACGTTAACATTCCCTGAGTATAGCGCACTGAAATACTAAGTGGGCGAGACGGACTGAGGGCGATTACAAATGTTGGAAATGGGTGAATTTAAAATTCAAATTCAGTAACTACAGTTAACAACAGTTATTCAGAACGGGCTACCAAATTACTATTTGGGCGACAACCTTAGGGCACACAAAACATTTAATAATAATATTTGTAAAATTTGGCATTTATTTTATTTAAAAAAGGTGACTATTATCCTAATCGAAATGACAAAAATACCATGTTGAGCAGCTTAAATTAGTTACATAGTTACTTACAGTACTAGGCACGTATCTTGAAATTTTTTCGACGGAGTGGGGATAAGTTCGCGCATGTGCTCTTGTGAGCGACCAATAGCGCGCGCCCCTCTCCCGCCGCCCGCGCCCTTCACCGCTACGCATACCCAAAATACGCGTTTCGCGCAATCCCCACTAGGGCTGCCACCTTTCGACAAGAGCAGGCCCGGAGATTTTCGAAAAAACCGTAATTTTTTGTTAAATAAATCATACTTTATGTAGGTAATTAATAATACCTGTTAATAGAAAAAAATTGGCCGCGCAGCGCGATTTTTGGTCAGTTTCATCCACTAATCTAGTAATGTTTCCTGCCTATAGAAAAAAAACAGCCGCGCAGCGCGATTTTTAGTCAGTTTCATGCACTTATTTAGAAATATTGCGTATTTACACCAAAAAACGGCCGCGCAGCGCGATTTATGCTCAATTCCATCCACTAAACTTGTAATCTTGCCTGTTAATAGTAAAAAAAGCCGCGCAGCGCAATTTTTGGTCAGTTCCAATCACTAACCCTGTAATCTTGCCTGTTAACAGTATAAAAAACGGCTGCGCAGCGCGATTTTTGGTCAGTTTTATCCACTAATGTAACCTGCCTATAGTAAAAAAACAGCCGCGCAGCGCGATTTTTAGTCAGTTTCATGCACTAATCTAGTCATCTTGCCTGTCTACACAAACAAACGGCTGTGCAGCGCGATTTTTGGTCATTTTTCCACTAATCTAGTAATATTTCCTGTTAACAGTAAAAAACGGCCACGCAGCGCGATTTTTGGCAATATTTCCTGTCATAGTAAAAGAAATCGGTCGCGCAGCGCGATTTTTGTCCTGTCATATGGTAATACTAGGTACGGTTGACTTTCGCTCGCGCCACCCGGAGACTTCGATGTTAAACCCGTAGCCCGGACATCCACTACTCAAACCCGTAGACTCCGGAGTTGACCCGTAGTCAAACCCTGACCCGTAGTCAAACCCGGAGAGGTGGCAGCTTTAATCCCCACCCGATTTCAAGTTATATGCCTCGTACTGTACTTGGTATGGCCATGCCAGTATTTTTGGCACTCATTTAGAATTTTCAATGCTAACTTAAATTCTTTATCTCTCACATGTAGTCGCCCGTCTTACGTATTTTTTGTAATCCAGAGTTTGTCGAACGTTTAGTTATATTGTCGCCCAAAAAATTAAACGCTGCCAGGTTTAGTCAAAGTCAAATAAGCTTTATACAAATAAACTTAATAATTAAGTACTTTTGAATCGTCTATATTTTCCTACCACCCGTTCCAGACTTTTTTAGCTGACAAGAAGAACGGGCGCAAGAAACTTATCAGCTGTAACAGCCATAAGTAACGATATTTACAAACTTGAATATATCGTTACCAAATAATTACAACAGGGTGACAGGATTATTGGCAACAACATAGACTTATTACATATATTACTTCAACAAAGTACTTATAGTAGCAAGTTATGTGTTACATCATTTCCACGCATTTTGATCTTTAAGATAATCATCTACTTTATAATAGCCTTTACTCATGAGCGTTTTTTTAAGATGGTTTTTAAATTCTTGCAAAGGAAGATCAATCACTTGTTGCGGAACTTTATTAATAAAGGCTATGCCTTTCCCCATAAATGAACCTCTAGTTTTTGCAAGCCTTAATCTTGGAACGGCAAGTTTATTTCTTGTATTAAACTGGTGAATATTTCTGTTTTTAGCAAATGAATCATAGTGTTTCCTTACATAAACTAAATTTTCATATATGTATTGGCCTGCCAAAGTTAAGATATTTATTTCTTTAAACAATTCTCTCAAGCTATCATTTTGATCTTTAAGATAATCATCTACTTTATAATAACCTTTACTCATGAGCGTTTTTTTAAGATGGTTTTTAAATTCTTGCAAAGGAAGATCAATCACTTGTTGCGGAACTTTTTTAATAAAGGCTATGCCTTTCCCCATAAATGAACCTCTAGTTTTTGCAAGCCTAAATCTTGGAACGGCAAGTTTATTACTTGTATTAAACTGGTGAATATTTCTGTTTTTAGCAAATGAATCATAGTGTTTCCTTACATAAACTAAATTTTCATATATGTATTGGCCTGCCAAAGTTAAGATATTTATTTCTTTAAACAATTCTCTCAAGCTATCTCTTCGCCGAAGATTGTATATGGCGCGAACAGCTCTTTTTTGGAGTACAAAAATATTTTCAATACTGGCAGCTGAGCCCCACAAAAGCAGTCCATAGGATTACACTATTATTACATTACACTATGAAAATAACTAAAATATACTAACCTTGCCGTTTCAATATCAGTTAAAAGCCTTATTTTCTTAACAGCGAATGCCGCTGAACTAGACGTGTGCGCCGATCGGCGTGGCGCACGCCGCCGGTCATTTTCGCCACGCCGCCGCCGCCGAATTTTTCATCGGCGTCATCGGCGTCAAAATCCAAGTGTAACATGTGTAAGAAACAAGTACAAAAGCATGCATATATTGTGCATTGCATTGTATCTATAAATTATATTTCATAAAGATTTATTATTTTTCTCTCTTTTTTTGTATTAGTTTGATTGTTACCATAAAGGTTTTTTCTATTGTGATTTTATAATAGTATTTATAACCCGGTCGAATTAACTCGGCACCTGAAGCGCGATAGACCCCCTCGTTTTCTCCTTGTCTCACGCCACTGTCGTCATGCCAGTAGCGTTAGTACATTTGTAAGCGATAATTTATCGATAATCTATCGAAAACCGGTGGCGGGAGGAAAGGAGAAAACGAGAGGGATCTATCGCGCTTTAGGTGCCGAGTTAACTTGACTGGGTTGTAGTCATCATTATCACATCAGCCGCACGATACCCACTGCTGCGCTGGGTATAGACCTCCCCCAAGGATCTCCACGACAATCGGTCCTGCGCTGCCCGCGTCTATCGCCTTCCCGCGACCTTAACCAGATCATCGGTCGGTCCACCTTGTCGGGGGCCTACCCACGAAGCGTCGTCCGGTGTGCGGTCGTCATTCCAACCTTTCCGCCCCAACCACCATTGGTTCTTCTCGCTAATGTGTCCCTCCCACTGCCACTTCAGCTGAGCAATTCTCCGAGCGATGTCGGTTACTTTAGTTATCTTACGCATCTCATCATTTCTGGTTCGATCACCATGCCATGACCATGGCTCTCTCCATTGCACAGTGGGTGAGAGCCTTCTTATGAGACCCGTAGTTAGCGACAACGTTTTACTGCGGTAAGTCAACACTGGTCATAGACTTTTGTCTTGACACACTGAGGTAATTTGGACGCGAAGATTTGTCGAAGCTTCCCGAATGCTGCCCACCCGAGCTGGATTCGACGAGAGATCTCTTTATCGAAGTTGGACTTACCTAACTGGACTGTGTCTGTCCTAGGTTTAGGTATGTAATAGTTAACAACTTCGAGTGTAGTGTTAACATGAGCTGGAGTGGGTACAACATGGGCACTCGACATGATTTTCATCATATCCATCTTCAATCCTAAGACCCACTTTTTGGGAGGCACTACGGATATCTTCGAGCACTGTGTTCAAGCCTTCCATGGTCTCAGCCATTAGAACTATATAACGAAGGTGTGTTAGGTACTGGCCATTAATGTTGATACTGAGTCCTTTCCAGTCCAAGAGCTTAAAGATGTCCTCCATCGCAGCTGTGAACAGTTACGGAGAAATAACGTCTCCCTGTCTCACACTCATACCTTGCTATAGTTGGACGGGATCTGTGCTCTGATTCTGTACTCGGGCCGACATGGTGGCATTTTCTTATAGGTGCCTCAACACCTCGATATACCTAGACCACTTGGTGCACCTCTGAAGACTGCAGCACTGCCCAGGTCTCAATCGAATTAAAGACTTTCTTATAGTCCACGAACGCCAAGCAAAGTGATTATACTCCTCGGTCCTCTGTATAACCTGTCGCAGCGTATAGATGTGGTCTATGGTGCCACAGCCTTTTCAAAACGCAGCTTGTTCGGGAGGTTGGAAGTCCTCGAAATTGCGAGCGCGACGATTCGTGAGATTCGTATTCTTCAAGAGGGTCTTGTCACCATTTTAAAGAACAGAATCACCTCACTTATGTTCCATGTCTTCGGTGTACTGCCCTTGGCGCTGACGGAATTGAAAAGTTTCTAGAAATCTTCCATTCTACTTATTTTGACTATCCACGCCTATTACGCCGATGACGCCGCCGCCGCCGACCATTTAGACGTCAGACGCCGCCGCCGGTCAAATGACCATCGGCGCACATGTCTACGCTGAACTAAGTCTACTTGACAAGGCTTCAATATGTGGATCCCATTGCAGTCGAGAATCTAGTGTAATACCTAGAAATTTTGTACTCTGAATAAACTCGACTTCATCGTTATTTAAATTAATATTTAATTTTGTCTGCTCAACATTGGGTAATGAAAATTTTACACATTTAGTTTTTTTGGGGTTAAGTGCTAAATTATTGCTATTAAACCAGTGTGAAACTTTAGAGAGGGCACTATTTACTTTGTCCGAACAGTTATTACCTCTGTTTACTTTGAAAACTAAAGAAGTATCATCCGCAAACAGTACTGTCTCACATAAATTATTCGCGTAGTTGGGAAGGTCATTTATATAAATTAGAAACAGCAATGGGCCCAATATTGATCCTTGCGGCACACCCATATTGGTGGGGGCTCCAGTAGATTCAGTTCTATTAATCACTACTTTCTGAGTTCTATTGTACAAATATGATTTCATAAGGCTAACTGATTTATCAGAGACACCATAATGTTCTAGCTTCTTTAATAGTGTTTGGTGATCAACGCAATCGAATGCCTTAGAAAGGTCACAGAAAATGCCAATTACATCCTGCTTTTCTTCCCAAGCGTCAAGAATATGTTTGAGAAGTGCAATTCCAGCATCAGTAGTATTTTTACCCTTGGAAAATCCCAACTGATTTTTATGAAGAATGTTATTGGATGTGAAATAATCTAATAATTGGGAATATATAACTTTTTCAAATATTTTGCTAAGTGCTGGTAGTATAGATATTGGCCTAAAGTTAGCTGGGTCACTTTTATCCCTAGATTTAAAAAGAGGAATCAATTTACTATTTTTCATTAGATCAGAAAAAACCCCTTCATCAATACATTTGTTAAAAATAAAAGCCAAGTAAGGGGCTAGTATATCAATTATTGATTTAATAATGCTTGTTGATATGCCCCAAAGATCTTCAGTTTTTCTGACATTCATTGTTTTAAAAGCTTTAATAATATCTTCACTATTTATATATTTAAAGAAAAAGGTTTCCTTGCACTTATCAACACTAGACTCTAGGAGGGAGACAGCGATGTTGGGACAAGCACTAAGAGTACTGGTAGTTTCTATTGGTATTCGAGCAAAGAAATCTTCAAAGACTTTAGCGACCTTATCGTCAGATTCAATAGTTTGATCACCAATTTTTAAACAGAAGGAATTTATATTGGATTTTGATTTGCCCGTTTCTTTGTTAATAATGTTCCAAGTAGCCTAAATTTTATTATCGGCTGATTTAATTTTATTTGAAAAGTACTTCGACTTTGCTAGAATACAAACTTCTCTGAATGTTTGTGAATACTTCTTGACAAATTCAATGAAGTTAGGATCACTGGAAGTAGCTTTCTCTGCATAAAGTTCGTATAATTTCCTTCTGCTTTTATATATACCGACTGTGGCCCAGTCACTAAATTTCGTACTATCATTACTCATGATGACTTTTTGTTTAAAATTTTTACTAAATTCAGTTTTAACTACGCTAAATAAATGGTTATATAAGTTATTGGCTTCAAAATTTGGTTCTGGTAAAGTTTCAATTTTACTTGTGACATTGTTTCTGAATTTTTCAATACAGTGTTTTTTTATTGGCCTACACATTATTTTCCGTTTAGACGGAACATGATGGTGCTCAATAGAGGCTAATTGTCCACTATGGTCGGATTTAATACAATTCAAAATTGATTTTTCAAGTACATTACAGTTACAGAAAATATTATCTAAGCAAGTTGCCGATGTGGGTGTGATTCGCGTTGGTTCATTAAAAGTATGTAGCAAATTAAATGATTTAAATAGGTTTATGAACCTACTCGACAACTTAGCTAATTTAGGATCTAAGATGTCGACGTTAAAATCTCCACAAATCGCGACTTTTTTATTTTTCCTACAAGTTATTTTTAAGACTTAGTATTTAAGTATCCCATAAACAGACGCCTTTAATTATTTCCGGTCACCCAATTAATTAATTACCAAAAGTTTACTTGCTAAAACTAACTCAATCATAAAATAATATAACATACATTAAAATAATGACTAATAAAAAAGAAAAGGACAAACGAAATTGACATTTAGGTAGAAGAGGTAATCAGAAGGCATGCATGTGTGTACAGCAGCAAGAAGGGTCCCAGGTTCGGTGTGTGAATTTTGCCTTTCGGCAAAACACCGATTTTCAGTCGTCACCCCACAGCGTCACCCAGATGAAACGCGGGTACCAACTGCGCTAGCTCGGCCAAGACCTCGCTACTCAGGTTTATAAATATGGGTATTAAGATTCACTATAAAACCTAATCCGAAACCTTAGTATTAAGGCTCATATATATCTCGAAGCATGATTTTCCATCTTTTTTAAATGCATTTTTCTCCATCAATATTATATTTACAGCAGTCAAAAAAATATATGTTAAACTACATTATATATCAGAGGGCATAGTTGTTTTACTTTTTTAATTTATTTATTATAAGTTATGGAAAAAAAATCCTGAACCTATCTCCATTATAATTTTTAAATCCATTTCGCTCGGTTAATATCAGTCAAAAATCATTTTTTTTTTCTTTGTTAATATTCTACAAAAAAAGACGCAGGGCATGGTTGTTTTAGATTTTTGATTAGTAGCCAAAAATAATTTCAATATTGTTATATTCCATTTCGCGCACGGTCACATATCGTCGCGCCATTTTCTCGTCTAAAAAATCAGTGGGGGAGGAGGCGTATTGCTGAATGGACTTGTGTCGCGCTGCGCAATTTCTTGACGTTTGCAATTGACAAATATTACATTAAAGTGCCACAGAGTGCGCAATTCTCCAGTATGCTAATTAGATAGTACCCTTGTCCCTTATTAACAGCACTTGCGTTTTGTCGATAGTCTAATAATCAACATATTATTTATGTTAAAAAACATGACATCTAGCAATTTGGCACCAATGTTGCAGGAAGGGCGAGAAACCCTAATTCCGGCGTTCTTTGTTTTAACATTAGCCAATTTGTTCCCTAATTCCAACCAGGTACGTGATGTTAAAAAATAAAACAACCATGTTTGTATAAAATTAATTTTGTAACTATCAATAATGATAATAAAATACTTAAAGGCTCTAAAATTATGATTCCCTCAACAAGTGTTCACATTGATGAGATAACGCTGGCTTACAGCGAAAACGTAAAAAGTATTAGAAAATTTCGCCACTTCCACTAGCGACTCGGTAGCATTATTGGTCAGTGCATTGCGCCGTAATCCCAAGGGTGCGGGTTCAAGTCCCGTCTATCTTTTCTATTAAATGTATTAGCTTAAATATTTGAAATTAATACATCTCTTGTAAATATTAAACAACTTAGAATATAAATATATGGAAAATGGCATAACAAAAAAAAATACCGCAAAAAGTCTTTGGTTTAATATACAACGTGTTACAAAATAACCTCTAAATGCCGAATATGGTAGATAAGGACCATCTAACTGAATAATTTTCACTACGGCACCAACTCTGAAATCGCGAAAAAAACGACTGTTTCATACATTTTAATATTTTCATTATTAATTTTTGTATGAAACAGCTGTTTTTTTTTTCGCGCATTAGTTAGGAGTTTTTAACATTGAAAATGTTTTTTCGCCAGTAGGTCCCTGAAATTTTCGTTGAAAGTGCGACTCAGCCGTGATACCCTGAGGTTTAGGGCCACGAGAACGTATAAGTGCTCAAAAGACGCGAAATTTAAAGTGCATAAGATGTGAAAAATATTTTGAAAGAGTCAAAAACTTTTTTGGACTTCGAAAAAAAAACGACTTTTTTCGACCGAAAAATTGTGTCTTTTCACAGAAAAATTCCGATATCTCGAGAACGGGGCCGAATTTCAAAAATATGAAAAAAAGCACCTTGCTATCTAACGAAGGAACATTTTAGGTCATTACACTTTTTAGGGTTCCGTACCCAAAGGGTAAAAACGGGTCCCTATTACTAAGACTCCGCTGTCCGTCTGTCTGTCTGTCTGTCACCAGGCTGTATCTCATGAACCGTGATAGCTAGAAAGTTGAAATTCACAGATGATGTATTTCTGTTGCCGCCATAACGACAAAGACTTAAAACATAATAAAATTATTATTTAAGGGGGGCTCCCATACAACAAACGTAATTTTTTTGCCGTTTTTTGGTACGGAACCCTTCGTGCGCGAGTCCGACTCGCACTTGGCCTAGTTTTTTTCGATATTGGTGACGGTCGAGGCTGTAGAGGTACCCTTAGCCGCGAGTTTTGCACGGAGCGAGATGCGATATCACGCGGCGGGTGGTTCGCGTGCGGGCACGAGGACGTATGAGAGCTCCAAAGACGCGGTATTCGAAGGGTTTACGATGATGCAAAAGTATTTTAGAATAGTTGTTTTTGAAGACAAAATTTTTTTGTTTATGAAAAAATATTTAAAATTTTCGACCGAAAAATACGCGTTATGATTTTTATTTTTTTGAATAATCTATAATAGGTCGATTCATTTTCAATGCCCTTTCAAGTCCTGTAGGTACAGCACGAGATCTGTGATTTTTTGTAAGACGTTGTATGTAATAATCAACGAGTACGAGATCGTTTTAATTATTTGAAATTGAAATCTTTGAGGCGTTTTCTTTTCAAAAAATCAGTAAACAAATATATAAAAACATTATCAAAATAATATTTCGGAATAGCCTGTATATTGCCGTAAAGTTTTGATGACCGGCTGATGTTAGGTTCAAATATATTTCTAATATAAGTTCCTCATTTGCAGGACAAATATCTTAGGAATTGCACATTATTTACCTGGCTGTATTTAGGCCATTGGGTGCAGGATTAGTAATTCTAGGTTAATAGCACTACAAATTACAACCTTAATGGCCGAATACTCAAACGCTACTTAACTTTGAGCGGCTCTCAAACAGCATGTTGTCTTTGTCATATCTTTGGCATTTAATGCGACAGGACGACGTTTGAGAGTCCCTCAAAGTTAATTAGCGTTTGAGTATTTGGCCATTAGACGAGCAAATTAAGATGAATTTAATTTGGTAAACGAAAGTTAAATACCCATCATATATCAGCCCGCGGCTGATTAAAGGAATTTATGGAAAATAACCCACCAAATTCCAGCCCCCCCCCCCCCCTAATTTTTCCGACATTACTAAATTAATTACAAATAAGTAGGTAATCTTAAAACGTTATGAATTTGATCTATTACTAGTTTTATTAAAACCATAAAAATAACATCTTGCCTTCGTAAACAGACTTCCCAAAGTTTGCTTGCGTTGATCGTTCCCTAATGCTGTTTTTCAAACACAGCCACTCTGTACTTAGTCTTTGTGAATGCTTGTTGAGTAAAATTTAGGTGGCGTGACGGGGTAATATTGATGTTCAAACGTAGAGATTAACGTGAGACCAAGATGGCCGACAGTTACACATTACCGGTTTTGGTTCACTATTACTGTTTTTTCATAGCATTGATTCCCATTTGGTAAAGAAGATTCTAGGCATGATGTCAAGATTTTATTAACATACCAACTCTACTCATATAAAATGTTTATGTTTTAGATTTTTTTAAGTTTAGGCCACAGACATAAGGGATGTATTATCCTGAATCGACTTTAGGTAAACCGCACATTATGCATTTCAACTATTATATATTATGAGCTTAGGTATTTTGTGCATTGTTTTGCAAATTAGGTTTTTCGTCCATAGGTGTTATGACTTTAGATTATTCTAATATGTAACCGATTAGTTAGAAAAAAGAAACCTTATTTAAAAAAAATAAAAAGGCTGGTATTAAGGAAGAGGCTGTAATTAGATTACATACATAGTTCTTTATTTAGTAGGTCATCTGTACTTATTTTCTTTTCTGTGGCCGAGGCGCGCGATTATCCGCGAAACGTGTAAGCTCAAGGCATCTCAAGGTCATTCAGCAAGGTCATTGGTATTAATAAGAGCCTTAATATCTATTATGTGCTTAAACACCAAAATTAAAACCTATTTACCATGAATTATTGATACGTCGACGATTTTTCGTCTCTCTCTTCTTAAAACTTTCAACGTATCAAAATACATACTCATTTGGCGATGGAACATTTTAACTTCAGTATATTGTGGTACGATGCTCAGGAATTGTTTGTTACAATTTATACAAAGTTACAGGTCACTAAATTCATCCTAAAATTAACCCGCTTTATCGCATCCGTTCCATTAACTCTGTGTGACGTGAAAATCGAGACGGGTCTCAAATCGTTGTACAAAGCGTGTTCCCTGCGAGCATTTCCTAAACAGTAGCACAGAAAACAGCAGTGTAATATCAGGTTAGTAATGTGCTCTTTAGGATTTTTGTGGTGAAACTCTCTGTTATTATGTGCAGGACAAAGCCACTGCGACCGTCTAATGAACGGCTGCCAATTTGCGCGGGGCCTTTTAAATACTTCCATTTTTCCGTTAACCGTGCCGTCCGGGTATCCGGGATTATCCGTCAATTAGCCAACAACCGCTTTGTTGTCATCAATCTTTTGTTTATCTTCTGACTTTTTTATGATTAAGGGCCTTTTTCACAATCAAAAAGTAAGTTCTGAATAGGGTTACCAGACGTCAGAATTTGTCCTGAAATGTCAAGATTTTTTTGTCTGTCAGGATTCCAACCTGTTAGAAAATGTCAGGAATTTTGGATTGTAAAACAAACCTTAGGCACCCATTACACGGTAGGTTTTGCTGTCAGTTTAACCAAAGTCACGCGCTGTGACTGACGATTAACCTACCGTGTAATGTTGTGACTGATGGTTGCTTGATGTGATCTGTTCTTTCCATCTGACTGATCAGTCAACGTAATTCATGACTGATGGAATTTGACTGACGCTTGCATGACCATTGTAATGGCTGCCTTTGAATTTAAGCTTTCTTTTTTGTAACAATCGATAAGGTACACCACTACATTTGCAGTAAATAATATAATCAACACAATAAAAATCAGCATAACGTCAGGACTTTGTAAACATCAGGCTTTTTATCAGGATTTTGTAGGCGATCTGGTAACCATAGTTCTTTCTGAATAGCTTATTCGACAGTTGTGGTATGAAAAATATGTCAAATAATCTGTCAAGTAAGCTACTCAGAACTTACTTTTTGGTAAAACAGGTCCTAAGTAAGATTTTATAATAGGTACAGGCAGACATAGGTCACGATAAAGTTTTTAAAGTTAAAATAATTAAATAGGCGTCTCATCTTAATTTTTACTAGACAACCTTCGTAGCAGAATGGTGTCCACGTTGTTGACATCCGAGGTCCCAGGTTCGATTTCCAGCTACAACAAACTTTTCTACTTATTAATGTCTGGTTATTTGTGGCACCGACGTCGTTGTTTTATTTGGTAACACAAGTGCATAAGCTGCTTACTTTAAAAAGTATTGTGTTATTTGTGATGTTGTCTAATAATAAGTTAAGTATAATAATTAAGAAATACTAAACCGAAACACGAGTTAATCTTATTAAACTGAAAATATGATTTATAAACAAGGTTTATAATCTGAACTTCATAAAAATCAAATGACAGAAAATAGCTAAATAAATAATGAAAAAACAAGCTTTAAGCCTACAAAACTGTTTTATCTTTAATCTTATATTAATTTGTTATACAGATAGAGTTTATTTCCCCAAGCAAGAGATGTAATTTCCGGCGATAAGGAAGCAAAACAAAGTACGTACGGAGGAAAGTTATTTTTTGTTATATTTTTATTCCAGGGCTGTAATATTTTTATTACGAATTGATTAATGTTGAAGGGTCATTAACCTCAAAGATCGTTATGGTAAAAAGTATAACATCTTGATTTAAAAACGTAATCCCTTAGCTGGTTTGTTGAACAAGGGATTTTCTGCTTAGAGGTAAAGGGATAAGAACCAAATTCCATAAATAACTTAAACAATGCCTTAATGAAGCTGTATTAGCGAAAGCGGCCAAATTTTCATTTTGAGGGTAGCTCCCCTTTAACTGATGGGGTCAACGACCAACCATTTCTTGCGTTAATTTGCAAGTATTCCTGGAACTGGAACTGATAATCGAGTAACATTACATTAATTACTCGACGACACCTTAAAGTGTCATCGACTTATGGAAATTACTTAACTGTTTCTTTTCGTAACGTGTGCGAGTTATTTTTTTTTTATAAAATGTTAACAATGTAACATTAAGGTCCAATTCACGAAGTTGTGAATTGATTTAAAAATTCTTTATACCAGGAAAGCACAGACTTATTGAGACCATGGGATGGGACTTGTACTATTATCTATTCTGTGCCATGGGTCACTTAGGCAAATGAACTAATGGCGGGCCACCAGCACAAATTAATATGAAATAAAACAAATTTTAAACGGATACTAGCGCGGTTTTATTGAAAGCACTTTGGTAATTAGTTGGTATTTGGTTTGATTTTTGGTTTTCCCGACATTTCGGCAACTTTGCAGCTGCCGTGGTCACGGGGGACTGAAGCTGCCCGTGAGTCTACCCTCAAGCGATGAATTTTTTTTAGACGTTCAGAAATTAAAGCTTCAGTCCCCGTGACCACGGCAGCTGCAAAGTTGCCGAAACGTCGGGAAAACCAAAAATCAAACCAAATACCAACTAATTACCAAAGTGCTTTCAATAAAACCGCGCTAGTATCCGTTAAAAATTTGTTTTATTTCATGTCTAGTGAGCGCGTAAGCTTGAGAAGTGAACAAATTAATATCTTAAAAAACCGGTCAAGAGCGAGTCGGACTCGCGCACACCGAGGGATCCGTACCATCATAATTGCACCATAAAACCACACTGCAGAGTAGAATAATAAAATTAGTATTTCATAGGTCAGCGCCATCTCTTGACCGATAGTGGAACTAAAGTTAACTTTTTTAGAAATTTGATAATTTCTAAAAAAGTGTGCTATATTGAGAGTTGAGACATCGTTTTATTTTTCCTGTAATCTTTATATAAACTGCTATCACATAGAATTATTTCAGATTTTTCTCTTTGCAAACTTCGGAAATTTCGGGAACGGTATTTTTTTTACATTTTTCATCATAAGTCAAAAACTATGCCGTCTAGAAAAAAAATAAAAAATGATTGAAAACGTGCAAATTTTTAAGACCCCTTTTCAGGCCCTGCTGTAAAAAAGATATTTATTTTTTTATTTATTTCTTATTTGCAAAATAGTTGGGCAAATGTCATCTTAAACTATTCCAAATTTCAAGTTGATACCATTAGTAGTTCTCTCTCGAGATATCCAGCTGTGACAGACAGACAGAACCCTTATGGTGTGACTCAGTCACACCATAAGGGTTCCTTTTTTACCATTTTGGTACGGAACCCTAAAAATAGCCAAAAATTTAATTTCCTTTCAAATGTACGAGGAAATAATTTTGCTGGCGGGCCACTGGCATCCACTGGCTTATTGCCGAGGGGGCCGAATGTGGCCCGTGGGCCGCAGTCTGTGCATTCCCTGCTTAATACCTTCACACTTGAGCGAACAATACGAACAGCCGTGGAAATTTCATGATTTGCAACATTGTCAAGATTTATTCTAAGTCCTGGTAAAATATTTTATTTCACAAAAATTTGGAAAAATGTTGCGTTGACAAAGATGAATTTAATTTTTCATAACTTCGTCTTGCATTTCGTCTTCGCTTTATTTTCTAATTTGGAATTTCCTTTTTTCTACTGGCTGCCTTAACTTCGGCGCACACGCATCGCATTCAACTGTTCATGTTCACGGTTCACCTGAAAAGATATTCTGGATCTTAGAATAGAGAATCAATAATGAAACACCATTGTCAGTACAGCTTATTTTTTACAAATAAAGCAACTAACACATGAACTTCAAAAAGTTAAAAAACTTTATCATTGTATTTTTCAAAAAAGTCGATCATAATTGTAATATTGAGAATTATCGCTAGTTGAAATTATAAATTTTTGGTACGGAAATATTATCTTACAAAATCCTAACTTAAGGGATCTCACGCACTTGTAGATCACCTTTAAGGTTAAACAGTAGCACGTGACTCGCTTTTGTAGCCACACAACGTGGTTTCCCAAGATTTTAGCTTTTACACAATATACACACATCAACTTTGTCTTAGGGATACAGGTGCTATTTTCATACAAACGAGGTTACTTTGAAGCCTTGGGTTCCTACCAGGGATGTACTGTGCTGTGATCTGATGACGGCTATCCAGGGAGTGAATGGAGGAGATTCAGATCGCTATACACACCCAACTGATCTGACCAGCATCCTAAAAACGTAATGGACATTTTTACAAAAACCGCGAAAATAGCATGAAAATGTATGGAAATCCTCAAACTGAGAACTCTGAACTGTGATCAGATCAGTTGGGTGTGTATGGCGATCTGAATCTACTCCATTCACTGCCTAGATGGCCATCATCAGATTACAGCACGGTACATCCCTGGCAGAAAACCAAGGCTTCAAAGTTACCTCGTTTGTATGAAAATAACACCTGTATCCCTAGACAAAGTTGATGTGTATACACTCGGCGTCAGAAAAATCTCACTTTTTGCGAAGTTAATTTAATCCCATAGAATTTAATGGTAAATGTTGTTATATACTCCGTTCACTCTTCGGACATAGCCAATAGTCTCTAGAAACCGTTGGAATACTCGTCGAACGGAATCAATTACTGAGATTCAGTTTCCGTGCCAAATTTCTTTCCTATTTTCTTTGCAATATTTGAGCAACTTTCTCCATCATCTCGATAGCGAATTTACTCGCATTACCTGAATTGACCGCTTTTATTTCCCTATTATGGCGGCGCAAGCAATAACGCTTTAAGCGTTTAATTATGGTAAATGTTATGTTAATTAAATCAAACAATTATTAATTGAAAGCTCATTAAATGTACTTTTAATAGATATCAACATTTACACAACAAAACGTTAGCTAGCAATAGCAGGCGTCTAAGTCTAAACTTATTTTCGAAGAGGTGCGATTTTTCTGACGTCGAGTGTATTTTAGCGTGTCCCGACAACTAACGACAATTGTTCACTATGAACTATGTATTGTTATCAAAGAAAATTATCACATTAAATGCAATAATAATATGTTTGTGGTATTAGTCGTATACAACTTTAATGTGTACAAAATACTTATTTGTACACGCTAAAATATATTGTGCAAAGCTAAAATCCTGGGAGACCACATTATGTGCCTACAATAGCGAGTTCAGTGCTACTGTTTAACCTTAAAATATCATCAAAGAGGTTGTTGTCAGTGCGTTCGCGCATCTTTCAAACAAGTTCTCATATAAAGTGTTGGTAGTGAAACCGATACACTTGAGCATGGCCGATGAGTTAATAACCCTCGACGAGCTAATAACCGGCTCGTGCCAACAAGCGCATGCGCCATTAACGCGCATAATCACTTTATAATACCCGACGATCAACATGTTGCTAAATGGCCCTTAAACGGTTCGATAGAACTGCCTATCGAAATTATCATTACAATATCATCTACGCAACTTCATCATCATCATCATATCAGCCGCACGACACCCACTGCTGGGTATAGGCCTCCCCTAAGGATCTCCACGACGATCGGTCCTGCGCTGCCCGCATCCAGTGGCTTCCCGCGACCTTCACCAGATCGTCGGTCCACCTTGTCGGGGGCCTACCCACGGAGCGTCGTCCGGTGCGCGGTCGCCATTCCAGAACCTTTCCGCCCCAACGGCCATCAGTTCTTCTCGCTATGTGTCCTGCCCATTGCCACTTCAGCTGAGCAATCCTTCGAGCGATGTCGGTTACTTTAGTTCTCCTGCGGATCTCCTCGTTTCTGATTCGATCACGCAGGGAAACGCCGAGCATGGCTCTCTCCATTGCACGCTGGCTGACCTTGAGCCTCCCTATGAGACCCATACTTAGCGACCACGTTTCACTGCCGTAAGTCATCACTGGCAACACACACTGTTCATAGACTTTCGTCTTGAGACACTGAGGTAAATCGGACGCGAAGATTTTTCGAAGCTTCCCGAATGCTGCCCACCCGAGTTGGATTCGACGAGAGATCTCTTTCTCAAAGTTGGACTTACCTAACTGGACTGCCTGTCCTAGGTATACGTAGTGGTCAACAACTTCAAGAGTAGTGTTCCCAACATGAACTGGAGAGGGTACAACATGGCCATTTGACATAATTTTCGTCTTATCCATGTTCATCTTGAGACCCACTTTTTGGGAAGCACCACGGAGATCTTCGAGCATTATGTTCAGGTCTTCCATGGTCTCAGCCATAAGGACTATATCATCGGCAAAACGCAACTTATAGAATGATAATACACTCGTAAGAAAAAATATGGACTCACAGGTTTATTTTCATACAAACGAGGTAACTTTGAAACTTTGGTTTTCCGCCCAGAAACGGATGTGATCTGATTGAATGGCAGAGGCTCATCACCCTAAAGAAACCTAAAGATGAGTCATTTAGCTCAGGGTTGAATAAAAAAAGACAAGCTAAAATTGCATCAAAAGTATGTATAAAACTCTATACGGTCTCCGGTTTAAACGTCTCTTCTGATCCGTTGAGTTTCTTTAGCGATTTGGGCCTCCTCCGTTCACTCTTTGAATGGCCATCATAAGATCACACATGTTCAATCCCTGACGGAGAACAAAGGCTTCAAAGTTACCTCGTTTGTATGAAAATAGGCCTGTGATTCCATATTGTTGCTCGCGAGTGTAACTAGTGCTTTATCCAAAATTATGCCCGTGATACATCAAAGAACGACTCGTGATATTAAAGACTGTGAGAAGCGCTTTCTAGAAATATTCTCAAGATTAAACTCTATTCTACCTTCATAATTATTCTCAGTTGCCTAATAGTATTTTGGGTTTAACTAACTTTAGGTCGTTTTATCGTATTTCGAATTTGTAATGCACAGTCGTGATTCATTTTTCTAGTAAGTGCTCAACATAATAAGGAACATGCACAAAATCTAGATAAATTCTTTTTCGCAGTTTTCTAGCACAATTTTTGGGGGTGTAAATGTCACTTGTATTTCCCAGCCTTATTTCTTAGCACTAACATAAATCCTTGCTCATACAACTATCCGCAAGTTTATCAGCGAGTTTAACTGCCGGCTCTATCTGAGGCAGGCCACGGCCATAAAGACCTTTAGACCTGCCTCATAAACTGGCAATCGCCGAACCGAACCTTAAAAACGAATGGGCAACTTAATCGCATGGAAAGAAGACCCTATCTGTGAAGTTAACATGTAAGATTCTTGTCGGTTTATCTCAAAATCTGAATACAACAAGTTTTTCGAACTGTGCACGCTTAAAAGTTGAGGTTTCTGAGGTTCATTCAGGTAATTGGTGGAGTGTGGTGACGTCATTATTAAGTATATTTTGTGTTAGTCGCAAACTTCTGTTAGTTGGGTTGGAAAGAAACACTTTACTATAAATATTTAGTTTTTCAAAATCATTCAAAATCATCTGTTTTTTTTATTTATTTTTTTATACACAACGGGATAGTGCTTGGCCTTCATCTCACCTGATGTTAAATGACGATAAGGCCGAAGGTGGAAGCGCACTACACCCGGAATACTGGCTATCTTACCTCTAACTGCCGGAACACAACAATTTTTAAATTGTTGTTATGGCGTCAGACTTAGGTAAGATGGTGGTAGCTAGCCAGGCGGACTTGAAATAAGCCCTACCACCAACCAAACCGAGTACAAATTGTACCCCCCCTGGGAATCGAACCCGGGACCTCTGCGTCTTACACGGGTGGGCCAACCACTAGACCACAGAGGCGGTTAGGTTAGGTTACAATTAGTTTGATATAATTAATTGGAAAATTCTTATGAGACGAATAAATCATTATTTTCTCATTGTTTTTAGGGTTCCGTAGCCTAAATGGCAAAAAACTGAACCCTTATAGATTCGTCATGTCTGTCTGTCTGTCTGTCCGTATGTCACAGCCACTTTATTGAAACTTGGTAGGTAGATGTATTCTGTTAACCGCTTAACAAATTTAATACAAAAATAAGAAAAATAAAAGATTAAGGGGGGGCTCCCCATACATGGAACTAAAACTGAAAAAAAATTTTTTCTTCAAACCAACACGTGTTGGGTGTCTATAGATAGGTCTTTAAAAATGACATTGAGGTTTTTAAGACAACTTTTTCTCAAAGTCAACCGTTTGAAAGATATTCACCGCCAAAGTGGTAAAATGTGTCCCCCCCCCCCCCTTTAACTTTTGAAATAAGAGAGTGAAAAATCTAAAAAAAAAATATGCTGTAGATCTTAATAAACACTTTCAACCAAAATTGGTTTGAACGAAATATAGTAATTAGTTTTTGAGATATAGCACATTTTCCAAAACCGCAAATATAACTTTGTCATTCATACCAACACTGTGAAAAACAAAGTTATTTTTGCAAACGAAAAATGATAGGTGGTATTAAATATGGTATGGTATAAGGTAACTATGGAACCCTATGGCGCGTGGCCCGACACGCACTTGGCCGGTTTTTTTATAAGTTTAAAGTAAAGGTTAGCACTTAATTTATATTACTTACTCAGTATAGTTAGTATACAGTTTGAATAATAAAAATCTATTTGAAATATTTAGTTTGATTTCATCACATAAGTCGTGATAGTTTCATATATTACCTATACATTCATTCATATTATACGCCTTTTGTACAATATTCGAACAGAATAGTTTGCACCTCATATTATTTGAAGTTGAGGCAACATTTTCAACTTTCCCGCTGGCGGCGACTACAAGTCTTTATCACAAGATTGATTATGCGCGGATTGCCGATAAACCACATACATATTCAATTTTCTACCGTGACAGGAAAAATAATAGACCCATTAGGTACCGCAAACGTACCTAACAACTGAAGGTCGAGTAGGTACAAGCAGATATTCAAAAGTAGTCAGAAATATTTCCATCTTCCAATCTTCTTGCGCTAATCTTAATAATATTAACCAAAGAGAATGTAATATCACTACGTTTTAATAATACCTACGTAAAGGGAAATGAAATTTAATGTAAGTACTTAAAACAAAATTGCAATGTCATTGAAAATGCACCTTCCTTAATATAAAACCTATTCTTAAGTGTATGTATTCTAAAGCTGTAACTTTTATTTGTTAAAAAATAAACAGACACAGTGAATCAAGTCCAAATTCAAAAACAGATCCGTTTAGTCCAATTTTTAGTTATAGGGGTAAATATTTAATATTGTTAGCAAAATTAATACCCAAACGTAATCTAAAACCCCCAACTTATAATAATAATTACAACATCACGTCTTATTAGATTCTGAACATTATGATAAAAGCATTTCTCAAACACAAGGAAGGGAATTTCAAGATATTCATTATTACTAAGGCAAGAATTTCTCTGTGCACCTTAGTTTATCTCCAGTGGAGTGAATAGAAATTTCATTTCCTCATCGATGCTTGGTCTCGATTCTGTTATGCTAACGTATTTCAATGGTGTTTCAATAGTATTGCGCTTTTTTATATAGTTCTTGTATTAACTAAGAGTGCCCGCAAACTACAGACCAAACTGTCGGCCGATAGTTAGAATCAGTATGAAGAATTATGCAAGTGCGCACACTACAACGATTTGGTATCGGCCGATTCTTCATACACAACCAACTACCGGCCGATAGAAAGTCTGTAGTCTGCGGGCACGCTTGAACTACTACTATTGTGCTTAAACACAAAAAGCTTAACTATTGAGACACGATTACGTTAAAATTAGCAGAATCGAGGCTTAGGCTCTCCCAGATGTAGGGCGAGGTACGAAGTTTATATCACTGGAAAGAAATAACGAGTATGCCAATAATTTCACCTTGACAAGGGTAGGGCAGATTGAAAGCTGTATTCTGTGAGTAACGTTTGACAAAGCGATCTACAAAGATTGAATAGAATTTGTTATTTTTTCGGCAGATACAAATCACCCTTTTTGGCGTCAACTTTTATCGTCACTATTACCACAAAATAAACATAGCAATTACTTTATATACGATATGAATGATATGTATATTTCGATTACAGATAAAAAGGAGATTTATTGGCAAAATCTGTAGACGAAGGTAAAAGGTATAAGCAAGGTCTAATCTAACTAAACCTTATAATAGTTTAATAACTGCTAGTCCTAGATGGATAGTCAACAAGTGAAGCATGAAACAATCTAAAGTAACCGACATCGCTCGAAGGATTGATCAGCAAAAGTGGCAATGGGCAGGACACTTAGCGAGAAGAACGAATGTTGGTTGGGGCGGGGCGGTTCTGGAATGGCGACCGCGCACCGGACGACGCTCCGTGGGTAGGCCCCCGAGAAGGTGGACGGACGATCTGGTGAAGGTCACGGGAAGCCGCTGGATGCGGGCAGCGCAGGACCGATCGTCGATGAGATCCTTGGGGGAGGCCTATACCCAGCAGTGGGTGTCGTTGATGGTGATGTTGATGAAGCATGAATACCTAACTAACACTAACACAATTTTACAGCAGTCAAAGCTTTTGAAAGACTCCTGTGGCACAGGTTTCTATTTCTATTTCAGAGACCAGCCCTCACAAATATAGGAAGGAACCCACCATGTATAGTCGTCACTAGAATTAAGAACCATATTTGTGGGAGAAATAAACAATCTCACAATAATGCACGTTTATTGCCGATAATTCACATCACCAAGTCGGAAATCATCTCGATTACGAATTACTCGAACCGATCACAGCAGCAATGCCGGCGATATTGATACGATCCGATTTGCACACGCATCGCCGAATCGGTTCAAACGACTTTGTCCTCTCAGGGTAAATTAAAATTTTAATTGTAAGTATTTCCAATCTAATAATCTTCTTGTATATTGTGAATGTTTAAAAAAAATATAAATAAGGAATTAGGAAAATATGCAATGAAGAAATCGACTGCTACGATTAGGCTACGGAATACATCGTTTTTCTGCATTATGATTTGTTACATTTACTATTACAGATACCGGCACCTAACTTGGCAAGGGAAAAATGAGACAAAAGATGCGCAGAAGCTACAAACACTCAACTCGTCTTGCCAAGTTATATGCCGGTATCTGTGTACACGACACCGCTTTTAATTTTTACGTGTTGAATAAAAAGCCGTGCATTACATATTGTTTGAATTTTAACGGAGAAAATAGGCTACATCCACGTTATCGGAAGTTGTCACTATCAATCAGTAGATTCAGCACAAATCAGTTGAACCGGCCGGCCAACCGTGCCGTCACGATTGGCGACCGGCACCGGATCACGTTGCGGTAATCTGCGGGCATTACTTCCGTCACTGCCGAATCGACAGTGACATTTATCAATTGTGGCTACATTAATTTATACTGAGCTGTGGTCAGTGTTAACAATGAATGAAAACAAAAGTTGGGTAAAAATATGCAAAATAACCAAACTGCATTGTTATTTTGCATATTTTATTAATTGTCTTTCATTATCAGTTAAAAGCATAATGTTCAAACTTTAAAAACATTGTGACAGTCTCGTATCGCGTGTTAACTATGTAGGTATCTCATAGATAGTTAAATATTCTAACCGAACCATAAGAGTTAGTGCACACTTATGATTTCATCAATCTATACCTATGCCGATAAAATATCACAAATGCTGTCTAATTTTCTACATATGCCGTGTATTAATTTGAGCGATGTTTTGACGAGCTCCGCACCGCACCGACAGCGGGATTAGTGGGGATAACGATTAATCTCTCAAATGCACCACCATTCGAACATGAGCTCTCGACAAGAACCGACGCGTCTCTTGTTTAAACGCCAGCTAATTGCCAGCTGGATCGATTGTGGGTCTCCAGATCATAATTAAGAAAAGCTTCAATAGTATAGTACAGCGATTGGAATAGGATTTCAGAACTGTAATACGAAAAGTTTTGAGTCTGTAATTATCCCGATTCCCGAACAATCGGAGTACGCAATGAGAAGTTATGATTGAGGGTTTACATTATTTGCTATTCAGAATTTTGAACCACAGGTACGGAAAACCTGTGGCTGGTCTTCGGCATAAAAGTCATATGCCAGTTATGATTGAGGGTTTACATTATTTGCTATTCAGAATTTTGAACCACAGGTACGGAAAACCTGTGGCTGGTCTTCGGCATAAAAGTCATATGCCAGTAGGTACTATTCACTTCCTAAGTTTACGCGCTCACTAGACATGAAATAAAACACTTTTTAACGAATACTAGCACGGTTTTGTTGAAAGTAGTTTGGTAATTAGTTGGTATTTGGTTTGATTTTTTTATTTTCCCGACGTTTCGGCACCTTTGCAGCTGCCGTGGTCACGCACGGGAGACTGAAACTGAAGCAGTAGGTAGGTAACCAGTAGGTACTGTTTAGAATTCTTAGTCACAACATACCCTAACATGCGGACCTAATGCGGATTCGTGGATATTAAAATTAACATCTGCAACTGCAGTCGGGACCAACAACTTAACATGCCTTCTGCAGGCAAGTTTTTGATCAACCATCCCACGACCGATATCCTTATCGCAAGCAAAATGTGCTAAGTCACTGTGTTAGGCCCTCCGCACATGGCTCGTAACGTAAGCGTAGTCGTCTCGTAAGCCTATCGTCAAGACGCGACGAGTACGATACGAGCAGCAGAGTTCACCTCCGTGAAGATAGCCCCCCCATTTCGAGTGCCCAGGTGTGGCTATCTTCACGGAGGTGCAGAGTTCTACACACATTCGTGCGTAGCGCAGGCGTAGATATTGTTCCAGAATATAAACTAGAGCTTCACGTTAACGGAAATTCACCAACATATAGAAAGTATTTATTTTCTACGCTTGCTTTTTTACGCCAATACGCTACCACTATCGTATTGACAGTAAAATCTCATACGATACGCTTACGCTGCGACGCCGTGTGCGGACTTCATTGAACATGGTACGTGCTCGTATTGCTCTCGTACGACGCGCCTATTACGATATGCTTACGCTACGACGCCGTGTGCGGAGGGGCTTAATTGACGCGGTTCGAAAATTTTTTGTCATACGAACTTTAGGACTACGAACTCAATCCCCGCGAACTACCGCTACTTGCGTAATCGTGTTCAAATAAGTATCATTTGAAAAGGTCTCTATTATCTACCCAATCTAGTTCCTTTCTTACCCGTAGCACAACCGCGTGACACTACCAGTAGTACCTTGGGGAACTGCTATTCCCTTCAGCACTACCAGTTGAGTTTCTCCAGAATGTTTACGATCGGAGGATGATTATTAGGTATGGGTATGGATCGGATAGGTATACTGTCCCGAAGGACAGAAGGGATTAAATAAACCTAATTATAAGTTCAGAAACGTAGCAAATTCACGTGGGAATCTTTGCGAATTTCGAAAATTTCTCATAAAAATTACAACAGTACTCAGAAAAGGGATAGGGACATGCTCCCTAATTACGTACCTCTGTTGCTAACAATGCTCGTTTGAAATCATCTTAAATTGTTTGACAGTTTCATTTATTAGCAAAGTGCTATTTTGGCACTCTGTTATCTTATCAACTGAAACTGTCAAATTCCATTAATTTTAAAAGATTTCAAACGAGAATTCTAAGCAACAGTCACGTATTTGGGGGCTGGGTAGAATTGCGTAGTTAAGTATGGAAAACCAGTTTTATTGATTCTTATGGTAAAAATTTAACCGCCTTTGTGGTCTAGTGGTTCGCCCACCCGTGTAAGACGCAGGGGTCCCGAGTTCGATTCCCAGGGGAGTACAATTTGTACTCGGTTTGTTTGGCGGTAAGGCATTTCAAGTCCGCCTGGCTATAGCTACCACTATCTTACCTTAGTCTGACGCCATATAATAACAATTTAAAAATTGTTGTGTTCCGGCAGTTATGCCAAGAAATTGGGTATTATGGTGGACAGTAGACTCTGTTTTAAGAATCATATTGAATACATGCGTGGGCGTATTAGAAAACTACTTTACGTATTTAAGAAGCTCAGGCACAAGAGTTATATTTTGCTTGTACAGTATCGTATCGTGGGGTGGGTGGGGCTTCTAAGACAATATTAAAGTCTCGGGGACTGTCCCCCGTGACCACGGCAGCTGCAAAGTTGCCGAAACGTCGGGAAAACCAAAAATCAAATCAAATACCAACTAATTACCAAAGTACTTTTAATAAAACCGCGCTAGTATCCGTTAAAAATTGTTTTATTTCACTGTTGGTTTAGTTTACCCGATTCGTTTCGATTAAATACGATAGCAACTTTATCTGATAGCAACTACTTACGATGTTACTTAAAAACTTATTATTATTTTTATAATTTTACAACTATAAATAAATTCACATAAGATTTACGATAAGGCGCCGGACTAGATCGGTCTAGAAGTCCATTTAGTTATAGAGTATTGTGCTTAAATAATTTAAAATCTATTCCCATCTGAATAAATAGTTAGAAACGAGTTGTTTTCTACTTACACAAAATAACAAGGTCAATGCAAACACACATTACTTTATGAATGTTAAGCAGCCATTACACACTCAATCCAGACCGTGAGAAACTGACCGCGAGATTGACTGTGTAACGTGATCGCGATCTGTCAATCTGTGTCAATCTGGATCACTGGTCACGGTCAACGGATTGTGATCGGATCGTGCTGGATTGTCTATGCTTACGGTTGCCACATTTTTTCGAGGTAAAATTGTATATTTTTTTTTTCAAAACATAGCAAAAATATTGTAGGTACTTTTGGAGAAATTAAAAATAGTCTACTTTTATTTTTACTAGCATCCGCCCGCGATTTCATCCCTAGGAACCTTTGGACAGGGGTATACGGCCATCTGTGTGCCAAATTTTATCCGAATCAGTTCAGCCTTTTTAACCTGTTCGACCGCACCAAAATCAATTAATCTACCACAATCTACTGCGATCCGATATCACGCTGGATTTACATTGGATCTACCACAATCTAAGATATTACAATCCGATACCGCAAGAAAAAAGTTGGCAGCCCTACCATGATCAATCAATCTACCACAATCTACTGTGGTAGATTGACTCCTACCACAATCAACTGCGATCCCATTTTGATCAGATCACGCTGGATTGACCGTCTAACCGTTAGAGTTAACGCAACCAACCGCATTAAATTCCATCAATCTGCTGCGATCCGCGGTCTTGGTATTGACGGTCTAGATTGACTGTGTAATGGCTGCCTTATATGGAGCAAGTAGGTAATAAAATAAGTAGGTAATTCTATTGTTACGACGAGTAACCTTAAAGAGTAATTTAAGAATCTAGCAATGAATAGGTTCTTTTGTCCAATTCTCAATTACTGTCATGTCACAAGATAAATACTAGCTAGAGTCTGGCTGGTCCACCCATAGAAATAGAATGTCGAAGAACAACAAAGTCAATAAACAGGTGATCCGAAAACGAATGCATACATTTTATATGAGATACGTAAAATATGACTTGCATTCATAAAATATGACTATTATACGGCAAAGGAAATTGATAAACTATGTTCCATACTGTTTTCTTCGTCGATAAACGAATAATACCTTACTTAGACCTTAGACGGACATAGACCGTGTCCGTATGATGTTAACTTCTCTTTTCCACGCTTTGTTGGTCTTCTTGAGCGCAGCGAAAATTTTTATATGTCTATGGGTCAACCAAAGATGAGACTTGGTTGGAAAATTTTCCGCCTTATTTTAGGGGTCAGTTTCCATATACTTATTTTTAATGTAAGTCTCTTCTTTCTTGTGTTGACCAGAATATAGGCACCGCGACGCGTAGTATTTTGCAAGTGTGGTTTAATATCTGGGGTACGATTGCGTAAGATAATCGTATTCTGTTAGCGACGCAATGTAAAGTGATAAGTGATAGTGACACAATATGATATGAAAGTGATTAAGTGCTAAAGACACGATGTGAAAACAAAGTGAAAGTGATCAGTGTTTGTAAATAGTGACATTGATATTTTAAGATTCGTATTTTAATATGTTTGAGATAGATTCATATTTTAAAAATATTGTTATCTAAGATAGGTAGTTAAGACTTTGTATAATTTCTTACGTTCTTATATCATGTAAGTTCTGTTTGTTGTTATCTAATAAGTAGGATTTGTGTTTTAAGCAATATCTTAAGTAATATTTCATTGTTTTTATAGTAAATAGATAAGGTTTTAGCAAATGTTTGGGTAAAAGTTAGGGTATACCGATAGGGCAATACCTTGTAGACAAAGCCCCAATTTTGTAAATTAGGCATACCAAAGGGGCAATACCACATAGAAAGCTCCCGAAAGTTTTTGGTAAATATCTTGTGAAATAATTGAAGTTTTGTTATAAAATAGTTAGTATTCGATTATATTTTCATAGTTCTATCTTTAGAAATTAAGATTATGTTAGTCTTATCAAAGATTTGTAAAAACAAGCGCTTATTTCGATGTTAGAAAGAGATAGAGATAGTTTTGTTTAGAATTAGACAAAGACAGTTGCGCGTGAAAAGGACAGACATACTGTAAGACAGAGAGGTCCGAGTTCTAGAAAGAGTAGAAAGTTCTAGATTGATTTTCAAGAAAATTCCAAGTAATTTGATTGGTTCCGAATTTTCTAGTATTAATTATCGATCAATATATAAATCGGAGAGGTCGAAGTAAGCGCATAGTTTTCTGATATAGTTTTCTGATAATGAAGATACCTTTGTAAAAGAAGAAAAAGGAAGAAATAAAAGAAGAAACAGTAAATAGTGGTTTCATTATAAAGAAAAGGTTCCAGTAAAAGTTAGTCAAAGTGAATAGTTAGTGTCCAAGTTAGTGTGTTCTGACAAAAAGCGCGGCAAGTTAATGTTTTAGTGTTCGAATAAGTGTTTGAGTGCTTTCGTGTGGCAAATTAGTATCTGAGACTATGTTCGGATTATGAGATAGTGTCAAGTGCTACGGACTACGAGTTTGCTACGAAGCTACGAGTCGTGCTACGAACATTGACTGTGCGCCGACTATGAAACAGTGGTGAATAGTGAATTATAAGTGTTAAATTGAACAAGTATTTCTGTTGTACGTTGGTGTGACATTTTATAAAGTTAATAGTGAGTGATACGAACAACTGTGAAGTGAAATAACATTAACTTATGAACTCTGTGATTGATTGTGTGTTCCGTAATAGTGTTTTCTGACCAAGTGTTCAACCGCCTTCCTCGTCCAGCTGGCGATCAACCTATGAAGTGTTTTTAAGTGCCTATTTTAGTGTTTACAGTCCACTAACTGAGAGTTATCAAGTGATATTATTATTTGTGACGTGTGTGGTTTAGTGTGGACGATATCCCAAGTGCTTTCGTCGTCGTCTGCCCGCCGCGCCCGCCACATATTCATTTGACAGTTCATATCGTATTATAATAAGTCTATGTTGTTGCCAATAATCCTCTCACCCTGTTTTAATTATCTGGTAACGATATATTCAAGTTTGTAAATATCGTTACTTATGGCTGTTACAGCTGATAAGTTTCTTGCGCCCGTTCTTCTTGTCAGCTAAATAAGTCTGGAACTGGTGGTAGGAAAATATAGACGATTCAAAAGTACTTAATAATTAAGTTTATTTGAATAAAGCTTATTTGACTTTGACTATTCCATCGGCTGTAATTTGTATAGGATGACATTATAATTTATGATCCAATATGAACTCTCAAATGAATAAGATTGACTTTACGTAATCACCTAGCTGATAGGCGATTACGTAAGGTGATCGTATTCATTTGAGAATTCATATTGTATGTCATTAGTGTCAAATTCCATACAAATTGCTGCCGATCAGATACGATATGTACTGTCAAATGAATACGATTGCGATTGCGTAAGGTCATCGTATTCATTTGACAGTTCATATCGTATTCCATCGGCTGCAATAGGGAACATGCATCAAATTTTTTTGTATCAAAATCAAAAGTATAATGTGTGAGAAAATCAACTGTAATATTAAAACTTTTCTCTTGTGTTTTTTTCTCGTGATATAGTTACTTGAAGTTAGCACGCTGCAGCACCCACCGAAAACGCTCTATACAAAAAGGTCAACATTTGTGACGTCACTCATGTCACGTTTCAGTGCATTAGTATGGAGTTAGCCAAGAATTTTCAAATATCTCCCTAAATATTGCGTTTAAGTACATATGTGTCATAAAAAATATTATTTCTTATTTGATGTTCTATCCGACTGTTAAGTGCATTATATCCGAAAACGAAAAAAAAAAATTCGTTATTTTCCCTTGTGTGATAAAACTAAAGTAATACATTTCATTATTTATTTTTCTGTTCCATCCTGTTTTTATACGTGTCCGCAGCGATCAAGCTCAAATTTATCAAAATCGGTGACTTATGCATGTTCCCTATTTGTATGGAATGACATATATTATGATCCAATATGAACCGCCAAATGAATACGATTGACTTTACGCAATCACCTAGCTGATTCGAGGACCGAACGTATCTTTTTGCTAGTGTATTATGTGATACGTCGAATGCCCAAATTATACGCGATCATGGTACGCTTCTGATACAATACAATACTATATCCACGCCGCAATGACACAGTTACGCGAGACAGTACCTAGATAGGTATCGAATTGATGTCACATCCACAATGATACAGAAGTGGACCCACCTTTAAATTTATAAATGTCAGAGCTACCAAAAAGTATATTTTAGGTATTCTGTATTTTTTCTTGTCTTTTACTTGCAAGTGTTAGAAATACCTTCTTCATGTTTGCCAGTATGGTGGTTACTTATGATTATTGTAGCTAGGTAGGTACCTACCTCTACTGTCAGGTAAATATTTACAAAGGGTTTATGGCCGGTGCGAATTTTAAAATTATGATTTTAAAGACACGACAGAACTGCACATACACATATCACGATGTATGTTGTGACAACAAAGCTATCTATAGGTATCTTTTATTGGTGCCGTAAATAGATAGATATTTTGGTTGTAATGTAGATTGTTGTGTTGATCACTGATCAGTACTGATCAAAATCCTTTTTAGGGAATTTTTAATGACGGAGCTCCTGGTTGTTATGTTACAAATTTGATTTATGTGAGTGGGATTCACCAGAGAAGGGATGTGCCCTGCCCGCGGGATTGAAAAATGTAAGTAATCTATAATAAAAAAAATATAACAATTTAAAAAATACCTGTTATAATATTGGTAGTAGTTTCCGCGCGCGATTTCGTCCGCGTGGACTATCAGAAAATTCTTAGGGAACCGAGATAAAAAGTATGTTTTAATCCAGGCTATAAACTATCAGTGTATCAAATTTCATCCAAATCCGTTCAGCCGTTTTGCGTGATTGAGTAACAAGTAACAAACATCTAAATATCCAAGCTTTCACATTTATAATTTTTACAAGCTTGCGCCCGCGACTTCGTCCGCGTGGACATTCGGAAAATCCCTACGGAACCTTTGACCGGGAAAAAAAGTTTCCTATGTTTTAATCCAGGCTTTGAACTATCAGTGTGTCAAATTTCTTCCAAATCTGTTTAGCCGTTTTTGCACATGCTAGTAATAATATTTCGATGGATGATTAGATGTTTGTCACTCAATCGCGCACAAACGGCTGAACGGATTTGGATGAAATTTGGCCCCCAGATAGTTCATTTTGTAATACCTAGGGCATTAAAACATGGGATAGGTACTATCTATAGATGTGATTAGATTAGTTCTTAGGTATAGATAGGGCCTTCTAACCTACGGCACTTATATGGCAAATAAGGGAAATCTCAAGAATGTTCGTAGTTTACGCATATGATTTGTTTTGGCACGTAATCATGATAATATTTTTATTGTTATCGTGCAATGTGAGAGCAGGATGTTGCACCGGTCGGACGTACTCAAGGCACACCGAGACGTGTGCTCAGCTGTCGGCCGGCGATTAATATCAAAACAAACACGACCGGTCGCCGCGAACTCGCCCGCCGCACGATCCGCGATTCACTACTAAACGCGATCGATAAAAACAATGAAAATAGACGCGCTACTACGCAAACAACGCGATTACACCTTTTAATCAAACACTCAATTCCATACCTGTGACACTGACGACTCGTAAAATAAATAAAAGTTAATAAAATCCGCTGGAACGATCGAAATTGTGTGCAATAACCTTTCCAAGACGATTCCAATAAGAAACCCACGACCGTGGTGGCGCAAGGTAATCGTGTTGCAATAGACGATAGGAGAGTTCTACTAGCTTACCAGATGCAGTACGGTGTTGACCACTTCCCTGTTGGTCACCTGGCCGACTTCAATCAGCCCGATAAGGACTGCAAATTTCAGGCTATCGTTCGTCGTCATCCTCACCACTTCTTCAGGTCTCTTGATATCACTAAACGGCGGTGATTTTAGGTCCGCCATGATTGGTTTTGTCACAATTCACTAACACACAATTTTTATAAGCACTCGCGATAAAATGATTCAAGAAAACATTATTTTCTCGGCTCACATGATAACACACCAAAGTCGCATTCTGCCATTTTGGAATTGATCAGTGTTGCCATAAAAAAACATTTATCATTCCCTTTTCATGGAGTTCAAGGGAATATAGAGTCGGTGTGCGAAAAGAGAACATGGGATTTGTATAAAAATATTCTTGATTTTCTTTCCATTATGTTAAAAAAGGGGATATTTTTAATAGAGTAATTGTATTTTTTCACTTAACACATATTGTGGTGTGGATGTGAATTTGTGACATGGCATTACCTAGCTAACTGACGGCTTCATAACCGTAAGAATAAATAAAAGTTTTATTTATTCTTGTGCTAAATTAATAAGGTCTGCTTAACTGTAGGTAGGTCAGTTTCATAGAGTTTCTGACAGCTGTGACACAGTTCATACTAGTACGGTTGTCAACGTTAACCTCTAAATAGTTATAAAATCTATTTGTATGTTCCATCTTATACCTATATATAAGAGGATTTGTAACTTTTAATATGAAATAAATTATTAATTATTATAATATTCATTATTAAAAATCTGTCAATTTATTTGAATATAAGATAGCTTAGCAAAAGAGGTTAAATAGTTAATTAAAAATAATGAATAATAATTCATAACAAATAAAATAAAGTATAATAAATAATATCACACTGAATGTATCTACATTTTGTCTGAAGCAAAAATAAAATACAACATAATATTTTATCTTACAAAGTTTTTTAAAGATAACTTAAAATGCAGGTTGACGTTTAATTAAGTAGGTAAGTAAATTGACTGTATATTTTAAATTAACCACAGTTACTGATAAATGAAAAAATAAATTTTAATTTTAAGTTTTAGCACAGAATATGTTAGTACTAAACGTTAAAACACGTTTTTACGTTGACGTACAGTTTTTCGTATGGACCAGTATAAGCAGAGGCGCCATATTTGCGTTGCAGCTGTCAAACGTGACGCCCCCCCTGTGTCATTTGCAGTAAGGTACAATATTGAATGCTTCATGTATACATACACAACCACAACCCACGATTAGTATTTGCGAAAATAGTTGGCGTAGTCTTAAACATCATTTGAGTATTTGGCCGTAACCGTGACCTTTATGTACACACATGACACATTTATTATAGTAGTTATAATATGGTACTATAAACACCAATTTCAATTAAATTAAATTAAATTAAACCCATAATAGTATAATACTAGGTCCTAGTACTTAGGTATGTTGGTTTAGTATATCATCTTTGTGTTCCTACGAGCTAATAAGTTCACAAAGGTTTATTGATTTGAGCAGCGTTGACATGATCAAAGTATACTTGGACCAAGTAAATTGGACAAAGTAGCTTTTATCAAAGTATACTTGCAGGCACGTGCCGTGCCTAATGACTAATTCAACGTTTCAACGTGCGACTGCCTAAACTTGAATTAGTCCTGTTCTGTGTTCCGGATTAGGGGGGGGGGGGGGATAAATCCCAACTATCCCCCTTCTGGATACGTGCCTGTATACTTGGATACCTGTTAACACGATCAAAGTATACTTCGACCAAGTTACTTGGACAAAGTACCGTTTTGTATACGGCGACGTCAAAGTGCACTTGGATTGCTCGTTCCAATCAAGCACTCAAGCAGACTTGGCTGAAAGTAGAGCATGGTCCAAATTTACTTTGATTAAAATTTTGATCCAAGTGCGCTTTGATTGCTCGTTTACATGATCCAAGTAGCGTCCAAGTAGTCATCCAAACTACTTGGTCCAAGTGTACTTTGATCATGTCAACGCAGCTTTAGTTATTTTATAGTTTATTCCGTTATTATTCACAGTATTTTATTACTTTGCTGCCGGTAAGGAGATTCTCTAAAATATATATATTTTTATAATTTTAAATGGAAAATGAAATTTAAGCATGGTAACTTTGAGATTAGCGTCACTTCAGAGGTGCCAATATTGTAATATGAATATTTGAGTCAGCTGACAATCTATTTAACGTCTTAAATTGAATATAAAATGATTTTTACTATATTTTATTTTAATGGAATGTTATATTTTTATTTACTTTTGTTTCTGAAATCGTATTAAACAAATATATTTTATTGTTTTATTGTGGTTTTATTGTCAGTTGCTGTATTGACTATTCTTTTTTGTTTGTGAAGGTTGGCAATGATTGAAGCTGAAGTTGTAGCAACTGACGTCGCTTTGCAAAACAAAACGCAAATAACTTCACTTCATTCAATCAGTCAGTCAAAATCCGATCATGGCGGCGATTAACGTTGAGCCTCCTAAAGTGAGTAAATTATTATTTCCCACAGTGATAACAAGTCTGGTTTTACTTCGTTAATGTTATAGTTTCAGTGGTGAATACATGTGTGCTATGTATGTGCAGTTAAATCGATTATTTCTCGAATGTTTTCTTAGTAGAACTTGAGGGCGTTGCACTTGCACAGTTTGCACCCATTGCTCTTTCAATCAGAATTTCTGATGAGAAAGTAGTTTTATTTAGTCCGTAATTACAACCGAATCAAAGTGACATCATGCCTTTCACACCGACAGAAGAATGATAACAATAAACATGATTGTTTGCAGTGATTGTCAATACTTTGTGTGTGCTACATTTCCGTCGATTTTGTGCTAGAAACGACTGTTTGTTTTATTATTTTAGATGGAACCGAGTCTACGCACTCTAAAACTGTCAGGGCATGTCGGTTTCGACAGCCTCCCTGATCAGTTGGTGAACAAAAGTGTTCAAAATGGATTTGTGTTCAACATTCTTTGCATTGGTGAGTGTGATGAATCATACATCTGTAATGTAATTGTACACAATTAGTAGTCACCCACGGGTGCTTATCTTAGCTTGGTTAATGTTTCAACACCACTGTGCCACTAATTACAATGTGGGATTTGTTGATTAATTATCAGTAAATATAGGTGTGCTCTTGAAAGTCTCACTCTCAGTTATAAGGTTTTAATTGATATTAACCATGATATTATAATGTTCAATTCATATAGACGGTACTATGACCGTTATTTCTTCAAAAATGTATAAAAAACTGGCAGCGTCGGAGCTAGGCCCATGAGCACCCCTGGCAAGATTTGAATTTTGTACCCCAAGACTTATTTATAGGATCATTTGCGCCCTTTGTAAGATTTGAATTTTGCGCCCAAAAACGTTTTTCTAGGACAAAAGAAGAGTGGCCCTGGCAAGATTTAAATTTGCGCCCCAAGATTTATACTTATTTTCTAGCTATGAGTCAGTAAAGTGCGCCCCCCGAGGGTTGCGCCCCTGGCCCTTGCCAGCCCCTAGCTACGACGCTGAAAGTTTTATGTTATCATGATTTTTTACAATTATTGAGTAGGTACTTAATTGGATATAAATCACTCGGAAAGTAGCTAATTGTGCACAAAGTCAACGCTGAAATGTTAAACATCAAAAAAGAAATATAAATCACCATTTGAAAATATGTTTTTCTTACAATAAGTTTATGTTACCAGGTGAGACGGGCTTGGGCAAGTCCACACTCATGGACTCACTGTTCAACACCAACTTCGAGTCCTCTCCGAGCCCACACAACTTGCCCACGGTGAAACTAAAGGCCCATACTTATGAGCTCCAGGAAAGCAATGTTCGGTTGAAGGTAATCATTATTCATATTTACATAAAAGATTGAGGCATTGAGTCAAACTGATTTATTGAACAGATTTTTTAAATTGTATTCCAAAACAATCTTTATTCTTCTTGCTACATGCAATGTTTATGTTTATACCAAGAACAATATCAAGCAAATATTTATACTCTAGCTATGCTAGAAATATCAGTAGTAGACATTACAATTAACTTAAGTGTGCTTGATAGGAAAACATGGTTTACGTGGGCCATATTTTCATATAGAAAACGTAAAGTTGTAGCCACAAAAAAAACATACAACAAGCTAAAGAGATTATCTAGTAGCTACTAGTATTAAATTGCGTATAAACCTCACAGATGATTGTAAAAAAATCAGAATATCATCAAAAGCGCTTGTCGTGGGTCATATTTTTGGCGTAAATAATAGCGGAAACTTATTGAATTCTACATCAAAATACACTTTAACGTACTCTGTTGTTGCTCCAATAACATTTTTCCAGGAAAGATAATTGTGCTAAAGATAATAATGAAAAAACAACATGAAACATCGCAAAAGTGAGATTTTTTTCCATAGTCTTTACACGTAAAGAAAAAGACAGACAAGTGATTCCTCATAACGGAGCCTTAATCAAATCATAAATAAAGTGATTGGAAATTAAATTAACATTACAAAATCTGAAGGTGGAATTATCTAATATGAAGTTTGTTTCTTTTAGCTTACAATCTGCGACACTGTAGGCTACGGAGACCAGGTAAACAAGGAAGACAGCTTCAAAGCTGTGGTTGACTACATCGATGCTCAGTTTGAAGCATACCTTCAGGAGGAACTGAAGATCAAGCGCGCCCTGCCTACGTACCACGATAGCAGGCTACATGTCTGCCTATACTTCATCTGCCCTACTGGTAAAATATTTTTATATCTTTTAAGTATTAAATAATAGTCTAATTTAGAGTTTATGCTGCAAAAATCTATCCCGGCAAATTGGTAATGAACTGGGTGGCCATGTTTTTAACCTCAAAAGCGAAAAACAATAGTATTTTTTATACCTTCCTTATCTTATTGAAAATAATAATTCAATAATTAATAAATTAAATTACCTATTAGAATTTTATTGTTACATGTAATTTTTAGTTGCAGATGACGTCAATGTGTATGTTAATGTGACAAGGTTCCATCGTATTACCAATTTGCGGGAATAGTAATCCACATAATATCATGATTTGTCATATCAGCCATAAGATGCCCAATGTTCAATTACTGCTGAACAATCAATTAAATTGAGGAAAAATTTATGCCACTAATTATATAAAAAATAAAATAACCAAAAATTTTGTCATAAAAAAAGGCATTATCTTATCACTGATCACAGTCATCATTTTAATTTAAATAAGTCAACCAGTCCCGTCCCGCCTTATAAGACCATCCATGTGCACCAATTAACACACATTTGCTGTGACACAAATACCAACGTCCTTATACACACACTGTTGTACAGATAGTTTGATAATGATAATGCATGTTTGAAATACTACACTTACTAATGACTGGTGATAATGTATGTACTACTAAAGGAATAGCTTAACATACAATATAGTGGTGGCCACATAATTAAGGACACCAATTGATGAATTCTTAAGATATGGTTGTGTAATAAATGTCAAAAGGGATTTATGGTCGATAAGAGATTATAAAAGGTTAGGTACTTATCTATTAAATTGGATTTTAATTTTTATATGGCCCATTCCACGGTAATCGATACCAGGAAGAAAATAAAATAACTTTCGAATATGTATACTAAAATAGGAAATAAACAGGCTTTATGTTTTCAATTTTCATAATAAAATACAAAAACATTAATATTATCGCCGATTTTCGTAATATTTTGTGTAAACTCAAGAGGGTTCCAAAGTCGATGTAGTAGTGAAAATATAATGATAAAATGGCATCACATTTTTTACGCCAATTACATTGATAGCCCGCCATTTTCATTTGCTTTCGATGCTGCAACTCGCAATTATTTATTGTAGAAAAAATGAAATTATTCAGGTAAGTAGTAATAATTTTACTGATAATTTTATACTTGTAAGTATTTGTGTAACACCCGTCACAATATGCATGGAAAAGTTAATCTCATATAAGCTATTCTAACTTTTAATTTGTATTGACGTTGCGAAAGTAAGGTTATGTGCTCAAACAACGCTTGGAAAGTACTTGTGTGCCTTAAAAAAGACTTCTCGCTAAAATATAGGCTGCTTTATTAATGTAACACCCGTCACACGTAACACCCGTCACAATTTTCTTTTGTAATGTTCTACTGTTTTTGGTGTACAATCACTGTTATAATGTCCAGCAGTGGATAACCTTGCTATAACAATGCATTACTTTATTTTGAAGCGCTAATAGCTGTTTGTAAAATGGAATTGGAGTGCTTGTTTGGCTTAGTTATCAATAAATTTATTTTTGCAGTATGGATGCGGCTGCAAGAAAAAGGAGAAGTTGAGATATATTTTTAATGTTTATATTTAGAAAGAAAATATATATTTTTTATATTTTTATAACAATTTCTTTTTTTTCTAAATATGAGTGATTTTGAGCAAAAGTCATGTCTTAAATAATTATAATTCATGTCTTTAAATTAATAGATAAAGTCTCAAAAACGTGTTATAATGTACTTATATTATTGATTAAATTCCACTCGTAACACCCGTCACAAATCTTGTAACACCCGTCACAAATCTTGTAACACACGTCACAAACTTTTCTTGTTAAAAAAAATCATAAAAGTAATATATATCCACAGTAAAAATAATGTTATCAGAAAGGAAGATTCCTTAACTATGTACTTAGATATTTATTTTGTAACAAACATTTCTAATTTAGCTGAACTCTGATGATTGGTCAACAAGGTAGCATAATTTATAAGAGTACTCGTAACACCCGTCACAGGGCTTTAATCCATTATTACATTTTACCGCTTGAATAATTTTTAAATGTTTTTGTTTTATTTTATAAAAATCATTGAAATGAATTGAATTACATTCAAAACACAGACATAGTTGTTCTTATTTACGGATTATTGCAATTAGAATGCGTACAAATGTAACACCCGTCACCGTGGAATGGCCCATATCTGACAAATAAATTTTAAATATTACCTAACTTGACTACAACAATTTGAATAACTAATATGTAATGACATTATTTAATTTAATCTTTAATAAGTAACATTAATAATTTCTGTTTATGTTCGCATGCTACTTAAGTTGACTAAATAGGTTAAGCTTCTGATTCACCTATTTTTGAGATCTCCATTTGTACCCTATTCAAAGCAAATAAAGATATTTGTATTTGATTTTCGTACAAACAAAGTAACTTCAAGCCTTGGTTTTCCGGCAAGGATTGACTGAGCCATGATCTGATGATGGCCATCCAGGGAGTGAATGGAGCTGAGATCCAGATTGCTATATACACACCCAATCAGCATTCTAAGAGACCCCGAAAATAGCATAAAAAATGTATGATAACACTGAAACTGAAAGCTCTGATCTTTTACATCATTGACGTAAAAACATGCCTAAGCTGCTCGCAGTTGTACCTCGATGTTGATACTAGCTGTTTTAAATAGATGTCTGTGCAATGTAAAAACAAAATATCGTTTGTTTTCATGAAAGCATCCAGCTATGTAAAACATGCAGCGAGCATCAACATGGAGATGTAACTGCGAGCAGCTTCAGTGTGTTTTCACCCTTGGAATGCTGATCATATCAGTTAGATGCGGAGAACTAAGGCTTCAAAGTTAGGTCATTTGTATTAAAATCGACTGGTGCCTAATTATGTGGCCACCACTATATGTATGAATGACTCATTCAACAAATTAATAGGTCTCTTCACTTGAGATTGGCCTAATTATTTTGACAATCTACGATTAAGAATTTGAATCCCATATTTAAATGCACTGCAGTACATTTTTATTTAGTCGCGGTCCAAGGCTAATAATATCATAATATATGCTGTTTTCCCTCTAATGTTTGAGGAAATTGCTTTAACAATGGTTTGATGATTAGGAAGTCATGATTGTCCTACAATACAGGACCAACTTTGCGTGAAAACTTTCTCTATCGCAAATCCGTGTCCTTGACATGCGCAGTCACGCGCGTGTATATTCAATACGCGTTCGCAATGCTAACTACTCTAATTTTAGTACTATTTGTGTACATCCTCAATTGGAAAATTTAATTTCCTTCCATTTTATAGTATTAGTAACAGATGTTAATTTATTTATTAACGTTTTTTTACTAAATCTGTAACACCTATACTAACTATATTAGTTACACTAACTGAACGCACCGGACGTTACCGACAGCATTGCTGAGTCTACCTTGTTTATTCCAAATTTAGACAGTTATTTTACAACAGTCCACTGTAAACAGATCTCTTTGCTTACAAATTAGCAGCGTATAGTTACGTCGTCCTTGACATAAGCGGCCATGATGTGTATTCAGGCTGCGCTGGCGCACTGTCCCCGAAGTTTAGTGACACGCTTCCCTGGAGAGCGGCTAACGGCACTGTTGTACGCTGGATACTCGGTATAGGCCCTTTCTCTTTGCAGGGCCAGTTTTGTCTATTGTTGGGCACGTAAATGGATGATAAATGTTTGTATGAGGAGAGTATACCTAGCAAATGTAAGCGCAAATGTTGTGCTTTTAATGCAGGAAATTTTTTCTTTGTATTGATTTGGGTGACCTATAAAATATTGATAATACGTAAAATATGATGCAATCTTAGATTTATGAATTGCTATTAAATGTTCAAAACCTTACGTACTCGGCAATGTGTTTCAAATACGACGTGTATACCTAATGCCGGGTCCATAGCGCATGTTTTGCCCTACACAATCAACAAAACATCTCAACATTCAACAAAATCTTCATACGTTTTTTTGTTGAATGTTGAGATGTTTTTGTTGATTGTATAGAGCAAAACACGCGCTATGGACTCGGCATAAGTCATTCTTGTACTGTCTGGGAACTATTTACGGTGAAGTCATCTTACATAATCTTTATAATAACTTTCACACATGTGTTTAGTAGATAAAAGGAACATTAATCTCAACTTATAGAAAGACGGATTTAATAATTCATTTGATATGAGATGTTTTATCTAAAAGAGCAGTTATTTGTAGGGAAGGAGTCCAAGGAGTAGGGAACGAGAACATGGTTGGGAACGCATTAGTGAGATGATATGAAAAGTAACTGATTATGCATTAGCATGAAAATCTTAGAAGTTCGTATCCAGTATAAATGTTATTTTTTGGTATATAAAGGACAGTTCCATCTACATCCCTGAAGAAAACTAAGATATCAAGTACAAAAAATACATTTTCTGCTTGAGACGAATACAATTCGCTCAATTTATCTTGGTAAAGAAAGATACATTGGCTGGAAGGGTTAACCAACAATGTGATGGATCAACAATGCGTTGACTATTGCAGGTCACGGGCTGAAGTCCATCGACCTGGTGTGCATGAAGAAGCTGGACACGAAGGTCAATATCATCCCCATCATCGCGAAGGCGGATACCATCTCCAAGACTGAGCTGCAGAAGTTCAAGGTACATCTATACTTTACTTCCATATTTATGTTAAGCCACAGAATACATAATAGTACAAGTACAGAAGGGACACTCTGTAAGATCATTTAAATAAATAGCGACTTTTGCTCCTATACAATAAAGCGCAATTCAGGTCGCAAAGCGCTCCTTTCCCCTCAGTTATTCACCTAGAAGTTGCTTTTCTTTCTATCGCGTACTCTCATCTCTTCTAACGATGTTGGGGTTGTCTTGCTTTAAATGAACTGCGTAGTATATCATAAAAGGAAAGCCATTGTAGGTATTATGGTATAAAAAAAGCATACAAAAATATTGGAAGCGACAAACAAACGTACGACGTACGTATGTATGAGTACAAATGTCGTATGTATGTATGTACGTAAATCTCGCTGCATGCGGGGCAATAAAAACTAACAATAAACAATATAATCAACAATAAAATCATGTTTTCATTTTTAAGTCATTGTTCAGTGCGCAGCGGTGAGGTGCACGGGCGGCGGGAGAGGGGCGCGCACTATTGGTCGCTCGCAAGCGCACATGCGCGAACTTGTCCCGACTCGAAAAACTGTCAAGATGTTTCCCTCTCTGTACTATAAAATCTTTCTTCGTGTCCCTAGTCAAAGATAATGCAAGAGCTGCAAGCGAACGGCGTGGAGATCTACCAGTTCCCGACGGACGATGAGTCGGTGTCGGAAGTAAACGGCAGCATGAACTCTCACATCCCCTTCGCGGTGGTCGGCAGCACGGACTTCGCTAAGATTGGGAATAAAACTGTGCGCGCTAGGCAGTACCCTTGGGGCACTGTACAAGGTAATGAGATTTTTTTGAATCCTCTAAAATATAAAAGAAGAAACTGATTGGTGACTGACATATCAACGCACAGCCACGCTGAGTCTACAGAATCCAAATTTGGCACATAGGTTCCTTATGAGGTCTAGGGGTGCACTAAGAAAGGATTTTTCAAAACTCACCCCCTAAAGGGGTGAAACGGGGGTCTGAAGTTTGTATGAAAGTCCCTCAGTTTCGAAGCTAGGATTTTTAAATTTAGTGTTTAGGCTGACGATTAAATTTTTTACCATCCAAATTTTGAGGATGTATTCAGTCCATAAAACTGAACAACTTTCTCTAAGGAACACATGGTCAAATATGTAAAATAAAAATCGACTTTCCATACAAATCAAAGAGAACACGTGATCAATTTAGTTAGTATGGGATGGCCAAAATTTTTTGGCGAAAGGAGATGTTCCAGCGTTGCCCCAGTTTCATTTTATTTAATTACTTTCATAATTAAAAAATGCTAATTACATTTTATTTAGGTAAAGTATCAGTCAAGTATTTTGTGAAAAAAATGTAAGTAAATAGTACCATCATGATAAAAAAATTGTGATTTAAAAGCGTTTTAACTTAAAATCCCACTTTTTAATGCAGAAAATAATTATTAATCTGATTCTAGAGTAAAATACTCTGACATACTTAATAATTAAGTTTATTTGAATAAAGCTAATTTTGACTTTGACTTGACTTGACTTGACATGTTTCTTAGAGAAAGTTGTTTCGTTTCATGGACTGGACACATCCTTAAAATTTGGATGGTAAGTTCAAAATGACCCGATATATGTGTCTCAGCGTTTTCAAAATTCTACCCCCGAAGAGGTGAAAAGGGGGATGAAATTGTGTATAGAAAATCCTTCATTTTCGAAGTAAAAATCGTTAAATTTATTATATGCTTATGAGTGGACATCTAACGCAAGGTATATCCAGCCTATTGTTAGTATTTTAACCCCTACGGGAGTGAAATGGGGTAAAAAAAACCTAAATTTTCGGATGATGATTGCGAAAATGACATTTATTTTGAAGTCCAACACGGTGGACATGATTCAACCCCTATTGGGGTGTACTGATATAACAAAAAATTCTCAAAAAAATAACAGTTTAATTAAAGAAACACATCGATCTCAATTATTATTTAAAAAAGCAGGTGTTCCACAGGGCAGTATCCTGGGCCCTTTACTTTTTTTACTGTATGTTAATGATCTTCCCAACGCCACGGCACATAAATGTATTCTCTTTGCAGACGACACTACTGTTATTGTCAAATACGAAAATAATAATGCTTTAGAATCCCTCACAAATACTGCTCTAAAAAATATTATGGAATGGTTAAAGGCTAATGACTTAAATGTTAATCTCGAAAAAACTAAAATCATGCAATTTCGATCATACGGCTCATCTGAACAAATAGTGAACATTTTTTACAATAATAAAAAGATAGAAGAAGTGGGCAACTTCAAGTTTTTGGGATTCCATATTGACACACATCTTAACTGGAAAGGTCATATTGATGTTGTGTGCAAAAAACTAGAACGCTTCGCCTTTGCTATAAAAAGAGTACGCCAAAATATTTCAGTTGAGGCTGCTCTAGCTGCATACCATGGCTACGTCGTCTGTGCTTAGCTATGGGATATTGCTTTGGGGGAACTCCGTTGATATAGAAAGAGTTTTTTTGATACAGAAGAGATGTATTCGTGCCTTAAGCAATATTTGGTACTTGGAGAGTTGCAAACCATTTTTTAAAAAGTATAGTATACTTCCGTTACCCTACCTTTACATTCGAGACGCTTGTGTTCTTGTCAAATCTTTTCCTAAGTACTATAAAACCCGTAAGGAGATAACTGTAAGACAATTACGGAAACAATATAGAGACCTAATATATCAACCTCCCTGCCATAAGGACATATATAAACGAAATGTATATAATATGAGTATAGTACTGTATAACTCATTGCCGCAATACCTGAAAAATCTAAATGGGGTTTCTTTCAAAAATAAGCTAACCAAATGGCTCTTAGAGAAGTGTTTTTATAGTACTAAAGAGTATTTAGAATGGAACAATTAGATTAATAAGTTAAGTAAAGTTTTGCATGTCTGCGAGCAGGCTGAACACATGCGCATATTTATATTTAAGATCTGTAATAACTGTGTTTTGTGCAAATAAAATATTTGTATTTGTATTTGTATTTGTATAAAGTTGGCGTTAAAATGTTGTATGGAAAAATAATATAGAATAGACATTTAATATTCAAACTTCGCAGCACTTCTAAAAATAAATAGTTCGTCCACTTGTTGTTTCAGTTTACAGAAAATCTTACCCCTTTTTTCAACAGTAGGTAATACTAAATTTTCAAATGGTGGTAAGTATAGTACGCATTATATTTAACATATGTTTTGTCTTTTTCATCGAAACGTTTGTTGGTTTATTTTTCAGAAAAACACGGACATTAAAAGTACAATTGATATTTTAATGTTTATATTGGATTGATTGAATGATGTTATATCAATTTGATTATTCAACAAATGATAACTAAGCAATCTTTTGACCAAAAATTTTAAATATTTTCCACGAAATATATAAGTTTGTCTTTCATTCTAGTTGAGAATGAATCCCACTGCGACTTCGTGAAACTGCGCGAGATGTTGATTCGTACTAACATGGAGGACATGCGCGAGAAAACACACGCGCGGCATTACGAGCTGTACCGGCGCCGGCGCCTGCAGCAGATGGGGTTCACCGACGTGGATGCGGACAACAAGCCCGTATGTATACTACACTACAAAATTCAAAAAAATCAAAATTCAAAATAATTTATTCAGTCTAGGCTGTTACAAGCACTTGTGAATGTCATAGAAGCTACGCCATCGGTTCGCAAACCCTAAGCGGGAGACCTTGTAACGAGAAGAACCGGCAAGAAACTCGTCAAGGGCTGCTTTTTTCTCCCTGTATATTTCTTACAGAGTCGTCAAGATTGAAAAATTAGCTCCACATTTAAAGTGAGGTAATTTTCCATCACAATAATTATCAAAAGGTTACACACAATGGGTAGGTAGGTTAAAATTTAATATCTACTACATTCAGATAGGTAATCGTGAGAGTAAATAACTTTCAACTAGTTAGAAATCACTCCGTCTGCTACTCTAACCAAAAAACACTTGATACAAGACATAAAAATAAAAACGCAATTCTTACAATTCAATATGCGTTAAGATAGGTACTCAGAAGCAGACCCATTCCCACTGGCAGCACCCGTTCACGAGCATGACGCATGGACCAGCCATCGCTTCGCTCAACCATATTGGAGGGAACGTAACGACCCGCCCCACACGACACCACCGCAGAAATGATTAAAGAGAGCATGACATACACTACTACACTACACTACACTACTACACTACACTATACAATATACAGGGTGTCACAAAACTTTGCCACACAGAGGGAAAGTACCTTAAACATTGAAGATGGAAAATTTAACTGAAAGAAGACTTCATTTTGGTTTTGAAAATAATCGGAACTGCATTCAAAGATATTTGAAAAATCGCCTGCCTTAAACAGGAATCGAACCCACCAAAAACGTTTTTTTTTATTTATTTACGATAGGTACCGATCGAAAGGGTTACTCATAAGGATTATTTTTTCTTAAGTGACACAGTATCTTAAACAAAAGGAAGACCATGAAATTCAACATTTAAATTTTAATTATTATGGATTGTAACAATTTGTATCGAATCGTATGCGATTTAAAAAAAATCTATGAATGTAGTTCCGTTTCTTTTCAAAAACAAAATTAAGTATTCTTTCAGTAAAATTTCCTACCTTCAATATTTAAGGTACTTTCCCTCCGTGTGGCAACCCTGTATAGGTCTACCTATACAGGTGTCCCAAAACTTTGAGCGTGAGTCTACTCACGCGAGGCATCACATGATGATGTAAACCAAATTTATAAATTTTCATATTATTAAATAGTGTCCAGGCAATAAATGAGAGCAACGCTCATAGTAATGCACGCATCTGTCGCGTGTCCATACGTATTTGTTTATGTAGTAGTAGGCTATTCCGTGCGGGCAGTTGTATGGAGTGTCTGGGGCCTGCTTCAGTGCTCTTACCTTAGTATCTGATTTTAATATACATTTTCATATTGTACAAATTGGCTTAGCACAAAGTGTTAGGAATAGAGATGGTAATTTCATAAAAATATGAAAAGCCTTTTTGCTTTATTTCCCCCGGCCCCTGAAAAGGTGTCCAAACGTCGGAAATCCTAAAAACCAACAAAGCTAAATAATTTTAAAATAACATCTGAATTAACCAATATACGCGCTGTAATCCGTAAAAAGTGTTTTATTTCTAATGAATTGTACGCGCGGAAGTCTTAGAAGTGTATACAGCGTGAGTTTTTAATCATTTGGTTCACGCAGTGGGATGGTTCCACTCATGATAACAAGCAGCTTTTACGATGGGGCCAACTCTGAAATCGCGAAAAAACATCAGCTGTTCCATACATTAAGGTCTAGTAAGTATTGCGCTTTTGTATGGAACAGCTGATTTTTTTTTCGCGATTTCAGAATTGTCCCCATAGTAAAAGTTGCTTGTAATCATGAGTGGAACCACCCCACAGCGGGAACCGAATGATTAAAATTTCAGCGTGTATGTTAGGAATCGTACAACGTCGATTATAAGAATGTCTAAAGGCTGGTTTACATTATCTTAGTATTTAGTAGAGTGCTTAGTAGCGTGCGAGTAGATTCGAATGCGAGTGCTTTAGTAGTTTTGGTGCCATTCCAGTGACCGTTTACACGCTTCCAGTAGAATGTCATTTTCGCCATACCGAATACCTATTATTTAATTCAATTACACGTCGCGCGTTCACCGGCAAATGCACTCTACTAAAGACGCTACTAAAATGTCGATTTACATGCTTCCAGTGCGAGTGCGAGTAAAATATCGCGCGGGGGGTGAGCGGGCGCTCAGGGGGTGCTACTGGAAAGCGAGTAGAAAGGCTACTAGAACGTTACTCTCTTTAGTCATAAGACGACCGTTTACATGTTTCCACTAAGGCACTCTACTAAAGACTAAGATAATGTAAACCAGCCTTAATATGAGCGTGTGTTTGCAGGTGTCGTTCCAGCAGACGTTCGAGCAGAAGCGCGCGGCGCACTTGGCCGAGCTGCAGCAGAAGGACGATGAGATGCGGCAAATGTTCGTGCAGCGCGTTAAAGACAAGGAGGCCGAACTCAAGGACGCCGAGAAAGAGGTACAACTTGCTTCCCGTTACAACCTTACTTAAGAGGGTTTATGCCATAGAAATAGAATGTTAAAGAACAACAATGTCAATAAACTGGTGATCCGAAAACGAATGCATACATTTTATATGAGATACGTAATATATGACTTAGATTCATAAAATATGACTATATACGGCAAAGGAAATTAATAAACTATGTTCCATACTGTTTTCTTCGTCAATAAACGAATAAATGTAGAAAAATTTGGTTTTAGAGAAATGTGTGGCAATATATTATTTACCTGTGAAAAGTGTGATTACTTGGATCTTTTTGTTATATCACAATTACTTAGAGCACAAGACACCATGGCTCCAGGATACCTTTATTTTAAATTATAATTAAGATTAACAAATATTTTAAACAAACTGTGATTGCTCATTTGCTAGGCGGGACACTAGGGGCTCTTACTGTAAAAAATGTTGGCACATGTCACTTGATCTTTTGTCTCTTTTTTACATAGACCGTGTCCGTATGATGTTAACTTCTCTTTTCTACGCTTTGTTGGTCTTCTTGAGCGCAGCGAAAATTTTTCTATGTCTATGGTTTATGCGCTACACTAGCGCCGCCAATGGAAAAAATCATAGTGCTTAAATAAAGACGAAATTGTGAATTGTGTTCTTATAGTGCACACCGAAATTTATTTGTGGTATTTAATATCGCTTAAACAATATTTTATAGCCTGTCGTTTAGTTTATTGCTATAAGTACCACAAATCATTTTTAGAGTGCACTATAAGAACACAATTCACAATTTCGTCTTTATTTAAGCACTATGATTAATTTTCCATTGGTGGTGTGTAGCGGCATCTACCGTACCGCCGCACATAGCACACGGTTACAAAAAGATTTAACCACCATGTTACTAGATGGCGCTAGTGTCGAATGAACACAAAGATTAGTAAGGAATAACACCTCGTAGTATGAAGAATATATGGAGAAACCTACATCTCGCTATCGGAGTTTTCTCAGCCGCCAAACTATATATACAACTTCCAACCATCATCGGTTGGACCGCGGTCCCCGGGCTAATACCACCCAGCCCGGAGGAAGATCTTCCACTTTGGCCTTCCTACTAGTGGCTACCCTCTCTCCGTAATTCCCTACTATCATTCCTACAGTGCTTTTGTAGCGCATAAACCCTCTTAATCTTATTAACATTAAACGTGGGTGGGCGAACCATTAATGCTCTATGGTTTCTGCCTAATGGTAATGGTAAAGGTAATCTGTTTAGTGTAGTGGTTCGCCCATCGGTATAAGTCGCAGGGGTCCCGGGTTCGATTCCCCAGGGGAGTACAATTTGTACTCGGTTCGGTTGGTGGTAGGGCTTATTTCAAGTCCGCCTGGCTAACTACCACCATCTTACCTAAATCGGACGACAACAATTTAAAAATTGTTGTGTTCCGGCAGTTAGAGGTAAGATAGCCTGTTCCTCAGTGATGAGGATTCCGGGTGTAGTGCGCTTCCACATTCGGTTATCGCTAGTGAGAAATAGGATCGTTTGATAATAAAGAATATTTGTTGATTTATCGTGTGAATGTCAAAGTTACGCCATCCGTTCGCAAACTCCAAGTAGTCCAATAAAACTAGCTTTATCGGGACATAATAAGATAACTGAAATTTTCTTTTTCTATTTCATAAATTAGTGTTAGTTATAGTTAAAATAAAAGGAATTAAACATTTAGAAACTTCGCATAAAACTAAAAAAAAATAACTACTGAGAAATACATTATTATTAAAACGTAAAAAAATAATGTTTAATTTTTGTCTAAAATGTCTAAAAAGACGCATCATAGCTTAATAAGATACAAGCATCATAGTTACCATTTTGGCTTATCTAGATATTGAGAGCAGATGAATACTGTGAAAAAAAACGAACACGCGAATTTGGATTCAGTTTAATTTTGCTATTAGGTGATAGCATTTTAATGCACCATATAATTATACTAACAAGGTATTTGGTTAACTATTTTGCTTTTAGGAAAAAGCTAGGTAATGTACGAAATCTCACGATTTTTATATGAAACGGTTACCACCCCGGATTTCTAACATCACATATCTAATTAATATTTGACACTTAATATCAATATCCGATAAACTAATAAAAACAACGAGTTTATTAATTATGTCCAGATAAAGCTAGTTTTATTAGACTAAAGCGGGAGACCTTGTAATAAGAAGAACCGGCAAGAAACTCGTCTGCTCTTTTCTCCCTGCATATTTCATACAGAGTCATCACATTCAAAACTGATTGCAGCATTTAAAATGAGACTTCTTCTATTATTGAATTATTTCAAAGTAAACCACCATCTAATTCGCGCACTTCGTTCCCAGCTGCACGCCAAGTTCGACCGCCTCAAGAAAGATCACACAGAAGAGAAGAAGCGCCTCGAAGAGCTCCGCAAGAAGATAGAAGACGACGCCATCGAGTTCAACCGGCGCAAGCAGACCGCCGCGCAGCACCACCATACGCTGACCCTCGGCAAATCAAAGAAGAAGTAACTACTGTCTACCACCAGCATCGACTAATAAAGGGTGTAAAAAGACCCTCAACGAAGCCGAAGTCCACGCATTCCGCCCATCATCAGGATCATTTTTGTCTTTTAGACTATACCTGGGAAATCAATAGCTACGAAGTTATTGAAGGTCAAAATCAAAAAGTATTTTTTATATGAAATTTTATTATATTCGTTATTTGCTAATTTTCGTCCAAAGGAACATTATCAAAATTTTAAGTATTTCGTAACAAACAATGGCTTCAAAACGTTATCACTCAATTCTCATGAGCACGCACATAAACGCCGCCTTTCAACTCGGCCGCACGCAGCTGTGTAGCATACACTCGCAGGCGCAGTCTGTTGTACGCGTTACATTGCGTGGTAATGTATGCAATGCTTTTTTAACACCAAAAATTAAAATAGTTTCCCAGCAATAATTTTGAACAGAAATGGTGCTGATGATGGGCAGAATACGTAGACCTCGGCTTCATTGAGGGTCTTGTTACACCCGGTATTTAACCGACATCTGTAAGTGAAAACTTCTCAAATAGTCTTAAGCATAAATTACACAAGGAGAGTTTCTCGCAATTGTATGCGATTATCCCATGGCAAAACTCACCATTCGATTCTCGATTGCGGTTGTTTACATTTTGACATAAACTCGTATCAATCAAGCGATTCTCGAATGCGAATATCACAGGCGAAACTGACTTCTCAACTGTTTACACTACAGGCGAGAAATCGTAGATCTAGAGTCGCATTCGTATCGCGACTTGTATAAACAATACTCGGGGGAGATACTGAGAGACTCGCGCAAATCACTCTGTACTGATTTTGACAGGAGACTCCATTCGTGACGTACTTGTTTCATAGGCAGGGGACATCTTTAAAAACTCGTGTAGTTTGTTTACACAGGCTCGCGGCCTACGAGAGTTTAAGTAGCGATCATTGAATTCAAGAAGCGAAGCTCGGGGCATTTGTTTACACTAGGCGACCATATTATTGCCACATGACAGCGCGGTCACACTATGCTAAAGGCAAATCTAACGTCAGCCAATCTTAAACTGACTACATACAGATGGAATTTTGATTCAGGATTTCGAAACGGGATCATTCCGAACGCAGCTAATCCATACAAAATCTATGGACTACCGCACTCATGCGGTAATTTTCCGTTTCGAATTTTCATACATTTATCAATATTCCGTATCGAAATTCCGAATTAAATTCCGTCTGCATGAGCGGACCTTAAATCTTTCATGAACTCTTCTTGAATGTCTTAATTATTATTAACGGTTGCCACAACATATCTATAGAACTCAAAAGAATGATTGGAAAAGCGAGCAGACTTTACTGCCTAAACTTCAAAAACACACAAATTGTGTTAATCTTGAGTTTATCCAAAATTTAACGTAAAGCTTATTTTGAAATTCCTTGATTTTAAATCTGATCCTTATTCTATCTAAATATGCATTAAAATAAGTAAACGTTTTGTATGAAAAATGTAACTGATTTCATTGAATAATGTAATGTAAAATGTTATAGAATGCTTTTAGCTGTTTGGTAAAATCGTTTCTATCAGTCTGATTGAAAATACGTAGATAGTTTTAAGGCTGAACGCGTTGTGAAATAAATCGGTGTATAATAGGCTTTTTACATCAATATACAATACAATCCTGAACAAAAAATATCTCAAACTGAGCGCTTCTTACCAAATTATCGCGTCTTGTTTCGCGAAGTTTTATTTAAAGGCATAGACTATTATACTTGTTTTGATTATGAAAAAATTGATAACAAATTAATTTAATAATTAAAACAAGTGGTTTGTTTCCTTCACATCACAATGGCATTTGTATTATTGTCTACTAATGCCGTAATGTTTTATATTTTAAATATTAGCCAGAACAATAATTTTTCGTTTTTACCGTGTAGTGTGGTGAGAAATAAATTCATTTGTAATTCTTTACATTTTACTTGCAATATACCAATATGACTATTGTTAATAGTTTTTAATAAGTTATCTGTAGAGCCATGGACGAGATTTTTTATGAATTTAAGAATGCATTGTAGAGGATAAAATACGATTTTTTGTTTGATGATAGAACTTTGAAGCATGTACCAAATGTATTGATATTTATTTACAAATACTATTTTATTGTTAGGCTAAGGACTTAATACGTGAGCATGTTATATTTCAACAGTATCCCCGAAATACACGAATTAACGTAACATAAGAAATGTGACATACTCACGCATTAAAGTTATTATAGTGGAAGAAATTAAACATAGTTGTGTTTAAATAGTTTATTGTGAACTGATCAAATATCGCTTGTAACAAAATCGCCTATAAAATGATTAGTTTTAACTAAAGTATTCTAAGTATTATTGCTTTTGTATGGACGGAGTAGTTTCGTCGAGTAACGTACCTAATTTAGGTTTTGTGTTATTCACAAAACAGACTCTTTTTCGATGCAAACTATATATATTAGGAGGTCATAACAAATTTGGTAACGATCGCGTAAGTGGCTGACTCTGGGTTTACAGGATGGAGAGGCACTCTCTGATGCTAAATATGTCAGTCTGTTTGCCTGAAGTGGTTGCGTTCTTTTTATATGCAGGTTGAAAAATGTGTTATCGTTACCAAAAAAGAAACGAAGAAGGTAAATGGCTGACAATAGTACAGCGAGTGAGTACTAGTTGTACTCACGTGAACTGTGTAAGGACTGACCAAAATTCGGTTGCGTTTCTTAGGTATAAGCGATTAACTTTTTGTTTGTTTGTAATGTATAAACTCAAAAAGTACTGATCCGGTTTTGAAAATTTTTTCACTTTTAGAAAGCTACATTATCAGCGAGTAACATGGGCTATAAATTTATTTTCAAAAAAATTATAGCCTTTATTCAGCCTGCATATAAAAAGAACGCAACTACTTCACGCAAACAGACTTAGATATTTAGCATTAGAGAGTGCCTCTCCATCCTGTGAACCAAGAGTCAGCCACTTACGCGATCGTTACCAAATTTGTTATGGCCTCCTAGTCTAATATGTTATGGCGGTTCTGAAATTAGGTGATATGCGCTGTACTCGCACACATTTTGCATTGCGCAGTGATTTGCGACTAACTTCACAGTGACTTGCTAACTTCATAGCCGCCATCATTGTGTTTGAATCGCACTTTTAACTTACCGTATTTCGCTCTCTGTGTATGTGGTATACATAATACATATGTATGTTTGTGTTTATCAATGCAATTTACGAACTGCACGTTCCATTTGCATTTACTCATTCATTCCTAGTTTTAATGTAATTTTATACTTAATTTTCTAATATTGAATTTACCTGACTGAGGTATTTAATAAAAATCATGAAATCATAACATTGTTTTTTACTTACGCACTAAAGCTAAACAAGTTCGTTTTATTTCTTAAATAATTACAGAAATTAATTTGGCTGTGCGGTAAACTGGCGTGGATCCATAAATATACAAAAAATCTTGTTATAGGTATTTTATTACTAAGTAATTGTGAATTAACAAAATTATAAAAAAACAGTGTTTCTGATATCGACAAAATTTAATAATGGCAATGAAATTGAGCAACCATAATTTAAATGAATATTAAACATTGAAATACCTAAGTTAAGGATAATTATTAACTTTATCTTACTCATAAATAACTTACGACAATTTAAGTTACTTAAGTAAGTTGCTTTTGTATCATATCAAAAACATTGGAAAGTTAATTTTTATAACAACAAATCCAAGTAGCGTCTTTGGCGGACATAAATGGCACTTTGATTTCGACGGATTCTTGTTTGATGAGTCCACTTTAATGTACAACGTGTTATAAAAAAAACCGTAGTGCCGAATATGGTAGCTTAAGAACTTGTAGTATGGGACCAACTATGGAATCGCGAACAAAAATCAGCTGTTTCATACATTTTGGTATTTTCATTATTAATTTTTGCATGTGACAGCTGATTTTTTTTTCGCGATTTCAGAGTTTGTCTCATAGTAAAAGTTGTTCAGTGTGATGGTCTCTTACCGTATTCGGCATTACGGGTTTTTTGTAACAGCCTGTATAAAAAAGATCATCTCTATTACTTACTTACGGCCGGTTTCTGAATTGAGAAATTGAAGTTAAGCACTACTCAAATCTTACTCACCCATACAAAATTTGTACTTAAGTAGTGCTCAACTACAATTTCTCAATTCAGAAACCGGCCGTTAGTCACTAAGGTTGAATTTTTTTTTTGTGCGATTTTTATATGTAACTAGACGGTTCTCACACTGGCACCGCGCGCGGTCGCGGGGTTCCCGCGCGCGTGTTTTACTTTGTATGCAAGTACATCAATTTGTATAGAAAACCGCTTGGTCCAACACACCGAGGCCGCGCCGGCACGCGGCGTCGCACGCCAGCAGGCGCGAAAATCGCGGGGCACAACACACTGAGCTCTATAGTATCGTGCCGGTTTTTGTACGTAAGCGCGGGGCCGTCGTATGATGCCGACCGGCGCGGAGGCGCGTCGAAAACCGCCCGAATATGCGGCGCGCTGCGCCGTCGCCGCGCGCGTAAAACGCCAAACCGCGCCCCGCGACGGCGCGCGTCGGCAGTGTGAGAATCGCCTTATATTCAACTTTGCGTTCTTCGTAAGATCACGTCCAGAAACGCACCCCTTAGCGTTTTGTTCGCTATCGCTATATTCCATTTTATCGTACAAAAGAGCGTCTTATAATATTATAAAGCGAGCACATTTTGCAACCTCTCGCTCTATGATATGAGTGACGCTTTTAAGAGCAATGGCATTTGAACAACAATAAGATGGCTAAAGAGGAGTTTGAACAAAAAGTCCGTCTTCTTGGTAGGTTCTTATCTTATGATGTAGGTAGTGGACAGTGGTTCAATTCAAACGAGGGAGATTTTGAGGGGCTGTGGAAGTTCGTAGCAGATGGGCTTGTACATCTTGTTGTAGTAGGTGTAGCGGCGGCGGTGCGGCGTCACGGACACTCGCACCGGCACCGCCACGGGGGTAGACGCGCGCGCAGCCGTCCGGCGACACTGCGCACCGGACAATACACACTTGAAAATTAAAATTGTACACCTTTCTACTAATGGACAGATATTATTATATATAAAACACTGTAACTATAAGATAAATACACATCGTAGCACGAACAGCTATTGGAAACGTAACACGCGTAAAAACATAGCGAGAGAGTAATTTTGTATTATGGGTGTACAAAGCCATCCTACCGCCGAAAGTGAAATAAGATAAGATTTCTCAGACAAATCCTCTATAGAGTTCTTTTACACGAGTTTTTTTCTCTATAGATTTTCGTGCTAGGGGTACTGATGAGGCGACAAATTAACCAAGTGGATATGGTGCAGTGTTCATTCCACACAAGTACAGTTTCAAGCCTAGGTACTTTCATAATACTTATGCCTGGAAAAGCATTGCATCTACAAATTGAAACATTTCATAGTTCAAACATACCTTGTATTCCTCCAACTATGTGCCCGCCACAAAATACTGTAGTGGGTAAATGCGAGTGCACCGTGCTGCGATGTTACTGGTGTTCTATAATGATGGCTCAAATAATTACGATGAGTGAAAATGACCAAATAGCTGGTTTATGATGTGAACACTGACTTTACCAATTATAACTGTTGTACTCTACCAATGTTCTAATTTTTCATAAAAGTAAGTTAATAAAACTATACTTTATAGCCTTTAGAAATTTTTAAACACTCAATTGATAATTTTATAGGGGCTGTGCTAAATTTCGTATAAAATTGAAACAACAATTTATACCGAATATTAAAAACTTTATTTATCATTCATTACATAATTAAAACTGTTGGCACAATATTGCAGTGTTATCATTATAAAGATTGGCAGCTATACAGCACCGCAGTCAGGGTAAGCTCGAAACTATCTCCGTGACAGCCACTTGGCCAGAATAATGAGTCATTAATGACACAATCATTGGACTGTATTAACAATAATTCCCAGAAAACGCATTAACACGGTCCCAAGATCTGTGCGTCAAAGAGACTGTAAAGAGACGTAGATTTCAGAATTATAAATTTCCATTAATTCAAGAGAACAACACGGAATCAAGATTCTCAGACATGATAAATTTCTAATATCATACGTGCACAGATTATCATCTTATAGCCTAAGGTAATTTGTTTATATCAGGCATCAGAGTAGGTCTAGTGAAAACTACCTAAAGTTGATGAAAAACTTTAAAATGTGTACCCATATGCTTACATCTAAGTGAATACAATGATTGGAAGATCTAGTTTTAGATTAAATAGTGAAGGCCTTGTGGGACTCTTCAAATTGATTGCTTATAAGTATTCGGATTTCGAGTCGAGGAAATAAATAATATCGATAAGGGAAATTCAAGATTACTAAACCTGTGCTCGAAATAACCTACAGAACAATCTGTTACAGTTATCAGAATGTAAGTAGGTTTTTGAGGAAACTGAGGAATTTAATATTGACCATAGAACTGTTTCAACAAGTTTCAACATCAAGTTTAAAACTACTGGTTGCGAAAACTCGTCGTCTTTGTCTATTATACTACAAAGGTACTATTTATATCTGATTTATCCGCAAAGAACGCCATTATCTGCTGATCCTAAAAATGTATTCGGCACACAATAAACTCGTATAGGTACCTACTTACTAAAGTATTTAATGTACGGTTCGGTGCGGAAAAATCGGACCAACAATTGGTTTTGTCTAGTGCGGCTATCTATCTACTGCCAGTGCAAAAATATTCGCATACGCCTCTTATAAAAATATAGGATGTGTTGATATTAACGAGATTTGTACCGTTGTCGTACCTAGCGTATTACAGGCCACTTCGTTTAAAAATCGACTTTGTATTTCTATAAGGTACTATAGTTAGGTACCAGTGATTCCAATGTAACTTATTAAACAATAATTGAAATAATGTCAAATAAAGAAAATAACAGCTTAATGAAAATATAATGAAAGAAATAAGTAATGAAATTAACTCCACACACATTACGTGAAAATGAAACATATTCGAATTTAAGTAGAATAGTAAATAAAAAGTATTCTTCAATATTGCCATTCGGATTATCATTAAATTACACCTAAGATTATCATTACAACATAATTTTCATTAAAAATAATTCATTATGACTAGGCCCCCGCAGTGGGAGATTAAATTAAATTAAAGCGCCTACGCTACACGATAACGAGATTGCTCAGCGAGGAGATCTAAACGATGCTTAAAAGAATGTCGAAATCTCCAGTTAGCGATTATACTTTACGTCAAAATTGTATTTTCTTCATGAAATAAATTAGGTGATTAAAATTAGTGGAATGAAGTGTTTCAGATTTATCTGGGAGGCACCTCGCGGGGCGGGGGACTCCTGTATTTGGCCTTGATGTGGAGGAAAGGTTTCTTAGAAGACGTGACGTCGACGATGGTCGCTTCTAGGGACAGGCGGATGCTCTCCTCGATGGCGGCTTGAGTGAGCGCCGCGCCGGCTATCGAGGAGCTCTTGTGCAGTACTCTGATCGGCTCTGGAGTCGCCGCGAGACTCATGCTGCGAGTTTTCTTCGAGTATCCATTGAAAGTCTTCTTCGGTTCGTTAACGGGCGTCGTGGCGAGGCTCTGCGAGCGCGCTTTCCTCGCGGACGGCTCCGTAGGCGTGGACGCCGCACTTACGCTCTTCTTCCTCGCTTGATTCAGCCTGTCGGTCCCACAGAACGGCTTCTTCTCGACCGCCAAACTCATGCTGCGTGCCTTCTTCGGGGTGTTAACTAGGGAAGCGGAGGTGAGAGATTTTTTGTATTCTACGGGCGGCGTGCGGGCGGGCCTGCCGGTGGGCGTGTTCGGGGTGCTCAAGCTCGGTGCCGATTGCTTTCTAGTGCGCGGAACAGATTTCAAGTCGGTGTCTGTTTTTAGTGGGAGAGTGAGCGACGATTTTAAGTTGCGTAACGGTTTGGTGGGGGTGGAAGTGCGACGCGGCTCTAAAGGGGAGACGGTGCCGCGACGGCTCTGTTTTTCGAACGGGGAAGACTTCCCGCTGATGGAAGAGGCTTTGCTGTCGACGGGGGAGACGGTGCCGGAGCGGAGGGAGGCCTTGCTGCTGGCGGGGGAGAGGTTCTTGCGGGCGGGGGAGTCGGGGGGGAGGGGGGAGGTGTCGGGGGTGGGGAGGGTGGACAGCGTGGTGGAGCGGCGGCCCGGCGTCACGAGGCGCACCTGGCAGGGCTCGTGCCGCGACAGGAAGTGCTCCAGCGTGTCCCACCCGCCGCCCACGCGCACCATCATGTGGCGACCCTTCAGCAGCTGCGGACAAAGGTTATTAATCAATAAGTCATTTGGAGTTACCAGTTAAAATAAATTTAGAAAATAAAATATGATCATGTTGAGTAGACAAAAGATCCTCAAGAAGAATTATTAAGTGTGTACTTAATGTACTTAGGTAGGAACTTAATTAAACTTCAATCACCTTTACACGGGATAAAACACCCTATCTATGATGCAAGGGAGGGACATAAAAGCCGAAGGTATGTATGTCTGTGCCGCAAGAACAAACACATTTCCCCCCGTTATTTGTCATCTCTAAGTCCAAGACTCCAAGTTTTCCAGCTTTCCGTAATACTTATATGCTTATATCTCTAACATGGCAAAGCTGTGCCGGTGGTGTACTGACCCGTATGAAGACGTTCCTGCCAGCGATGTTGTAGCGACCCTCGCCGACCTTCTTGACCTTGAGCAGCCTGGAGCAGCGCCCCGCGCCGCAGCTGCAGCCGCGCTCCATCAGCCGCGTCACCAGCTGCACCTGCACAACAAACAGGGGGGTGTTAGTACGAGGCAAACATCTTGAAATTGGGTGGGGATTGCGTGAAACGCGTATTTTGGGTACGCGTAGCGGTGAGGTACGCGGGCGGCGGGAGAGGGACGCGCGCTAACGTCAAAACGGTACCTACTATCTCCGCCAATTGCCGATTCGCAGGAACCTTGTCACATTAACATCCAGTTCGACGTCATCCGCAACTAAAGAAGTCATGAAACAAGACCATTGAAAGAATAATATATTAATTATTCGTTTTTGAGGTTAGAAAAATGGCCGCCAGGCGCATTACCAATTAGCGGGGATAGTACATCCTACTTATAGAAACCGTTTTCAATGTACCAAAATATCATATTTTTGACGTTTAGGTATTCGATCAAAGTCAAAGTCAAAGTCAAAAATAGCTTTATTCAAATAAACTTAATTATTAAGAACTTTTGAATCGTCTATATTTTCCTACCATCCTGATAGATCCTGATGTGAACTCGATCCCGTCAATTTCCGTCGAGAGTGCAAAGAAACATTTGATTGCAATTTGATGAGGAAGGAATCGAGTGGACGATAAATTGACCAATAAAAAAAACTTTTAGACGCTTGTGCGCCCTGCCTTGAAAGGTCACTGGTTCACTTTTATTTTTTCCTATTATCCGTCGTCTCCTCATTCTCACAGATTCTCACTCCCTTCACATTAAGAGCATTCCGCACACCATCATTTTCTTCAATTCAGTATCTATTTGTTGACGTAGAAGATCGATAAACACGTAGAACACGAAAAAGTTTGAACTTATTTCAGTCAGCCTACTAACCCTCTTGTCCAGCTCGTTGGTGGGTTTGAGAGGAACATCAGAGTCGGTGCTGCCGACGGTTTCTTCAGACTTGGTGCTCTCAGCGTCCGCGTTGTCCGGAACAGACACTTGTGCTGCAATTCGAAGTTTATCACCATGAAAATTAAGTTGATTTTAGAGTTCTTTTTCAATCGTCAATATTTCCTCATTAAAGTACTAAGAATTGTTGACTTTAGCCACTTACTTTCGTTGGCATTTGGTGTCGACGGTGGCACTACATCTGCCGACCTGTAAACAACAATAACTTTAATCTACGATGATTACAATTTTAAGGCAGCGTGGCGTCTGCCTGCACGTGATGTAATAAGTTCTAATCCTATTTTAAGAATTTTCTTTCCATTTGCGCTTTTTTCCTTATTTGAAACTTATGAACAAGTTTGTGACGAGCGCGGCGAGAAATCGGTTTTTTTCGAAGGAGATTTGATCTCCGCAACGGGATCTGCTGCCGCAGCTGATGCACATAACTACTACCAATCAAAACTAGGAGGAAATTTACTTGTGTCTGGGAGGTGATGCGTCTCGGAACGCACGCCACGTGGCTTTTACCAGCCAGCAGGCTCCAGCTCAAAGCGCACCGTAAGACGAGCCAATTCCAACACTCACAGTATATCTGGCCGTGGCTAAGTGCACATAAAGTTAGGACGATACTTACTTGTGTCTCGGAGGTGATACGTCTCGGAACTGCCACGTGGCGTTCGCTTGGTGCGAGGTCTCCAACGCGGAGTCCCTTTCCTCGAGAGCTATCTCCTTCTCCAGTTGAACCAGTCCTGGAGGCTCCAGCCCGTAGCGTGACGCCAGCCGAGCCACCTCCAGCAAGCACAGGATCACCTGCCGCGGTTGGTTGTGCAGCACTGAACACACAAAAACATCAATTCAATAAGGAATGAGTTTTAAGTCCAGGAAAAAATATAAATGTTTGCTGGAATCAGACTAAAGGCAACACTTATTCAAGAAGACTTTAAGATGACAAAGAGAATAATGGGCTCAAAATATTTTAAAGGGTGTGGTGCTGTATAAAAATTAATCTTTAAGTAATACAGCGATATGTAAAAGTTCTCTCGACACAGTTGTATCGACTCCCATCATTTGAAAGTGTCCTTAATCATGATCAGTGAGCAATGTTGTTTTGATCCTTTTGATCAATGATAGAGGTCTTGTTTTTTGAGAAGAATTTTAAACGCAAGTAATATTCAAATCGAGACAAAAATCAAAGCTATCAAAATGTGCTTTTATACCAAGGTCGTCACTCTCGAACAGCAGGTTCTCGTGCACGCCGAGCTCGCGGCAGAAGGTGAGGAAGTTGTCGGCGTTGTCGCGGGAGAAGAAGCTGCGCCGCGCCGCGCGCTGCCAGCACCGCCCGCGGATCTGCGGCACCGGCTGTCACCACAGAACACAACAGTTAGACGACATACCATCTCTGAGGTCTAGTGGTTCGCCCACCTGTGTAAGATGCAGGGGTCCCACGTTCGATTCCCAGGAGGGGGTACCATTTTTGTAGTCGGTTTACTCGGTTTGGTAAGTGGTTAGGGCTTATTTCAAGTCCACCTGGCTAGCTACCACCATCTTACCTAAGTCTGACGCCATAACAACAATTAAAAAATGGTTGTATTCCGACAGTTAGAGGTAAGATAGCCAGTAACTCAGTGATGAGGATTACGGGTGTAGTGCGCTTCCACCTTCGGCTTTATTATCATCAGGTGGGATGAAGGCCAAGCACTATCCGGTATCCCGTTGTGCATAAAAAAACAATCCTAACAACTGCAAGAGTTGGGCCTTTCCCATGGGATAATGTCGCCATAATCTACCTCCATGGACCAGAAAATGGACAGCCGTGTCTTCCAATCGACATAACGGTCCAGCACTGCCATTCTTATTTTATTTATTTTTTTATTTTTTTTTTTTCATTGAAGATTTACAGACAAATAACATCTTTTAATAGAACTTATAAGTAAATACTATGCTATTAACAAATCTTCACAATTGAGTGTATAATAGTGTTTTTTACCATAAGGGCGTAGTGGTGTTATTTAGATTTTAGAAAAATTATTTAAAACAGAGAGTTGCTAAAGCTTATTATATTTATCTAATATGTTGAAGTTTTGAACAGTAAAGATGGAAAGTAGATAAGAAGCATGCATGTGAAACTTAATTTTAAACTATAACTTATTTATTTTTACTTATTAATTAATTAAGATCCTTAAAAAAAATTAGTGCATACAAGATTTTTAACTGACGAAGTGCTGGAGCAAAACAAGTCTATGTCATAAGGGAGGTGATTAAATGATTTACAAGCCCGTATCACAAATGTATACTTGGTATTTGCTGGAGGGATACTTAAAAGTGATCTTTGTCGTAGTCGGAGTGTGTTAGTTCTTAGGTGGATTTGGGACAACAATTCAGGACAATCTACCTTCCCATTAGCGATATTCATGAGGTAACAGACATCGTTAATCATTCTTCTTGTTTCCAGAGGTAAAAAATGATATTTTTTACACCTATGATTATAGTCAATGTTGTATTGGCGAAACTTGAAATCTAAGTATTTTAAAAATTTTCTTTGAACACTCTCAATCCGTCTTATGTATATGTCATACTGAGGATTCCATATTTGGGATGCGTACTCCAGGTGGCTACGAACAAAGGCACAGTAGAGAACCTTCAGCGTCTTCATGTTTTGAAAGTTGGAGGAGTTTCGCAAGATGAAACCAAGAGCCTGTGATGATTTTTTGACAATGTGGTCTATGTGTTTGTCGAATAGAAGTTTTTCATCGTGAATCATTCCAAGGTCCCGGATCTCGTGCACCTTTGATAACACCTGACCCTTTAGTATGTATATGGAATCGATTATGTTGTGACAGCGTGTAAAGGACATATAGAAACATTTGGAAACATTGAGATCGAGTCTGTTATCAGAACAGTAGTTTACAAATCTGTTCAGATCCGCCTGGAGGTCTTCTACATCAGTCTGATTACGGACCGTTTTAAGTACTTTCATATCATCCGCAAACAAGATGATCTTAGAGTTATGAAAACATGTATTTATGTCCATTATAAAAATTGTGAACAGAAGCGGTCCGAGCAAAGATCCTTGAGGCACCCCAGATGATATTGGGGTCCAAGTTGATGTGTAGCCACTCAATACTACTGCCTGACTGCGATTTTCAATGTATGACGAGAACCACCTAAACAAGTCACCATGAATTCCAGCTAACGCCATCTTGCCCCTGAGTACGGAATGGTCAATTCGATCGAAACACTTGCTGTAATCAGTATAGATTACGTCAACCTGGGCACGCTGTTCCATACCTGCAGTTATGAAATTGTTAGCCAGTGATAGATTAGAGGTTGTTGAACGACCCTTCAAAAACCCGTGCTGAACCTCACTGAATGAACATTTTAAAGCGCTGTAGACCTGATCATAAACCAATCTTTCTAATATTTTAGCGAACAGACAAAGTTTCGATATGGGTCTATAATTTTCCACTGAGGTCTTATTATCCTTATAAATGCGGATTTCCATAATGATGGAACTAGCCCTTCAGTGATTGACCGTTTCAAGAGTATGCATATCGGTATCAGTAGACTATCAGCACACCTAGTTATAAAGATTGGTGGTATGTTATCTGGACCGCCTGACTTGGACAAGTCCAGGGACTTTAAGAGATTAAGCACTGTTTCAGGGTCTATCTCTATTGAGGAGATACCAACACCAGAACCAACCAAAGACCCCGGAGCGACAGCTTATTCCACAGACTCCTCAACGATAGGATCGTTAAATGTCGATAAAAAGTAACGACCAAACAGGTCATTGATACCCTGGCCGGTGTCTGCCGTTTCGCCCTTATAGGACATTCTACTAGGATAGGACCCAGACTTCTTTTTATTTTTTATGTAAGACCAGAAACATTTAGGGTCTTTTTCTATGCGCTCTTCAATTTTGGCTATATAGCTATTGAAGCAGTCGTTTTCTATCTGGATTGCACGTTGACGAAGAACTGAAAATGAGTGGTAATCAGATAGATTGCTGTAGGTATGGTATTTGCAATGATGTTTGTATTTATCTTTTAATTATATATAATATCTTATGGGTTCTTCAAGGGTTGAAGATTATCGCAAAATCTTACAAGAAAAGCTTTAACGTTCTAAAATGGACTGTTATAGGTAGCTGTTATAGTGATGATAAAGTCAAATGCGTGTAGCTGAAATGAGAATGTTAAGAGGAATGTGTGGTGGTGGTGTGAACGCGAAAGGACAAAATTAGAAGTTAATACATAAGAGGGAGTTTGAAAGTGCCGCCAATAACGGAAAAGTCAAGGGGAAACCGGCTGTCGTGGTATGGATATGTAATGCGCAGGAATGAGGAGAATGTTACGCGAAAGGTTTTAAGTATGAAGGTGGATGGATTTACGGGTAGACCAAAGAAAAGACCAAAGAAAGATGGACTGTATAAAAGAGGACATGGCTAGTAAGGAAGTTAACTTTGAGATGGCGAGTGATAGAAAAAGACATGTCATGCTGCGCTGACCCCAAATAAATTGGGATAAAGGCAGAAGGATGATGATGATGAGTGATGATGAAGTGGACCAGCATAATGCTGTAGGCCTTACCCCCACAGTGAGACCCTGGTCGAGGGCTTCCCGTGCACGGTCGTGTATGACCACCGCCAGCTGACACAGCTCCGCGCCGTTGTCCAACACATCCAGGAAGTTCTCACCAGTCAAGTATGATATACCTGGGGACAAGGTAAGGGACACTTGAGCATGTCTGAAACTACACTTACTTTAAGCAAAAGCCTTCGTATTGGTTTTTTATATCATTTGGGTAGGTAATATTGTCTGCGAATGCACCGACATGTGCCAAGATTGGTGTCTAGATATATCCCGGTTACTTGGTGACCGCACTAAGTCGCCTTGGTCTCATAGTCTTTGGTTGTAAGCCTCGCGCTTACGATACATTCTAGGCAGGGATTGAAATACCGTTAAAAAAAATGACGATAAAAAAAATAACGTTAAAAATACCGTTAAAACATTTTATCGGTGAATTTACCGGTAAAAATAACGTTAAATATAGCGTTAAATTTAGTACCGGTAAAATTATCGGTATAAAATTCACGTTATTAACTGGAATAATGTTAATTTTATAATTAATGTTAAAATTAACGTTATTTCAGTAAATAACGTTAAATTTAACGTTATTTCTCAAATTAATGTTAAAATTAACGGTAATAAGAGTAAAAATTAACGTTATATTTAAAAATAACGTAAACATTCCCTGATTCTAGGTAGTCGCCTGGATGTATCGAGGCACCTAGCGCGCAGTGCGGCCGGTTTGTGAACGTTCCTTTTACTTTGTTACATTAGGCTCTCTAGGCACTAATACATGGCACATAATGCTGTGGTAGGAGTTTATAGTTAAATGCGTATTATGCAGATGTGTGGTGTGTATTTAGTGTTGACGTCTAGGTCCATCCAGCCCTGTATTCCCTCCTCCCGAGATCCCACCGAACCTTGGGTTGGGTGGGATCACGGGAGGCAGCTGTGGAGGGAGCTGCAACGCCGAAGTTGCGGTTTCCTCCTGGCGAGTCCCACATGCCCCCTTCCCGATCACCTGCGGGAAGGGAAGCGCGTAAATGCGTTTTTCCTCAGCTTATAAAAAAGGTTTAGCCAGCCCTACACGCAAGAACAATCATAGACAAATTCCATTATTTGCAAGTTATTAACAAATAACATAACTGTCTGTCGCCATTTTGACTTTGAACATTTGAAATACCTAAGCTTTGTTTAGCGTAAAGTCCATTAGCCGTTAGATACTCGGCTGGCAGTGAAACCTATCAGATTGGTTGACGCACCGTATAGCTGGGAGTTTATGATCGACGACGGACTGATCGCGTGCTGGGCCCGCGACCAACTGTTTATATGCACGACTACGCGGCACGACAGGGACGGACTTAGGAGGTAGTAGATACCTCCTAAGACGATGTTTTTATTAATACGTATCTTTTTTATCTTAATCTTTAATAAAAACTAAAATCTTTTAAAAAAATGTTGGCCCTCAAACTATTTGATTCAGTTTACTTTTCCCAGCTCATTCGATTCATTAACTTTGAGTCTGTGCGGAAAGAGAACGTCACGAACGTCACGATCTCATGAGATTTGTGCTTGATTACCGTTTTTGTCATGTTGACGGCACTGTTACGTCATTATAGTGCGAGTGCAAAACTGTAATATAATTGATATCTATCAAGTCAAGATAGTCGCACTATAATAACGTAACAGTGCCGTCAACACGACAAAAACGGTAATCTCACATATCCCATGACGGACGGTTTTCTTTCTGCACAGACTCTACACCGACCCCAAACTTTTATAACATCTCCACTTTCATTAGTGAGATGTAATAATAAAAGTATACAAGTGAACAAATGATTTGTCATTCAACCGTATTTGTTTTTGTGCTTTATACTAGACTAGCGACTCACCCTCGCTTCGCTTCGGTGTAGTGTGGAATTTGACACCATGTATTATACATAATTATAAACTTTCCTCTTGAATCACTCTATTTATTAAAAAAACCGCATCAAAATCCGTTGCGTAGTTTTAAAGATTTAAGCCTACATAGAGATATAGGGACAGAGAAAGCGACTTTGTTTTATACTAAGTAGTGATTTCATAAATATTGCGGAAATTTTAAGTTTTTTTTGTCTTTTAAATATTCCAGGTTTCATCGGAGTCACTTGGACAAACAAGTGTACCTACCTAACTACTACATTACATGCAGGTTACTTTAAACAAGATTGTTACTTTCTTTGGGCGTAACAATTACAGCTAAGCCAAAGGTATAGCTGGTAGTATGGTTTCCCTAAGCACTGCCCTGTGCATGCCATAACGGCAGGGTGCAGTGCAAGCCGTCCGTTAGGTAATCGCGGAGATAATTCGCTTATGTTAATGTGGTTTTTGTTATAGTTTTTCACATTTTACTACCGTAAATTGCGTTACGTGCTTGTTTTAATAATTAATAACTACTTACACCGTCTACTTTTTATTATTATGACAAAAAATGAGAGCAAAAAAAAACCTTGTTGCCAGCATGTTTCATGGGTTTATTATTGGCCACTTTATTACGCTAAGGGAATATATTATCGCATACAGCTACTACCTACCCTACCTATGTATTTTCAGACAGCTGAATCAATTTACCGTTAATTTACGAAGGAACCTATGAAAAAACCGGCCAAGTGCGTGTCGGGCCACGCGCAGTAGGGTTCCGTAGTTATCTTATACCATACCATATTGAATGCCACTATAATTTATCGTCTGCAAAAATAACTTTGTTTTTCATAGTGTTTGTATGAATGACAAAGTTATATTTGCGGTTTTGGAAAATGTGATATATCTCTAAAAATTATCACTATATCTCGTTCAAACCAATTTTCGTTCAAAGTATTTATTAGGATCTACAGCATCTTTTTTTTTAATTTTTCACTCTCTTATTTTAAAAGTTAAAGGGAGGGGGACACTCATTTACCACTTTGGCAGTGTATTTATATCTTTCAAACGGTTGACTTTGAGAAAGAATAGTCTTAGGAACCTCAATGTCATTTTTAAAGACCTATCTACAGACCCGCACGTATAGGTTAGATGAAAAAATTTTTTTTCAGTTTCAGTTCCATGTCTTAGGCCCCCCTTAATATTTTTTTTTATTTATATGTAAAAACCTTAGAGCGGTTTACAGAATACATCTACCTACCAAGTTTCAACTGTGTAATCTTAATAGTTTCGGAATAAAATGGCTGTGACATACGGACAGACAGACAGACAGACAGACATGACGAAACTATAAGGGTTCCGGTTTTTGCCATTAGGCTATATTTTTTGACACGAATTACCTACATTTAGCAAAAACAGCTTCAGTGAACTAAAGTCAGTTTATAACTAAACTTAAATTGGATGTCAATACATTGGGCGATAAGCGTAATCGACAATGCTGTCGACTCGGGCGCTCGGCGGCGCCGGCGCAGCGGTCACAGGGCGTGCGGATTCGATTCCAATCGTGATGCCTCATTTAGATTATCGGCGAACATACTCGCCGAATAATCGGGCACGAACACAAACTACCCGAATATGGTGTTTACATACTCGTCTTCGTGCCTATTCGTCTGTTCTCGGCGAGTATCTAAACTAGGCATTTAAAGTTCATGGGCCGGCCAGAACTGGGGCCCTATTTTTGAATCGTTCGGCTGGCATCGAGCGATTGGTTTCTACTGATTTTCGTTCGACATTTGACTTTCCATATTTTTGAATCGCTCGAGCGCAACGAGTGGATGAGGGCACTCGTTTGCAGTCGAGCGATATGGCACGGCGAGCGATATGGCACGGCGAGCGATATTCTTTTCTACTAAAAACAAAGATATTTATGTAACAGCCAATAGAAACATGGATATTACGTTTCGTTTTCGTTGTTGCGTGGAACGGATAAAATCCAACATTTCGTTTATATTGGCAGCACCGGAAACGAACGATTCAAAAATCCGGAAAAATGGCGTCATGCGACTTGGAAGGCGAGTGTGACTTAAGTCGCATGCGACAAAACTATGTCATACGAGCGATTCAAAAATAGGGCCCCTGGTCACAGGCAGGACCGTATTAGGAATATAAAATAAGTTAGGCGGCGGGTTTAGAAGTTTAGTCATATAGGAATGGTTGCGGAACCACGTTTGCATTTTGGACCCAGCTGGGGAAAATCAGTGATAAACAAAAATATAGGTAATTCAGTTGGTAATTCGTACTTCACCTATACATTTACTGATTATTTTGCTAACAATACCGGGATGGCAGGTTTTAATGCGATATCGTAATTTGAGGATAACTGTTTATACGTAAGTATTATTTTTATATTCGTTTAAAATAGAATACCTTTGTTGGACATTTTTCCTGTCCAACATAGAAACAATACTAAAAAAACCAGACAAGTGCGAGTTGGACTCGCCCACCAAGGGTTCCGTACAAATTTGTTAATATTTTTTATGTATTAATTACAAATGTATAGTTTTCAGATTTTCCCCTGTAGAGGAGCAAGGGGATTGTTGCAACAATTTTTACAAAACTTAATATATCTTGAGATGTATTGATTTAATTATCACCAACTAAACATTGATTGATACTCTTACTATTCTTCTATTAAGTCCTATTGAAAAAATATCAAATCTACAGGTAACTCTTTCACAATTTCATTTTTCAGTTTTTCAGTTTCAGAGTTTCAGTTGATACAAACAAATAAATAGTATTTCTTGAGACACAAACAAATTAGATAAATTACGTTACACATAGTAAACGTAAAATACAACAATATGGGGGCAAGTAGTAACATGTTACAACAAACCCCAAGATTTTGTTATAATTAACCCCAAGTTATAGTTCTTAATATTTATCACGATAACTATTTAATCGACTTAGTAATCTCCAAAACTGTGATACAACATTAAATATAGATAAATTTAAACACCAAATAAAATACAAAAAGCTCCAATTAGTCGATAATTGTAAAGCTAATCAAAATTTTACGAAAGTAAAAATATACGTTACCTGAGAAAAATGAAGCGCTTGTACAGATTCACTCAGTGCGCCGCCTGGCAGGACATTGGGTGTGATGTCGTGATAGGGCATGGTATAACGGTAAGATTGAGTCGTAAAAATACATTAATATGTTTATGTTCCTAGAGAACAAGCCCTGTTACTACTTACCCCTGTTACAACAATCCACTCGCTCCCCTACTCGTAGTATAAGGCAATATTACTTGCCAAATTTCATAGTTCTAGATCAACGGGAGTGTCGAAATATGTGTTTTTTGCGGCATAAACGGGCCGTATCTTTTTTTTTACTTAAACATAGAAGTTTGATTTTTTCACGTATATGGTTTTAATATCAACTCGATACCTCCACGCGTTCCCGAGATAAAGGGTCTTGACAGACAGACAGACGGACAGACAACAAAGTGATCCTATAAGGGTTCCGTTTTTTCCTTTTGACGTACGGAACCCTAATAAGCACGGTACTAATAGAAGTCAAGTAAAAACAAAAACTTTCTGGATTCAGAGGAGTACCTACATATTTAAAACAAATGTCTAAAATGTCTCGAAATGTTCTGCAGGTCTAGCGACTAAAAACAATAAGCTTGATTTGACAGATGGATGTGTAGGTACATTGCTACTTCTTTTTGACACAAATAAAAACTTACCAATGATAAGTAGAAATGTATCACATCCATATCTCAAATCAAAGCTTATAAACTTCATAGTTTTTAGCCGATAAACCTGATGGACTTGACTGGATCATCTATACACATCAACTTTGTCTAGGGATACAGGTGTTATTTTCATACAAACGAGGTAACTTTGAAGCCTTGGTTTGCTGCCAGGGATGTACTGTGCTGTGATCTGATGATGGCCATCCAGGGACTGAATGGAGTAGATTCAGATCTCTATACACACCCAACTGATCTGATCAGCATTTTAAAAGATTAATGGGTCAGTGTTCTCGATTTGAGGATTTCCATACATTTTCATGCTATTTTCGCGGTTTTTTTAAACATGTCCATTACGTTTTTAGAATGCTGGTCAGATAAGTTGGGTGTGTATAGCGATCTGAATCTCCTCCATTCACTCCCTGGATAGCCGTCATCAGATCACAGCACAGTACATCCCTGGCAGGAAACCAAGGCTTCAAAGTTACCTCGTTTGTTTGAAAATAGCACCTGGTATCCCTAGACAAAGTTGATGTGTGTATATACCTAGGTACTTATAAGTAAATACTGCATCGAGCACGGCCTCAGAATGGAATTACAATCGATTTTTTTGCATAATAACAGGCTTGCGAAACGAAGCCTATACATTACAACAAGCCGGGGCGGGCGGCCCCGAGGACGCGAAAAGAAATTATACAAATGTTTACTTTCGTTTATTCAACATGGCCGACCTACCGCAGCAGGGATTAATTACCGATATTATTAAGGTTTATTTTTTAAGGTAAAATAAGCCTTTTGTAAATAAATCTTATTTTATTATCCTTCACGTAGCTTTTTTTTAAACATAATTCCATTTTCACTCTAGGGTGTATGCAGCTTAGAATTACTGGAGCGTTGAATGGTTGAAGGGTTTCAATATACGCGTAGGCGTATGGACCAAACCAATACCTATCCTACCCACATATTTAGGAAGCTTATTAGAAACGGTTTTATCTTCTTAAGCTTGGTTAATCTTTGTGCTGACCTAACCGGATCTTTACTGAAGACCTGGGTGTCAAGTCTGCTAATGTTTTCGTCAAAATCGTAGTTCAATGGTGTTCTAATGGTAATGCTTTTTGACACAGTTCTTGTTTCTTAAACTCAAAACGGAAACATATTGTGTCTTGATATTGGGTTTAAGAAACAAGAACTGTGTCAAAAAGCATTACCATTAGAACACCACTGAACTACGATTTTGACGAAAACATTAGCAGACTTGACCCCCTGCTATCGAGTTAGTCATTTTAAATGTAGTTAATAAAGTAACGGTAAATAATGTTCGCAAACTATAATTGTTAAAGGCACGTGCTCATAGATGTCCTAAATATTTGCTAAAATCATATCCAGCGGTTGCCCAAATGTTTGTGAACACCATGTAGGCTTCGAAGGCCTATTCTTAGACCACAGAACAGCGGTAACGGTATGCCCAATGCCACAGGATATTATATCAACAGTAAGTACTGTAGGTCGCCTTGCCTCGTCATGAATATTAAGGTGGCATTTGTGGTACAAGTGCAGAGCATTTAAATAGCGAGTTTATGTTTTCATTTGGAGCGATATGTTTTATTCACAATAACCCACTGAGCAGGGAGCAGGAATTATAATTATTGCATTCACAAATTATGGAAATGTCACAGTCTTTTCATTAAGAAAACGCAGAGAGGCAATAAATAAATAAATATTAGTTTATACTACACGCCCACAAAAATATAAATCTATACCTTTATACGAGCAATTCTTGTATATAAATTTATTTCTGTGATCTCAGCAACGGCTCTAACGATTTCGCTGAAATTTGGTATATGGGGGTTTTCGGGGGTAAACAATCGATCTAGATTAGTCTTATGTTTGGGAAAACGCGTGTTTTCGAGTTTTCATGCGTTTTTCTTTCGACACAGAATATGGTCGCTAATTTCGTTCTGCCGGCCACTATCTGTCTGGTCCAGTGGGTTAAGACGAGGACGGCAGGAAACGAGTGTTACGGGTTCAAATCCCGCTCGGTGACTTACTTTTGTTTTTTTTAAATGTTCAAGTTAGTATATATATGTCGGAGCGCGAGCGCCGTGCTACCCAGGATTATTGGAACTCTTAGCGCCATCTATTGAGTTGAGTCGTAACTATCAAGTCGGAAACGTCAAGTGGCTCACTTGGGTAAGGTCGACACAGCGAGTGTATAATCTGTGCAGCAAGCGATGACTTTGTCTATGAAATAGTTTGACAGTTAACAGATTTGATGTTTGTCAGTTTGACAGTTGACAGTCTTGACGTTTCCTGAGGCGGGAAAATGTGAAGAGCGCTTTTTGGGGGTAGTCTGTGGAACATTCTATTACCGTCAGCCGTAGTGAACGGTCGTTGATTTGAATTCGCCTCGCTGTGTCGAACTTGCCGCGTTTACCGACTTGAATCCGTGTGAATCTGTTCGATCATCCGTTATTTTGTGCTAGCTTGATGTTGATTGTAAGAATAGAGGTTGTGCATTGTAAAGAGACTATTATTTCGTGCTCGGCGATGAATAATCTTATCCTGACGACACCCCGCTCCCCCCCTGACTCCGTCATCAGAAGTGGGATGCAATCCAAACGTCCAACGAGGTGAGAGAAGTGAATCAAATGATATGAGGTGTGATAACGAGACACGTGCTACGGAAAATCAATGTGATCGACGAAAAATGGCGTCTATTATGGAGTAGTAAAATCGCAATTTTATGGCTTTGGAACAAGCTATGCGTGCGTCTACTTCGAGTGCCGATGTTCGTTCTTGAGTTTGACCCAGAGTGGAAAGATGAGCGCAACTATCAGCGCAGGCATGCGGTGATGGAATGACGGCAGTGATGCAACGGTGGCAGCACGATGGCGACGCAGTGGCGGGTGCAGCCAGCGTGGCGAATTTACAAGGTCACTTTATAAGGGTCAGTCGTAACAATTTTATTTTGATTTTATTTTACAACTGAAAAGTCACTAAGTAATTGTGTTGATTATGATTATGACAAAAAAAAATTGATCGGCGTAGAAAAAGAAAATTACAAAGAAAACAGTCCATATTGAGTCTCATTCTGTTTCAAAAGTATTCAAGGGAGTGAATTTAAATAAAATTAAAAGAGCTAAGTAATTTGTTGTTGGTGACATCATTCACGAGAATTGATATTGGAATTTAGGGCAAAAATAAGGAAATAGAAGGAAATCTTTCTTAGTAATGTCATATTCTGTGGTAATGTAATGTTAGCACTTTTCTGTTGTAATGTAACCACTTTTCTGTTTTAATTTACTGCTAACAGTTGGTAGATGCATCAATGTTTCTGAATATGTTTACTGTTGGTGTAGTGTTAGTACAATGTTGGTACATTGTTAGTGCACTGTAAGTACACCGTTAGTACTCTGTTAGTATACTGTTAGTACACTGTTAGTACACTGTTAGTACACTGTTAGTACACTGTTAGTACACTGTTAGTACACTGTTAGTACACTGTTAGTACACTGTTAGTACACTGTTAGTACACTGTTAGTACACTGTTAGTACACTGTTAGTACACTGTTAGTACACTGTTAGTACACTGTTAGTACACTGTTAGTACACTGTTAGTACACTGTTAGTACACTGTTAGTACACTGTTAGTACACTGTTAGTACACTGTTAGTACACTGTTAGTACACTGTTAGTACACTGTTAGTACACTGTTAGTACACTGTTAGTACACTGTTAGTACACTGTTAGTACACTGTTAGTACACTGTTAGTACACTGTTAGTACACTGTTAGTACACTGTTAGTACACTGTTAGTACACTGTTAGTACACTGTTAGTACACTGTTAGTACACTGTTAGTACACTGTTAGTACACTGTTAGTACACTGTTAGTACACTGTCAGTACACTTTTAGTCATAGTGTGGTGAATTTGAGTAAGCAGCTGTTGCTATGTAGGAATATGAATTCAGTTTAGTCACTAGTTCATTCATAATCATGAAATTAAAATTAGTTTCTGATTTAACAAAGTTTTTGTTTGAGTACCTATCTGGAAGTTGATTATCTTTAAAATGTGAGTAAACAAGGTTTTCGGAGCGCGTACTGTGTGTTTTCTTCTCCGTTTCAGCTATATGTACCAGAGGCATAGAATGCTGACAGCGATGGTGGTATAAAAAAAAGTGACTTCATAACCAAGCGGCGTGAGGCGGCACATCTTTGCAGTGTCTTCAACGGTGTGCGAGACGAGGTGGTGCAAGTAGACGACGACGTCACTATGTCTCGAGGATCTCTGCTTTCATCAGGTGATCAGATCAAAGTTTTGCTTTGTTTTTCTTACCGTAAAGTTATAATGCAGTCACGTCACGACTGAGTGGCAAGCATTTAGTCTTGGCGTTAACCGGATATAGGTGATGGTGATGAAGGCGATGATGATAGTCATAATGATGGTGACAATGTTGACTGAGTGATACTCACTGTATTATTGATTCTTAGCTGTTTAAAGTATTGGTTGATAATAGTACACCAAATAAGTGTTAGGTTAGGATGCCTGTCAGACGCCTGATGCCTTCAGGTTGTCTTGAAGGGTTAATTGACTATCAGACGCCGGAGGGAGGTTGTCTTGGGTCATTGTCAGACACCGGATAGAGGTTGTCTTGAAGTGTTAATTGTCAATTCACTATCAGACGCCGGAGTGAGGCTGTCTTGAGTCACTGTCAGACACCGGATGGAGGTTGTCTTGAGTCACTGTCAGACGCCTCATAGAGGTTGTCTTGAAGTGCTGGTTGACTATCAGACGCCGGATGGAGGTTGTCTTGAGTCATTGTCAGACGCCGGATGGAGGTTGTCTTGAAGTGCTAGTTGACTATCAGACGCCGGAAAGAGGTTGTCTTGAGTCACTCTCAGACGCCGGATGGAGGTTGTCTTGAGTCACTGTCAGACGCCGGATGGAGGTTGTAACTGTCAGACGCCGGATGAAGGTTGTCTCGAAGTGCTGTTTGACTATTAGAATAGAGTATAGAGATTGTCTTGAGTCATTGACTGATGCCGGATTGAGGCTGTCGACGCCGGATAGAAGTTGTCTTGAGTCATTGTCAGACGTCGGATGGCGGTTGTCTTGTCTTGCAGAAATTGACTATCAGACACCGGATAGCGGTTGTCTTGACTCACTATTAGGTACAGGTATAGTATCTTGTGTTTGATAGAGTTGACGGCTTCATAAGCCAGATGCACAAATTGTCAAGGGAAAAATTTTGACTTGTCAATTTTGATGATACTTGGTGCTGTTTGACAGATCATTACTCTTGATGGTACAAACGTTGTTTATTGACTGGATTGTTAATTTATTGTGAATGAAGAGCTGGAGTAATTGTGAATGATTTAAAGCTACTTACCAAGAAAAATTAAAAATTAATCAGAGCATTGTCAGATGGAAGATAAGTTAACATTTTGATGAAATTGAAATCATTGAGTTAAGGATTAAGAAAGAGACGTTCCCTAAACTTTGGTCAGGAAGGCCGAGTAGTAACACCATTTGCTGTCTGGTGCTGTTTGTCTCCAGGTATTCCACTGACTGCTTCACACGAGGACGTGTGAAATGTCAAGATGGCCGTGTCGGAGCGCGAGCGCCGTGCTACCCAGGATTATTGGAACTCTTAGCGCCATCTATTGAGTTGAGTCGTAACTATCAAGTCGGAAACGTCAAGTGGCTCACTTGGGTAAGGTCGACACAGCGAGTGTATAATCTGTGCAGCAAGCGATGACTTTGTCTATGAAATAGTTTGACAGTTAACAGATTTGATGTTTGTCAGTTTGACAGTTGACAGTCTTGACGTTTCCTGAGGCGGGAAAATGTGAAGAGCGCTTTTTGGGGGTAGTCTGTGGAACATTCTATTACCGTCAGCCGTAGTGAACGGTCGTTGATTTGAATTCGCCTCGCTGTGTCGAACTTGCCGCGTTTACCGACTTGAATCCGTGTGAATCTGTTCGATCATCCGTTATTTTGTGCTAGCTTGATGTTGATTGTAAGAATAGAGGTTGTGCATTGTAAAGAGACTATTATTTCGTGCTCGGCGATGAATAATCTTATCCTGACGACACCCCGCTCCCCCCCTGACTCCGTCATATATATATTTTAATTTTTATTGTTTTTAGACAAGTTTAAAACAATGTGGTTAATGTTTGAGATAACAATGTAGATCATCACCTAAACACCACCATATGACAATAAATAGCAATAACCGAGCAAAGCTCTGTCGTCCGGGTACTAAATCACTTCATAACGTGAAAAAAAAAGACTACAGAGAAATTACAAAAATTAAAACTTGAACTGTAATAGGTCCAGTCCTCTGAAGAACGTAGGCAATCTAGGTATCGCATAGATTCTATGCTACTGTCTTTCTTTATTAAGGTTCTAAACAGTTTCAAAACATAAAAATATTATCTCACTGACAACCGCTACCTCTTAGATTTTGCGTCTTGCAAATCGTTGCAATAATTTCATAGCTATCAAAGTCCCGTTGACCAACGAATAGCGACCACTGCGTCCCGAATGGGCCCGGTGACATCAGCAACGACGTGAAGACGACGTCGGGTCTAGAGCGAGGCGAGCCACGACTGGCAGAAGGCCACTATATGCGTGAAATGAGAAGATGGTATCATCTATTATGGCATAGGTAATCGTACATACACTGCGGTTTAAATTATTGCTCGAATAATAGCGTTATTAGCCTTATTATAAGCTTTTGTGGGATGACAAGTTAGTTCAGCTAACTTCCAAGATACCATGGACCCTGGGAGTCAATTTTTGAACTTATCATGGTCCTTTTCTGGTCAACACCCAAGCACGCACCGAACACTTAGAGAGGTAATCTATCTTTCGGTAAAAATGACTGTTTTCATGTGAAAACAAGATATTGTAAAGATATATCTCTACACAACATTCTTTTCAGATAATAGATTCACTCCTCATAATAACCACGTTAACACGTCTCACACGTTCGTGATGATTCATAATACGTTTAATTGAAAAATGTTCTCAATCAGTCGGAACAGTGCAGGGGGTCTATTACGAAAAGTTTAATGCGATACACGCAGCTGCGTCCGTGCTTCGTTTTGATTGTTTCCTATTACAAATCACTTTCGTATGCGATATTGCGAAGTTATTGCATGAGTTTGACAGTTTTTCTCTAGTGTATCGGACATCGTTTGTTTAGTAGTCTATGAACACCGGTAGCCAAATTCAAAATGTTTGTTATAACTACAACCAGCGAACTGCGGACGATTATCGTGACCAAGTGACTGCGTTACGCAATTGCGTACGTTATTTTCGTAATAGGCCCCCAGTTTCTCAAGATATCGGCGCAAGCGCAGACGACGCGGCGCGTGAAAATGCACGAATGTTCAGCTTATAAACGTGGTCATCCTAAAAAAAAATCCCTGTGAATGTGGAACCTCGTGACCAGATAAAAATTGCATCTAGTAAGTAGATAAAGTCAATCTGAATTCGAAGAAGAGAAGAGACTTCGTGAGTCGTGATTGATAAAAGCGATTATTGTAAAAAGTATCAAAAGAAAATAATCTTTGTTGAATCATAAATCACAGAACACACGGATTAGCATAGGCTCTTATTTGCAGTATGTCTGTTACAAATGGCACAACTATGCATTTGTTGTTGTTCATTTACTTATTTGTAAATTAATTTTGTACAATTTTAGAAAAATAACTTCCATCTACGATTCTGCGGAATCACGTACAAACTGCGAAAAAATTTTTCATTTGTTTCGATCTTTTTTCTGCACACCGTTATAAAGAAAGTAAAAAGAAAATCTTACTCTTCGCATGTTTTTTTTGCTCTACCTGTCGATATTAGTTGAACAAAAAGAAATTAGAGTAAATCGCTTTTCTGACTGGAAAGTCTTCTATACAGTGCGATTAATTTGACAATGTATGGCAAATAGAAAATTTTACAGATTAAAATACGTTCGTTTTGTACTGCAAGCGTTCTGAAGTTGCTAAAGATCTCTGTCTATTGTCAATTTAATCGCGTTGTATGTTATCCTATCACAATCTCGAATTACTACATAGTTATCTCACAGTCATCAGCTGATGGCGCAGATTAACATCATGTAGACATGCGCGGGCGCAGCGGCTCAATTACACGTCGGCACGACACCACTTACCCTCCATCTTGTTTCCCATCCATGTGAACATGCTGCGAATTATTTCACGTCCCTATAATGTGACAATAAATTTGTCCTTGAGCCATAACGCACTACGAGGTGGTCCGTCTAGTCCAGTGGGGCTCAATAATTTTATTCTGCGTTCTCTACAAGAAAGACCTTAAACACGCGTACCCCTTATAACAGGAATAATAAATAAGAAATTGAGACCTGCACGCGTAGCATGACCAACATCGAGATAAGATTCGACTCAGAGAACAATGGCTTGTCTACACCGAAATGTCACTTTTGTCGGGTTGAGATCGAGATACTCATGCTCGCATTTAGAACTAGTAGACTCGTATTGTTCTTTGTCGTGGCCTAATGTCAAAAGTCGACAAACACGAGCTTTTCTCTTCAACTGACATTAATTTGACAGTTGAATCAGAGAAACTTGTCTACCACCCTTTGAGTAGTCGAGAAGGTCGAGAAAGAATCACAGACTAATAAGAAGATTTGAAATAGTTTTCTACGTATTTTATTTTATATGAATCTTAATTTCGCAATAAAAATAAATCTAAATTATCCGTGTTTATATTTTATTGCTTAAAAACTTAAATTAAAATTATTTTCATACGTTGATTTTAATATTTCGTAATTTTCTCGTCATTTTACACAGATTACTAAATTAACAATTTCGTTAGTAGTCTGTGTTATCTTTTCAAAATACTCTCAATAAAAGAAAGGCAAACGAATTTATATCCATACAGAGCTATATTTAATTAGTTTTAAGAGTTTAGCGTTGTGAAATCTATAGAAAGGAACGGTGCTTTATGAGAAATAAAGTAATTATTTTCTATTGGCAATATTATTCTTCTCGAACTCGAGAGAGCTTGTCTACGGAAGAGAACGCTTTCTTGAGTGCCTCTTTATCTTAGAACTTATAAAAAAAATGAGAATCATGTTTAAACTAAATTATTTCGGATCAAATTAGATAATTTTGACGTTTATCGGTGTTGAAATAAAAAGATTACTTTTAAAATTATTTTTTTTTATTAAAAGACATTAAAAGGTTTCGAAATTCTGAGAACGAGTCCCACCTGTCTGTCAAACTGTGCTCAGCAATCGAGAAGGTCGAGACGACAAGTCTTCGTAGACAAGAGTCTCGTTTGCTCATGCTACGCGTGCAGCTGTATTCTATCATGGAGATGAGATTGCTGTGCACCCGTTCATGCAACCTCGCGTACCTTTGGGGGTAAGCGTACCACTAATTGAGAAACACTAGTCTAGTCTGTTTTGATAGGTGCGTCTTATTTATGCGCAAATCTGCATTGACCTATCATTATAGTACATATCATAATGTAGAAACTTGAAGGTCTTCCTCCTCGTAGATAACCTGCAGGAATTCCACAAGTCTAGAATTGGCTAGGAATTTAGACATGCGTGAATTTGCCTCGGCAATTAGACATGCGCGGCGTGGGCGCATGCGCAGATGAGATTTGACAATGTTTTGATATTTGCCCTATTTTGAAAGTTAATCAAACCGTGGATCTAATCGAAAAATCAATCAAGGATCTTCTATATCAATAGAAGTATATTTAACTTTTACTTTTTACATACCTACTTACTTACAGTTTTCCAGCCACCATTTACATATTTTTCATGTGTTTTCATAATAATGACGATTCAAAATTTTGAAGCGTTTAATTCAAATTTTGTCATAGTTTAGGATTCCTATTAATTATGATTTATTAAAGCACTTTGAATTAACATTACTAATGAACGAACTGATGACTCTATTCATTAAAATATTTGATACGATAACTTGATAGAAATGACCTCATTAATCAAAATACCCAATCAGTATCTCTTGTCAGAGGATTCGAGTTTTTTATCAATTAGCCGACGTAGTAAAAACTTGTTTATCACAACCTTCTGATTAGCCTGCGCCCACGCACCTCCCTATAAGGCCGGATGACATAACCTGGACCGTATAACATACCAGATACCACCATTGTTATAATTTTCCGGATGGACACACGGCATTATGACGCCCCGAAACAAATTGAAGAAAAACAAAAATAATCTTCCAAGCTACAGAAAATAATGTCACTTGTAGTAAGTAAGTAAGTATTCAACCTAGAATGAGGTTATTGCACGAGCGAGGCGTAGGCGGTATGTTATTAAAACTAAACTTGCTCATTCACAGTCTATTTACAAATAAATAAACAGCGTATGAGTTCGTAATAGTAATGTAATTCGTAATTTGAATCTATTTGAGTCAGTCGCATTGGTAATTAAAATTTTCAAAAGTTGCCCTCGAGCACAGAATAACTTAAAATGCTACCAGTAGCTGTAAGCATTGGACGTATTTATTTAAAGAAACAATAGGTATAGATAAGCTCTCGATATATATCTGTGAGATAAGCGATTGAAGTTATACCACAGAATAAATAATAGTACTGTTATACCAATGGGAATGGGAATTACGAGACGCGAGTGCCAGTTAATTTTACGACAATCTCCCACTTGCGGCGATAGATGTGGTTTATTGTACATTACGTGCCCACGAGTGCATCCAACTCGCATGCATCTAGATAGCTCGTCCATACGATTCGGAGAAACTCGTAAAATCGCAATTTCGCGCCGCTCACACGACGCAACAGATAAGACCATTAAGGTGTAAATTCATAAATCCATGGATTTAAGACTTCTTAGCCGTGAATTACTTAGTTACCTATTTTCCCGACGTTTCTATCGAGTTGCATCGGCCGTGGTCACGGGCTGACTGACTGCCGTGAATTAATTTTAGGACATTGTCATCTAGGTAAGTCTTAAACGTTTTTTCATTTTAATCGACAAGAACTTGTAATACCGTCACTGTAGTCATGTTACTTACCGATGGTCTTGTTGATCCAGTCGGCCAGGTCCTCCTGCAGCGGGAACAGCTGTCTGGCCTGGGAGTACAGGATCTTCTCGCGGTAGAACTCCTCGTCGTCATCGCAGGGCGTCTGCGCGGCCAGCGCGCAGTCCGCCCGCTCGAAGCTGCTGCTCATCTTCCTGGTGGTAACAAATTGATTGTTAATAGTGAGCGTTTAGGAGCTTGGTGGCGCAGTGGTTTAGCGCCTGACCCTGCGATTGCGGAGGCTAAGCAAATTTCGCAAGGGTCATAGGATGGGTGACCAAAAATTAAGTCTCTCGTGCTTCGGAAGGCACATTAAGCAGTTGGTCCTGGGTGCACTTGCAGTCATTAATACCCATGAATCCGCGTTTGGCCTGCGTGGTGGGTTATGGCCCATCCTCCTTATTCACCCATGATAAGGATGGCTTGTGCCCCAGCAGCGGGGACATTAAAATGGCTGATGTCGATAGTGAGTCTTTGAGTCAATCATGGGACAGAAAGTGTAATAAACAAACATAAGTGATCACCTATCACGTTGTTTAAGAAATCCTAATGGCATCTTAAATCGAAAAGACTGCGGTTTGCACCTTCAAACCTAATTCCGATCTCCGAGTAGACATAGATTGTTGCCTATTTACCCTAAAGATGATTGTTGTTTGAATTGAAAACAAGTACCGACGTAAAGCTAAGCATTGATAAAATCTAACTATGCCGATGTATAGGTAAAAATCTATCTAAAATTAACTTAAATGAAGATCTTGACCGGAAGTTTCCCAAACTACTTGGACTTATTAACGCCAATAATTTTCGCACTGATGGACTTAACTTAAATGGCGTTAACCCTAAGGTTAATACTAATGTGACCTCAGCATAAATGACGAATGAATACCTGTTAACAACAACATCCTGGTGTCCAATATGTCTCTCCTCTTTCTTTTCCTCGTCCTTCTCGAAGGTGTTGCGCACGTACTCGAAGGCGGTGGTGCGCTCGAACGCGTTGAAGATGCGGTCGAAATGGCCGCTGAGGGGGCGGTCGAAGTCGGGGCCCGGGGTCGACACGGGGCCCCACGACGCGCGGCTGCCGATGGCCGTAGGCCCGCACCGGTACAACGCCATGCCGACCACCCTGCAACAATAAAAATAGATGGTGAAACAAAGAAATACGACTTTCTCAATTGAGTGATTTAGGTTTTGTGATTAATTGGCTTAGGAAATCTAATCATTGACTAAGCAAATGTTTTTTTTTACCACTAGAAGCTAGCTACTACTTAAGTAGTAAAAAATACCCACGCTACCTACCACGTATTACGCTGTAGTCTAGATCTGGGGTCTCCAAACTACGGCCCGCGGGCCAGCTCCGGCCCGCGAGCACCAACAATCCGGCCCGCGAAAGGAGGCAAGATCGTACCAACAATACTTACAGCAATATTTACCTACAGTATGTTGATACGATGAGCTAGCTAGATCCTGGCCCTTGGGACTTCGTGGAGGAGTTAGTCTGGCCCTTATGCTAAAAAGTTTGGAGACCCATGGTCTAGATTATGTCTTTGTGGTTAGTAGTTTAAGATGCAAAAAAATTGTGCACTGTACATAACTAGGAACTTTAATAATTCGATATTTGAATGCTGTAAGCGTCATTCGTTCTTTTATTAAAAGATTTTTACTGCTTGATTGATAGGTCATTTACTGCCCGTCTTAAAAAATAATTTTATCAATCAAGCAATTTAAATGAAAATGACTACCGCGACCAGTCTTATTATGGTTACTGCACAAGTAATTTGAGTCGTTATAAATTTTTATTAATGGTTTTACGACAGTGACATCACTTGTAACGATCTTGTTAATGAGTGTCGTTCAGTTTCATTTTGTTCGCGACCTTCGAGTGTTGGGTCTCAAATAATTTGCATGTCTAAACAAGGGCTTTGTTGTTAAACGTCCTCCTTTTGAAGCCATCAAAACTAATGAAGAAGACGATGGTTTGACGGCCGGTAATTATGACATAAAGCCGGCTGTGTCATGGGCGTGCTGTGCTTCGTAGTGGCAGGCCAGCATTTTAAACGTAAACTTGTTCGGTCGAACGAAATGCAGGAGGATAATAAATCTAGGGTAAGGAATAAATCAAACCTCATACTCTATGGAGGCTTTAATAGCAGTCAAACACTTATACACATTTTTGATTAGGAAATAAAACAATAATAAAATAAACATTACAATTCACCTCTCTCAAGAGTATTGACCGCATAAACTTGTGAACTAGAACAGCCATGGGAACGACAAAGTTATCTCCAGGTACCCACCATGGGTGTCCTGAGTTTATGGCTGCGCACGAGTCGGCTAGATCAAGGCATGCCCTTACTCGGCGAGCACGTGACGCGGTCGCGGGATCCGGCTTGTGTTGTGCGATTGCACCGCACGAATCCGCTGAAATGCCGCATTCGACGCGCTCCGACGCCCGACTGTCGTGTGTGGTCACACAACATCACCATTTTACATAATACTCTTTGTATATAAAGAATTGTTTGGAAGTGACTTATGACCATCTTAAACCGCCGTAACGTGATGGCGTGTAAAAACGAAAAGTATCTGCAGTCTGAATTGTATGGTCATATAAATAAATCAAGTTATGTAAGTATTCAACAAGAAACGTGTTCAGTTGGGACCTAGAGAATAAACATTAAGCATAAGAATATATACAATAAGAATATACATCGTTAATTTTTAATACATCTAAATGGGTATTTCAGACCACGTTTCTGAATATGAACGCGCAGCTTAAAGTTAAAAATTAATAGTTTGAAAATATCGGAAAAGAATCTTGATTAATCGGCAAACTCACAAAAATAGCAAGACACGTGCGTAGATTCATTATTTTCATTATTTACGTAAGTAAACAAGATAGTCTCTTTTGATTATGCGCATGTAATTCTATGAATGGGCTTTAAATCCAGAAATCAGTAAAATTTTGGGAAATAAACAAACCTCAATATCTTGAGTTGACCAATTGTTAAATATTGAAACTTTTCACTGTAATACTCGATTAGAATAGGGAAAAGATACACTCATTTCATTTTTAGATATACTTAAAAATTAACCGTGTATGTGTGATAGTACTTTACTAACCTTTAAGTTCGGAGATATATTATTATTCTTGATGGTTTAAACTTAAAACGATATCAAACTAAGCATCTTTAGCTGTACCATCTCTACGAGTTGTGAAGCTGGAAAATGAATCTAATTCCGTAATCAGGATATACAACGGCGCAACTTTGTCTAAGGTTCGCCGGAGCTCGCATGACCACACAAAGAATGTTGAGGTTCAAATGCACTGAAACAACGACAGTGGACACAACCCGAGGTCAGATTACGAAGTCTTTTGTAACCTTTAATAACAAGACCTTTAAGAGACGTTATTTTTGAGAATCAAATCGTCTAGGTACGTCTGTACTTTAATAACAAGAACTTTACGAGACGTTATTTTTGAGAATCAATGTATATATTTATTTACTGACTCTTAACATCTCTACAGACCTATAAGACAAAACTTGTTTGAAGGTCTGGACCTCTGGAGCCAAATTAGAACGTTCATCTTTGACATCAGCTTTAGCGCTACTGTTTTTTCTAAGGACAAAAAAATTTAACAAATGTGATGTGAATTGAATATTGTTGGTCTGGTCACATAACTTTTTTCGTTGTTCTAATAATATTGCAGCCCATATTTCGGTTTAATGACATGAAACATAGATCATGGTACTTTAATTTGATTACAAGTAGACGTCACGCAGCTCCGCAGTGGGACGACCAGGCACGGCACAACACGGAACCAATATAAAAATCGATGCCACACAATTGGGACAACATTTTGCATATTACCTTCAAGAGTATGCAAGGAAATGTTGTCCTTGTTTTTTTGCTGCAAGAGTCTAGAGTCGTAATAAAGAAGGGCATGTGACCGCACGCGATCTGCTTTCGCGGTTTTCCTAGGGAAGACGTGGAGCGACAGCATTGCGTTAGGCTTCGCTGCGGTTTGGCACTTATCGATCGTTCCACTTTCTTCGAAAAGAGGGACAGAGTCAGGGAAGGCATACCTGAATAGGTAATCAGCTGTTGCTGGTATTGCGCCGAAGTCGCAATACGCTGAGCCAGACGATAGAAAGTTGATAAAAATTTTGCATTTTTCTGATGACTGGTACAGTATCATGTCAGGATCATAAATAATTCGAATCCAATTATCAGTCGAGCATGACAATGCTCGCATTTTAAATGAAACTCACAACATAGCAGAGATTCTAGATAAACTATTAATGAACATGATCATAGATATAATGTCGAGACGAAACAGAAATGAAACTGCGTTCTATTTTAGATAAGATAAAAGTGTAAGTTAATTATAACGGCGAACAAATGCTAAAGTGGACGTTTTACTCCAATTTATTAGCCGAAATTCCCCAAACTGGTGATTGATTAAGCCAAGCTAGTGATCGCGAGAGGCGGCTCGCCCTGGCGTCGAAAGTAGTCTACACATACTGCCCTGATGAGAAACTTGTAGAAAAGCAGGCGCAGTCAAGCTTCATGCCTACACTCGTAACCTGCGTCAAAATATGTCCTTTGATAGTTAGACTCTTGAAACCCTATTAAATGAGATAGTATTGTGAATTGATCTGATAATATTATCAGTGACGGATATGAAACAAATTTTGCCATTATAATATTTCAAATTGTTGAAGCAGAGCTCCTTGAAAATGTAACTGAAATGGAGAAATCAGCCAGTGGCTAAATAAAGGAACTGACTTGTCCATCAATCAAGTGTCACATCTGTCAATAACTAACTACTCCCAAAGCCCTACGGAATGACGCGAGCGAGCCCACGCGCCCACAATAGGTCAAGTTGAGCCAGCGCAGAAACGTCTGCTTAAGAAAATCCAGAGAACCGAAACAAATTTGTTGATATGCACTGCTGTGAGGGAACTAGACGTGAATGAATGAATGAATGAATTAACACTTTATTGTTCACCATAATAAATACATACATGGACAATACAAAAGTGGAACAATATTGGCGGCCTTATCGCTGAAAAGCAATTTCTTCCAGGCAACCATTTATTTACACAGAACAGAAAGAAAAATAAGGAATGGGCAGTTTATGGTGTTTTAAAAGTAGGAGCAAAAACGTTCATTAATATAATTTTAACCTAATTTAAGAATACAATATTTACACAAATCTATACTTATATAATTTATATATGTATGTATAATATATATAAATATATAATAATAATAATATAGTTAAACATAATTTATATAACAAAATGCTATATAATACAATAAATATCGTTTCGACAAACAAACTTAAAGGATAGAGTAAAAATAAATACTATGACGGCAAAGACAGATAATGTTCTTTAACTTGGCGTTTAAAACTCTCTATAGATTGAGCATGCTTTATTTCGTTCGGCAGTTCATTCCACAAACGAGCAGCTTGGACAGTAAAGGATTTGCCAAAGAATTTAGTGGAGTGCCTGGGTATCTCCAATATCAAGTTCTCTGATGATCTTAAAACTCGCGAGTGGGTGTCATGCAGGTAACGGAAATGTGCCTTAAGATATGGCGGAAAACGAGGATTGAATAGAATATTGTATAGTAGGGTGACAATGTGCGCATTCCGGCGAAGACGAATTGGCAACCACTTGAGTTTGACACGGAAAGCGGACACGTGATCATATTTTCTTAGCCCAAATATGAATCTTATACTGAAATTCTGGAGTCGCTCAAGTTTATTCAGTTGCTCCTCTGTAAGGTCCAGATAGCTAGCATCGGCGTAGTCTAAGATGGGTAGAAGAAGAGATTGTGCTAGCGCAGTTTTAGTGGCTATGGGAAGAAAATTGCGTAACCTTCTTAAGGAACCAGCTGCTGCAAACATTTTACGACTTACTTCTTTTATTTGAGGTCCCCACGTAAGATTTTTGTCAACTAACACACCCAAATTTTTTACGCAATCACTAGGAGTCAGGGTAACACCATCAAATTTAAAAACAGGTAAATTTGACCAGATGATTCTATTTGTGTACGTGGAGCTGCCAATGACAATAATTTGGGTCTTGGAAGGATTAACTTTTAGTCCATATGACCTGCTCCAGTCACAAATCGTAGCAAGATCGTTGTTAATAATGTTAATAGCTCGCTCAAGTTGATCGATCGACGCTTGTGTATATATTTGCAAATCATCTGCATAAAGGTGGTAGGATGAAACTAATAATGATGAAATGGAATTGATGAAAATAGAGAAAAGTAGTGGAGACAGCACGCCACCCTGTGGTACACCAGCAGTGATATCACACCAATTGGAAAAGGTTTCCTCAATGCGAACACGCTGCCGGCGTCCGGACAGGTAACTACGAAACCAGTCAATCATCGTTGGAGATATGTTAATAGAGCGAAGTATTGCCAGCAGGATATCGAAGTCAACGGAATTAAAAGCATTGCTAAAATCTAGCAAGGCAAGGATCGTTACTTTACTACTATCCATTCCTGACCTAATATCGTCTGTGACGTTCACTAACGCTGTGGTAGTGCTATGCCCTGGACGGAACCCGGATTGATATGGATTAAGGAGTTGGTTGCTAAGAAGGAAAGTGGACAGTTGAGAATGGACAAGGCGTTCAAGAACTTTTGAAAGAAAAGGTAAAATAGATATAGGCCTATAGTCCGCGAAGGATGATGGTTTAGAGTTTTTAGGCAGCGGGGTAACGTGAGCATCTTTCCAAGCAGATGGAAAGACACCAGTAGTAATAGAGTGATTAAGTATGTGCGTGATAATAGGAAGGATTTCATCAAGAATAGGGAGTATCATTTTCCGGCCGATGCAGTCACCACCAACAGCATTAGAGGTGATGGACATAATACTCTTCTTAACATCACAATCAGTGAATTGACGCAGAAAAAAGGATGAGTAATCTGGGCACGGGAGAGATGAAAGAAAATTCAAAGTATCAACTTTGGTTGTTGAGTCGAAGTTATGCGAGGAAGTAAAATGTTGGTTCAGCGAGTTAATATCTAAATTTTTTGAAAGTGAGGTTTGACGTTGTTTACCAATGCCCAAAGATCTTAGGAATTTCCAGACTTTTGCCGGATCGTCATTATCAACCGATTTATGGATATGTTGGCGTTGCGCATTTCTACACACCTTATTGCAGCGATTGCGAGCTTTGACGTATTTTTCCCAGTTGTAAGGAGTGGGGCGACGTTTATACCTAGCTTTGGCAATATTTTTTAAATCTGAAATACGTTTGATGTCGTCGGTGAGCCATGGTGATGGACGGTGCTTCATTTTGACAGGACGCAGAGGAGCATGAAAGTCGAACAACATGATGATCGTTAACATAAAAAGTTTAAGTTTACCGTCAACGGAATCACAGTTAAATAGCTGAGACCAGTCCGTATTAACGACATCCTCCTTCAGATTTTCTACGTTAATACCACTAAAATTGCGCTGCATTAAAACTTTGGGCTTTGCCTTTGGAGGGCGAGACTTGTACGAGACATAAATTAAGTCATGATATGAGAAGGCATCAGCTGGAAATTGACCATGCTTTGCGATATGTTGGGAGGAAGAGACTATAATAAGGTCTAGAAGTGAAGGTGTACAATTTGGAAAATTATGAGTGGCATTTAATGGGGGGAGAAATAAGTTATTAGACTGTACAATAGACAGAAGATTAGCCGATCGGGAGTCGTTTTTGAGAAGGCAAGTGTTGAAATCTCCCATTAAAATAGTATGACTGTAAGAGGGACAGAGAAGTTCTATTTTACTTTCGAGTGAAGAAAAGAAGTTAAAACGAGAGGAAGGGCAGTAGTAAACACCGAGAAGTATTTTTGACTGGCGCAGGCTAACCTCCAGGAAAAGATGCTCACCAGCATCTCGCGGTGGCGGTTGTGGTGACATGTCAACCACAGTAAAAGGTATATGTGAACGGAGATAAATGGCGACACCGCCCCCACCCCCCACCGTACGATCATTCCTTATTAGGTTAAAGCCTGGCAATGAATAGGAAACGGAAGGTAAACATGGCTTAAGCCATGACTCAGATACAAGTATGGCATGGATATTCTTACAGTCAAAATTTGCCAGCATATCAGAAAAATGAGCCGGAATGCTTTGAGCATTTATATGAACTACGTTGAAGTTTTTTGAAACATCAGAGAAACATGAGTCTAGAGATTCGGATAAGGTAGGGATGCTAGCGAAACTATCATTTAAGCTACTATTTGCCGATAAAAAACTATCATCTTCATCAGTCGACGACATTTATAATATTATAGATAAATAATAATAACAATAGAATATATATATAATAAAAACCAATAATATAATATAATTATATGTATGTATATAATATAACACTAATGTTAATTGAACAATGAAAAACAACAATAAAACACCATTAACCACCCGCAAGTGCTTAGATACTAACTAGATTTAAAAATTTAAGTTTAAAACAGTAAAACGCGAACACAACAAAACACAGGGACAGGAACGGATCGTTGCAAAGTGCATTCACACCAACCGCAAAGCCACCGACCACCACGGTACATATTTTAAGAATGGAAATTAATTTGATAAAAAGTTAATTTTTATTCTGTGGCCAAAATGAATCACGGTGACCGATGACTCAGCGATTAGTCCACCGGAACGCACCCAGTGATTGACTTTGACATAACGTGACGTGAGTGTGAGTGACACAAAACGAGACAACAAAATACCTACTAACTAAATAAAACAGTGAAAAAAAAAGCAAATAGTAAGTACAAAGTGATGTGATCTGGCAAAGTTAATGATTAAAGAAGGTAGAATGATTACAGTAGTGATAAGCAACAAATTACTTCTTCGTGGCTGCAGCCCGCCTTGTCTTCAAAGCTGGCCCAGAGGGCGGAGCGGCAGGTTTTGCTGGTCCAAGCTCCAACGAATGAACTTCGGCTATGCTGGTGATGCGAGATCTAGTGTTGTTGGGGCCGAGAACATAAATAATGCCATCCCGAGTCCAACAACTACTGAGACCGAATTTTTCTCGCGCTGCCATGAATACACTGTGCCGGGAATGCGTTAAAAATTCCGACAAAGTTGTGCCTGTGCCCTTTAACTTGCCTTTTCCAAACCAGACCTTGTCTCGTGTGTCGACCTGGTAAAATTTCACTATGATGGGACGAGGTTTCTGCTTTGAAGTGCCAGTACGGCCCAATCTATGGCACCGCTTGATATCACTTGGTGTGAAACCCTCTATCTTGAGGTTATTTGTGATGACCTTCGCCACCAGATGGGAGGCGTCTTCCTGATCTTGCTCTGGCACACCATGAAACATTAGAATCTTTCTACGGCCCTGCATTTCGATCTTATCAACTGTTTTAGCAAGTATGTGAATCTGTGATTGTAGCCCGTTGAGTGATCCTAAGATAAAGGTCTTAAATGCAGCAAAGTCTGTGGCCAAACCTGTGATACTTGCTGACGGAGTTTTCTGCAGTTCAGCCTCGAAGCTAGCCATTCTGCTCTCGAACGTTTCCATAAGCCCCAGAAGTGTGTTTTGAACTTGATCCATTGTGAAGTGAACACTGGAGTTACTGCAGTTATGTAGGAGATAACACTTGTGCGGGTGGGTAATAGTGTTAGCTATTAGTTTTTGTCATAAAATTTAACTTTTGAATAATATTTGTGTAAATATGGATTTCCAAATGTAGCGTATTTGAATTAACAACTTCTTTCACCAACTACCCGCAGCCGAAAAAACGTGTCAAACATCTCTGCAGTAAACGCAGCTATGTATGTCGTTCCCTGCAACGCTTCATTCCCTTTTTTGGTTTATTAGTAGTGGCTGCTTACATGCCATTCATAAGTTCTGGCTTGAAGTAACGAGGTCGACGGAGATGGATGAAGCTGTTGACTCTACAAGAGCACTATGGGCGAGAAAAAAGGTATTTCAAGATTTCCAAGTAAAAACTTTTGACGCTAAGTGCGACTTGATTGATCCAAACACGTTCGTAGCTTTTGCGCCGATTATGTACCTAGTTATTTTGTTTATTTTGCAGGCGAGTGCACTTATGCAGGTACGGGCTAAGTTTTTATTCCCTTGTTTAGCGTCATTTAGTAATTTGCTTTATTTAATCGAACAGTGTAGAGAAATTGATTGAAGTGGTAGTTTTTAATTATCACTTGAACCGATTGAAGCATAATTTGGTTGAATAAGGTTACTGAAAAACAGAAATACACCTTACTTGACTGGTTCAGCATCCATGTCAACTACAATCTTTCTCCAAAACTGCATAGCACATTATTGCAGAATTATATGCGCACGCGCAGGAGTGCATTGCTCCCGGTCGGGCTGACTTGCCTTAATAGGATAATCGCATTCAACTCCGGCGCAACAGCTCTCCAGACTTATTTGAAATTCAAAGCGTTAAGAGTCACATAGAACATTACGCGACAGAAAATTACGTCAATCTGTCCATTTGTATCAATCAAATGGCATAAAAACTTTAATAGGAATCATTTAACTGGTCTTTTATAAAAGGCATCTTCGGCAAAAAATGTCAGAATTAATTTTACCGCATTATTATTATTATTGAGCGAGCATTAAAAATACATGAAATATGTCTTTATTTATAAGAATCCGAGCCTAAGTTTTTTTAAAAGTAAAATAATGCTAATATTCTATTAGTATTGTCTCAAATTGTCATCCACGAAAAAAAATATCTATGTAGTTTAGGATAAATTCAAGAGGCTCAAGATTCCAAGAGAGATAATATATTTGGGTCGAAATCCGGCGAATTGAAGGAATTGATCGTTGATTAAATAGAAAACGCTTTATTCATAGGTATTTCTGTACGCCATATAGCGCTAAAACCCTAGATCTATGATAGTTTAACCCAATTCCTTGGCACTGCACATACACCGTTAATATAATTGCCGTTCGAGGATTGACAATCGGGTCTTCGCACGCAACCAGATCATTTCTACGACTTTACTGGTAAATAGAAATCTGCGACCGCTTCTGTTTATGTACATTATCGACGTTAAGCGTACTTAATTGGAAAGTTTGTTGTTTAATGCTCATACCCAAAATATTATTATAGTTCTTGCAAAATTTCTGAATCTGCGGCGTCTGTGGTTGTATTAGGTACGTTTTGATTTTAAGATATTTAAGCTCTCCCTGTCATTTCATCTTGTTCTCTCGTATTCCTGTTCAGATTATCACAGTAATAGATAAGATCTTTCATTGAACTTTGTAAAAATAACCAATACACTTATATCAAGATGAGAAGCTTTCAACATAAGTGCTCCTTCGTTAGTCTGCGCTGAGTCGTCGACCCAGGAAGCCAGCCCAAGCCATGGCTCAGATGCTATCAGATCGCTTGGTGCCGGAGGAAATGGCTAGTTATGCGCATAAGCAGGAAGATTGTCTCTGAGGAAATGTTCGGCAACTTGACGTACAAATTAGCTGTCAGTTATTGTTTGTTGTCCACAGTTGTGTTACTTACTTGTGATTGGATTTATCATTTCCGAGGATTTTTATCCCAGGAAATCTCCTCGATCCCCTTGTGATCGTCTGATTGATTGGACGTCAAATCTTGCTTGAATAATATTTATATCAGATATTTTCTAATACTCCTAGAACTCCCGCATTAACGTATTTAAATCGATTTCTTTAATTCAGATTATGGAATCTTTAAGAGTTTAAGATATTGCCATAAACACCTTAACATTAACTTTATATGGCGGCGTAAGCACAGGCAAGAAATTTGAATGAAATCTTAAGCTAGGTACCTACTACAATATAAAAATTCAATCAAAACACTAAATTAAATCACCTCCTACCTAGCTAGAATATAAAATCAAAACAGGAAACTGGGCTATCTTCTGAGCAACATTATCAACGTAGTAAATGTAGAAAAGTCATGATTTTTTACGAACTGTCTAGGAATACAAAACAAGTTTTACTTTCATCTTGAAATATACGTACGTACTTTAGCGTTACGTCTATTACGTCACGCTAATTACTTCAAGAGCTATATCGCTGTCATTCAGCACATGTTTACATGCGGAGTGAGATTGTCCATTAACTTCCTACAAAGTGCCGTGACGACCTACAAAATTAGCCGCTGGTCTAGTTACAGTTTAGAGTTTAGGACTAACTTCCTCCATAATCATGATGAACTGCGAACGTATCCCGTTCGCCGTAAATTGCATAATTTGGCCGAATAACGCCGCATCCTCTTTGAACAAGATAACAAGAACAAAATATGTTATTGTCTTGTTCAAATTAACAAAGTGCTACCTAGGTACCTACCTAATCCTTGAAATGGTTCTATCTGCACTCATGCTAAAAAAAATCCTCTTTATGAGGTTCTGAAACAGTTTGCTTACTTTCAACATTAAAACAACCAGTGTCATAGTAACCATAACTGATAAGACTCCTAGAAAACGAGTGGCTGATCGCGCCCCCCGCGCCCGTGAAACCCACATTCGTGTTTTAATACCCCTCATTATACTACAGTATTTGTTAAACTGTGCTACAGTTGCATAAATAACTATTAAACTATTTTAAGTAGACCTATTATTAAAAAAAATGAAACGAAGTTTTTTCTGGAAGAACAAATACCAAAGGAAGAAAGTAAGCTATCTGTAAAGAAATGTAAGTCTGAAAACTGAAAATTGCCTCATCGTTAAGAATGTTTTTTAGAAATCTCCTATAAAATGTATATTATCTGATTAAAGTATTAATTCATATCAACATAATAACATTAATACCGTTGTACAAACAGTAGTTAAGTACTGTTAATATCACATACGTAATCATGAGCTCATCGTTAAAGACTATGGGAAGATTATATTGACTGACCTTAATTTGCTGTGCTTTAATGTTACTTATTAAACACTAAGTTCAAGTCAGCTAAACTACATTGTTACTTACAATGCCATTCATTTAACAATGTACAACATAAGTGACTAACTTCAGAGCACTTGTGGTACAAAACGACATATTTTAACATTTTTAACCTGTTTTCTCTTTGTCATACATTCTCGAGTGAAGTTGCAGCGCATCACTGTCTATTGTCAATTTAATCGCATTGTACTTGTACATACGTGTAATTCTTTTAGCTAGGTTCTCTTCTACGCAATCTTGTATTATACACTACACTAGCAACCCTCAACCTCAACGAAACCTCAACTAAACACCTAACCTTCCTCTATCATTTGGTGAACACCGCATGAAAATCCGTTCGTAGTAGTAGTTTTTGAGTATACCGCGATCAGGCAGACAGACAGACGCGGCGAGGGACTTTGTTTTATAATACATATGTACTGATATTACCATATTTCTACTGAGACGGTATTAAATTACAAACGTTACCAAAAGATCTTTGTTTACTTCATATAACTTAACAATAGGTATTCAGCTAATGTAACTAATCTTTCTAACATCCATCAAGAATTCATTATTTATATTCATAAGCTCGTATTGGTAAAAATATTGGTTGTGCGTAAGCGATAAAAAGATAAAAATTAAATGGACTGTATAATTTAGGATAAGAAAGCTATTCTGAAATTCAATAGTTACGCGATCAGTCGACAAAAAAGGTTGTGAAGGAAAATTTGGCACCTGGATAGAGGGCGGGAAGCTGCAGCCGCTGGTTGAGGTGTCGTTGGAGGGCCCTCGGTTCTGCAGGTTTTCTCACTTCACTGCACCGTTCACAATTAACAGTTTGCTGAATGTTTCAGGATTACGACGTGGAATTTCCAATAAATGCGAAAATTAGCGATGCGCGCGCGTGGTAGGTTTGCGGCCATATATCAACACACACTTGAATGTTCGAGAGAAAACGAGGCGTTGCGGTCGCAACTTTACGTCGCTAGATGGCGCGATATGTGCGGGAGATAGGAATATGGAAATAAAGGGCGGGATGTCGACAAATTTAAATTAAAGAAATTCAAATCGGTTCAATCCATCACTTGGCGCAACCATTTCCCCCCCGGCTTGAAGGGTTACCTTCAAAAAAAAAGGAAGAACAACTGCCTATATAGTTGCTTCAAAGCTAAATGCTAACTAAACTATAATGCTATCAAACTAAACTAAGCTAAACCTAATCGAACAAGCTAAATTATGGATGTTGTTGAAGTTACTGTTGATTAGGCAAAGGACAAAGACGAATAACTGGTCGTAAGTACGAGCCAGTTGCGGTTTTAACTCGAACTATACGGGTGATCCCATTTGACCCAGGGAAAACTTCCTCTACTACCCCAAGCGGCCAATGTAACGGAGGGATGTTTTCAGTTAAAATAACCACGACAGTACCGACAGTAATAGGGTTCGATGGAGTATTCCATTTCTGACGTGACTGTAGCGTATGCAAATAATCTGTTCTCCAACGCCTCCAAAACGATTGAACGAGCTTATCCAATAAAGCGTGACGCGAGAGAAGATGAAGTCGATCTTCCTCTATTTCTAACGCGGGCAAATATTTTAACGGTGTCACATTTAAAAAGTGCGCTGGAGTCAGTGCAAGCGGCTCCGAGGGATCACTAGACAAGGTTCTACAAAGAGGACGCGTGTTCATAACGGCCTCGACTTGAGTGAGCACGGTGCTCAGCTCTTCAAACGTAAGAATCTGCTCACCTATAACGCGAAACAGATGCGACTTTAAACTTTTGATGTTAGCTTCCCAGTTGCCACCAAAGTGGCTTGCGGCGGGCGTATTGAACGACCACTCAATGCGGTTTTCAGCTAATACGTGGGCGAATTCCGTGTTAAAATGCTTCGAGCGCAAAAAATTATGTAGTTCAGAAAGGCTACGACGAGCTCCGACGTAATTCGTGCCGTTGTCCGAATACATTCGAGATACGGAACCCCGACGCGACAAGAATCTTTTAAATGCAGCCATGAAGCACGGCGTGCTCAAATCACTAGCTAATTCAATATGAACGGCGCGAGTCGTCATACAAATGAAAAGACAAACATACGCTTTCGTGGAGCGTATACCACGACCACGATGAACTGTCACCCGGAATGGGCCCCCGTAATCCGTGCCTGTGTGTACGAACGCTTTAGCAGCCTGAACGACACGACAAGAACGATGGTCGGCCATTTCGGGCGCGATTGACTTCGGGCGAAGTTTGAAACACGGAATACATCTATGAACTATCGAACGAATCAACTTGCGTGCGGAAAGAATCCAGTATTTCTGGCGCAAAATCGACATTAATAAATCTGGACCTGCGTGACAATTCACCTTATGGTGATATTCGACTAAAAGATCAACGATATGATCCTTGCGCGGGACAACTATAGGATGCATTTGATCGTAGTTCAATTCAGACTGGCTCAAGCGACCACCAACTCGAATGAGGCCATCCTTCAAAAAAGGTTTCAAATGTTGAAAAGCGCGGCTACAAGGTTTATTTAATTCTAAATTTCTAATTTCAGACGAAAAATAAAATCGCTGAAGTTCACGAAGTACAATTAACTCAGCCTTGTTCAAGTCAGAGGCGGTAACGTACTTGCGACGCGGAAGGATTTTCAAAAAGCGACAAATAAAAACGACACTACGTAAAAGAATCGACCACGATGAAACACGACTAGCCAACGCTAAAATAGTCGATCTTTCGGCGGGCGGTGCGGTAGCAACTAAAGAGGTTTTCTTTTCCTCTGGTGGTGTGGACACTGTGGCGGGGTTGAAAGGACAAATAGGCCATTCGTCAGGTGGGGTTCGGCACCAGGAAGAGCCATGAAACCACAATGGATGATTCAAAATTTGTGCAGGTGTTAACCCACGAGACAAACAATCGGCGGGGTTGTCTGTACCTGAGATGTGATAAAAGTTTTGCGGCGCCAATTCCGACTGAATTTTTGCCACCCTATTTGCGACGAATGTATCCCAACGATGGGGTGAAGAATGTGTCCAACACAAAGCTACGGTTGAGTCCGAAAATGCGAAAATTCTATCTATATTTATGCGGTTGCGACAACTATTAACGATTGAACTTACAAGCTGGGCTTGAAGCAATATAGCGCACAGCTCGAGACGAGCGAGAGAAACTACTTTACTAGGGGCTACTTTAGATTTAGCGCTGATGAGGTGCAGTGAAATATCGTCACCATTACGGACGTGGAAGTACACAGCACCCCCATACGCTTTCTCGCTAGCGTCTGCGAAACCTAAAATTGTTACAATACTATTATTTGAGATGCCAACATGGCGCGGTATTCTAATTTGCTCGAGCAAAGGAAGCTCGGCTCTAAAGCGGTCCCACAGTTTAAGAATGTGGTCAGGAGGAGTGTCGTCCCAGTCACAGTTGGACAGCCAAAGTTCTTTTATAAGAAGCTTTGCATACAAGACGACAGGTGCTACAAATCCCATAACATCCCATATGCGTGCGATACACGACAATATGGTGCGTTTAGTACAGGTTGACGGTGTAGGGCAAACTTTCAAACTAAACATGTCGGACGAAGGTGACCAACACAAACCGAGAACCTTGTGCGTATCATTACCATCAAACTCCTTGACAGTTGACAAGCGATGCGTCGGTGGAATCGAATCCAAGACCGATTGCGAATTACTATTCCATTTTACGAGATCAAAATTACCAGCCTTCATGAGATCAATTACTTCAGCCGCAGTTGCGACAGCTTGATTTTCGCTCTGCACAGAATAAATATAGTCGTCCATATACAAACCGGTTTCTACAGTCTCCTTAGCCTTCGGGTATTTGTCCCCCTCATCGGCGGCGAGCTGCTTGACAGTGCGAAGAGCGTGGAAGGGGCTGGATTTAAGTCCAAAACAAACGCGATTAAATTCGTAAACCTGTAAAGGCTCCTGCGGTGAAAATCTATACAAAATGCGTTGGAATCGGCGATCCGATTCGCGAACACCAATACAAAGAAACATTTGTCTAATGTCGGCTGAAAGCGCGACAGCGAATAAGCGAAAGTTAACTATAATTTCAAACAAATTGCCTTGGAGATTTTGCCCACTATGTAAAATATCGTTTACCGAAACATTCGAACTAGTTTTGGCGCTGCCATCTAAGACAACGCGCAACTTGGTGGTTAGTTTATCCTCACGGATAACTCCATGGTGCGGTATGATATACGAAGGAGCATGCTGCGTTCCTTCAGCTTCGGGAGGCGCGGGTCTAATAAAGCCCTTATCCAAATATTCGATTATTACATTATCGTAAGCCTCCTTCAACTTTGGAGATGCTTGCATTTTTCGTTCTAAACAAAAGAAGCGTTTTTCGGCTGACTGAAACGAATCTCCAAGCGAATTAACATCACCCTTAAAGGGGAGTGCGACAATATAACGACCATCACTATCGCGAGTAGTAGTGCGGCTATAAAACTCTTCACAAAGTTTATCATCAGGGCTGACAACAGGAGGTACATTCACCTCTTCCATCTCCCAGAATTTACGGACGGTGGAGTCCAGCGGCTCGGCGGCGCAACAATATGACACTGTCGAGTTATAATCTAAACAAGCGGGTGCGGAACCAACAACAACAAAACCAAGAACCGTCTCTAATGCGAGCGGCGCGGGGTGCGACGAGTGACCTTGAACCTTATGCTGCAACAGGAGGTGCGGGAAAATCGAAGCGCCAACTAACAAATCAATATCTCCTGGAACGGCGTAAGTATCATCGGCCAAAGGCAAATCTCTAAAATTAGTCAATAATGCGGTATTGACTGCGACAGTCGGTAAAAGTTCGGTAACTTTATCGACAACTAACGAATCCATCGAAAAACTAACGCTATAATTAAAACGCGAGTGGAATTTAATTCCTACAGAACCTTGAACGGCTTTAGTGGAACCCCCAATACCTTTCACAACGTTACAGGCAGGGCGGTTATTTATATGCAAACCAAGACGACTACAACAATTTTTACTAATAAAATTACTTTGAGATGCACTATCTAAAAGTGCGCGTACACTATGTCCCCTACCATGCGAATCGTAAACAATAACTCGAGCGGTTGCGAGGAGTACCGTAGTAGGGCTTGTGTGCAAACTCGATAACGAGGAGCACAAAGCAACATCATCGTTCGGCTGGAGACGTGCGGGCCGCGCGGCAGTGGCGCCGCCGTCGCTGGGCGCGGACGGAGACGAAAACACGCGAGCGCACTCCGAGTCGCGGCCCAACGGCGCGGGCGGCTGTGACGTCACAGCGAGCGGACTACGGCTAGGCATGGCGGCGGCGGGTGCATTGCTAACTACAAGCGAATTATTTCCATTAACGTGCGAAGTTCCGACTGTGTTTAAATTGGATGCGGCATTATTATTTTCGAAGTGTAATAATGAATGGTGTTTACCATTACACTTGCGACAAAAATGATTCGAATTACAAGATGAGACACGATGTTTCTCACTGAGACAATTAATACATAAATTATTAGCACGAACAAATTTATAGCGATCGCCAGGGGTGAGCTTATTGAACTCCGAACATTTATAAAGTTGGTCGTGGTGACCCTGACACAAAGAACATTTTTTCGAATGCGATGCTTGCGAAGTTGCGGGTTCGAAATTAACAAAAGAATGCGTAGACTTCGTCGCTGGCTTATTATTACGATTATTAGGACTATTTTTCGTAACTCCATGGTTTAACGAAGTTCGTTGCAAAATTCTAATATGTTGACGAACGAAAGTTTCTAAATCTTCGAACTTAGGTATTTGATAGCCACGTCTATCCATTTCAAATAAGCGAACGGTTTCAGAATCTAATTTCTTTAACCCAATATACAAAAACAAAAAATCACAGAGATCATCGACCTTGAGATTCTTAAGCGCGCGAACAGCTGATGCAAAGGTATCTAGGAATTTTTCTAAATCGTGTTCATTGCAGGAAGAACTATTTTTCAAATTAAATATTTGATCTAAATAAGCGGTTGTTACTAAACGTTTATCTTCGTATTTGACCTTCAAAGTATTCAAAATCAAACTATAATTTTCGGCGCAAAGCGTTATTCCCGCGTAAACGGTTTTTGCTTTCCCGGTGAGTTTACTGACTAAATAATGTAATTTTTCGTGATCCGATAACGAATTATTTTTATGAATTGTGTTTTCAAAACTAGCGAAAAATAAAGGCCAATTTTTAATATCGCCATCAAATTCGGGAATTTGAAGGGAAGGTAATTTAGGTCGGTCCCGTTTTAACAGATCAAAACCGGCTAACCCGGGTTTCGACTCGGTATCTACTACGGGCGCTTGCAATAATTTAGCGACACGTTTTATTTTACAAATTAAATCTTCGAATGATGACATGGCGTCATAGCTTACTAAGAACTCGGGATTTAATTCTAATTCAACGGAGTTTATTTTATCGAGTACATTTTCGAAATCTAAGCGTAATGTATCTACGGTTTCTACCGAGGATAAAAATAAATCTTTCGTTGATTCATCGGCGATCCGCGATGAATAATCAGAAATCAATTGCATACGCTTAAAAAGACTATCCTTTTTAGCATGTAATATTTTTAACAGTGTCTCCGGAGGCATTTTCGGAGGCATTGTCAAACAACAAACTAACTAAAATGCTAAACTAACGAACGATCAAAATGGAAGCGGTGAAGAACAGCGACGCGAGCGAGCGTAGGTAGGTACTTAGTGCGGACGAACTATACCTACCCGCGCACAAAATATATTACTATGCGGTACGGCCGAAACTACGAATTATTATGCGAAATAAAGTATCTAAATGCGTACATTCCTTATGGAATGAAAACTATAGTGCGTTTATTCCCTATGGAATAAAAACTAATGCGATTCTATGACTAAATATTGCGAAATACGACTACTACCTATGCGTTTATTCCATATGGAATAAAAAACGAATGCGATTTTATGATGAACTATTGCGAAATTTGCGAACTATAGGTAACTATAGGTACTACGAACTAAAGAACGGATCAAAATCCGGATCGCATGGACCAGGAAATGGTTGTGCGTAAGCGATAAAAAGATAAAAATTAAATGGACTGTATAATTTAGGATAAGAAAGCTATTCTGAAATTCAATAGTTACGCGATCAGTCGACAAAAAAGGTTGTGAAGGAAAATTTGGCACCTGGATAGAGGGCGGGAAGCTGCAGCCGCTGGTTGAGGTGTCGTTGGAGGGCCCTCGGTTCTGCAGGTTTTCTCACTTCACTGCACCGTTCACAATTAACAGTTTGCTGAATGTTTCAGGATTACGACGTGGAATTTCCAATAAATGCGAAAATTAGCGATGCGCGCGCGTGGTAGGTTTGCGGCCATATATCAACACACACTTGAATGTTCGAGAGAAAACGAGGCGTTGCGGTCGCAACTTTACGTCGCTAGATGGCGCGATATGTGCGGGAGATAGGAATATGGAAATAAAGGGCGGGATGTCGACAAATTTAAATTAAAGAAATTCAAATCGGTTCAATCCATCACTTGGCGCAACCAAATATAACACAAACAAAACCCACCTTTCCTGTTTCGTGACAAGCCTAAATATGGCAATATTATGCACCCCTCTATTAATAAAGTTGAATCGCACAAAAATAAGGATAGTAATATTTTTACGACCCCATCGAGATGACATGAAAGAATCTGAGTGCCACACGAAATACGAACACAGTCTCCCTTTTTTCAACGCTTTTTTATCAGAAAGGAATATTTTTTATATTAGTTAGGTAGAGTCTGTCTAAAAATTCAGTTTATATGAGATATTATTAAATTATTTATAAAAACTTATACTGGTAACCCTGTTGGTGCTGTCAAAATTCTAATTGTAAACATAGCTTTACTCAATTTTATTTAGATGGGTATTGGTGGGGTGGTTGCGGATTTAGATGGGTATTAAAATTACCTTTGAAATTACCCATGTAAACTGACTTTATAGACAGACTCTACCTACTTATAGGAATGTATAGGTCTCACTAGGTAGTATAGTATTTTTATTCTTAAGACAAAAGCGAATGGTTAAATGATTTTGTTGAATGTTACACACAATTACAGGCAAAGTTAAATTACTAATTTTTTAACACCTTTGCTCGTTAAGCTGATGTAATTCCACCGGTTTTAAATATGTAAAGCGGGTCATAAAAAACGCGTGTGTTACCAAAGCAAATAGAGTTAAGTTATAGTCCATACAAATTCCATAACAGTATTATTTGCCATTTCAAATATGGAACTGATCGCCGCCGCACGACTCCAGCTAGTGAGCAAATACATAACCACGTATGAAAATTTCTTGAAGTGGAAAAACATGAAAAATGCCAAGGTCATCTTCCGAAAACATTTTCGGAAAACAAATACGCCAAAACTACATAGTTTTGTCGTATTTTAATGAACTAGCTAGTAAATATAAGCCTAGCTCGTTGTGGACAACATATTCTATGCTGAAAAGTACCATCAAGATGAAAAATGGTGTCGATATTAATTTATATACAAATCTCATTGCAATTTTTTTTCTGTTTCCTCGCAAATGTGTTAAAAAACATCGTACGATATACGTGCGTATTGGTTATAACATCTTAACGCACTAATATCGTAATGTACTATAACATTTTAATGTAAAAAATAATAATAAGGTGTTACAGAATTGACGGATATTGTGGTTGTGGTCATTGTTAAAGATGGTGCAGATGTAAAATAGATACGTAGACCCGTAATTATTTTACTTCCGTAAAATAATTTTCCTTCCGTTTCATGAGATTCTGGGGGCTAATTTAAAAATCTATCGCAATCGCTTTCGTTTGACAGATGGATGTGGAACATTGCTGCATTTCTTTGGTAAGTTTTTATTTGTGCCAAAAAGAAGCTTCAATGTTGTTACATTCTGAAAGTGATCGCGTTCAGTATGTAGTACAAACGAAAGTATTATCATGTTTTATGTTATTATATTTCTCTTGTGCCTTAGAGTAAGACGGGCTTCTACAGAAAGAGACGCCATACGAAGCGTTCCCCTCTGCCGAAGTACAAGCCCAAATGGGCATACGCGTTAGTAAAACCAGTTGCGCCCGGATTTCTTTCTAGACCGAGTCCAGTCGCGCATGTGAACGCTGCTCTGTTTAAAATGTCGAATTGATGAGTTTTTTGCTGTTAAAAGAGATCTTGAACATCAAGTATACAAAAAGACGGTGTTACATTTCACATAAAAGTAAATTTGTATCGTATTATTGCTATTTGTTTACATTTAAACATTAAATTCGTATAATTTATTCTTGATTAGTTGTCAAATTTGTTCAGTGACATCGGGTCTGCTAGTCCATGACTCGTCCGTACAAATTTCAGATCTGTCGCTAGATAAATCCGAGTTCTCGCCGATGGGCAACTTAGTGATGTTACCGTTAAATAATGTTTGTCGATAAAGTGTTGGTCAATCTGGCCCTGATTCTGCGTCAAATTCATTTGCGAGATTTTTGCATGATTTGCTCTGCACTGATGTGAGCGCGACAGATGTCGCGAAATAAATGTCGAAATAGTAGATTATACAACAAGTGAATAAAAAGGGAATTTAGTTCGAGGGACTAACGGCCGTTTGCACTAAACTTAAGAATCGCCTAGTCTTTTCCTAAATACAACTCGAGCAAGATAATTAGGCGCATGATAGCTGCATGACAGCTAAGTTCATGACACCGTTTTAATTTGGTCGAGTTGTAGTAAGGAAAGATTTATGCGATTCTTAAGTTTAGTGCAAATAGCCGTTAGTATTATACAAAGAACCGAGATGAGTTTTTTTTTCACGAGTTGTGTACTCTACTTTTTACCATTGACTGTTTGTTCGTAGATTGACTCCGAGAAAACAAATAGGTACCTAGCAGTACTTTATACTTAGTATTTATAGTTGACCAGTAGAGACGTCTCTACAGCTGCGCCACACGTATCTCCTAAACGCAAGACCGACAATCTCCGGTTTTTGGCGACAAACTCCGACAAACTAACGGCTACACACACGAGTAATCAGATTTTCGCTACAACCTTCTGTTTTTGAGATCTGTGTGGCTCAGCTGTAGAGACGTCTCTACAGCTGCGCCACACGTATCTCCTAAACGCAAGACCGACAAACTCTGGTTTTTGGCGACAAACTTCGACAAACTATAGACTTCATCATGGCATAGTCAAAAAGTCAGATTTCCAACATTTTTTTTGTGGCGCAGCTGTAGTCCGGCACGTAACTTCCCTGGGTACACATAAGTCCCAACCCAATCACCTACACTCTCGAACTTTTTGTATAAAGCTCAAGCGTATAAAAATGACCTCTTTGTTGTTATTCACCCCATCGTAAAATGATTGAGTTTTTAACCTTTATTCCTTTTTCCGTATCGATATTGCTGCATCGACAGTTGAGCCCAGCCCTTTATGTCAAAAACGTGTCATATTTCCATGTGTGACTCATCCGTACACAAATTTTTGCTATTTTGTTTTATTTTTTATGTGTGAGTGTCGTCATTACAGTGTTGTTTTTGTATGTGGGTATGCGGAACTGCACTTGTGTGCATTCCCTCCCCCCGCAAAAAATGCCAGAATAATTTGAATAGAGTAATAATCGCTAAGGCTTCTCCCTTCGTGACAAACGAAGCTTTTGTTGCTCGAAGTCTTGTGCATTGTATGTTCAATCCAAAGAGAAAATTAGACCAAAACGGTTGACCGTTTGACGGAAGCCATAAGCAAATTGTCCGTGGTTTACTGTCTCGCTTTCATCTCGCCGCTGCGGTTAGGTTGACACTATTTGCTATAGTTCCTGTGGTTGGAGAACTCTGGAAAGATATTGGATGTTGGGTTTGTGTCAACACGGGGGCTAATTGTCTAATTTTAAAATCTATCGCAATCGCTTTCATTTGACAGATGGATGTGACACATTGCTCCATTTCTTTGGTAAGTTTTTATTTGTGCCGAAAAGAAACAACAATGTGCTACATCCTGAAAGCGATTGAGATTGATTTTGAAATTAGACAATCCTGAAAGCGATTGAGATTGATTTTGAAATTAGGCAATAACAATCATACTTTTCAAACCACAACATTAAGTAAGTACTTTACTGCCAACAAAGCAAAATAGAATTACTCACAACTTATCATAAATTCAAACTGCAATAACCATTTGAATTTCGATTAGCGATACAGTGTAATCTCATTAATGTCGTGTTTATTTGCTGTTTATTGCAGCTACATTCAGGAGTGTCGGCGACAAAGTGGCGGTTTGACAAACGCGAGGGTTCACAGTTTCACATCGTCAGGATTCCAACATTGACATCGGCTGCGCTTGCGCCGCTATTTTGGTTCTCGCTCGTCTCACTCACCTGCCCCCCTACTCAAATGGCCACTTTTCTATTCGTTCGCTAACTTAAAGCTTAAAAATAAGCAATTAAACGATCAAGTCATACGTCGCAAGTTTATGTAAATCACAGACATTGTTGTATTGTATGGAATTGACAAGCCTACGACACGTAATTTTGGAGTTTATGGCTTATTTTTAATTTTTAAGTTAGCGAACGAATAGAAAAGTGGCCATTTGAGTAGCCCCCCTGGACGGTTAGGGTTGACTCTTTTTTTATTTTATTTTATGCACAACGGGTTAGTGCTTGACCTTCACCTCACTTGATGTTAAGTGACGATAAGGCCGAAGGTGGAAGCGCACTACTCCCGGAATCCTCATCACTGAGGAACTGGCTATCTTACCTCTAACTGCCGGAACAAAAAAAAATTAAATTGTTGTTATGGCGTCAGACTTAGGTAAGATGGTAGTAACTAGCCAGGCGGACTTGAAATAAGCCCCTGCGTCTTACACACGGGTGGGGTGGGCGAGACCAGAGACTTGGTTAAAACTTTTAGTACTAGGTTAGGCACCTAATAATGTTTTGATGGAATAATTTTTTTCATGGTTTGACTTTTTTTCAAGACACTTCACTTTCAATTCTTCTCCAATATTGATTGGAAAAGAGACAAAATATACCTACTCATAACTAATCTAAACTTTTATACGATATGCACTAAACGTTTATATTAAAGTGTCTAATTTAATGGTCTACCTATGTAAAATATCATCTCGCAATTTCTTTTTGAATTCGTTCAATCCAAAAAAAAAACAGAATATAAAGTTAGTATTAACTTCTAAGATTTCCGCGCGGACTGTTTTTTATACAGGGTTATTTGTAAAACACCAACAACCTCGCAGGAGTAGATTACTATCATCATAAACAACAACATTTGTTCTACGACTTTTCCGAAATCAGACAAAAAACATTCGACTTTGTATACAAATGTCCGAAAACCTAATCGAGTTTTGTATGAAAAGTCGATATTTTCTGTCTGTTTTCCAAAAAGTCGTAGAACAAAATGTTGTTTATGATAATAGTTATCCACATCTGCGAGGTTGTTGTTGTTTTACAAATAATCCTGTAATTACAACTGAATTAGTACCAATACGTGCTGTAATCCGTAAAAAGTGTTTTATTTCTAAATCATATAACTTAAGATAATTTTACATAATCAACAGGTAAAGCATTTTAGATTCAGTTTCAAGCCCATTAATTAGATCTGGTATATTAGGGGTGTCTTAAGTTAATTTTAAAGATAAGGAAGTCGACATCGACAGCCCTAGACGGGCTTATGAACGGGGTTCTTAAAATAGTTCAAACAAAAAGGCTTCTATCCTGACTATCCTCACCGCCGACTAGGGTATATTATAAAACCGATTTAACGGCGCAAGTTTTACAGAGAGCCGCAAAGACTTGAGTGACCTATCTGTTTGTGCCCTTACCTGCTCACTCGCTGTCTCGACTAAAATAATCGAAAAATAAATAAAAACGTGCTTCGCTTCTGGTTACAGGGCGCGACCAAATAGGCGCGGCTGGCTGAGTAGGGTTGCGACATTTCAATATTTTTTTATTAATATTGTGCCCTTACCTGCTCACTCGCTGTCTCGACTAAAATAATCGAAAAAAAAATAAAAACGTGCTTCACTTCTGGTTACAGGGCGCGACCAAATAGGCGCGGCTGGCTGAGTAGGGTTGCGACATTTCAATATTTTTTTATTAATATTGTGCCCTTACCTGCTCACTCGCTGTCTCGACTAAAATAATCGAAAAATAAATAAAAACGTGCTTCGCTTCTGGTTACAGGGCGCGACCAAATAGGCGCGGCTGGCTGAGTAGGGTTGCGACATTTCAATATTTTTTTATTAATATTGCACATTTTTTTATTAATATTACAGGTACTTTTATGATCTGTACTCATAGGATCTTCTTCTTCTTCTTATTTTTGTTATGGCAATCTACTTTCCTCTTGGAAGTAATTTTTGCCAGTGTCATGTTTTGAATAGTTCATTATTTCTAGATTTTCTAGTAGATTGTTTCAGTTTACATTCATATGCTGGTGCATCACATTCCAATGCTGCTTGGAGCATTTGGCAGCAAGTATATCAAGACAGTTTACTCGGTAAGTTTTGCCGAGGTAGCGACCACTACAGTAAAAGCTTCACACAACCAAGATCGCGCCTATTTCCATTATCCCACATATTGTTCAGTTGCGTAGACACTTGTACCACAAAACTGCACCAATTTTAAGACACAATATCCACTATGAATCAATTTGCGAATAATTAAAATAGTCACCGAACTGAACTCGACAAAATCCCGCCAAAAATTCTCATAGGATCTTATCTACCGGGTGTAACAAGGCCCTCAACGAAGCCGAGGTCTACGTATTCTACCCATCATCAGGACCATTTCTGTTTAAAATTATTGCTGGGAAACTATTTTAATTTTTGGTGGTAAAAAAGGATTGCATACCTACATTACCACGCAAGTGAGATGTAATGTGGTTTGCTGGGCAAAGGAATTTAAATTCTTTCATCCTTTATGTAAAGTTTTAATTTGTGTTATTTGTATGTATTTTTGTATTGTTTTTTTTATTATTATGATTATTATTTTTGTATTTGTGTCATGTTCGTCGTTTCTGATGTCCTTGCTGTGCTCAGCAGAATACCAGTGCAGCAGGCCTAGTTTGCTGCTTATACTGAGTTGAGCACAGTTTTGGCATCACAGCAGTGGCGTAGCGTGTGTTTGTGCCGCCCGGGGCGGACCCGAATTTTGCCGCCCCCTATTTTCATTATAAGTCAAGAAAATCAGTATTTTTTTTAATAAGTAATAATTATCTACCTTATTTATTTACTAAAAAATAACTCTTTAGATTTTTTTTCAGTGCATAATCTTTTATGTAGACGCGTGCTCTGGGCCATACGGTGATGATAGTTTGGTCAAAATCGTCAATGATAGTGTAGTACTTATATTTTTTTAATATTTTTTGTGAAATTTTGCGCCGGCCGCCCCTCCCCCCCCGCCCCCCCATCGCTACGCCACTGCATCACAGCGTTGCACAATGTGATATTTTACTGTTTTTGTGATATGTCTCTTTTATGTACTTTCATGTTGTGTATTCGTTGTGTATGTCCAAATAAAGATATTCTATTCTATTCTATTCTATTCAATGTAAAGCGTACAACAGACCGCGCCAGCAAGTGTATGCTACACAGCTGCGCGCGTGCGGCTGAAAAGAAAGGCAGCGTTTATACGTGCTCGTGAGATACATCGAGTGATGACGTTTTGAAACCATTGTTTGTTGCGATATACTCAAAATTTTGATGTTTCGTTGGATAAAAATTAAGAAATAACGAATAAAATAATAATTCATAAATTTTTTTTTTTTATTTGACCTTTAATAACTTCGTAGCTATTGGTTTCCCAGGTATAGTATAAAAGACAAAAATGATCCTGACGATGGGCGGAACGCGTGGACTTCGGCTTCGTTGAGGTTCTTGTTACACTCGTTATATAGATAGATATCAAATATTCATTAATGGAAGTCACAAGCAAAAATCCGCACCCTGATTATCTAAAAAGAAACTATTTAGCGACCGGTTTCATTCCACATACATTGCTACTTTTCTTTGGTATGTTTTTTTTAATCCAAAAAGAAGTAGCAATGGATCACTATCATCTATAAACTGCAACCGGTCGCTAGGTGGTTTCTAATTAGATAATCAGCCCGCCGGTCGTTTCGTTGTTGTAGATAAAGAGTAGACATCTACAGCAACGAACGACCGGACCCTGTGTTAAAAACGCGTAGAATGGTCGAATGGGGTTGGCAACGCAAAGCTAATTGTAGATGTCGCTGCGTACGCTTGTTCCTAAGACAGTAGACGTTCAGAACAAAATGTATGGGAAAATAGGTATTTATTTTGTGGTATTTTTTTACCGAAAAAGACCCATTGACCCAAAATGGATATAAAAGACTATTCTACGATGCAAGTGCCGTAATTGGAAGCCAAATTAAAATGTTTTTTTTCTTACAGAATTTATCAATTTTTTCTATATCCAGATTTTTCGGAAATTTGTAAGTGCCAACATTTTTAAAGCCTATTACACAGAATTTTATAATTTTAAAGCTAAAAAAACGTTTTTTTAAGTAAAAGTCTTTTATTTTCATAGCTTTCGTGGAACAATACGCAGCGCCATTTTGACAGTTGCCTTCCCCATTCTATGCGTTTTTAAGTTTGTATGCATCGTGAATAATCCGTAACCGCCCTGCATCACTTGACCATCTTCATCGTATTTATTTATTTAAGTACTTAGTTAACTACCTACTTATTAGGATTAGGACTCTTTCCGTAAATCCTTTTATTTTGACCCCCATTTCTCGTATCAGTCGTTTGCTCCAATTGTACCTAACTACAGGACAAAATTAAGTGAGTTTATCCCCCTGTTGTACTATTACATTATAAAATTGATTAGTTTTGCCAGCCCTGTGTCTGTCAGTCATCATAATAATACCACCGTCTGGACGCGCGCGGTGCAGTGCGGCGCGGCGGGGAAGTTTCAAATGCAGTCGGCCTGCACTGCAATATACCAATATTCTCATAACATGGACGAATGAACTTGGGGCTTTCCAATAACAATAATAGATGGACCGGCTAACTTTTCGAACTTCGTCAAATCTGCCGGGCTTCAACTTAAAACAGGGGCCGTACCGGCTAATGAATCGAACTTCGAAAAGTCTGCCGGGTTTCAAATTAAAACAGATAAATTGCTGAAGTTATTTGGAAGATATCGTAGTTCGTGTGACATCATGAATCGGCACCCTGATTATCTAAAAAGAAACTATTTAGCGACCGGTTTCATTCCACATACATTGCTACTTTTCTTTGGTATGTTTTTTTTTAATCCAAAAAGAAGTAGCAATGGATCACTATCATCTATGAACTGCAACCGGTCGCTAGGTGGTTTCTAATTAGATAATCAGCCCGCCGGGTTCGCCATTTACAAATAAATCGAGCCCCAATCAGCTTGGACTAAATTGCTTAGCTACTACACTTTAACTCTTTATTATTCAGTTGTGGTTCTACGACAACGAGAGTACTAGACTACGAGTACGAGAGTAAGAGTACGAGAGTACTACGACAACTTTAGTAGTCAAACTCGTACAAATTAGGCTAAATATTGGAAGAGGCTGATGATTATTATTTTCGTGGTACCTAATGCCAAACTGTGAAATGAAGCATTTTTTTTAAATGTATTTGAATAAATAAATACAAAAACAAATAAATACAAATATTTTATTTGCACAAAACACAGTTGTTACAGATCTTAAATATAAATATGCGCGTGTGTTCAGCCTGCTCGCAGCTCGCAGCTCGCAGACATGCAAACGTTTATATAACTTAAAATTGTAAAACTTAACTTATTAATCAAATTTAAACTAATTGTTCCACTCTAAATATTCTTTAGTATTCTTTTGAAGTAAAAGCACTTCTTTTGAATTCCAAATGACGTTGAAAAATTGTTAGTTGAATCTTAAATGAAGGTTGTATTAAGTATGTATTCTGTGATGCAAGGGGGAAACTGAACCTAACTTCTAAACTTAAATTAACTTTAACTATTTAGATTTTTTGCATTCACAATGCTATTTTTATATTAAGATGATTAATATAATGAAAATATTAGAAAAAATCGGCTCACCCGTAGCAACTCAGACGGACTAGTGGCTCGGTAGCATAACTGGTAGTGCATTGGGCCGGAATCCTAAGGGTGCGGGTTCGAGTCCCGTGTGAGTTGCTACGGGTGAGCCGATTTTTTCTAATATTTTCATTATATTAATCATCTTAAATTAACTTGTCTAAGTCATAGGAAGAAAGCTTCGAATAGAGAAAATTTCGTTACTTAGTTAGCAGGTTTAGTAATTTAAAAGTTCATTTCTAACTTAATCATATTTTAAATTGCAGAAATATAAGGTTTGTTTTGTGTATAAAAAATTATGCAACAAGTTTTTAAAAGGTTTCGCTGTCACTAGTGACTTGTTCCACCAGCTACGTCGGAAGTCCCCCCTCCACCCCCAGCGAGTTCATTGATGGCGCGTCACCCGCCATCAATGATATTGACAATATCATTGATGGATGATGAACCAATGTGTACTACGGTTACGTGACCAGTCTTCTTCTATACTTGTACATCTATTATTAGTAGTGATAGGGATGTTTGAATAATAAACTAGAGTAGCTAGCTTGCTTGTCACATTTGTTTTTATTTATACATCATGTAACAGAATTAATGGCTAATCCAGAATATGGTAGATAAGGATTAAGGACCATCAAACTGAACAACTTCCACTATGGGACCAACTCTGAAATCGCAAAAAAATCAGCTGTTTCATACATTTTCATATTTTCGTTATTAGGTAAGTTTTATATTTTTATAGGAAACAGCTGATTTTTTTTCGCGATTTCATAGTTGGTATCTACCAGTGGCGAAGGGTCCATACAAGCTGATTCCCATCGGCTTACCTTTTGGAAATCCCACCCCACTGATCTACTATGCAGGTCACTACATTTTTCATCATTTTTATAGAGCGGCTTACCTTCGCCATAATTTCACCCCTCGCCACTGGTATCTACCATATTCTGGTTTACCCATTAATTCTGTTACACTTTGTATAAATATTTATATATTTTTTTAATGTAATGGAACACTTTTAAGATTTAACCTGTTTATTTCGTTTATTGTTGAACTTGGTAATTTTGTTTTTTTTTTATTTTTGTATTATAAAGTGATGAAAGAATATGATCATGATCATAAAAGAAGTTTGTTATGAAAAATACCAAAATAATTAACTTAAAAAAACACAAGTAGGTAGACTACCAACGAGAATGCTTAAAACGAACGTGCTTATTCAACCATTCCTTTTTGAAGTTCTTTCATTTGAAGCTTTACAAATGAAACAAAGGGCCGGTGCACACCACCACGTCGCACACGCATGCAGTTCGCTGTATTACGAACACGCCGAGAGCCCTTGAGCCAGGACAGGATGCATATACGCGAGCCTCTTGGCTCATTTGAGCGATGTGAGAAATCTCAGAATGTTTTTATAAAATTTTCACACATGTTTGGATATTCCGTCATAGATCGCATACTTTCACAAAGGTTTATTTTTTTATTTTTATGCACAACGGGATAGTCCTTGGCCTTCATCTCATCTGATGTTAAATGACGATAAGGCCGAAGGTGGAAGCGCACTACACCTGGAATCCTCATCACTGAGGAACTGGCTATCTTACCTCTTACTGCCGGAACACAACATTTTTTTTATTGTTGTTATGGCGTCAGACTTAGGTAAGATTGTAGTAGCTAGCCAGGCGGACTCGAAATAAGGTTTACTCTGATGGCAAAACTAACATAAATCTTTGAAAACTAAACAAAAAAATAACATTGATTACTTATGATTATGAATGTGTGATAGTGTTGGCATGGCACTGAATAGGTACTGTGAGAAAACATTCGTTATTTTAGTATCTAGATTTATAAACGCAAGCAATGCAATGCAATGACTGGGCGAAAGATTACCATTTTACTTTAAGCCCTTCACACATCAAGCCCACACTCTGTTTGCTGAGATAGACAGTCGAACAGTAGTGTGCAAGCACTAACTTAAACATATACGAGCCACACCGAAAACCAAGTCATATAATTGCTCGCGGGAAGTAAAAATGTATGAAACAAAAACGGACACCAATTACATTCCAATACTGTTATACTGGTTAGTAATAGTAAGTATTGCTGGCCTAGATTCTAAATTGTTCGCTTTATTGTAACCAGTTATTATATCATCGTAATAATTACTACGGTTATTGTCACGCGTAGTGAAGCATGCAGATCGCGATGCAGCCCACAACACCGGACAGTTACTACAGCGAATCGATCTCATTGTCATTGTTGTTACTGTATTGTTTGTTTATCGTCCCACGTGCGCGGGCGCATTGTAACGAGGGAAATGGACCCCGCTGGGCACCGTTTGATGCGTTTATGATACGATATATGAAATTGAAACGCAGCCCCCCTAGCATGACCACCGAAACACGATTTGATATAGCGATACGTTTAACTGGTAAAAGACAATGGATTTTGACATTTGGGTGTCGATAAAACGCTATATCACACGATATTATATCGTGTTTCGTCGGTCATGTTAGGGGGGCAGAGTTATGTTAAAGTATTTGTAGCGATTGGAAAACTAGATTCAATTTTCAAGGAAAAGCAGTTGTTGATCTTTGAAAAACTTAGTTTGAATGTGTAAAAATAAGATTTAAATCAAAATAACGTAATTAACGAGTAGGTTATTAACATTTGACCATTTGGACAATATCATTCATATTAAAAATATCATCCAGGTTTTTGATTGAATCAGGCGTCACTTGGCGGAAGTCCCAAACCATTTTGAAAAAAGAAATATATGTAGCTTACTTCCGCAAACAATGTATGCAAGATGCACCGCCCGCCCGCCCGCAAAAATATGCACATGCACACCACAAAATATCAGTGCACAAACCTGCATTTAGCAAGACAGCAACACACCTTGCACCTTCACCAATTAGGCTACTCTACACGTGTTTCGCCCCAACCCGGAGCATCCTCAGGAGTTAGATCGTGCGTAAACCAACACCGAATGAGCTCCTAACGCCTCCGACACCGTATTTGTTGTCCCTTCCTCCCCACTCCGCACCGAGTGACTGACGTTTGAAGAATGTTGCCAGTTTAAAATAAAAAGAAAAAAGAAAGAAAAAATATTTTTAATTTAAATTGTGTACAAATAAATTGATATACATTAAATAATGTGTTTTATTAATAAGATACTTATTTTTAAGAATTATTATTATTTGAGAAAATGCGCAGCAATGGCGAGGAAGAGACATCAAGTTGATTGTTAAGTATGGCTCCATCAACATTGTGTTTGATAATTTCTAGGTTTTCCAACACGCTCAGTCGTAGACCTTTACTACAAGTATGTAAAACCTCATAGGAATGACCATCAGATAGCTGATGTCCGGTATTTAATAAATGTTCCGCGAAATGAGATCGCTCTGGATGGCCATTCCTATAGGCAGAAATGTGTTCTTTATAACGTATATTAAAACTACGGCCGGTTTGACCAACGTATACTGAATTACATTGGTTACATGTTAACTTATATATCCCCGACTTCCTGCCAACCTCCGTTTTTTCCTTGCCATTGCAAATGGCACGCCGGACGGTATTAGTAGTACGAAAAGCCACGTGAACGTCGTTATTTTTTAAGAGTTTTGATATTTTATCTGATATTTTACCTACGTAAGCCATACTTGACTGATAATTGTGAATAACGCGTTCACGTGGCACCGCATATAAAAGCCCAGTCACCTGTTTGTTAATTTTATTCCTAATCATGTTATCTATCATCCGCCGATCATAACCATTTGCAACGGCAATATTATAAATTGTATTTAACTCTCTACTATAGGCTTGCCCTGATAACGGTACCGTCATTAAACGATTTATATATGAGTGAAAAGCAGCTAATTTATGTTGCCAAGGATGACAAGAAGTTGCGGGGATAACTACATCAGTATGTGTGGGTTTTCTATATATTTGAAAGTTATGGCGACAATGCTCCCGTGAGATAGTTAAATCCAAGAAATTTAACGAATTATTAACCTCAATTTCTAATTTAAATTTGATTTTTGGGTGTAAACTATTTAAATATTGAAAAAATGATTCTAACTCTTGTCTAGTACCTGTCCAGCATATAATAATATCATCAACATAACGATAATAATAAAGAATGTTATTATTGCCCACTATGAACCTATTCTCAAAATGATCCATGAAGATCTCCGCCATCAAAGGTGATAACGGAGAACCCATGGCTAGCCCCTCCCTTTGTTCGTAAAACCCACCATTAAACTTAAAATAATTTTGTTGCATGCAAATATGTGTTAAGTTAATTATTTCATCTGCCTCCCCTGGATGAAGACCACGGCGTTCTAAAATATTTGATAGTATATCTAAACTTTCTTGATAAGGAAAATATTTGATTGAATCAGGCGTCACTTGGCGGAAGTCCCAAACCATTTTGAAAAAAGAAATATATGTAGCTTACTTCCGCAAACGTTTAGATATACTATCAAATATTTTAGAACGCCGCGGTCTTCATCCAGGGGAGGCAGATGAAATAATTAACTTAACACATATTTGCATGCAACAAAATTATTTTAAGTTTAATGGTGGGTTTTACGAACAAAGGGAGGGGCTAGCCATGGGTTCTCCGTTATCACCTTTGATGGCGGAGATCTTCATGGATCATTTTGAGAATAGGTTCATAGTGGGCAATAATAACATTCTTTATTATTATCGTTATGTTGATGATATTATTATATGCTGGACAGGTACTAGACAAGAGTTAGAATCATTTTTTCAATATTTAAATAGTTTACACCCAAAAATCAAATTTAAATTAGAAATTGAGGTTAATAATTCGTTAAATTTCTTGGATTTAACTATCTCACGGGAGCATTGTCGCCATAACTTTCAAATATATAGAAAACCCACACATACTGATGTAGTTATCCCCGCAACTTCTTGTCATCCTTGGCAACATAAATTAGCTGCTTTTCACTCATATATAAATCGTTTAATGACGGTACCGTTATCAGGGCAAGCCTATAGTAGAGAGTTAAATACAATTTATAATATTGCCGTTGCAAATGGTTATGATCGGCGGATGATAGATAACATGATTAGGAATAAAATTAACAAACAGGTGACTGGGCTTTTATATGCGGTGCCACGTGAACGCGTTATTCACAATTATCAGTCAAGTATGGCTTACGTAGGTAAAATATCAGATAAAATATCAAAACTCTTAAAAAATAACGACGTTCACGTGGCTTTTCGTACTACTAATACCGTCCGGCGTGCCATTTGCAATGGCAAGGAAAAAACGGAGGTTGGCAGGAAGTCGGGGATATATAAGTTAACATGTAACCAATGTAATTCAGTATACGTTGGTCAAACCGGCCGTAGTTTTAATATACGTTATAAAGAACACATTTCTGCCTATAGGAATGGCCATCCAGAGCGATCTCATTTCGCGGAACATTTATTAAATACCGGACATCAGCTATCTGATGGTCATTCCTATGAGGTTTTACATACTTGTAGTAAAGGTCTACGACTGAGCGTGTTGGAAAACCTAGAAATTATCAAACACAATGTTGATGGAGCCATACTTAACAATCAACTTGATGTCTCTTCCTCGCCATTGCTGCGCATTTTCTCAAATAATAATAATTCTTAAAAATAAGTATCTTATTAATAAAACACATTATTTAATGTATATCAATTTATTTGTACACAATTTAAATTAAAAATATTTTTTCTTTCTTTTTTCTTTTTATTTTAAACTGGCAACATTCTTCAAACGTCAGTCACTCGGTGCGGAGTGGGGAGGAAGGGACAACAAATACGGTGTCGGAGGCGTTAGGAGCTCATTCGGTGTTGGTTTACGCACGATCTAACTCCTGAGGATGCTCCGGGTTGGGGCGAAACACGTGTAGAGTAGCCTAATTGGTGAAGGTGCAAGGTGTGTTGCTGTCTTGCTAAATGCAGGTTTGTGCACTGATATTTTGTGGTGTGCATGTGCATATTTTTGCGGGCGGGCGGGCGGTGCATCTTGCATACATTGTTTGCGGAAGTAAGCTACATATATTTCTTTTTTCAAAATCATCCAGGTTTTTCAAATCATCCAAATTAAGTCGTTACTCTTGTCTGTTACCCAATCGAGCTTACATAACGGATGATTTGACCCGCTCCAGCACAGTGCCCATCACAATCCATCATCAATCATTCGGACGATCAGTCACTCGTTCGACAATCATCGGTAACTTTGTGGAATCTGTCACTTCTTATACAATCTAATTATTTTTGAAGGAGATAATTATGCTTGAATAATTTGTAAACATGATGATGACAGACAAATTTCCAGTCACGATGTTAGCATAATTATTAAGCAAATGCTACAATTACAAGATGCAGCTTTATCTGATACACACAACACAACTTTATTAATATCAACTAAAAAATGTCAAGATGTTTGATGGCGACCACTTGACCTGTGGCCCTACCATGAGTTGATGCAATCTGTTTACGTTACAGTAAACTATCGTTTTGTCTCTTTCACTCACACTGGCTGTGAGCAGTCTATCCGATGGTTTACGGTAACGTAAACAGTTTGCTTCAACTCATGGTAGGCCCACTGATCAGCCATTCTCACTACCAAGGCCAACATCAGAAAATGGTTTGTCAAAATACAACAAAAGATATTTTCTAAACGTCTTAAAGCAACGACATGATTCGTCATGGATTAAGGCGGAATTAGGAAAGAATTAAGTAAATAAGTAGCTATAAAGGCAATTTTACAAAGTTGTAAAAAGAAATATTTCTTGGTTAATTGACAGCTGAAGGTTCGCATTTGATATGGTCTAATAAACAATTTTACCCTTGCCTAAAACTGTTTATGTTGAAGTTACTATAATTCGATAAGAAATAATGTCACCATCACTAAACCCTGTAGGTAGTGTTACCATATCTCAGGATAAATAAGCTGTCTTTTAGTCGTCATCCCCCCCCCACACCTCATTCTCAATTTGCTACAAATCTCAATAATTTTAAAGGGAAATCGGGCCTTTTCTCCGGGCTTTTGATTTTTTCATCTGGTAACCCTATGTAGGAGCCTATAGCCTTTAAAGCTGTTGTGGTAAACTGCCGTTGACTGCGCCTGCGCCGATTGCTACTGACCCAGAGCAGTACAGTTATGGTCCAGTGGCGACGACGATGAGAGTGCCCCAGAGTAGGAAACCATAGACAGTTAAAATTCTATAAATTCTATTAGCAATTGCAATTCCCAAACATTTTCCAAGGCATGCTCATTCATGAGACCTGAAGCGCGGTAGTGTAAGGAAACCTAAAGAAAATGTTTTAGCACTTTGGCATGGGAAGAAGATTTAAGCAGGCAAGGGGCATAGATAGCTGTTTTTTCCTTGCCCGAAGTTGAAATATTCTTCAAAACTATAGGTATTACAGAAACGAACCATTTCTGGCTATATGACTATTTGTGTTGTGTTATGGCTTCTACCTGAACTGAAATTAGGAACCTAAAGTATGTAATCGACGGAAAGCGATTCGTGGAGCGGTTGATCTCAATGAATGTGGTCTGTGGTGGTTTGCGGGACCACGCTCAACTAACCTATTGCCCCGTCCTGCTCGACTGATCGCGGCGCGCGCGCATTGTGCCGCAGTGTTATGGCTCATTGTTTCCTCTGCTACAAAACATAAAAAAACAAGGAAATCATGGGAAAGGTATTATTTATATTTATCGAGGAAAGAGTGCAGTAGTTCAAGCTCCTGAAATGTACGACGAGGTTATAGTTGATATTTTTTTTAAATAATTTACAGGTTTTTGGACTAGATGGTCAGCTATCAAACCTAACAGACAATCTAAACTTTGGGGCCTACTCAAATCTGAGCGGTATCTTCTACCGGTGGCGGTAACGATATCCCAATGGGTACGCAGCAAGTATCGCGTACTCCATATCGCTCGGTTATTACCGCTACCCACGGCGGTAGCGGATACCGCTCAGGTTTGAGTAGGCCTCAAAATTTGTATGTATAGAAGTTCAATCAGTGTTTTAGTGCTACTGACCCATTCTGACCACCTATTGACCAAGTCTGATGATGATCATTTACGTGCATTGCTTAAAAATGGTCGTATTCTCCCACATCCACTATGCTGGTGCCAATCTCGACCTTATGGCCGTACTTTAAGAGTGTCAGTCTATCGGTGATGACGCAAGGCTGTCTTCATGAAAAGGTGTTAACGGGTTAGGGTCCTTATTAGAATTCGACAATCGATTTATGTAAATAGAATAAATAAACGTTACCGGCATATCAATTAAACGATTTATCTTTTGGTTTTAGAAATAGAATCCTCTAGCTAGAAGAATATTTTTTTGTTTGTTATTAGAAAAAAAATATGTCTCTTGATCTTGACACATCTTTCTCCCTTTACTTTTGTTGCATGATAATGTGTCTGTTATAAAAGGCCTTTTTTATATGCCAAAGAAAATGCATTTACACACTTCCCCGCTCGCAGGTGAGCAGAAGGTTATGTGGGACTCGCCAGGAGGGGAGTGCAACATTCAATTCAACGTTGATAGAAGGCCTAGCCTAGGTATGCTAAGATCAATTTTCATTGGGTTTTCTTCAATGCTTTTTTAGGCCTGATAAGGTGATGTCCTAAATCATCTGTTTGGAAAGGTAGGATAGCAATCAACGGATAATTAATTTTACAAAGCTGGCCTGGCATCCCTGCTTAGCGTAACTTGCGCCCCGATCAAGCAATAAAGTATAAACAAATACAAGTTAGACCACAGGTGCGAAGCGATGTCGACCACCAGGAGCACATGGCGTGGATGCGATGTTTATAACACCTGGTGTTTGTGTAACATATGCAGTGCATCGGCGCATCTGACAGCGACTCTTGCAGTAGGTAGTACCGCTGCAGCGACATTGATTTTTAACAAGCAGCTACCTAACTTATGGTTATCGATCGGATTGATTTTCGGTTTTGGAAAATTCGATTTTGGGATGCTCAAATCTTGTTACAACTTTACTTCCATCAAATATTTTTTGAGAAAAGAGCCATCGAACAGCCTCTGGGTGTATAAAATGTACCCATGGATAAACAATTAATAATTTAGGAACGATCTTTTTCCCGTGAGAACATTTTTTTGTCCGAATCGTGCAATCCTGACATCCCGTTACATCCAGTGTTTCGCATCAGTGCCCACGTCATAAGGACACTGCTCTGTCACCACGGTTCTATCCAAAACCGGTTGTTAAATCAAAGAGGTTGTTAATTGCATCGAACTAAGCGGATTACAAGCGATACAGCTAAGAGGATTAAATATCAGGTGCACGACTTTGATTGGGTTGATACCTACTTTCAATCGAAACTATTTCTAACTCCACTATAAAAAATCTTATGTTTTTAAACCTTGAAATAGTAAGTAACTTAACAGCTTGCTGCCAGATCTTTTGGTGGAGTTTTAAAAGTAGTTTGTTCTCATAAAGAATGTATCGTCTGTTGTCTTTTTTTGCTTTAACGATTTGGATATTAATTTTCTGTACACGTCTCAGGGCGAGACCTTTCAGACTATTATGGGTACTTTTAATGAGATGATAATTACAATAGGTTTGCAGTCGCGGTTGCCCTTGCGCCGGCGCGCGGCGTCTCGATTCAACATCGATTCGATCGCTATCAATTAGCCGATACGGATTAATCTCGTGCGCGAGCGCTCGATTCCCGCCTCGCCTTGGTCTCGATTTTCGATTAACACGAATAGTTAGGTCAACTGATTTTTGGACAGATTAAAATTGTGTCCATGGCCTAGCGAAAGTACCTAACGGCCTTATATCATAAAGCTGTATTTTTAAAGTGTTTTGTATGACTGTTTTCGATGCCCCATAATTTAGCTAGGTAAATTTTTAATGCTTGCTTTTGTGATTTTTGTTGCACTAATTTTATAGACGTGAAACTGATCAATGCAAAATTAGTACTGACTATTATGCAACGTGTAACCGAATTTATAATATTCTATGTTTTAAATTCAATAAAATCAGATCAGCCGTTTTACGTGATTAGGCGGGTCCCCATCAAGCGCGCTGCCTCCCCTCCCCCTCCCCTCATAATAAATTGAGTGATTTTTACTTCCAAAATGAAGGATTTTCTATACACAACTTCATATCTCCTTTTTCACCCCTTAGGGGGTCGAATTATCAAAAACGAATGTTGTTAGGCATGCACATGCACATTGTTTTAGTGTGCATCTACACACTTGTATTACGCTCATTAAAATAATGTGCATGCAATGAGATAAAACAACTATACTGTAAAAAGCAATGAAATTCGGGTACATGGTACAATACCACCACTTGCTACTATTGATGTTAAATATTAATTATATGCGGATTTTTTCTTAATGTTTGTTGTCTTTGACAAATAGGATGAGATCGTTTTGTGGTTGTGGGTAATCAACTGAGGTAAAGATAATCATGAATAATCGATGCGGTTAAAATTGACAAAGGACTAGAAACTATACATAAGCACTTAGAAGATATATTTTCCTCATCATCATCATGCAATATTTTCAGCAAATGGCAAAAGATTGCATTCCCACGTAAAGAAATCTTAACACTCATCAAAGTTTTACAATTGTTTCCAAAATATTTTAAATGAGTGTTATGTCTTTACAATGGATCGTTTGTCAATACATTGAACTTCGCATTCGTTTGTAAAACATATTTCATTCATTATTTATAAGCAACATTGAATATGATTAAAGATTATTAGCACGCAGTGAAACACTTGTACTATTATGTATTCTGCGGTGAAACTAAGTGTATACTTAATAAACGAACTAAAGAGATTATTAGACCTTCCTAAATAACGGATCCGATATTCAGTCGCTTCTAAATTCAGAGAAGTTTAATTGCATTCAGGAAGTAGGATCCGATTTAGCATCCGTTTTCAGGATGAAGTAGTCTCCAACGTAACGGATGCTAAATCTGACTCTGAATATTGGATCCGTTATTCAGGAAGGTCTAACCCGCTTAACTTTGAAGTTCTGTGCTGCACAATACTTATATGATCGAAAGATATCAAGTCAAATGGAATCAATTTGGATTAGAACAACAACGAGACAACCTCAAAACAAAACAAAATGAAGTTTTTTATTATCCAAATATCCTTCGAAAGCGAGGTAGGTGTACCAGGCACGCATAAGCTGCTTGGAGGTAACGCCTAACACTCTGTAATCTGTCAAGAGTGATTCCGGCACTCCCTACAAGGGCCGAGCGCCATTACCAGCGTTTAAGCGCCGATAAGAGGATAAACTGACCCTATTCAGTCAGACTGCCAGTAGAAAGTGAACTGGCCACGTGAAGATTTGCACTCTATTGTTTGGTGTTAAGTTTTGTAATTGATTGTAGGAATTATGTCTAATTGTTGGTGATTTTCTTGGGTTTGTTGAGTAAAGCTAGCACGTCTTTACACATTTATTTTAGTAAGAAGTAAACTACTTAAGTTAGTAATTAAGAGTTGAAATAAAACCCAGGACTGCATGTTGCTATTTAGGCTAAAATTGAAGTAATGTAATTGTACCTTAGTTAAGCAAGCTTTATAATGATCATTATGATCAGTGTATGTCATAAGGATTGACATGATAACGGGTGAGCTCTTGCCACTAATACAATATAGGAATGTATAATATAGGAAAATAATATTTTCCACCCTTCAATACTAAAACATATTACAAAGTTATGAATCAAATTAAAATAAGAGTTACTTATCCAACTTCTACATAACGCAGACATTATTGGTTTTTATATTCATCACTCTAACTTGCTACGTGCCGAGGGTTTAAATTATGTCAAATTAACGAAATCAAATTTACTGCCTTTGTTTTGTCAAATTTAATTAACATAGAATTAAAATTCTGGCACTTGATGTTATCCATAGCCACGTCATAAGTTTTTTATGTTGGTAGAGAACTCACTAACTGGATTTAAATACGTAGGTAGGTATTATCAAGATTATTAATACAATTGAAAAATATTAGAAAAAATCGACTCACCCATAGCAGCTCAGACGGGACTCGAACCCGCACCCTTAGGATTCCGGCCCAATGCACTAACCAATTATGCTACCGAGTCGCATAGGTATTATCAGAAAAACTGGAACCCAGTAAAGCAAACAAAAGCAAAGTGGATGGAACCCAAAAAAAGCCGTCATTATTAATACCTATGTAAGGAATGGAGCTCGATGGCGCAGTGGTTTAGCGCGTGGCCCAGCGATTGCGGAGGTTAAGCAACTTTCGCAAGGGTCGGTCATGGGATGGGTGACCAAAAATTTTTTATCTCGAGCTCCTCCGTGCTTCGAAAGGCACGTTAAGTCGTTGGTCCCGGGTGCATTTGCAGTCGTTAACACCCACCAATCTGCATTGGGTCCGCGTGGTGGGTTGTGGCCCGTCCTCCTTATCCACCCATAAGCAAGGCCTGTGCCTCAGCAGTGGGGACATTAAAATGGCTGATGGTCATGTAAGGAATAAACAAAAAATTACGGTTTGAAACTAAACAAATATAGCACTGACATCAAATTTCTCCAATTCAGTCGGATAAGGACCATTTCAGATAAGTTAACATTAACAAATTGCTACTCGCGTGTTATCTAAGCTAAGGCGTTGGTTAACGCATTTTCTCGCGTTTACGGTACGGTTTTATTAGTGGAAAGTTTTTATTAATTACGATTAGCGCATACGCGTGGCTTTGCGTGAAGGTAAAATTTAATGTCTAAAGAGTACTGTACTTAGTTTTAAAGATACGAGATAAGGTGCTCGTGACATTCCTTGTTTTAACCCTGTAGCCCTGTACCCTTCTATGACATGCTGTACCCAATTTTAATCAAAATTAAAATTACTTACTTCATTTAATTTTAAATCAGCTTAACCGTGATTCTATCATTTTTTTCGTGTGATTATCTTGTCCTTATGAACTCAACATTTTGTAAATATAAGTTGTCCTGTAAAATGTACAGAAATTACCCACCAGATAATCAATAGAAATGTTAATATAATACAGAAATACAGCACAAAGAGTATAGTTATTGTAAGTTCAAGATTCGTAAACAAACAAAAAGTACACAACTCGTCATTCCGCAGCGAGTAAAAATGACGGCCACTTAAAATATATAGCCTACGAGAATGTTTTAACTTTTTATGTTTAAAGAATAGCCCGGAGTGGTTCGTAATTAAAACGTCTCTCCGGTGGTCCGAGGACGCAGGCCAAATACGAGTAACTACTGCGCTGCACAACTTGAATGTAAAATGCAACGCACTTACTACCCTGTCACATACATAAATAACAATTACAATAGCCATATTACTTCTGAATCGCGACTTGTGCGGTTAACAGCGAAAAGGAAACTTGGATTGTGAATAACCGAACAAAACTGTTCACATTTGATTTAGCTGGCTCGAAGGATGTTTTAACTGAACGGGTGGTAGGAAAATAAAGACGATTCAATTTTGTTTAAATAAAGCTATTTTTTTACTTTGACTTTGAGTTGGTTGGGGTTAAAGTAGAAGGCAGTTGAACGTAAAAGAAAGTTCTTTACATTTTGATGTATCGAAAATCGAGAATAACATATTAGAATTATGAAATGAAAATAACTTTCTTTAGATAACAAAAATATATTTGCTATACAGAATCAACAATATTAATTATGAAAACCTGTTAGGTACTTGTAAAAAATGTAAAATAAAATGCAAAATGGATAAAAAAGTAATAGGAATTACGAATTTTCGCTGTACTTCTAGGTACGAAATTTCTTTATACTAGGCATGTCGGGCTTGTCCAAGTTACGATTGCAAATTCTCACTTGCGATCGCGAGGGCGTTTAGATTACAATTAAGATAATTATAAATATTCCTGACCAATTTAAATACGATAAGAGATACGGTATTTATGATCCCACTCGGGAACTCTTGCAATATTATTACAAAATTGCTCTCTCATCTACTTTACTAAAGCTGATTGCAATCTAAATAAATGGGAATATGGTAAATAAACCATTATTTCCTAAATCGTTGTCTTTAGGAAATAAGTGTGTCAAAAATATGTTAAGCTCTCCACTACAAAATATTTACTGCAAATTCAAACTAAGGGATTCCTAAACTATTTTGGGCAAGAGACCCTTTTTCCAAAATGAGTCAATTTATTTTAAAAATCCTATCAAATATCAAGTGTAATAATAATAATAATTTCCGTTATGATATCGACCCCTGGGAAATCGATTTCGACCCCTTTGGGAATCCCTGCTCTACACAATGAACTATTCCATTATATACGAAATAATATAATTACTTATCTATTTTGAAGATGATTAATATAGTCACGAACGCGTATATTAATAGAAAACGAGATTAATTTCAACTGTTTAGTAAATATTTGTCAGATAAGACTTACCTAACATAAGAAAAACGCATTTGAACGTCTTATTTAAAACCCGTTAACTTGGTTCGGGAAAGTGGTGCGGAGTGATTTCCACTTTTATACGAATCAGGTACGCGGAAAGAGAAACATTGCAAACATTACTCCTTTTTTGGACGCAGGAAAAGTCACTTGTTGTGGACGTAATTAACTAAAACACGTAAATGCAACGAGACTAGAAAAGCTAGTGACTGGAATTGAAATTCAATTTAGCAATGTTTATTTCTTTAACGTCAGAAAAAAAATTAACTCACCGTCACTCAAAACAGGTGTCGCATTATATCAGCAACGGCAAACTGTAACAAAAACAAAAAAATTAACTATAAATCTTACAACGACAGGCATACATCTCAGCATTTATAACTTAGTTTTTCAATCAAACGATAAACGACAATTTATCATGATCACTTAATGCGTGCGCGCACGAGATCGTCGGTCGTTTAAAGTTGCATTACAAAAGTCAATAAAGGTTTTAATATTGCTGTTATTGTAAACTTTAATTTCTCATCGCAATCAAAATGGTTGTTAACCTGCATTGATATTCAGATGCAATGCAACCAAGTTTTTATATTCGTAACTAATTACTAGTGGTTTTACTGAAGTTTTATGTTTTGCAAAGCTTTCAAAATAAGAAAGAATATTCTATTATAATTACTTAAGTTTTAATTGCATTTCAGAACATCATACGGCTTATTTTTCCTTCCATTATGTTGGTGTAGGTCAAAAACACCTTTTATGGCTAAACATTTAATGTTTTCGGAATTTATTAGATTTCAATCGCAAAATCAAATGGATTTCTAATGGATAGTATTATGTTTGTTAGTAATCAGATTTCAATATTAGTGGTGCCGATGGCGGCTGCGCGGGCGCCGACCAGATGAAATCGTGGCTTTCTCCACAATCGGCATTTCCCCCGTGATATATCGATATCTCGCCGAGTATCGATTCCTGCTATCGATCACTTCCCTATTGCAAACACGATATTAATACGCTTGAAACTTTAGTTGGTAAATTGGAGAACATTGTTCATTTCCACATGTTTCATTAGTTTTGCGGTTTGTGAAACTAAAATGTTATGTTGTATTTAGTCTAGGTATATAATGTTACAGTATGGCACATTGTTTAAAAAACACGTCATAAATGGCGTGCTTTGTTACAGTTTATCTTTCAATTACCAAGTTAAACATTTCAAAATCAAAAGTCTACTTTATAATTCTTAATTTACGAATTCATAAATATTCAAATAAGTGGAAGTTAACACTATATGACATAACATAGATTGGAGTGTTCCAATAAATTAATCGTGAGAGGTGACAGACGGCCCGCCTTGACCGTGGCCCGGCGAGGCCAGGGCTGCCACCAGGTTTATTTAGTAGTGTTCATATTTTTGCCACCACACATGATGAAAATGATCTGAATAATTTTGAAGTTTATGGTTGATTCGTCATACATATACACACATACTTACAAGTTCTTAACTTTCGTATTTTGTGTTAAACGTCATCATTTTGTATCCAAATTAATTGTATGTGCCAAGCGTTGAAGAATTTTAAAAATCTCCTTACGAAAAGATCTTCACAATAATAATTATTGTAACTTATTGAAATAAATTAAAAATCAGAGAAAATTTTAAGCTATGCAAAAGCCCGAAAATAAATATATAAAAGAAAAAAAAAAGCTTTATTTATGTCTTACTAATAATTACATGTGTGGTATATTTTCTTGTCTTATGTTAAGTATATGTATATAGTTAAGCTAATGAAATGACCCTAATGCGTGACAACACATTTGTCACGTTATCACACCGTCACGATTACCATAATCAGCGCCACTCATACATAATTCATACACATTCACTCCTGTATAAAGATAAAAATTAATAACAGTCATGTAACATGGTTGCAGATTTGATAACGAACGAGTTTGGTTATCAAAGACGAGATACAATGTCTTTGGGGCCTATATTAATCTTCTTTGATTAAAACATATCAGAATTTTGTGAATATAAAACAACCAACAGCTAACCGCCAAGTTCTAAAATATCAAGACTGCAATGCCTGCCTAATACAACATCATATCCCCATCCAATCATCCATCACAGAAAATGAGCATTTATGGCTAATCTTAAACAAAAAATGTTATTATCATAACACAATAACCCCTGTTTTTGCTTGACACATCCACAATGAAAGACATAATTCGTTATCTTATATGCAAGTAAACGTTTACCACTTATCTACCTAGATCTGCGACCGGGCACGGAAAATGACCGACCAACTAAAACTAACTAGTATTACCTATAATTATTCTGTGGTATTACCAAGTACAATAAAATAAAATAATTGTCCGAATGAGAGTTTGTTTACTTATTTATTTTTGAGTCTGTTTAAACTCACAGTACATCAAACATTTACTCGCGGGCACCGCACGAGTCCGTTTATGCGGCATACTAATCGAGTCGCGTGCGCATCCGAGAATGCAACCGAAACACAACCTTGAGGTCACCGACGATTTTCACTTTCACTCATTTAAATGGTTATTAGCGATTATTTTATTGAATAAAGCTCTTGTGTAACTTTGCTGATGGTTTTGCAATATGAAAGTAAGAGAACAATTTTAAGTGCAGCAAAAGGATTTTATCAAAACTCAGAGAAAAAAGATATTAGGGAAAATTAAAGCCGAAATAAAAAATACCTACACATACGTTATAAAAAATATAAGTAAAATAGTCAAGATTTTTTTTCTTTTTAGAGCCTTCTCACTCAAACCACACGCACACCAACATGGAAGATACCATCATAACGTGTGAATTTTCTTAAACTTTTTAAAGTTATAATTTTTTATTGTATTGTAACTCTTAAGGTCTATCAGCCTAGGTATTTACCTATTATATGATCAATTTCAATGAGGAAAACTCAGTGAAAGTGGCGGAAACGGCGATATTTGGAAACCAACCGCAAATTGTAAACAATGCGCACGCGCCGCGCGCCGGGCGGTATGAAGACCTCCTTCATAGATCATTTTGTTGTGTTGTGATTAATGATAATGACGCAAAGACAAGTTCGACCACTTCCCTCAAATTAACTGCTCTTAGTTTATCATAGTTTAGAAATAGTGATAAAGTTTCCACTCTGAAGAGATGTAGAGAAGTAAGTTACAAACGTATCACATTATTCTTTTAGTTAGTTACAAAATATCAAAAACACAAGTTGTCTAATAACTAAACTGATATAATAATAATAATATCCACACTATGTGTACTCGTACATAGTTCTCGCTCGAATCAACTCGTGCGCAGCCACGCGCGTATATAATCACCGGGCGGTCGAACTACGCTAATTGACCCCCCTCCTGGCGCGTGCCGGCTCAAGTTAGTAAGTTAGCCCAGCATTTCTGAATGCTTGGCGATCTCCAATTTACCATTGGAATCGAGACACTGCAGATACAAAATTCTTGATAACTTTTAATCTACACTCGAAGTCAGAAAAATCGCACCTCTTCGAAAATAAGTTTAAACTTTACATTGCACTTTACATTGTGTAAATGTTGATACACAGTTTAACAATCCTTAAAGCTGTGGTTGATATCTATTGAAAGTAAATTTAATTTGAAGAGTATTCAATTAATAATTGTTTGATTTAATTATTTAATTAACATAACAGTTACCATAATAAAATGCTTAAAGCGTTATTGCTTGCGCCGCCATAAAAGGGAAATAAAAGGGGTCAATTCAGGATATGCGGGTAAATTCGCTATCGAGATAATGGAGAAAACACATTTCAACAGTTCAGTTAAATAAAGGAATACCCAAGATGGATACTATTGCCCTACAATATTGCCCATGAAGTTGCTCAAATATTGCAAAAAAATGAGGCAATGTAATGTTGTTTGGAAATTGAATCTCATTTATTGATTCCGTTCGACGAGTATTCCAACGGTTTCCCGAGACTGTTGGCTATGTCCGAAGGGGAAGATGTAATAACAACACTTAAAATTAAATTAGATAGTATTAAATTAACCTTGAAGAAATTTTTGAAAAGGTGCGATTTTTCTGACGCCGAGTGTATTTTTCTTGCATTTTAATCTAAATTAGTTGGTTTTATAAATGTTTCTGACTGTATCGTAGTTACTCGATTATATCTCTGGGTTTTTTCAGGTCAGGATCAAGTTAATATAACTTAGTCAGGTCAAGATAGCAACAACAGTGTCAAGAGTTGTTGCACTATTCTTATTAACTTTAACACACATTAGTAAGTACCTACGTCTGTATTATTCTTCGACATGTTTTAGACTTAGCACTTTTAAGGCTTCACATAACAAGTGCATTAGCTGATGTCTCGTAAAATAAGCTTCTTTGTGTGTCAATGCCGATGCCATGCAGTCGAGAATTCTCTATCTATTTTAGGTACTGCAAAAATATAATATTTCTAGTCTGCATCATCTAAAATACAAAGATTTCGTTGTCTACGTATCTTAACGCAATCAAAACCAGGCCATTTACCAAATTTCACTGAACAAACCAGAGAAACTCATCGCGGTCAATTAAGCCCGGAAGTTTTAAATATGCAACTTGTGGTATTCTATGAGATTACGCAAATTTTCGCATCGGTTCGGTGCCGGTCGTAGGAATTCGAAAATTGCCGAAAATTATGAGAGAGATGGTAGCACGAGCGAGTGAGCGCGGTAACGAGGGCGGGCTTTCATCTGCGCGTGCGCAGGGCTGGTCAACTCTATGGAACAGTAATAAAATAATATTCGCACCAGTTAATGTAATTAGGTACTAACCGAAAAAAGTTTCTTGCATTGCAAAATTATCTACCCCATTTTTGGTGCATAATTCTTATGTTTTGGAGACGATTAAAATAAATTTTCATTTTGTGTTTCTGAAGGCCTCGCTCGGTATGATACAGCAGAAGTGCATGCACAACAGAAGCTGTATAAGTGCATTATTATGGATTTCCACAGCAAGCAATTGAAATTATATTACAACTTATTAAGTTTCTGTCAAAAAATTAATTTTGGTACAAGCTTTGACCCGCCGACCCGCCCCTTGCCGACTGCACGTTCTCCGTTGGTTAAGGCCAAGCTTAAAGCTTAAAGTGATATCTAGTCAAAATTTTGTCATAACTACTATTAAGGACTTTTTCTCTCTTGTTGTCAAAATGTAACACGCTTTTCTGAACACACCGGACAGGTGAAACAAAATAAAAGCTTGTGAAAAATGTGAAGTCTTGAACTCTTGATCACCGAGGAAAAACTTCATAGGTTAGTTACGTAGAACCTAAAAACATATTTAATACTTTTTAAACAAGTTTTTAAACTATTCAATAGGTAAGTATAGTATCGGCAACCCTCTCAGTGGATTACCTACGTCCAAATTTAATTCACGGTCGATGCGCAAGAGTTTCTAACTGATACCTACTTCCGATGTTTACCAACAAACTCAAATTACCCTCGACACCGGACAATAAACAAAATGGTTTATTTCAAACTACAAATTGGTTAATTTCATACATTTTTATACAATTCAAATGCAGTCCTCTGAAATTTGAAGAAAATCTTTCAAATCAATTAAGACAACTATTTGTTGAAATTGTCTAAACAAGCTCATCACAAAGACAATGACTTACTTATTAATTACAAATTAATCATTTAATCTATTTCTGATCTTCACTTTTAATTAATTTAAATCGAACCGTACGAGACTATTAATTAATGATAAACTTCGTAATCAATTAAAAGTTACCTCAGAGGTCAGCGGCGGCAATCACAACATTGCATTGAATTGCATCATATCCATTCAATTGACATAATATCGATTCGAATCGCCTCTCAATGTCCAATTGAATGTCGATTATCGTCCGATTTAATCGATTTTTCTGGCGAAACATTAATTAACCTTAATATGGCGTCGCGTGGGTACATATATTTTTGCAGGCAACAAAAATAACGCTTGCGTTTTATTGTTTCACAGTTACGGTTCTCTTGCGAAAGGGAAAACGCAACTTTAATTATTTAATGCGTTGGGGCGTTTCTTTATGTTAATTCACCAACTCATACCTACCTGTGTTTGCGTTTTAAATTGTTCTCTTCTGTTTCAAATACATCGTAGAGACGAAAACGCGTTTTAATTTCAAGTCAATACCTCCACGCGTTTTCCCAGATAAAGGGTTTTAACAGACCGATGGACAGACATAAAGACAATTTATGATTTAATTACAAATGTATCAAATACGTCGTAGAGACGAAGACGCTTAAGGTTTCTTGAAAAGAATAAAAATTAAAAACAGAAAGAAAGCGGAAATCTTCATAAAACTAACAGTTGAAAAGTCATAATTAAATACGTTAACGTAACACAGAATATTAATAGTACATCGTAATTCACAACTGCTGTTTTGTAGACTTTTTAGATTTTTTATGATTATGTCCTTATTATATCTAATCTAGCTCAAGACACAATTAATTGGGCTATTCCAACTGTGATTGTAGCATTAAGGTCAAAGTAAAAAATAGCTTTATTCAAATAAACTTAATTATTAAGTACTTTTGAATCGTCTATATATTCCTACCACCCATTCCAGACTTTTTTAACTGACAAGAAGAACGGGCGCAAAACTTATCAGCTTTGAAGATTAAACACCAAGCAGCCCTTAAGATTCTTATTAGTTAGCTAGCAAAGTTATTAACTATTAACTCACTTGTATGTATGTAAATAAAAAGTGACGTACGTAACGTATTAACCATCCCATCGAATGATATTTCGTCCCCGCCTGCCATTGTTACCCAAATAATGCGCAGTCACTAATTACGCTCACCACTAATAGTCATGTTCACGCGAACAATGTAATTGAATCCAAAACTCAGGGTCAACACGCATTTAAAACCACTGGTGACCACTGAATAGTGTACAGTTTCAGTAGTTCTCTTGTTTTTAAATAAAACAAGACTATAAAGCTCATGGGGTCTTTGCAATTTGAACATATCGTTTTGCATTAACTTCTGACAATAGCGGGTTTCAGGTCGAAACAAAAGCGTACATTATGTATTTGAATTCGGCCATTCTTCCATTCATGCCACGAACGTGCTGCGGCTGTCAACACAGCTTTCGGTGAACTACGCCATTATTCTCTTTATAATAAACCTTTCATTTTGGATATTGATTATTATTAGAACATAAGCTAAGGGTAAATAGTATATTTCATTACGAGTGCGGAAAGCCTGTCATTGCAAAGAGTTCCGACAAATGTCTACCCGAGCCGAGGCGCAGCCGAAGGTGAGGGTTGACAGTCGGAACAAGTTGCAATGACGGTTCCGCACGTGTACTGAACAACTATTTTTAATACAGTTGCGAAAAAATGAAGCAATAAAAACACAATAAACTCAACTAACTAATCATTTATTTCTTATAAAAGTTTTAACCGTCTGATTGTCGTTTTAAGAAAGCATTTAGTTTTGGGTATTCACTTATATCCACGTTGTTCCTTATTTTCAGCATACTTTTTATAATCGAAAACCTCGATCATAACGTAGAAGGTTTTAATTTTGCTGAGAGTTCTGAGAAGTATGCCAACATAATATTTTCTGAAAAACTATTTGCTTTTTTCTCTTCTCTCCACGCAATAAATTCGTCGTATGTAGATATGTAGCGACTTTTTGACTTTTCCGGTAAAATGTTCTTGAAGCATTTTGTGCAGTTGTGGTGTTAATTCAAATAAAATATCGTCGAAATTACTCATTTTGTGCAACAAACAACAAAACTCGCAACTCCAAAAAAAATTTTTGGAAAATGGCGCCAAACCGTAAAAGAAAATAAGCAGAGATGTTTTTTTGTTTTCTTCACCCATTCTGGGTAGGCAAAGGAAACTTTGCCCATACAGCCAAGTCGTCAGTAGATTTTTTTTATAGAAAATTAAGAAATAAGGTCCGTCTTTTTCTTTTCACTTATCAGCGCAAACTCCTATAAGCAGAGACTATGGCAGTGCACGTCATGCAGCCAACTTTTTTATATTTATAAATTTAATTTGGCCGATACTAATATTAATTTAATGTTTAAATTTTAATTAAAATTACTTTTAAATCTGATATTGAAACAAATTAGTAGCTTCTTTTTAGAAATATTTGCATGAATCATAAAAACTTCTATGATTTTTTTTTTAAGTAAAAACTTCGTGGTTGGTTTTTTCTTTTTAATAGACATTATTTTGACAGTTGGGAAAGAAAACGCACGAGTTCGGAAAAGGTAAAGAAAAAGCTCGAGTGTGTAATAGCCCACATCCCGAACGCTATACGTCCCTGCAATACGCCACTTTTTGAGCAACTGTATTAAAAAATTAATACTCTAAGGGTATCTTTCACCAGGTTCCAGATTGCATCTATCTTTATTGGCACCGAATCCAAATAATAACTTAGCGCTTTCAAAATGGAAGTATGAAATAATCTGACAGACACGTTAACTGCAACATATCCAGAGCATATGAAACTGGTCCCAAATATGTTTAAGTACTAGCGAATTATAAACTGGCACCATCGTAAAGATTTTTATTTCGAAAAAGACATTGATCCCAGTTTGATTTTGAAAATGCACTAAATAATATCTGTCTTATTTTGTATTCTAACATAATGTGCACCACGGGCCTATTACAAAAAGATTCATAGTCGGACGCAATTCGTCGTTAAATTTACTTGATATTGAACCTTATTCATCAGTAACAATAGTGCTCGGACTCGGACGAACATCGTACGCTTATCGCGATGGTGTTTTTGTAATAGGCCTTCTGATTTGTACTGAAAAGAAAAATGGCATTGCGCAATCATCATTCTTAATTTAATGGTTGTGGTTTTACTCATTTCACGCGCTCTATGCCTACCACTTAGCTTTTTTAATATTTATAAATGTGGCAAAAACCATGCGTTGCTTGATTCATAACCCGTGTTGATGATGACAAGTCAGTTATATCTACTTCTGTTACAAATAAAACAAGATAACTATTTCTCTGTCACATCATCGCATGTTTTACGCGTCTACAATCTACAATGCATGTAAACCGGGATGGGCAAACTTTTTCCTTCGCGTGCCAAAATTTTCTAAATGGCGGGCTGTGTTTGAATTTTTTGATTTATTTTTTTATTGATTAAAAAAATGGTATAAGTATGTTTTTTTATGAAACACTTGCAAGCATTATGAAATCTTATACCTTTAAACGAGCAATTCTTGTATATTTAAATATAAATTTATTTCTGTGATCTCGGAAACGGCTCTAACGATTTCGCTGAAATTTCGTATATGAGGGTCTTCGGGGGTAAAAAATCGATCTAGATTAGTCTTATGTTTGGGAAAACGCGTGTTTTCGGGTTTTCATGCGTTTTTCTTTTGACGCAGAATATAGTCGCTAATTTCGTCCTGCCGGCCACTATACGTCTGGTCCAGCGGGTTAAGACGCGGATGGCAAGAAACGAATGTTACGGGATCGAATCCCGCTCGGTGACTTACTTTTCTTTATATATGTTGAAGTTTATTTTATTTTTTTTATTTTTTATTGTTTTTAGACAAGTTTTAAAAAAAGTAGTTAATGTTTGAGATAACAATGTAGATTATCACCTAAACACGACCATATTACAATAAATAGTAATAACCGAACAAATCTCGGTCGCCCAGATATTTATTATTGAAATAGGAAAGACATTTTAGGCTCTACCTACGACGTCATGCAAGTTGCGATTATATGGGGCAAATATGGGATGAATGTAAATAAAATACTTCACCTCTTAATTGAGGATAAAACAAGACCTTAAACTTGAAAAAACAAATCATACGTCAAAATTATGACTTAAGAGAAATTCTACTTAGAAGTAAAATCTCTTGCGAAGATGAAAATCCAGAGCGAGTAAGTAATTATAAATTAGTCTACCACTACGTATGTATATACCTAAGATAAACCTAATTAATTTATGGTAGGTTTTCAAGCAAAATCCTTGAAATCTTATGCGCCATGACTGAAGTCATAATTTTCCTTCTTGATTGCGTTACGTCAATGTACAGTACAGTCAACAAAACAGCTCACGCCGGCCAAACACACGCAATACGTAATTAACCTGTTATCAGGCGCAGGCGCATGTCGCCAACATCTCTGAAAACTTTACGGGAAAATAGCTTCTATTCCTTTGACAAAAGAAAGAATTACCCACTCCCCGATTGTACTATGTGGAGACGGCGATAACTGTTCTTATCGCAAGGAAATCATAATGTGTTTGAGGTAAAGAACAAAATGTTTTTTGCAGATGCAAACTGCTTCTTCATAGAATGGATTATCAATGTAGATTCAAGACGTAATATCTTATCTTAATTCTTTGAGGTATTCCTCGAAGCGCACTTGTTTTGAAGCGCACCTAATGAAGCGTACCGAAACTATTCCTCGAAACGCATCTACATAATTTGTTTTGATAGCGCACATATTTAGGTGCGTTTCAAGAAACAGTTTAGGTGCGCTTCATTAGGTGCGCTTAAAAATGGGTGCGCTCCATTAGGTGCGCTTCGAGGGTTACCTCTTATTTCTAATTCTAAAGGCACAAATCTTTCTTATACCTTAGTTAAAACCGGCACATGCAAAAATAAACAAATGTCAAACCTAACCTAAAATCACAACAATAGTGGTCACAAAAATTACTGTATTAAATCCAACTTACCAGAATAGAATTCACTACTAAACAACAACGTACCTATTGCATTCACATAATATCACTAACCGAATTACAACCTACAGTAAAAGTGTCCGCACACTGAGTACGACACGGTCACCGCGCGTTACGAACGTGCGACATGGCGACACGCCCGGCGGCCGCTACGGCACTACGGCTACGAACGACGAGACTACGGCCGGTTGCTGCAGGGAGAAAGTAACGCATGCAAAAAGGAGCCAAGAAAGGTCAAGTTTACAATTCACTATAAAGCGACCATGGGGTGGTGTAACCCCAAAGGTCCACGACTCTATTGTTCTTCTTTTCCCACCGGGTCCATAAAATTTTAAAATATATTTTAAAAGAAAGAAAATGCTTTATTATTTTTAATGTCTTTATGGACCCGTTGGGAACCAAAGTATGAATTTAAATTTTTTGAAAACAATTGAGAGGTCAACGACGACCTCTGGGACTAACCCCGAGAATGTACGAAATATCGCGCGTGCCAAGCCAAGTTATGGGATCCATTATCGTTTAGAATTGGAAGCAAATGTCCTAACAAAATGAAATGTTTACAGTTTTGTAAACCAAAACAAGAAAAGTTCTCGAATCAATTAGCCGTATAAACGCTTTATTATCTTATCCCTGCCTTTGTCTCAATTAATTATAAGACAACATCGCTCGTTTTTCTTAGATTTATTGAATTGTTTGTTAATCAGACAATCTATTCCTGAATATCATAATATATCAAGCTAATGGTGAGATGAGCATCTTAACTCAAGAACGCATACTAAGCTAATAATAAATCGATAAAACAGAATGGTTTTCTCTCGGATAAAACATTCACAGCATCTGTAGCAGTTAATCAATCTGCTCGGTGCTCCTTTTCTCTTGCACCCCTTTCTCCGTGCGAGCGAAGAGGACGCATAGTCCCCCACCGCGCAAGTACGGGGGACGCGCCTGATCGCCCCCAGAACAATCAATAAAAGCTAATGTGACGGACCACGTGTGATGACGCTGTCATCATCGTGATTTATGTGTGTGCATGCAGAGATGACGGAAGGGGTGTGTACTCAAACTGTACCGTTGTCTCCTATTAGTAAAGCTCGCGATGTTTGTTTTATTTATAGTGCTCATAGTGTGCTCACTACAACACTATTTTCCTATGCTGGTATTGTAGACAAAGCCAAAAATAGTATAGGATATATTCTTATAAAAATAATCGTAAAAGCCAGGGGCAACTTCTGGGTGAACTCACTCCATCGTAGGTTTCATCTCGACTCCCAGGCTAGTTTAAGGGATCAAGAGCAAAACCATTAAGAAAAAACCGGTCAAGAGCGAGTCGGACTCGCGCACCGAGGGTTCCGTACAATCATAAATATATTTGGATATGTTACTTTAGTACAGTCTTTAAAAAAGTAGGATAAACGGCAGACAGGTGGAAGGGCGAACAGGCGGACAGTTAATTAACAAATCTTAACCACAGCTGCTTATGGTGACTGAAAAACGTTTCAGACTGTTTATATTACTAAGTAGGAACTTATTCTTCGTTTATTCGTACGGCAAATAGTAGGTAATTATATTAGAACCAGCCACCAATTATTATTGTAGTTATTAGGTTGCGCCATCTCTTGACCTATAGTGGAACTATTTTTCTTTTCTTAGGTCAGCATGCTTAGGACAGCGCCATCTGTTGACTGGTAGTGAAACTAAAGAATTTTTGTTTGTTTTTTGAATTTCTAAAAAAGTGTGTTATATTGAGACATCGTTTCATTTTTCCTGTAATCTTTACGTAAACTACTATCACATAGATTTTTTTTACATTTTTCATCATAAGTCGAAAACTATGTGGCCTAAGAAAAAAGGAAAAAATGTTTTAAAATGTGCAAACAGCGCTCTTTCACATGATACCCCACATGCCCTAGTCACCTCACTTTAAACTTTTAAGACCCCTTTTCAGTCCCTGTTGTAAAAATATTTTTTTTTTATTTCTTTCTTATTTGCAAAATAGTTGGGCAAATGTCATCTTAAACTATTCCAAATTTCAAGTTGATACCATTAGTAGTTCTCGAGATATCCAGCTGTGACAGACAGACAGACAGACAGACAGACTGAGTCACACCATAAGGGCTCCTTTTTTACCATTTTGGTACGGAACCCTAAAAACTAAATAAATTTTAAACAAAAATTATCGTGGGATAGAAACGTTTGCTCTTATCGACACACAGCTATGAGAGTACCAGACGTATGCACTTGACATTAGTAACCCAATATCGGAGCTCTACTCAAATAGTTTATCAGCCCACGCGTGGGAAAATCGTCCTCGAGGGATGCATCTGTTCCACAGACAATATGATGTGATCCCAGGATACTTTTATTGCATCTGGGGGGCATCAATAAATTACCGTCTGGTCTTGTAATATAACTTAACTAAGGGTACAGTAATGTTTAAATTGCGTTTACACTTGTAAAGTTGTGATTAAGGCGTTTGGTTTGATGCTACAATAAAAACTACTCCTACTAGGTGATAAGAGTACTATTTATTGCAGCAATAAACTCACTTTTAGTCTTAAGATAATTTATAAAAAAATCTTCTTCTTCTTCTTCCGTGCCTTTTCCCATTATTTGGGGTCGGCTCTCCTCGTTTTAAGGCGCCAAGACAGTCTGTCCTGAGTTGTACATGCATCTAACTGGGCCCGTTCCATATCTTTTGCAACGGTTGTCCACCACGTAGTCTGTGGGCGGCCTCTGCCTTTTCTCTTATCTGGGATTGCTAAAGCTTTTTTGACAATGTAGTCTTTATCCCGCCTCATCACATGTCCATACCACCGCAAGCGACTTTCAATCATTTTGTCAGTAATTGGCGCGACTTTGAAGGACCCTCTAATGTACTCATTTCGCACCTTATCAAGCCTAGTTACCCCGACAGCCCACCGTAGCATCTTCATTTCATTTGTGTGCATCTTCTGTTCATGGTGTTTTTTGACCGCCCAGCATTCTGCACCATACATCATGGCCGGTCTTACGGCAGTTTTGTAAACTTTGCCCTTTAGTTGTATTGGCATCTGAGAATCGCATAGCACCCCTGAGAGTGTTCTCCATTTAAGCCACGCCGCGTTGACTCTGTGGGTCACGTCTGCATCTATGTTGGCGTTTGCGGTAAGCATCGATCCAAGATATTTAAACTGATCCACCCTGGGCAACGGCTGTCCATCAACTGAAATACCTGAGTTGGCCATCCTCGTTGATCGTTCGCTAAAGTTACACTTAAGGTATTCCGTTTTGTCTCTGCTAATGCGGAGTCCATTACATTCAAGTGCTTCTTTCCAAGCCTGGAAAGTTGTTTGTAGGCTCGCAGGACATTTATCTATCAGGACAATGTCGTCCGCATATAACATGCACCATGGTAGCCGGGTCTGGATATGTTTTGTGAGATAGTCCATGGACAGATTGAAAAGGAATGGACTAAACGCCGATCCCTGATGGACCCCTACGTTCACCGCGAAGGGCTTGCTGAGTCCCGCCAGGCTTCTCACTTGCGTACTGATGCGGCTATACATATCCTGCACTAGACTGATGTAATGTTCTGGTATTAGTTGCGCCCTCATAGCCTGCCAGACCAATCTTCGCGGTATTCTGTCGAAGGCCTTCTCAAGGTCTATGAACACCATGTGGAGGTCCTCCTTGCTTGCTCGGTGTTTTTCCATTAGTATTCTTATTGTGTTTATTGCATCCGTCGTGGATCTTCCCGACACGAAACCATATTGATTTTCGGATATGGACACAAGTTGACCAAGACGCCCGTTAAGGACCCGCTCCCAAATTTTCAATGTATGTGAAGTAAGTTTAATACCCCTATAATTCCCACAGTTACTGACGTCCCCCTTGTTTTTATAAAAAGGCACTAGATAGCTATGTCGCCACGACTCGGGTATCTCAGCTGAAAATAGGATGGCATTAAAGAGCTTTGTGAGCCATTCTATAGCAATGGGTCCCATCTGTTTCCACAGATCTGCTGGAACGTTGTCGGGTCCTACAGCTTTATGGTTCTTCATTTTCCTTACCGCCATCCTTACTTCATCTATGCTTATTTCTTGTAAGGGTCCAGTTGTCTTTGGGATGTCCTTCATTGGTTGACTCGGGTATTCTTCGTTAAGTAAATTTTGGTAATATTGGCTCCAGCGGTCGTTGATTTTATCATTCTGTGTCAGTATATGTCCTTTATTGTCCTTAATATATTTATTAATTTTGATATCTAAGCCTGTTTTATGTCGATTTTTCGCAAGTTTGAATATTTCCTTATCATTAGTAGCATGTTCAAGCTTAGAATAGAAAGAGTTCCGCGAGTTCGCACTGCTTTGTGCTACTCGACATTTGGCCGACTTTTTAGCTGTTTTGTATTGCATGTGATCTTCTTCAAGCCCAGAGTTCTGCCACTGCTTGAAATTCTCCTTTTTGATTTTAATGGAGTCTTTGACTTCTTGATTCCACCATGTGGGGTCTTTATTATTGCTCAGCCCACCTTTAGAAACTCCAAGTGCTGTTTCGGCTTCCTTTTTGCAGCAGTTCTCAAATTTGGACCACATATCCTCAGCCGTGATGCTGTCATTTTCCATATCTTCGATCAATACGTTTTTGGAGTTTACTTTTCAGTTCGGTCCCTTTTTCAGTGTTCAATAGATGCCACTTTATTCTTGGCTTATAATATATAAAAAAATAAAAATAGAATTATGAATGCTTAAAATTCAATCACTTTAGACTTGCTCAGGATATAATATTTGTCTTTTACAAAACAACCCGAAATGCCGAATGTGGTAGATAGGGACATCGACGAAAGTTTCATACATTTCGCGTTTTCAAAGTTGGTCCCATAGTAAAAGTTGTTAAGTTTTATGGTCCCTATCTCTACCATATTCGGCATTGTGGGTTGTTTAGTAACACCTGTATATCTAATCTATGTTAGACAAGAGGAGCTCAATATTCTAATGTTACTTCTCGAAGGTGTAAGAGTGCAAGTTGTCCGGAACTAATTCAAGACCCATTGAGTATGAATGATGATGATTCTGAGTAAATATAGGTCTGCCGATTGGTGTGGATCTGAACTAAGAGCCCAAATTTTAAATCATTGCGAATCAAATTGAAACTTATGGGGGAATTAATAAAATAATCTAAAAACCTGAAGCAAAGCTTCAAAAATTTCTAAAACGTGAATGAACGGCCCAAGATAAACAGCCATAAATCTGTTATGCCGTATCCTAGCGAGTTGAAAATTTCTAAAACGATGTTAGAAATTCCTTACTAAATCCTAAAAGGGATCTATGCTATGCCTCTTATTGCAACCGTCTGGATTGAGGGCCCAACACATCCTTACTAATATTATAAATGCGAAAGTCTGTTTGTTTGTTTGTTACGCCTTCACGGTCTAACTACTGAACCGATCATCATGAAATTTTGCATACACGTTGTCAGGGGTACATAAAAGGACATAGGGTACCTTTCATCCCGAAAAAAAAGTATTGTTCCCGAGGGATAGCAAAAAACCTTTCCACGCAGACGAAGTCGCGGGCGGCCGCTAGTTTGGTTATAAAAGCTATAATTCACGTTTTAGAAATTTTTGAAGCTTTGTTCAGGTTTTTAGATTTTTTTATTAATTCCCCTAATAAGTTTCAATTTGATTCGCAATGATTTAAAATTTGGGCTCTCAGTTCAGATCCACACGCCGATTGGACTATCAAGCCAGTTGACATTGGCCTTATAGTCATACACAAATCCGCCAGACAGACAGATGATGATATCATATAGACATTATTAATTCAGCTGGATGCGTCTGCTTTCACGGCGGCTGCCGCCTCAATTACGGCGATTACAATGTATGATAGCCTGAATTAATTTTATTTACCATTGTATCTGCTGAGCCATTGATTATATCTGCATACGAACTTATGTTATTTAATTCACGGGTGTGATTGAAATGCATTTATTTACGTACTTTATTATTATTAGTCTTATATTCTACTAGACTTAAACTTTGTAAGGCATATGCCTTACAAAGTTTATATTTTATGACATGATATTTCAATAAAAAATATTTCTTTAATTTTGAAGTCCCGATGCAGTGTGCCTAATCTAGGAGAATTAGTGTCCACTTGGAATTATTTAAGTTGTCCTATTGAAATGCATATATTTAAGTACCTAGGTATAAATAGTAGTCTTATATTCTACTAGACTAGAGTATGCCTTATAAAGTTTTAAAAAACTACATTTCATTGGGAACAAAAAATATTTCTTTAATTTGGCAGTGCCGATGCAGTGTGCCTAATCGACGAGAATTAGTGTCCACTTGGCAACTTGGCATACCTATTTAAGCTCCCCTAAAATACAACTAGTGTACGTCTGGCTTAAGTATTATCAAATTGTGGTTTGTTGCTTTTTCTGCAGCTATTTTATATTTTGTTTGACGTTCTTAATTTTTCAGTATATTTTCAAAACAGTCCGTTTTTCTAAAAACTGCGAATATTTAAAATTATTCGTAGTTTCGAATATCGGTGTAAAATATTTCAGTTTTTGTACGAAAAGTGAAAGTTTATCCCTTTGCATTTCTTCTTTATTGTGACTCTTTACCCATATGAGTATAATCAAACGCTACCGAAATAGTTGAAGAATGTGACTGTCAAGGTTGTCGCAGGGGAGGGACGGTAGGGGGCGCGCCGAAAATAGGCCCTCCGAATATAGCCGCCGCGTGCTGCAGTTTACGGCCTGCGCAGGCGCAACCGAGGCAGGGGACAAGAAGATATTATACATTTTTACTGTAATACAAATATTTATAAGTTAGTGATTATTTTGATTATATTTATGTTGACTATACTCGCCTGAAACACAGGTTTTTCCTAGTTCAGACAAATGTTATTATTTTACTTAAGTAAACTTTGTAAATGATTGTACTGAACTACATTTTTGAAAATAAATAATTATTCTATTTTATTCTATAAATGCTACCCACTAAACCATATTGGTTGGAAGCTGTAGTATGTTATGAGCTCATGTGTGTTTATGAGCTCAATAGGTTCTGCAAGTGCTTCGAGCAACGAAAGATTCGGCACGCGTCTTAAGCCCGCCGGTAACGATCAATTGCGATTGTCAATTTTTCCGTCAATTCCATTGTTGGAGCAATTGACAATCGCTTCAATTGCAAGCGTAAAAGATCAATTTTTCCGTCAATGGGCGTCAATTGCGGAAAAATTGACAATCGCAATTGATCGTTACCGGTGGGCTTTACAGAAGCGCGTCTTACTCTAAGTGCAAGTGCAACTAGATTTATACTGTAATGTAAAATATTGCAACTGACAAAAATACGAACTTGAAAAAAGGGTTATCTGATAGGTACATGAAACAATCATATTATTAAAATAAAGGGTCTTGACAGACAGACGGACAGGCGGACAGACAGACAAACGGACAACAAAGTGATCCTATAAGGGTTCCGGTATTTCCTTGTGAGATACGGAACCCTAAAAATAGAAGATATTCAGTTAAAAATATTTCTGTCTCTGGTAAAAGGATCCTTACGATGGCGACTTATGTATAAGTATTATAAAATAATATGTAAGTATGTACAAATAGATGTAATTTTTAAATTTGAGATTTGTGCATTTACAATGCTATTTTTAAACAATACTAAATAATATACTAGAAAAAATACGACTCGCACCAGATCAATACTCAGACGGGAATCGAACCCGCGACCTTTGGATATCCGGTCCAATGCTCTGACCGCTGAGCTACCGAGTCACTAGTGACATCGTCGAATTTTTCCTAGTATATCCTAAACTCTTACGCTGTAAGCCAGCGTTATTTCACCAATGTGAGGAATTACCTCGACATTCAATTGAAATATCTTTCCAGATATTTTAACAATTGATTAAGATGAAATAGCTATATAATTTTTAAATTTGAGATTTGTGCATTTACAATGCTATTTTTAAACAATACTAAATAATATACTAGAAAAAATACGACTCGCACCAGATCAATACTCAGACGGGAATCGAACCCGCGACCTTTGGATATCCGGTCCGGAGTTTAGGATATACTAGGAAAAATTCGACGATGTCACTAGTGACTCGGTAGCTCAGCGGTCAGAGCATTGGACCGGATATCCAAAGGTCGCGGGTTCGATTCCCGTCTGAGTATTGATCTGGTGCGAGTCGTATTTTTTCTAGTATATTATTTAGTATTGTTTAAAAATAGCATTGTAAATGCACAAATCTCAAATTTAAAAATTATATAGCTATTTCATCTTAATCAATTGTTAAAATATCTGGAAAGATATTTCAATTGAATGTCGAGGTAATTCCTCACATTGGTGAAATAACGCTGGCTTACAGCGTAAGAGTTTAGGATATACTAGGAAAAATTCGACGATGTCACTAGTGACTCGGTAGCTCAGCGGTCAGAGCATTGGACCGGATATCCAAAGGTCGCGGGTTCGATTCCCGTCTGAGTATTGATCTGGTGCGAGTCGTATTTTTTCTAGTATATTATTTAGTATTGTTTAAAAATAGCATTGTAAATGCACAAATCTCAAATTTAAAAATTATATAGCTATTTCATCTTAATCAATTGTTAAAATATCTGGAAAGATATTTCAATTGAATGTCGAGGTAATTCCTCACATTGGTGAAATAACGCTGGCTTACAGCGTAAGAGTTTAGGATATACTAGGAAAAATTCGACGATGTCACTAGTGACTCGGTAGCTCAGCGGTCAGAGCATTGGACCGGATATCCAAAGGTCGCGGGTTCGATTCCCGTCTGAGTATTGATCTGGTGCGAGTCGTATTTTTTCCTAGTATATTATTTAGTATTGTTTAAAAATAGCATTGTAAATGCACAAATCTCAAATTTAAAAATTATATAGCTATTTCATCTTAATCAATTGTTAAAATATCTGGAAAGATATTTCAATTGAATGTCGAGGTAATTCCTCACATTGGTGAAATAACGCTGGCTTACAGTGTAAGAGTTTAGGATATACTAGGAAAAATTCGGCGATGTCACTAGTGACTCGGTAGCTCAGCGGTCAGAGCATTGGACCGGATATCCAAAGGTCGCGGGTTCGATTCCCGTCTGAGTATTGATCTGGTGCGAGTCGTATTTTTTCTAGTATATTATTTAGTATAGATGTAATTTGTTATTTCTACAGACGCAAAAATACTTATTTGTTCAAAATATATTTACTTATAAGTAATCAGACTGAAACTTCTCTAGACAAGGTATAATTTGACTAGTGAACTATCGACAAAACAAACCATTAACTTGAAAGCAAACCGCCGAAATATAATAATAAAGCGAGTATGTACGAGCGCGCGGCTCCGCCCGTCTAGACGTGCGTAAATGCGACACAAACACCCTTCACCCTACCAATGTTAAATGCATGCTATGAGCTTGTAATGTAAGCAAAACTACAATAATTATAAAATACTTGACTTCAAATTAGCCACAAAAGGTATCAAAGTCAAAGTCAAATAAGCTTTATTCAAATAAACTTAATTATTAAGTACTTTTGAATCGTCTATACTTTCCTACCACCCGTTCCAGACTTTTTTAGCTGACAAGAAGAACGGGCGCAAGAAACTTATCAGCTGTAACAGCCATAAGTAACGATATTTCAAAACTTAAATATATCGTTACCAGATAATTACAACAGGGTGACAGGATTATTGGCAACAACATAGACTTATTGTTATATTACTTCAACAAAGTACTTATAGTAGCAAGTATGAAATTAAGTTTAAGTATGTACAACTAAATTCGTATGCGCGCGTATCGCCCCTGCACGAACTAAACGTATTGTGACGGGGCGCAGCATGCAAGCGAATTTAACCTTAGGAGTGGTTAAGCAAAACTATTGCCCATGGTACCTAAATATGAAAATAAATTGTTTTTTTAAACACATTTCACGGTGGTAAAAATATTTACCACAAACCAAAACTCATGTGTTTGTAAATGTAAAGTGTCCATAGCAAATTAGTGAACAGCAACAAGCCGAAACCGAGACACATCCAGGTCTCCATCAGCTCCCAGCATATCGCTAGCGAGGTGGTCAAGGTATTCCTTCAATTTCCTCTCATCTCATAATTTTTTTTGTCAATCATTTGTATCTCTATATATTCACAGTTTATTTCTTTTTCTCTACAATTCACTGATCAATTTGAATCGCCCTAATCATACAAAATAAAAGTAGCTGCGTCATTTTAGTGTTCCGTATCCGAAGGGTAAAAACGGGACTCTATTACTATGACTCCACTGTTCGTCTGTCTGTCTGTACCAGGCTGTATCAGCTCATGGACCGTGATAGATAGACAGTTTAAATTTTCACAGATGATGTATTTCTGTTGCTTCTATAACAACAAATACTAAAAACAGGATAAAATAAATATTTAAGGGTGCCCATACAACAAACGTGATTTTTTGATGGAACCCTTCGTGCGCGAGTCCGAATCGCACTTAGCCGGTTTTTTATATCAGGTTGTTATCATTTAACATTCTAAAATCTAGCTAACTCATATTTTTGAGATGCAGATGAGTTAGCGCGTCGTGGTAAGGGGCTATGCCCGCTGCACCGCAAATCGCAATGCACCACCCGTTTCCGGTCCCGCACAACTTTAATATTCAACACCAATCTCAATTCAAGAATGAAGTGCCACCGATTACTTTTTCATTCGTTTGTTTATTCAAAGTTACAATAGTAATATTCCAAGAAATAAGACAGATGTTTATTTACATAAGAAACATACCTACTGTTCCGAAGCAGCTGAATTTACCATGAATAAATTTTTAGATGTGGGGGTAATAAGTAAATTTTTAGGTGAATAATTATTTTTATTTGAAGTAGACGTTCATTGGCATAGACATCACGACACAATTTTATTAGAAATAAACACTTTTTATAGCTGCGTAAAAAGGGTTTTATCTATATATATAAAAGAGAAAATCACTCACTGACTCATCACGAAATCTCAGAAACTACAAGTGCTAGGAGTCTCAAATTTCGCATGGGGGTTCCTTTTAGGATGAAGGTGCTCACTAAGACGGGATTTTGCGAAATTCAACCCCTAAGGGGGTAAAACAGGGTGGCAAAGTTTGTATAGGAGAAAGCGATTCCATGGCCCGATTGACTTGAAATTTGGCATAGACATTCTTTAACAAAATTAATTGAATATGTGTTTCGTATTTTCTTGAAATGTATCCCCTAACAGGATTGAAAAGGGGTAGAAAGCTATTTTTAGGGTGGTTGACTTCGATATCGGAATCAAAACTTCTTAGTGCATTTGTACGATTAAGAAAAATAAATGTCAGTTGTCAGGTTGTCACCTCCCCTGAGATTGTAATTATGTCACCGCACGAGCTGAAATTTCATGTTGTATAAGATTTTATTCTGATTTTCACTACCTATTTTACGAAATATTAGTCTACTTATAAAACGTGGCAAAATCTATCAGATATCTAACGTGGCAAGGAATGTGGTGTAAAGTGTTAAAATTGAGAGCCGGATAATAATGCACAACATAAGTTGCACCTGACATAATTTGCAATGTCACGTTATTTTAACCAGGAACCAGGAACAAATAAACATACATAGATTTTTATTTAAAAAGAAGATACCTACCAAACTATTAATTATGAGTATTAAATGTTACATAATATTATTATACTTATTTTGTTATATTACTGCTAAGAAATTTTATTAAGTACCTACCTACCTAATACAAAATCGTGAACAGTAGGGCGTCGGTTCTGTAACCAAACTCGAACCCCACTTCGAATCTCACTTCACTGCACGGGACGGGAACTTTAAATCATAAATAAGATAATGATAAGATTTTTTTTTCATCACAAAATATTTTAGATAGCTACCTAAATTTATTGTAATCGCTAAAATTGCTCATTTAGTTAGCTAATTTCTAATAACAATTCACGCGAAGTGAAGTGAGGTTCGAAGTGAGATGCGAGTTTGGTTACAGAATCAACAGATTGCGCAGGTAAAACCGCGGGATGCAGCTATTACCTACATATCATAAAATTGTAAAAATTTGAAATTTTTGATGTTTGGATGTTATTCATTTTGTTACTCAATCACAGCTGAACGGGTGAACGGATTTAGACGAAATTTGGCACAGGGATAGATTATAGTCTGGAATACTTAACACAGGCTTCTTTTCATGCCGATCATTGGTTTCCAAGGGAAGACTTACAACGATTACCGACTCCCACGCGGGCGGAGCCACGGGCAAAAGCTAAACATAGTATAAAACAAAGTCGCTTCCCGCCGTCTGTACGCTTCTCTTAAACTATACATAAAAATCGCAATAAAATCGATCTTTAAGTTTGGGAGCTAGGTGGCCTCAGACAGACACACACACACTTCAATTATATTTTAACACCCCTTGCGTACGTCGTATATATGTAGATATGTTTTAACGTCTACTGCTTACACTGAGTTGAGGTCACTCTTGGCATCACATAGCGCTGCACAGTGTAACATAGTAACTCTGTTAATTTTTAGTAACTTAAGTATATATGTATATATAAATATATAAATTATTGTTATGCTTTGTGTATGTGATATATGCTGCCAATAAAACGATATTCTATTCTATTCTATATCCTGTAGTATAATCAAATAACTTCACACTGACACCACATTAGCACAGTTTTACATTAGTAACTACATTGCACTGCACCCGTGCGAAGCCGGGGCGGGCCGCTAGTTTCTAATAAACAGCATTCCTATCCTACATAAAAACAAGGTGCGTGTATTACATAAAAATATGGTGTCATCACGGTCCCGTAGGTCCTGCGTGTTAGTGCGGGATGTAGTAAGGGATTCAGTGGGTAAGTGCCCTCGGCGACTGCCACATGCCTCCAGGATGCGTAAATGCATTCCCAAAAGGCCTTTTAATATAAATGAAAACAATCCCAATAAGCGGACGATGTTCGTCCCACTCGCTGACACAATAACTCACTTATGGTTCAACATCAAGTAAATTGAACGATGAATTGCGTCCGAATAAAAAGTTTTGTAATAGGCCTGCTGTCCGCGCGGAAGCCTTGAGGAGTGTTATTAGATACAATTTACAGAATATCTCAAGATCCCGAATAATCCTAATAATTAATAACGGCTATAAATAACTCAACACGAGTCACGACACGACACAAAACGCAACGCTTTCGTGTAATTCTGTCTGTCATGTCATCAAGAATTCACCGCTGTAGGTGATGCATTGCGCATACGCAGTACATAACAAACTAGCGTTATGGAGAGGTGGTTTATTTGCGGCTGTTTTCGGAATGGCATCCTTTGATCCTCTCCACAGGCGCGGTGGTGGCGTGGCCGGGCCGGTGACTGACGGAGGGCTGGCAAAGTAGCAAACGTCTTGTCTATTTACCACACGACGAGATTAATGCAGGACTAAGTATAGCAGGGGCCCGAACCTGCTATTGTTAACGTCATAATCATGTTTCTGTTTATTATCTTTGAGTTGTTATGCTTTTTGACATAGTTCCTGTTTCTTAAGGGTTAGGTGGCTACTGGACCCAAAGACCAGTAGGAAGTGGACCAGTAGCTACCTAACACAAAACCGAAACACAATTGAAACACGATTATGACGTTAAAATAGCAGGCATGGGCCCCAGCAAGGGCTGCCAACTTTTTTTGCATCAAATATAGTATTTTCAAGACACTAAAAAAGTGTAAAAATATAGTTAGTAGATGGCGAAAAAGTCCAAAGAAATATAGTAGGTTGCCGTTTTGTATAGAGAATTTTAAAAAAGCCTTGCATTTTTCAAACTTAAATGCTAACACTTTCATAATTTAATCACAAACAATATTATGCAATTACTTACGTGTGTATTAATAATGTTTTTGTTGCTTTTGTTTAATTTTTTCACTTGAAAAAATATTGTAGTTTTGCCTACTATATATTTTTTCAAAAAATATAGTAGGCGAGCCCTCAATATAGTAGGATACTATATTATATAGTAGGGTTGGTAACCCAAGCCCCAGCTCCAGGTCTAAAAAAAAAAAACAGATAATCGAACGTAATTCGTTGTTCAATTTACTTGATATGGGTATATATTTGTGAGTCACGAAGTGGGACGAACATCGTCCGCTTATCGCTTTTGTTTTTGTGTACAATAGGCCTGCTGCACTACTAGCAAAATTTAACAATATACGCAAAAAAAACATCGATGTTACAGGATAGCCGTTTGTCACACGTATACTTGAAGTAAAATAGTACATTATGATATAAGTGAGGCCGTAATTATCAAAGCGCACGTATGTCATACGACGTTTTATAACATATTTGCGAGGAAATAAATAAAACTCGGAATTTGCAATTTTGCTTGTTTTCTATATGATTAAATTTTGATACGCTTGTAAGTATCTTATCGGTCAATTTTTCGGGCAAAAGGCTTAGAGTAGCCTTTTTCGCTGCCTCTGAGACTTCTGGCGGTGTTGAATTAATAAATTCATCACTACTTGACGACATTTTCAAATAAAAACAATACAGCAAAAAAAAAAATTTGCAATGCGCGCGCATCAGCGCTTTTTTAAGGCAAAGGCATAAAAACAGCCAGTATTACTAATAAAGTAAATTAATATTTTTGTGTTTTTGTTACAGATAAATGGTTGTAATTTATTGTCAACATTAATTAAATTGAATAATTAAATGTTTATTTATTATATTTTATCTCCCAAAGTTAATTTTATCCATAAAATGTTGACCTCTTTTTCTGACGTAAAAACTCTTTGGTAAGATTTAAAAAAGTACCGTTCGTTTTAGACGAAGTATCTTGATAAACCGTGCGGTAATGTAAAGTAAAACGCACGGTTTATCAAGGAACCCGTGCGTTTTACTTTACATTACCGCACAAGTTCGTAATGAGATACAATACGATATTGAAATTGGTGTAATAAGAGACCCTTTACGAGCAAATATCTTATAAATAATATTTATCTACTCTCATATCGTAAAATTCGAATTATGAATTTCAAATCGAATTTATATTGACATACTTTATACACGCAATACCGAAAAAAATTTAAAAAGTTATTTTATAACATACCTTCGCTATACTAAGCAATGTTATAAAATAACTTTTTTTCTCATTACGATACAGGGCAAATCCAGAAGAAGGCAGTGCCGTGATATTAAAAAGTAACAACGATATTTCCACATACTTTCCATGATTAAAATGTACTCTATGGTGATCGATGACTTATCGTAGCGATTACTCTTCTGGAATGCACTCATCTCATTATTAATGCCATTTTTAGATTTTAATTTTTACTTTTGCTTAAATAAACATGTCATAGTAGGTAGTGAGTGAAAATTTGACTCCACCCGATATTTTAGATGCGGTGACGGAAATGTCTTAATTAACATAATAATATGTAAGTAATGCCGACCTACCGAGAAACTACAAATTTACTCTTTTTATGATTGATATTTTATTTTGCAGGTTCAATCGGTTAAATCAAAAATTGTATGAGAGTAGATAAAGTAGTGTATGAAACTGTACATAACTAGGTATTAAAACACTCGTGTGATACTATTAAAAACCTCGCCTACGGCTCGGTTTTTAAACACACACTCATGTTTTAATACCCCTCATTATGCATCAGTTTCATAAACTACTATTATAACATATTTGCTCGTATAGGGTCTCTTCTCTTATTACACCAAATTCAATATCGTATTGTATCTCATTACGAACTTGTGCGGTAATGTAAAGTAAAACGCACGGTTTCCTTGATAAACCGTGCGTTTACTTTACATTACCGCACGGTTTACAAAATGCTTCGTTTAAAACGAACGGTACTTTTTTAAATCTTAGCAAAGAGTTTTTATGTCAGAAAAGAGGTCAACATTTTATGAATAAAATTAACTTTGGGAGATAAAATATAATAAATAAACATTTAATTATTTAATTTAATTAATTATGACAATAAATTACAACCATTTATCTGTAACAAAAACACAAAAATATTATTTTACTTTATTAGTAATACTGGCTGTTTTTTATGCATTTGCCTTAAAAAAAGCGCCGATGCGCGCGCGCATAGTTAATTTAAACAAGTAAAAATTATTCCACGCGTTTTTTTTTGCTTTATTGTTTTTATTTGAAAATGTCGTCAAGTAGTGATGAATTTATTAATTCGACACCGCCAGAAGTCTCAGAGGCAGCGAAAAGGGCTACTCTAAGCCTCTTGCCCGAAAAATTGACCGATAGATACTTACAAGCGTCTCAAAATTTCATCATAATATGGAAGACAAGCAAAGGTGCAAAGTCAAAGTTTTATTTATTTCCTCGCAAATCTATATATATAAAAGCGTAAATCACTCACTGACTCATCACGAAATCTCAGAAACTACAAGTGCTAGGAGTCTCAAATTTTGCATGGGGGTCCCTTTTAGGATGTAGGTGCTCACTAAGACGGGATTTTGCGAAATTCAATCCCTAAGAGGGTGAAACAGGGTGGCAAAGTTTGTATGGGAGAACGCGATTCCTTGGCCCGATTGACTTGAAATTTGGCATAGACATTCTTTTACAAAATTAATTGAACACGTGTTTCGTATTTTTTTGAAATGTATCCCTTAACAGGGTTGAAAAGGGGTAGAAAGCTATTTTTAGGGTGGTTGACTTCGATATCGGAATCAAAACTTCTTAGTGCATTTGAATGATTAAGAAAAATATATGTCAGTTGTCACTGCACGGGCTGACGTTTAATCTCTAATTTTCCCGATTTTCGAGACAAACTTTGACTATTTTCACTACTTCACGAAATATTAGTCAAATAAAACGGCAACATCTGGCAAATATCAGATAACGTGACAAGAAATATGGTATTTAAGAAGTGTTTCAATGGAGAGCCTGATAATAATGCACAACATTAGTTGCACCCGACATAAATCTTTGCCCGGCATGCGTTGCAATGTCAAGTTTTTTTTAGCCAGAAACCTTTTCAGTAGTAAGCAGAACAATTCACCAAATATTCACCAAAGTTTCATCATAATCGGATGTGGGTGAATGGTTTAGGAGTGCAAAGGAAACAAATACACATACATCGATTTTTATTTATAAAGAAGATAACTATTAAGCAAAGATATTAGAATTTTTAACTATAAGGTAAGTATTAAATGTAACATAATATTATTATACTTATTTTGTTAAATTACCGCTAATAAATTTTATTAAGTAGGTACCTACCTAACTAATACAGAATCGTTAACAGGGCGTCGATTCTGTAACCAAACTCGAACCCCACTTCGAATCTCACTTCACGGCACGGGAATTTTAAATCATAAATAAGATAATGATAAGAAATTTTTTTTATCACAAAAGATTTTAGATAGCTACGCAGGCTACCTAAATTTTTTGCAATCAGTAAAATAGCTCATTTAGTAAACAAATGTCTAATAACAAATTCACGCGAAGTGAAGTGAGATGCGAGTTTAGTTACAGAATCGACAGACTGCGCGGGTAAAACCGCGGGGTGCAGCTTTTACCAATATAATCACAAAATTGTGTAAATGTGAAAGTTTTGATGTTTGTATGTTGTTCTGTTAGGTACCTACTCAATCATATCATACTCAATCACGTCTGAACGGGTGAACGGATTTAGGAGAAATTTGGCACAGATATAGATTAAGTCTGGAATACTTAAAGCCCGCCGGTATCGATAAATTGCGATTGTCAATTTTTCCGTCAATGCCATTGTTGGAGCAATTGAAAATCGCTTCAATTGCACGCGTAAACGATAAATTTTTCCGTCAATGGGCGTCAATTGCGGAAAAATTGACAATCGCAATTGATCGTTACCGGTGGGCTTAACACAGGCTTCTTTTCATCCCGATCATTGGTTTCCAAGGGAAGACTTACAACGATTACCGACTGCCACGCGGGCGTAACCACGGGCAAAAGCTATACATAGTATAAAACAAAGTCACTTCCCGCCGTCTATACGCTTCTCTTAAACTATGCATAAAAACCTCATTAAAATCGATCCATAAGTTTGGGAGCTAGGTTGGTTGCCTCAGACAGACAGACACACACACACGTCAATTATATTATAACACCCCTTGCGTACGTCGTATAGGTATATGTCGTCCTCCTAGGTATATGTATCCTGTAGTATAATCTAATAACTTTACACTGACACCACATTAGCACAGTTTTACATTTAGTAACTACATTACTCCCGTGCGAAGCCGGGGCGGGCCACTAGTATGTTATAAAACGTCCTATGACATACGTGCGCTTTGATAATTACCGCACTTATATCATAATGTAGGTACTATTTCTAAACGCAGTTTAAAAAAAAATTGGTACTTAGAAGAAGAGTTACAACGTCATCTTTTTTTTTTGTTTTTAAACCGTGTGTAATTATTTGTTCTAAAACCTATCAATGATGATACCTATCTAAAGCGTTCTGACAATGGTTATTTAGTTACTAGAGTCAGGCTGTTGCTGGCTAATGTTCACTTCTCCAATAATATATCTTAGAAATAATAGATAGATCGTTTCTCATACCTACTAAAACTTCGAAAATGTCTCAAAAGATATTAACGGTGTGGCCACACTACTGGCGCAGTCATCTGTTGATATTACCAAGGCAAGCGCACCATTCCCGACGCATTTCTTTTATGGCGGAATGCGCTTTGATGATGTGTGAACCTTAAACATCTTTCATACATGCTTCTAACCATTAACGTAAAAGGTTCAAAATTACATTAAAGTGTTCACAAGTACTTGTGTTATAAAACTTACTTCAGTATTGTAAACACAATTCGTAAGTTATGCATGACTCACTTTTAATTAACCACTTTAAAAGTCGAAAATATTTTCTAAATTATATATTTTGGAATGAAATTTGAAATGGAATTTTCATATTAGGTGTGTTTGTTCAAGTGTCTATGACAATTTGGCATACAAATAAGTTAGTAAAGGTACTTTAATATCATAATGTATTGAAACGTGATCGAGAATATTCTTACATTATATAAATCGTTTGGAACTTATGTGTGTGCTGTTTTCAGCTGAGCACACATTGGCGTAATAAACATTATTATTTTTAGTTATTTATTGTATTACTGTATTGTTCTTGAGGTGAATACGTAGCACTTGGCCTTACGAAGGCGACAATATTTAATGTTAGCAAACAACATGGGGTAATGGTATTTCTTAAGTTCACTACTGAAACGAATAACAAATGTAAAATAATGATATATGTAGATCAGTGGTTCCTAACGTTTTTTTAATATTTGTTACTCATTATGACCCCCAACTTTGTTACCCCCAATTTTGTGAATATACAGTGCACACTACACGCAACGCAACGCGAGATACTAGTACCTACCTAGTGTCATTTATTTAAGTACCTACGAAATTAATAATAATTATAATTTTTACTGTCTATTCTATTCATTCGTACTAGGTACCAACACTGATACCCCCATAAAATAGCAATTTTACCCTCGTGGGGGTAATTATCGCCAGGTTCGGAACCAATGATGTAAATGACATATACTTTTGCATTTACTATCTGTTAAAAATAGTAAATGCAGGTTTCGGTAATCGGTTACATCAGAGTAACTTAAAAACTTCACGTTTAAGTTTGTCATCGACATTCTGACAAAGGGCCACTTAACAAGTATTATTATCTAGTTAAGTGTAGTGCGGGTCTCTCAATAATAGAGCAGTTAGCAATTACAAGCAATCGACTGAAGAGTCCCGTCTATACGCCTGGATATCAGGAAACAGCAAAAACACAAGCGAATTTGAACCGTATCTAAAATTCTTTAGTGACGTCTTTTCTATAGCAGCGCAGGCGCAGGATGCGGGCGACACGCTTCCTGCTTCACTCTCACTTTCAATACAACGATTATCTCATTGAGTATCAATTGATAAGGCACGTTTCTTATTAAAAATTACTTATTGTAAGAATAAGTTAATTGTAGTTTTTTTTTAATTATTTATACTATAAAACATACATTTTTTTTTAAACTAAAACCCAATTTGGTTTGTCCATTCACTGCGTATTCCTCAAACAAAATAGATAGTCGGTATACATAAGTTTACAATACAACTAAGCAGTACTTAATGAAGAAAAATAATACAATTTGCTTCATTCTTATGAATTGAAAATAGTTATTTTAAGATGTTAAAAAAATAAACACTATATTTAATTGTCCTGGCAAGTTAGATCCAAAAACGCCAATGGTTTGCGTCAGTAATTTAAATTAGTAAAATTTGTTAAAAGTTTTATTTATTATAGTAATTTACAATTTCCATGTGGTAATAAATGAGATATGTTTATTTCAACGAACTGATTGAAGTAAGTAAAGAAATCCAATGTATATATTATCAATATTATTATCTATACTAAATTAGGTACTTCGACACTATACAATTTTGGCTACCGATTCTATAGAGCAGTAGAAAAACTTATTCGTAGTTAAATTAAAACTTCACTTTAACACTATAATTGGCTGCATGAGTCACGGCCCATAAATTAATATCAAAGGGAAGCTTTCACGTTCTTTCACGGCGCAGGCGCAGATAAACATCTACGTGGCGGAGATTGATGCGCCGAATTATAGAGGAGAGGCCAGGCCTTCAAAATTGAAATCCCGTCGGACAAGCGAGTGCTCTACCGACAACTAGTATCATTGTCTTCAACATGATCTCCTGAACAATAATATAGCGGTTGTCGCATTATAAAGTGGTGGAGGGGGGAGGGGGGGGGGGGGGAAAGGTGCAAAACTCGGTTATCAGAGTTTGGCTAATTTCTCAATAACCACTTGTTCGATTTAAACAATTAAGCTGTCATATGGTATGTTATATCCTTAACAACAGATTTTATCAAACAATAGTTTTTGTAGATACTATAGTTTATGAAATAATTAGATAAAATACTAATTTCAAATAAATATTTTTTTTGTTTTGTAGAATTGAAGCAGTAAATTGAAATAAACTACTATGTAATTAAAACTATGAAGATTTGCTCCAGAAAAAAAATATCGGTGAATAGCCCAGTCATTTTTCTATATATAATAATAAACTTGTTAAACATTTTTGTCTAGTAACTAGTTAAAAAAAATTTTTTTGTGTCGCGTGGCGAAATTTTCTCTTCCATTTTTTTTTATTAAATCCTCTACAGAATTAAAAGTATGAAGATTTGCCTCAGAAAAAATAACGGTAAATAGCCCAGTTATCCTATTATATAGAATAATAAACTTATCAAACATCTTTGTCTAGTAATTATGTTAAAAAAATGATTATTTTTTAATTTTAAAAATGATTATAATTTAATAGTACTTTCTTTTAATTAACTGCTTCGATTCTACAAAACTAAAAAAGCCTTTGTTTGAAATTCATCTTTTTTCTATTTTTGTAATAAACTTTAGTATTCACAAAAAACATTGTGAGATAAAATATGTTGCTACAGGTATTATCTACCATATGAAACGTTATTTGTTTTAATCGGACAAGCGGTTACTGAGAAATTATCCAAACCCTGATACCCGATTTCCGCATCTTTTCCCTCCCCTCCCTCCCCCCTCAACCACTTTATGATGCGACAACCACTATATTCTTGTTCAAGAGATCATGTTGAAGACAATGATACCAGTTGTCGGTAGAGAACTCTTCGGTCCGACGAGAATCGCCATTAGACGACTTTCGTTAAAGCGGTTTCCATATTATTCGGACAGTGACCTCTCGCACTATATCGATGATAATTTTGTTGTCTTCCAGCCAAATTTCAAAACTAAAAAACAAACAGCAAGCCAATAATTGTCGCAATTTTACGTAGTACTTTATAACGGGTGGCGCAAAAGTACTGGCACTAAAGAAAATACTTTTATTTTTTTTATATGACATTTTCTGTCATTCTGTTGTTGAAAATTGTGTAGTGAACAAATATAAAATACACTGAAAATAAACATGGACCGTTTTACTCCCCAAGAACGTGGAATAATTGTGTCAATGTTCTTACGGAATAATTCATCAGTGATAAGAACACAACGTGAATTTCGTCGACGATTTCCCCACCGTCCGGCAGGACTGACCAGTCCAGACTTCTTTCTTTGGGGTTTTTTGAAATCTCGGGTGTATGTGAACAAGCCACAGACTCTCGCAGCTCTAAAAGAAAACATTCGTCAAGAAATAACGAACATATCGCAGGAAGTGTTACGGCAAGTTATGCAAAATGTCATAAATAGGGCTCAAATGTGTATCAACTCTGGAGGTCACCATTTAAAAGACATCATCTTTAAATCCTAATGGTACGAAATTTAATGGCACAAATATACATTTAAAAAAACCTAAATCTAGTTTTCTAATTTAGAAAAAATGTTATAGCTGAACCAAATAGGGTCTTTACTTTTGCGCCACCCGTTACTATACTAGCTTCCGCCCGCGACTTCGTCCGCGTGGATATTAGAGAAAATCTTTAGCGAACCTTCAACCAGGATCCGACCAGCCGTTTTTACGCGATTAGGCGGGTCACCACCAAGCGCGCTGCCTCGCGAGGCAAGACGTTTGCCAAGACGCAAGACGCAAGGCGTTTGTCGCACGAGGCTCGCTCGCTCGGTGGGGACCCGCCTAATCGCGTAAAAACGACTGGTCATTCCTATTCCCGTTCCCGTTTCGTCCCGCTCCCGTTCTCGTTCCCGTTACCGTCCCGTTCCGTTGCCATCCCATCCCGTTGCCGTCCCGTCCCGTTGCCGTCCCGTCCCGACCCGTCCCGTTCCCGTTCCCATCCCCGTCCCGTCCCGTTCCGTTCCGTTCTCGTCCCGTTCCATTCCGTTTCGTTCTCGTCCCCGCTCTTGTTCTCGTTCCCGGTCCCGTTCCCGTTCCCGTTCCCGTTCCCGTTCCCGTTCCCGTTCCCGTTCCCGTTCCCGTTCCCGTTCCCGTTCCCGTTCCCGTTCCCGTTCCCGTTCCCGTTCCCGTTCCCATCCCCGTCCCGTTCCCGTTCCCATCCCCGTCCCGTTCCCGTTCCCATCCCCGTTCCGTCCGGTTCCCGTTCCCGTCCCGCTCCCGTTCCCGTTCCCGCCCCGTCCCATTCCCGTTCCCGTTCTCTTCCGCTCCGTCCAGTTCCCGTTCCCGTTCCCTTTCTACCCATCCCCTGGGGCTGAATCATGCATGTCCACCGAGTTGGACTTCAAAATGAATGTCATTTTTGCAATCACCATCCCATAAAACCTCAAGAACGACATCCATATCGATTTTTATGTTTACTTACCCCATTTACCCCCTAGGGGGGTTTTCAAAACCACAAAATATATGTTTGACTATTTATTTTTAGACGTACTCCTACGAAGTTTAAAGTTGTAATGTCTATTTCATATTCTTTTTCCATACAAAATTTGAACCCCATTTTCACCCTTTTAAAGGTTAAATCATGTACATCGTGTTGGACTTTAAAATAAATGTCATTTTCGCAATCACCATCCCATAAAACCTCAAGAACGATATCCATATCGATTTTTATGTTTACATACTCCATTTACCCTCTAAGGGGTTGATTTTCAAAATTACCAAATATATGTTTGCCAATTTATTTTTAGACGTGCTCCTACGAAGTTTAAAGTTGTAATGTCTACTTTATATTCTTTTTCCATACAAAATTTGAAACCCATTTTCACCCCTTTAGGGGGTTAAATCATGTCCACCGTGTTGTACTTCAAAATAAATGTCATTTTCGCAATCGTCATACCAGAAAACCCCAATAACGACATCCATCTCTATTTTTAGGTTTATTTACACATTTCACCCCTATTTCATCGCTATAGGGGTTGAAGTACTAACAATATCAATATACGTTGCGTTAGATTTTATTCCATAAGCCTTTACTATAAATTAAGTGATTTTTTTACTTCGAAAATGAAGGATTTTTTTCCATACACAACTTCATACCCCATTTCACCCCTTCGGGGGTAGAATTTTGAAAAACGCTGAGACCCGTATTTATTAATTTTCAATCTTCAGCCTAAATACAAAATTTGAAAATCCTAGCTTCAAAACTGAGGGACTTTCATACAAATTTTCATCCCTTATTTCACCCCCTTAGGGATGAAATTTTCAAAAATCCTTCCTTAGTGGATGCCTACACTGTATGAGGTATCTGTGTGCAAAATTTCAAGTCTCTAGGTCCAGCGGTTTGGGCTGTGCGTTGATAGATCAGTCAGTCAGTCAGTCATTCAGTCATTCAGTTTACGATTTTATATATTAAGATGTATTTCTCTACTTTATTTTAATTTACTGCTTCAAATCTACAAAACTAAAAATGATTTTGTTTGAAATTCGACTTTTTTCTAATTATTTAATAAACTATAGTATTTACAAAAACCATTGCAAATAAAAATATGTTGTCAAAGATATTACCTACCCTAAGACACATTATTTGTTTAAATCGGTCAAGTGGTTGTTGAGAAAATCAACCAATTTCCGATACTCGACTTCCGCAACTCTTCCCTCCACCCCTCCCCCCTCCACCACTTTATAATGCGACAACCGCTGTATTCTTGTTCAGGACATCATGCTGAAGACAATGATACCGGTTGTCGGTGGAGCACTCTCTTGTCCAGCGGGAATCGTAAATAGACGACTTTCGTAAATGTGGCATCCCCTCTATTAGGCCCACCTCGAGACCCGAGATGAATGAGGGAAATATCCTTTAATGCCACTGAATGGAAGAGGTCAACATCAAGAAAAAACTACAAAGGCGATCACTCAGTCATGATTATCTTGAAAGGTAGGCTACAATATTTTGATACCACCCAAAGGAGAGATTGTATAAATTATCCTACTATAATTTTATTATTACTAAGAATTTGGAAAGATGTTTAGATGTTTGATACTCAAATGGATTTGAATGTGGCACACAGATATTTTATTGCCTGAATTAAAATATAGAATACTTTATATCCCGGTCAAACCAAGGTTTGGTTTAGTCGACAAATGCCAACTTCTCATAATGCCAACATTTAGTTGTATGAAGAAATAATATTTTCAATCACTTTTTTGATATATAACGGGTGTAACAAGACCGTCAACAAAGCCGAAGTCCACGTATTCCGCCCATCATCAGGATCATTTTTGTCTTTTAGACTAAACCTGGGAAACCAATAGCTACGAAGTTATTGAAGGTCAAAGTCAAAAATTTTTTTCAAATTTTTTATGAAATCTTATTTTATTCGTTATTTCCTACTTTTTGTCCAAGGAAACATTATCAAAATTTTAAGAATTTCGTAACAAACAATGGCTTCAAAACGTCGTCACTCGATGTATCTCAGGAGCACGCACATAAACGCTGCCTTTCAACCCGGCCGCACGCAGCTGTGTAGCATACACTCGCAAGCGCGGTCTGTTGTACGCGTTACGTTGCGTAGTAAAGTATGCGATGCTTTTTGAACACCAAAAATCAAAATCGTTTCCCAGCAATAATTTTACAGTAATGGTCCTGATGATGGGTAGAATGCGTAGACCTCGGCTTCGTTGAAGGTCTTGTTACACCCGGTATTTTTGCGTTTTTATAGTGTATTTTCAATCACTTTTGGAATTTGGATATTTTTTTGATTTTTTCTTTCTTTCGTAATAAAAACATTTGTAGAATCTAGCGTTTTAAAAAAAGTTGGCATTATGATAAATTGGCATTTGAACTAAACCAAAGGTTGGTTTCCCTAGAGATTTTTCGTTGAATGTCTTTCTAATGGGAGGCAACTAGTAAGCGAATAAGATAAGCTACGAGTTGAATGAATGAAAAGGATATTTTCTAGAGTTGAATGAATGAAAAGGATATTTTCTAGAGTTGAATGAATGAAAAGGATATTTTCTAGAGTTGAATGAATGAAAAGGATATTTTCTAGAGTTGACAAATTACTTATGAAATAAGTGACAAGCTGCGAAAAGATGGTAAACAAAATATCGTAGTTAATGCCTGTGGTGATACAGTAGGAGAGCCAATCGTCAGCGAGTTGTACACGTTCCTTCGTGTAACTAATAACAACAGAGTAGCTATTTATTTATTTTCGGTGGAGCGTTCGAATGAGAGCAAGAGATCTATTTGTGCGCCCTTCCCTCGTTTACGGCCCGTTTCCGCAGAGGAAGTGACGGACAGAAATACCGACGTCGCCATCGGCGTCTGCGCACTGCAAGTGGCTATAACGAGATGACGTTGAAAAACATCTATCTGCTACCCCTAAAAACTGATTGAATGTAATAAGAGTTAAAGTATGATATTGCTGATTTTTTTCTCACACACAGAGGCTCTCATATCTTCTACGATGATAAAGATGCTTCAGTTAGAATTACTTGTTTATTATTTCGAATTATAATCACGACGGCCCACTTGCTGATACAATAAAAAAGATTTTCTTTCCTAAACGCCAAAAAAAGTATCTTAAAAGTGACTCTTTTTTCGTTAGCGGAAATTCAATTCAATTCACTTTATTGCATTTCCACAATGATAAAAAGATGGTAGGTATAATAACAAAGTACATTGTAGACCCTGAAAAGGGCACAGCAAATTATTTGGAGAAGAGTTGAGAGGACGTCTCACTTTTTTCAACTAAATGACAATGCTACTTTATTAAATATTTAAATCTTTATCATTTAAAAATTCTGAAACACTATAATAGCATTTTCAAAGAGCAGTTTTTGTAATTTTTTATAGTATATACTGTAGCTTTTTTCTTCTATCAGTTCTTTCGGTAATTTATTGTGTATTTTTACCACTTAATTCGTTGTAACTTAGCCGATACTTATTTTTTCACTTATCACATGTAGCATTAGTTATTTATGCATTTGTGCATAAAAGTTTTAAGACATTGGCGCTCATGGCTGTTAAATAAATTAAGACAATGTTAGTATGGAAAATGCAAATTCTTTAAAATTCTCTATACAAAACGGCAATTTCATACTTTAACCCCTAACACAAATAAGTCCAGAAATAAATAAATTTCCACGGAATACAATTGCGTAACATTCATCTTCACATGAATTTTGTAATGTCCAAACATTACATAAGTGTCGCGTAGGCATAAATAAAACATTGTCGGGTAGTTAGATGTTTGTCTCGCGTCGTTACGGGGGCCGGACGGTGGCACTATCTGCCACTTATGCCACTATCTGCCACCGAGATCGCACTCGGGCCGCTTTGCCCGAAACATTAGCACCATAAACGACCACCGCTCCAGATCATAGCAAATTATACAATACAACTACTAACCTATTGAACCTTATGGTGAAACCGTGGCAATAAGCTACGAGCACAGAATAAATCGGGGGAGCTCGGTGGCGCAGTGGTTTAGCGCCTGGCCCAGCGATTGCGTAAGTTAAGCAACGTTCGCAAGGGTCGGTCATGGGATGGGTGACCAAAAATTTACTATCGCGAACTCCTCCGTGCTTCGGAAGGCACGTTAAGCCGTTGGTCCCGGCTGCATTTGCAGTCGTTAATACCCACCAATCCGCATTGGGCCCGCGTGGTGGGTTATGGCCCGTCCTTCTTATCCACCCATAAGGAAGGCCTGTGCCCCAGCAGTGGGGACATCAAAAATGGCTAATGGACTGGACTGGACAGAATAAATCATTAAGTCTCTATAAGTATTAAAGTTAATACATACACATCGTCGATGATTGAAAACTTAAAACAGTAAAATTCTCATAATAATGTCATAGTTTAATTTTTAAACAACAAAAGTGCTTTTTTCCCTTGGCCTTTGGCTGTACGATTATTTAATAAAGGGATATTTTTAATTGGGTATCTGGAAATAATAAAGGCGACTGTTAATGGGATACTTAAATATTAAACTCGGCAGCGGTTTATTTTGTTGGCGACAAAAAACCTTAACGGGCGACAAACTGTGGATAACAAAAATAAAAGTAATACGACCAACTACATGTGGGAAATAAATAATTTAAGTTAACATTGAAAATTCTAAATGAGTGACAATAATACTGAGTGGGCACTTAATATACCAAGTAGGTAACTATAACTGATTCAAGCTGCCCAACATGGTATTTTTGTCATCTCGATTAGGTTAATTGTCGCCTTTTAAAATAAAATATATCCCGAATTTTCAACGTTTTGTGTGACCTAAAGTTGACGCCTAAATAGAAATTTGGTCGCCCGTTCTGAATAACATTACTCAGTTTGTATTTTAAAGTCAGCCATTTTCAATATTTGTAGTCGCCCTCAGTCCGTCGTCCACTTAGTATTTCAGTACGTTATATTCAGTACTTTTGATACCAAAAATGGAAATTTATTGTTAACCGATTAAATACTACCCTTTAATAAATAATAAAAACTGAAGTAGCTTTTGCCACACACCGTCTCGCCGCCATGCGCGTGACACCCCTTTTTAGTAAATGACAAAGACTACATATACGAGTATACCAGTCCTTCTTTGCACACATACGATTTCACGTTTTATTTAAAGGTTTCTTTTAGAAGTGAGTGCGAATAACTTTTTTAACCATTCAGCTATTAATAAAATGTCAAATATTTAATTAATTTACCTTTTATAATACTTACAGAGAAAAGACATCAACGAGATCTATATAGAAAATATTGTAGTTGTTTGAAAATTGGATGAGAAAACAAAATAACTCTATAAGCCTTCGGTCATCTAAGTATACTCTTGATTAGATAACCAAACCTTTCGCATACATATTTGTATCTGAATTCCTCTAAACTTTCGCCGCACTAACAATTACTAAAGTATACTGCGTTTTGGGAAGTCGTAAAAACAATAACACCGGTTGATTTACTTCAGTCGATCGTATTGGGAATTCGATTATACCCAGTTCTTTTTATTGGCAGACTAGGTTTTGAAAAGATAATCAATTACTCAGACACTTATATTCAATTCACTAACTCACACATTGTTTTTCGATTCAAGTTAATATTTTTCTAAAAGCTGGAGGTAAAATTAAAAAACTATAGTAAATAACTAACTAAGTATCTTTTGTTACTATTTTTTTGGTCAAATTATTAAATATTTTAAATTCAAATAAAGTAATCAAATTAGGATTTCTTCCAAATGAACAATAACACTAGGTAGGTACCTAAAGTACGTAACGTTATATACAGGAAGTGTGTAATGTCTAACTTAACTTTTAAAAATGAAAAGTGAGTAATAATACTGTAGATAGTACTATTTATATTCTGTGACTATACTGGTAATACAGGGCAAGGTAGTGCAAGCCTGTTCGTCGGTCGTCGTGTTGATAAACATTCGGTCAGCTTACCTGCGCCTGCGCGGTCGGTGGGAGCGGCGCCCGTGCTTGTTGTGTCTGCGGAAGAACAAACCGACCGTGAGAATATGCAATATGCATGACTTATGGACTCTCACACACACTACTGCGACTGCCATGAACAATCCGATGCAAATCAGATTTTATTATACTGACAAATTGCAATTTTCGTCAGTTAAACTAACAAGAATGAGCCGCAAATAACGCTACAAGTGGCCTGCTTTACGAAAATTGGGAATAAAAGTTAAAGTCTTTGCTTTAAGTTATTTGGTCAAAGAACATGCAATAATATTATTTTATTACAATTAAAGCAGATTGAATAAATACTTAGTAAGCGTTTAAATCGCTTAACATTAATAATTTCAATTGAAAAAATAAACTGACAATCACATCTGCGACACACTTGAATGAATCGACATTTGAGTAGGCAGTTAAGAGTCGAATGACAAAGATCAGCCTATTTGCATAATCAATTAATTCACTAATATTGTAATACGATAAAGTTATTATACAACTAAACGAAAGCTTAATTAAACAGCGACATATTTCCAATAAAATAAAATCGAAATTCAAGCTGGGGAAAGTGAGCAAACAGCGCAGGCGCAGCAGAATAATGGGAGTTGTTGATCGGTTAACGTGATCGGCAAACATTCGTTAGCGGGTGTCGAATATCAGCAAACTGTGCTAATTTGCGTGAGCCTGTCGATTGAGTAAAAGTTCGGCGTTAATTATTAAGGTATATAATATGCGAATCATCAAAGAGCTTTTTTATACTGGTGTTAAGTTACATTTTAAAGACAGGTAAAGGAAGCCTAAACAATTTGTCCAGTTTGTTTGTTAGTAGGACATTTTTTGCTGCCAAATAACGGGCGCAAGTATATTCATAAGTTATTTTTATTTCGAAGTGACAAACGCGATATTAGATATCTTTAAGATAATTAATCTAATAGAAAAATCGACTAACCCGTAGTAGCTCAAACGGCTACGGGCTTGGACGAATTCGTCCAAGGCTACGGGTGAGTCGATTTTTTCTAATATTTTTATTTAATTATAGCATTGTAAATGCTTTCAATAATTCTAACCTAAACTTTCAATAATTCGATATCTTTGTCACGACAACAACATAGGTAGAAGATAAAGTGTGCAATCGAGTTTTTTTAACTTTGATGGATAACTACGTGTTTCTACTTCTTCAAAGTCTTGGAATTTTCAAGATACGTATTGAGTGAGCTCTGATTCTAGACATAATTTGAATACCAAACCAGGCGTTTAATTAAGTAGGTGTACGGCAAAAAATATTTTAATCTTTTTCTACATATTGTAATGTCTGTGATCTTGTACCACTTTTTGCTATGATATTATTCTGATCCGTAAATGACTGTAGGCGTAAGAAAAAAAAATCGTCTTTGAAGGGCTGCTTTGATTAGTGTAAGTACGGTACAACGCTGTATTCTTTAAATAATTTCTGTGATATATTTAATTACACAATATACTTAGACACATTAAAGGCCTGTCTCAAGGTTACCTTAGTAAAGTTAAGTCCTTTAAAAATTATAACAGATATTCTGAACCTTTGAAACTGTAATCAAGTAAAATATTCAGGGACAGTTTCAAAATCTATTATTAGTAGATGCAAAAATATGGGTACTGATAGCGACAGGGAATGAAATGAAAGCGGACTGTAAATTAATATATTTATGGTGAAATAATAGTTAATTACCTTTCGAACAAGCTTATTATGTAGGAGCAACGATGAAAGGATGCAGATATATTTGACAAGTAAAAAACCGGCCAAGTGCGTGTCGGGCCACGCGCAGTAGGGTTTCGTAGGTACATTATACCATACCATATTTTAATACCGCTATCATTTTACGTCTGAAAAAATAACTTTGTTTTTCACAGTGTTTGTATGAATGACAAAGTTATATTTGCGGTTTTGGAAAATGTACTATATCTCAAAAACTAATTACTGTATCTCGTTCAAACAAATTTTCGTTGAAAGTGTTTATTAAGATCTATAGCTTATATTTTTTTTAGATTTTTCACCTTCTTACTTTAAAAGTTAAAGGGGGGGGGACACACATTTTACCACTTTGGCGGCATATATCTTTCAAACGGTTGACTTTGAAAAAAAATAGTCTTAGGAACTTCAATGTAATTTTTAAAGACCTATCTAAAAACACCCCACAAGTATTGGTTTGGTGAAAAAAAATATTTTCAGTTTCAGTTCCATGTATGGGGAGCCCCCCCTTAATCTTTTATTTTTGTTAAAATCGTAAAGCGTTTCACACAATACACCTATCTACCAAGTTTCAACAATGTAGTTCTAATACTTTTGGAATAAAGTGGCTGTGACATACGGACGGACAGACAGACAGACAGACAGACAGATAGACATGACGAATCTATAAGGGTTCCGTTTTTTGCCATTTTGGCTACGGAACCCTAAAAAGGTGACAGTAACACAAAGAATTATGATTTAAAAAGGTTTCTGAAAAATAAACTAAACCTAGCACAGCAAGGAGGTGCGCAACAGGTACCAACATTAAAAGGCTTGATATGATTTTGTGTGTTCATTTCTTAGTATTAAAAGCAAAACAGATTTTGCGTCGTCCACTGTATGACCACGCAGGTGAGCTGGTTATAAATAGGATGATTAACTTTATGAAAGCGACGGTTAACTGCTGGTTACATTTACGACCACATTTCGTTTACGACCCATCCAGGAAACACGTAGCATTAATGCTTTTGAGCCCACCTTCCACTGAGAGCGAGGATGCAAACTATGAGCTTGGTGGACTGCAAACTGTTCCTACAAAAAATAAAATAGACAGTAACGTGGGCTGAGAAAGTCAAATATTTACAAACAAACAGAGTTTTTCTGATCTCTTTGGTGGAAGGCTAACCCTTTTCAACAGTGGGACAACTTAAATGCTACTTAAAAATATAGCTATACATACATAAATACCTAGTAATATAAACTATACCGATCTTTCTAAAAGACAGTGTTATAATGTCAATTTCGACGTTTGAACCTATTTAAACTAACTTAAGTAATTAGTGATAACTTACTGTCCCCATATGGATAAATGGAAATTCCCCGCAGGGTCATTAGTAGTGAAAGTTGAGCCTAATATCCTATAAATGGATACAGCAATAACATTTAATTATATTAAAACATCGCCGCAATGCGAAACGATGATGGCCATGCATCACCCAAAGCGGAAATTTATTTGTCCCCTTATTTATTCGGTGTTCCGTCGCCACTTTCATCACTATCATTAATTTTCCTGAGGGTCTGGTGGAATATTTCAGGTCGCCATTAGGAGAAATATTTTATTGGTATACCGGCCATTTCTTAGTAAAACGCTGCCGCGGCGGACGGAAGGGCACAGTAATTGACGAATATTTCATTTTAAATGATTGCATCTCTATGCATCCGCATCCTGAAATCTGAAATGTAATTACGGAAATTCAATGAACCTACCAGGGTATTATAAAACGCAACAACATAAAGGCTCATTATTTGATACAATTCGGCTCATCGCGTTTTGCAACGGCCGATTGACTTTCTACCAAGGCACCATAAACGCGCGTAGATTGCATTACGAAAGTACTCACAAATTAGGTATGTACACTAGTTCATATTAATCACATCACACAAATACTGATGAACGAGCAACAAATTTAACGTTACAGCGTAGAGCACACTTTGAACTGTATAGATGTAGATTTAAGGATTTTTGTGATGTCGGAGTTAAGTTGGTGAAGTTTTTCATTGTAGTTGGGCACAATGGGCAGTGAGTGGGCGCAGCGCGGGCGTGGGCTGTGAAGAAGACATTATCTAGCGTTACGTTACCAGCCTCTGATTGATGGAAGTCGAATCGAAAATTATGTTAACAGCTCCAAATATGGGTCACGCCACTCAATTATGATAGATTTTAGAGTCTGAAGAATGTTACCTACAGAATTTGTAGGAATTGAACTCAATAATTTGATCTCTCACAATTCAAATGCGTAATACTCTAGAATAGGTACCAAGACAGTTTCTAATTCTAAAGAACACATTTAATCGCCTCAGCTGTGGTCTAGTGGTTCGCCCGAGTAAGATGCAGAGGTCCCGGGTTCGATTCCCAGGGGAGGTACAATTTGTACTCGGTTTGGTTGGTGGTAGGGCTTATTTCAGGTCCTATAATAGATACCACCATCTTACCTAAGTCTGACGCCATAACAACAATTAAAAAATTTACGTGTTCCGGCAGTTAGAAGTACGATAGCCAGTTCCTCAGTGATGAGGATTCCAGTGTAGTGCGCTTCCACCCGGCCACACGTCTTCTCAGCCGATTAAATATAACATTATAATTGTGGTGTAATATAACGACAAGACACGCAGTTTTTTTAATTACTGACGAGGTTAATTTTTTTGCTTTTGTAATATATTTTAATAGGTAACACTGACACAGCTAGTTTCAAACAAGGCCATTTTTAATAATTGCGAGCGATTATTTCACATTGCTACTAGTTAATAAGTTGCGTTATCATTTAGCACTTTAATGTCGGTAAATATTGCAGACGTGGATTAATGTTTCCGTTTTAGCAACCTATATGGTAAATTTTAATATTATATCTACCTATTTTTATTTATGACTGTAGCTTAGATTTATGTTGACACATGATTAAAGTAAAGATTATTTTCAATACTTAAGTAGGTATATCTTCACACATCGAAATATGCTAATATTCTAATATTTCGTTAATATGATAATATTTTGATGTTAACACAAGACTTTTCCCAATAACAATTAACTTGCTAACTTACTGATAATAATGATGTCATGAACACAACAACAAATATATTAATAAAAAACTCCACTTTCATTGTTCTAGTTATGATGGAGGTCTTAAGCAGATAATGATGCCAGATAACCCTGGGGTCAGTTCGGGCCCTTTATCCAGCATCCGAGGGTAGGGCTGACAATATTGTATGAAATATACAACGTGTTAATGAATGAAATGAACCAAACATTTCTAATGGGAAAACCGTTTCTTCGGACTATCAAGCTGAACAACTTTTACTGACCAACTCTCAAAAATCGAGAAAAAAAATCAGCTGTTTTTACGACTGCATGTATAACTACAGTGGTTCTATCTCATGAAGTCCGTTCGGCTATGAATGTTGTAATGTAAGGTGTGATGTGTACTATGCGTGCCAAATAAGAATAGTATCGACAACTTCACGTCACTGGTCAATTTTGTACTGCCAGCAAAAAATCCAATGATCGTTTGCCATGCTTATCGATGCCAGCAATAATAAAAATCATATTTTTAAATATTTTGTTCCTTTTTATGCGCATCCTATACATTATGAAGTTATCAATTCTACCAAGCAATAACAAAATTGTCCAGTGCCGTGAAGTTGTCGATACTATTCTTATTTGGCGCGCATAGTACATACATGCACATTGTGAGCGTGTGCATGCTCTCGTATTCCACGTAGTACTTATATCTTATTCTGTAGTATTACGCATACTAAAATCACAAAATTGTGCTAAAATAATGTGCATTGTGCACGCCTAACAACAGTCATAGTCAATCTTACATCGTGAGATCGAAGAACTGTACTTATGTTTTATTACTATTGAGCGAAACCTAGTTAATTCGTTCATTACTTATTATTTTTAAATATGCTAGACTAGATCGCCAAGGGTAGGTCAAGTAAATTAATTTAGTCAGCCCTGAACTTATCTGAACTTACTGCGACCCACGAGATAGCCGATGACCCACTATCATAATCAGTAATTTATATGAATATAAATAAAAACGGTAAACAAAATTTATCCTGCGTTAAGCTACATACATACTGATACTGACTGATGATGCATTGGAACAAGTATTTTTTTCTGAAGTTTATCCTGTTAGTTTGGCTACAGAAACGTCTATAGATATTTACTTGCTTAAATTAAACAGAACTTAAAACTTACAAGAAATGCATTTATTTCAGGCACACATGGTTTAAAAATACAAAAGACTAAAATAAAATATAATTAAAGACTATAACATAATTAATAACCCTTTTAAAGTATTTAATTAAAGATTTACTTACATAGGTTATAATCTATCTTCAATATGGATGCCTTGCCTAAAGGCAGCGTCGGAGCTGGAGCGCCCCTGACAAGATTTAATTTTGCGCTCCCTAGACTATTTTCTAGAAAAAGAAACTTATATTCGAACCGTGGTGGGTGAGAAAAGTAAGATCCCCTGAAGGTTGCGCCCCTGGTTGCCGCCCCCCTTGTCAGCCCCTAGCTATAAAGGTGTTCTTAATTATTGATGATCATCACCCAATGAACAAGATCCTGGTCCACAATTTCAAGATGAATAATTTACAAAGTTAAAATTCATGCACCTAGGTCCAAACGATCATATTTTTAATGTAGTACCTAGCTCAGTCCACCTAAATGAGATGTTCTCCTGTAAGACTGACAGACGAAGAAGAATGACAGACGAAGGACCATTCTCAGCTGACCTACTTTCCACTGTGGAGCTGCACATAGAAATATCTAATCTGTGCTTCCGAGCCCACCCGCTATTGTCTACAGACAGACCAAATGTGGAACGAACTATTTTGGAACGAATCACGACCACCACGTGGTCTAAGATAAATTCATTGTTTACAAACAGTCAGTCGACGTACGTTAATTACGATATGAATATTACAAACTATAAACATCTGCTACTGTCTGTTGTTAGATATCAAGTATTAAATAATTATAAGCAATTGATAGATAATAAGGAATTAATCGACGTTCTTGACAATCTCTTTTCTACCTATTCGAGATTCTACACAATATGGATACCGCACAACTGCCATTGATCACATTCTCTATTCCACACAATCTTCCGTTTTACACAAACGCGTTTCTAAAAAGATGCAATACAGTGTCAAACGCTACATTTAGTTAATCACCGTTCACAAAATTCATTACGCGACGATTTGATGGCATCTATAACCTCATTAAACATTAACATTTAAAAAATGGCACGTTGATTGATACAAGGTTCGTTCGCCATTCCTGATTTAGTGGATTCAAATGACATCCCATTGCTTTTCGAGGCTTCCAAAGTCTCCTACCTAGGTAATCTCAATTTGTTGTGGTTTTGTTGTCAAATTAGGGCAGGTGGCGAGTCGCTTATTGTTATATTTAATAAGTGACAGACAGACGGTCGCCCAATCCGCTTAGCGGCATATGGCACACGCGACGCGAGCAACGACCCATTTCCGACCCAACCGAGACGCATGTTTCATAACGACGCCAGCATGTTGCCGGTGTCTCGCCGGGACAGATATGGGCATGAATTTGTTACCAACTTAGTGGTGCATAGCTGTACTTCCAAAAAAGAACCGCTTGTTTGTTAATAATTGTTTATATGCACACCACATAAGTATGTTCAACTGTTTTGATCATCAGAAGATGCACTTTAACCCATCAACGCCTGGAAAATGAGATACAATAAATTTTCTATTTTGTCCGAGCATCCGCGCGGAAATTGATGAATTAACACTGGGGGTTTGATTCGAACTGAATTTAAAATTGATATTAAATTAAACAAACTGCAATAGTTAATCACGCTTGATAATGCGTAATCTGTAATTACTCATTTAATTTGTTTGTCCTGACATGATAATTATGACCAATTCATTATTCCCATGTTCCCCACGACCACGCCACGACCACAATGTTACAATGAGCTCGATCGATACGACATGTGGTGGTGGCATTTCCCTGAAGTATTATTTATAGTTTATTTAAACATATTTTTTTATATATGATGACGACGTAACGAGATGACGTAATGACAAACTGTCCCATTCATGTAGTTATTACAATTTCGATGTTCATAATTTCACAAGAATTCTTGCATTTATTCTATTCACTTAAATGCAGTAGGTAAAGGTTCAGATATTTTAAGATTACCTTCTGAATAAATAACTACAGGAGGTAAAGTAAAGGTATTATGGTCATTAGGTGCCTATAAATTACACACAACATAAATTCAAAATGGTTGGCATAAGATGAGATAAAAATATTGTGTAAGATCTAAAAATAGAGTAAAGCGCGAGACGTGGAGTGCGCGGAACCACAGGTTTAACGGTTTCCTGCGTGCGCGCAGCACTCAACGTGTCAGAAATTAATGATGTCCCCCAATGACCGCCAATAAACAGAGACAGAAAAGTTGAAGACAATAATGTGAATACAACTCCCAGCGATTTGACTCGTGCATTTCCTAGATAAATAAATGCGGACTAACCCATTTGAAAATTGTGAAAAGCGCAAAAGTTTGTGTGACGTACACAAGAAATTCCGCTAGTGATAATGTGCAGTTTTTTCTCTTCTCAGTATTAGTAAGTATTAGTAAGGACTAATAAAGATTGAATAGCAGCTGCATAGTTACACAGTGTTTTGTCACTTTCTTTTTAATGTCAAATTCAAATAGTTTGACAGAGAGTAACCATTGTGTAACTATACATCTGCTATTCAATCTTTATTAGTAAGGGGGTATATGTATACAGAAAAGTTTACTCAAATATACAAAAATCCCAGTAACAAATACTGAGAAGAGAAAAAACTGCATTATCACTAGCGGAATTTCTTGTGTACGTCACTAGGGATGGGTTTACTCCCGGAAATTTTCCAAAGTTCCGGAATATTTCCAATCGACTGGGAAAAAACCCGGGAATATTCCCGATGGCCGGGAAAATACTCATTTGACAATATTTGATTAAATTAAGTGATAAACGACTACATATTTCTATTGTATGTATGATCTTTAAGATTTATATCGATATTTAATTCATGTGAAATGACTTTTTATAAAAGAAAACCACATTATGTTGAATTCTTACTTTAAAAGTTAATTTTAACAGTAGTTCCTAGGCTAGCGGCGCGGCGCGGTGGCACGTTTTTTCCATGAACATGTATGTAGCTCTAAAATCCAGCAGTAATGTTCTGTAGTTACCTTATACCATACCATATTAATACCACTATCGTTTGTCATCTGCAAAAATAACTTTGTTTTTTATAGTGTTTGTATTAATGACAAAGTTATATTTGCGGTTTATTTCTAAAACTGCTAACCATATCTCGTTCAAACCAATTTTCTTTGAAAATGTTTATTTTTCGTTGAAAAGATCTACAGCATATTTTTATTTTTCACTCTTTTATTATAAAAGGTGGAAGGGGGGGATGGATACACATTTTACAGCTTTGGAAGTGTATATATTTCAATCGGTTAACTTTGAGCAAAACTAGTTTTAGGACCTTCTATGTCATTTTTCAAGACCTATCTTTAAACACCCCGTACGGTTTGATGAAAAAAATTTCCGTTTCAGTTCCATGTATTAGGAGCCGTGCTTAATATATATTTTTTATTTTGTATAAAAAATCGTACAGCGGTTTACAGAATACATCTATCTACCTACCAAGTTTCAATGGTGTAATCCTAATAGTTTCGGAATAAAGTGACTGTGACATACGGACGAACAGATAGACAGGCAAACATGATGAATCTGCATGGGCTCCGTTTTTAGCCATTAGGCTACGGGAACCCTAAAAAAGTGCGAGGAAGTCGCGTGGGCACCCGGCGCACCGGACGACCGTCGGACGATATTCTGCTACTTTTGTTATTGTTGATTAATTCATCTAAAATCGTCAGTAATAGCATATGTCACTTGCATATGAAGCGAAACCATCAAGAGATATGGAGATGGAGAGGAGCTCGCCATTTCTCTTGATGAAGCTTTTGACAGGGTGTAGCATGCTAGTCTTATTATTTTTCATTATATGGACTTCCCACCATGTTTGTATGTCTGGATATCAGACTTCATGAGGGATCTATCGATTCGAGTTGTCATTAATGGCTGCTCGTCCGACCAGTTTGCTATCAATGCTAGCGTCCCTTAGGGATCGGTACTCTATTCCTGCTGCATATTAGTGATGCCTGGTATTTTGGGGTACGCTGATGACCGCACTGTTGTAGAGAGCTACATATGTGATGCTCGAGCCGGTGCAGAACAGGTCCAATGTCTTAGGGAGGCGATATGGTCAGACGCATGAACCTATCGTTGTATGTAGTTCCGACTGGGGCGATGCCGATGTCGTCAGGTTCAATCCGTCAAGAACCCAGGCGAGTCTGTGCCTGTGCTAAACGGAGTCATTTCGATCTAACTCCATCTTTCTGAGGTATATCTGTGCCGATTACTAAACAATCGGGTTCTGGCAAAGATGAGAAAGTGCCTACTTCACGCTGGAACAGCTGCTTAATCTATATCTACCAAATGCAAGTTTGATCGTGTATGGAGTACCTACTGCTCTCATCTTTGGGATGGCCCTGCCAAATACCAGCTCCAGCTTTAGACGCTTGAACGGAGGCCCGGGTAGTTCATCAGAAATGATAATCTTTTCTGTCTTCTTCTTAGTCGTACACTCCTAGTGGAGTGGTCTTGGTCGATCATGGATTGTCTCTAAGGTTTGTTGCTGCTCTCGAGATGCTCCTCCATCTCTGTGTATTCGTGGCACTGCACATGATTTGATTAAGTCTGTCACCGCCACATCTCAAAGGCGTCAATCTTAATACGATATTTTTAGTGGATCGTCCATGTTTTAGCTCCATATAGGAAGATAGGAAAATATTAAGCATCTCATTAAGCGAACTTTGGTTTTTAGTTATGCGGTGATCTTTCCATATCTTCGTGAGTTTTTTCATGGCTAATCGTGTAATGCCACACCATCTTTTGATCTCTTTATAAGAATTTCCGGTATTTTTGATTGTGGATCCCAGGTAGGTATAACTCTGGACAACTTCACAATTAGCTATTTCACGTAAGTCAGGTCGATTGTTATTCTTAAGATCCAACACCATCATTTTTGTTTTATCGTGGTTCATAATGAGACCAAAATCAACACTGGTTGTGACCAGAAGCGCAAGAAACCGTTCCATGTATGCTAGAGATATCGCGAGATATAGAGAGTGGAACTCCTTGCCTGAGTTACCCGATAGGTGCAATATGCATAAAGAAAGCAGGTTACAGGTCGGTACTGTCGGTACAGGTCTGTACCGATCGGTAAAGGTAAAGTAGCCCATACTTTTCTATGGGAGGCCGCATAAAGCAAACATGTTGTCGGTACAGGTTTGTGCATTTATCCGCCTGTACCGCCCAGTACCAACGTGTAACCTGCTATTTTTATGCGGGCACCCTAATAGCGGCCAAGCGCTTGTCTATCTATCTCTTTTTAATTGATTAAACTCGAAAGTTTTTGTTATTGTTGATTTTTTATTTTTATTTCTTTAAACGCTAATTGGCAGAAGATACAATTATAATTACTTAAATAAATGTGGCTGATATGATGATGACGAAATAAATGCTATTAATCAGATACATGCACAAGTGTTTGAATTTATCGAGTTGTTTTTGATTGCTAATTATAAAAATATGTTTGTGGATCATACATATTATAGTATAATATCACTAAAAACACGTTCCAAAGAAAAATATTGGTATCATAAGTAACTGAATTCATAGCAAAGAGTATTTTCCCGCGATTTTGGAATTTTACCATATTTTCCCGTATTTTTCCATATTTTCCCATATTTTTCTTTCCCATATTTTTCTTTTCTTTCCCTGCCCATCCCTATACGTCACACAAACTTTTGCGCTTTTCACAATTTTCGCAATTTAAAGTTAGTTATCAGGTTAAAGGTTGAACAAATAAAAATAAGAACATACTAAGTAATAAACATTACTTATCAAACACTAAAATAGCACGATTGTACCATTTGGTACTAATGAAAATGTTTATTAAAAACATGATAAATAGCTTTTACGATAACTTCAATGCACTCTTAATCAGCTTTGCTCAATATCAATGACATTATTTCTTACAACAAATATTACCATAATGAAGCGAGCTATAAAAACGAGAGATACGATACGATACGCTGCTGCACAAAAAGTAGAGACAGAATAAACAATTACTAGCGAGTAGTCATCAATCACGGACACTGAGATGCGAGCGAGATGTGAGTAATCAAATAAAGAGTAGGTAGTTTGATAAGTAGAGTGAGCAGGCACGCTCCGGTGCGCCCGCGCAGGTGACGAAAGATGCACGCAGATACAGCGAAAGTGAGTGGAACTAGAGCGACCGGCTCATCCGATATCAGGAGGGAATATAAAATGCACAAGTTACTTAAGAAAATACCAATATCACTATAGGTGTGCTTATACTATTTGAAGAGTTCCCTTGATTTCTCCAGGATCCCATCATCAGATCCTGACCTTATGACAATGGGACCAATTTGAAAGTGGACCCCCGATAATCCGGCCCCTGTCTAATCCGGCGCCCCCTGTAATCCGACATGACTTAGAATTACATACATGTATGTTTGACAATCTTTGCTAATATAGATCACGCAGGTTTGAACAGGTCACAACTCGTACGCGCCACCGCTATTTCAAAGCTTCATAATTTGATATAGTATTCACTATGATTCACTATGATATTCACTATATGATTTTGATTAATAATTCTTAATTATTTTGGTAGATATGTATGTGCATTTATGCTTAATTTTATAATAAAACGTAAGCTCTCAATTGTTATTTAATTTACATACTAAATTCGACTTACATAAATTAAGTCTGATTTGTACTTCAAAGTACATACATATGTACGTATAATATATAGATTCTTGTCATTAGATATGTAATTTGTCGGATTACAAGATACTCTTTCGTAAAAAAATCCGGACTATAGGGGTCTTAGGCAGTGCTCTATAATCCGACAAATTCGATAGTCCGACACTGCCCTGCATAATGTTTGCCGGATTACCGGGGGTCCACTGTATATGCTTTCAAACAAAAAAATAATCTTTAAAATCTGTCCAGACGTCTTCGAATAATCGAGTAACTAAAAAACCGGCCAAGTGCGTGTCGGGCCACGCGCAGTAGGGTTCCGTAGGTACATTATACCATACCATATTTTAGTACCGCTATCATTTTTCGTCTGAAAAAATAACTTTGTTTTTCACAGTGTTTGTATGAATGACAAAGTTATATTTGCGGTTTTTGAAAATGTGCTATATCTCAAAAACTAATTACTGTATCTCGTTCAAACCAATTTTCGTTGAAAGTATTTATTAAGATCTATAGCTTAGATTTTTTTTAGATTTTTCACCCTCTTACTTTATAAGTTAAAGGGGGGGGGGACACACATTTTACCACTTTGGCGGCATATATCTTTCAAACGGTTGACTTTGAAAAAAAAATAGTCTTTGAAACCTAAATGTCATTTTTAAAGACCTATCTATAGACACCCCACAAGTATTGGTTTGATGAAAAAAAAATATTTTCAGTTTCAGTTCCATGTATGGGGAGCCCCCCCTTAATATTTCATTTTTTTTATTTTTAAAGTAAAAATCGTAAAGCGGTTCACAGAATACACCTACCTACCAAGTTTCAACTATGTAGTCTTAATACTTTTGGAATAAAATGGCTGTGACATACGGACAGACAGACAGACAGACAGACAGACAGACAGACAGACATGACGAATCTATAAGGGTTCCGTTTTTTGCCATTTTGGCTACGGAACCCTAAAAAACAAAGGTTCCGACGAACTGGGAACCTCCGCCTTTTTTTGAAGTCGGTTAAAGAAGTAAAATTAGGGGTGATAAAAGAAGAAAAATTAAGAGTCATTACAATACTCATAATTTTCCATCCATCTTGAGATGAAATAAAATCAAGACTACTGCCATCTCTGTATGCAACTGAGATCTTGAAATGAGTAGGACGTAGAAAATGTTTACATAGGCATACTAAGCATATTATGTGAAGGTTTTGAGTATGAATGTGGACAGATATGTGGATGGGTAGCTCAAAAATATGGATGGAATGTCTAAAAAAATTATAATAATGGCTAACTGAGCATTACCCTGATTTGTTCTCTTTCCTTCGTGTCTGGAAGAAAAAATCCAAATAATTCTGAATAATGGCAGGACGGGATAGTAATGATGGTTGAAAACAAACAGAAAAACTAATTGTTTGTGAATGAATCCAGTCGTAAACATAAAAAAAACTTTTAATTAGACATCAATTTTAAATTTTGTTTAAAATAATAATCAAAGGTCTTAATGAGTTTTCAAGCTAATGCCATCACTCGACCATAAAATAATGGCGAATACTTAAAAATAATACGTTCCCACGCAGCTAGGTCGTCTCTCAATGGCCAATGTCACATCACACATCGGTATGACGATGTTATTATAACACTTGTATCATCACAATGCAATATGGCGGCCGTAATCACAGGTGAAACGCTTCCGACGCGATTATGCGACTGAAGTGCGCCGATCACGTGCGCAGGAGTTTCGGCAACAAATAACTGATGTTACGCGTGACGTGACTTCACTATGCTATGCAACATACTTTAAATGTACCCCTTTGAAACCAATGTATTTAAAAAACAACATTTTAAAAACATCTACCTACCTACCTCTACCAGCTAATAGGATCTATTTTTTACGAGAAAATATACAAAAGGCTGTCATAAATAATGTTCTGTTTGATCAAAATCTTAATCTGACATCAAAAAAGCCGTTTTAATCTCCGTAGTACGCGATACGCGCGTAAATCATCGGCACATCCTTCCATTGTCCGAGTGTTGCGTTGCGCAGGAGACAGGTGTAGCCCCAAAAAGGAGACGTGATGTCAGGACTGGTCGAGGAATGACACAAAAAGCGGCCCATTCAGGTGCCGCAGGGCGGGGGCGGCGGTTGATGCCGGTGAGGCTGTGGCTTGGGAACGAGCTGTAGCGATAGCGAAGAGTTGGACTACTGTTGCCTACTCATACTATCAAAACCATATTAGATCAGGGGCCCTATTTTTGAATCGCTCGGCAGGCATCGAGCACTCTTTTCGACTGATTTTCGTTCGACATATGACTCAAAACAATGAGATGTCTAACGAAAATCAGTAGAAAAGAGCGCTCGAAGCCGTCTAGCGATTCAAAAATAAGGCCCCAGTGGATAACAACAACACTGCATTCAAATTTTGAGAGTGTTTAGTATTTTTGACTATTACAGTCGGTTCGAGTAGTTTGGATTATGCGAAATCAATTTCCGGCAACGTTTTATTATATTATTATACCTTACTTTATAATATATGTATACAATCGCTCAATATGCACTTTTAATTGTAAATATTGGTGTCAGTCTACAAGCAAGTCTAGTCAGCATGTAACCTAGTTTATAGAATTAATTTTATGTGGAATTGCTAAAAAACGCATTGACTCAACTTTATTATATTAACTTTTCATGATTTCTAGTATCGTTATTTTCAATCGTACGTGATTCCGTTTATCTTTAAAAACAACAAAATAACGTCAATCCCGCTGAACGCTACTCGCTGCCTTTAGCCGTTGCCTTAATGATGTCGATGTGTGGTGGTTACGTGAGGACACGTTTTTGCTGGTGGACAAGTCCACTTCCGCATCCATCGACAAGGTATATACTACAAAGCTTGAAGATAGTAACTTAAAATATCACAACTTGGATTGGTTACGCAGAGGGGTCTATTACAATTATAAGGCACCGGGAAAGCATACAATACAATGTTCGTCCCGCTCCGTGGCACTATTGATTGGCTCACGAATAAGGTTCAATATCAAGTAAATTGAACGTTGAATTGCGTCCGATTCTGTGATCTTTTTTGTAAGAATTAAATTATGATATGAATGAGCCTCTCTTGATGATAACATGGTAATTACTACCCACCCATTCAATTATAATAAAGAGCATAGAACCATAGATTTTAAATGATGCTCAAGTAACTCAAAAGTTTTTTTTTTCAATTTTCATCAAATCATCAAACCAAACCATCAAAATTTACGCAAGCGTAAATTTTTTAAACCTATAAAAAAGCTAAGCTCATTGCACAGACATACGGGCAGATATAATAATATTTATTTTCCTGTTTGTATTCATTCATATCTTTCTATTTATATTCATTCATATCATGCAAGTTAACAAAGACAATGCTTCAACATATAATCAAGTCATAAATAACACAGGGTTATTAGTATAACACCAACAACCTCGCAGGAGTAGATTCTATCATAAACAATGTTTCTTCTACGACTTTCCGAAAATGACAAAAAATATCTACTTTTCATAAAAAAATCAATCAGCTGTCCGGACATTTGTATGGAAAGTCGATATATATTCGTCTTTTTTTCGGAAAAGTCGAAGAACAAACGTTCAGAAATTTAACAATAGGTATCATACATTATTAAATCGTACAGCATTATCGGTATAAATATGCAACTAATACACAAACAGCATGTAACAGAATTACCTTTCGATGCGATAGCGACCGACAACACTCAAGTTTACACCGTAGAAATAATAAAAAAAAATACCTTTGTATTTTTTTCGGAATAGGTAACTGTAACTTCGTCTATTTTGACTACAAAATAACATTAGTAAGTAATAAAAATATTTTTGAGTTCAACAGGAAGTATCTTAGCAAAAAGAAGCCCTTTTTTCTCGCTTTGGAAATGCAGATTATTTATTCCTTCCACTTGGGATATGTGGGAATGTGGGGCACTCTTTCGTGTACCCACCGCCCCTTGGAGTCTAGGGACCCACTGAAAACCTATAGCGATGTATGGGGGCAGACTCCGGGAAGTTCTATACAATAATACGGTAATTATTAACTTCAGAGCGCTTGTGGTGGTACAATACGGTGTATCACCATACATTCTCGAGTAAAGTTGACGCGGAACACCATCATTCATTGTCAAATTAATCGCATTGTAGTATCGTATAGCAAAAGTAAGTCCTAACCTAAACTTATATTAAAGAAAAATAAATGAATTAAGTGCAAAAGAAAAAATAGCATGATTAAAGGTGCAGTTACCAATGTCCATTGATCCATCTTCGTCAATACCAGCCCGCTCGCCGAGTCTCGTTACAGACAACACCAAAATTAACTCGATCCGTGTCTTGTTAGCAGGGTTGTCAGATTGTTTTATACAACGTGTTTCAAAAAATATCTAAATGCCAAATATATGGTAAATAGGGTCCATCAAACTGAATAACTTTTACTATGAAATCGCGAAAAAAATATCTGTTGATTCTTACATTTTGATATTTTTGTTATTTATTTTTGTATGAAACAGTTGTTTTTTTCGCGATTTCAGTTACTATGGGACCAATTCCAAAATCGCGAAAAATCAGCTGTTTCATACATTTTGATATTTTCATTACTATTAATTTCTGTATGAAACAGCTGGTTTTTGTTCGCGATTTCATAGCTTTGGTCCTTTAGTAAATTTTATACAGTTTGATGTTCTATATCTAACATATTCGGCATCAGGGGTTTTTTTGTAACACGTGAATATTCAATGTCGGTATGAAAAGTTTATCTTAAAATTTCCCGATATTTTTTCGTCTTCCATGACCATTAATTAAACAAAAGATGATATTGGGTGAATACAAAAATACCATTGAAAAAATGACGTTGTTTTTTTTTGATACGACAAATTGGTCCATCTGTTTTCAAGTGATGCGCTTTCATTTTTCATTTTTATTTTTAATAGCATTTTATTTTTATTTTAATGTACGAGTATACCTAGATATAAATGAATCCGTCTGTCATTTAATAATCGGCAGCCCTGCAGCAGGCTCTGCGAATGAGTGATGGTGCCGGTCGCGCTGACCTTTGACGGGTGCCGCCCGCCGGCCATGTTTGCATTTATTTAGTCCGGTTAATTAAATCGCCCATAGCCCGGTGGCCACATCCACGAAACGACTCGACGAACTACGATTATTTAACTAGCGACCGCCCGCGACTTGTCTGCGTGGAAAGTTTTTTTGCTATCCCTCGGGAACGAAACATTTTTTCGGGATATAATGTACCCTATGTCCATTTCTGTACTCCTGACAACGTGTATGCAGTATTTCATGATGTTTGGTTCAGTAGTTAAGACGTGAAGGCGTGACAAACGGACTTTACGATATTAGTAAGGATTTTTGGTCAACCCTACGTTCATTTATTACGGTGATAGATAAGACCAGAATATTAAAGAAATATGAGATAACATTAAAGTTGCGCTAATCCCATGAAAACCCATGATAAGTAGCTATGAATAAAAAAACAAGACGGTCGGCAAGTTAATTTTCTTTTCAATTCAAAGTTAAAGCCGGGCCAGACTGTTGCAAACAAGCCCTCCACATCGGTCTCCACCGGCGGTTTACAACAGTGTAAACACTTGTTTGCAACCAAAATTCGTTTGACCTTCCACAACCTCTGTAGACGGAACGCCGTTTGTAACGACGGCGACGAGTCGACAACACACTGAGGTGGGAGCCTTGTTGTAAACAGTGTGGACGCAAACACCAACCGTGGCCTCCACAAGCCTCCCACCAAGGTCACCCCTCTGGAAAGCTTGTTTGCAACAGTCTGGCCCGGGTCTTAGAATTAGATTACCTACTCTAAACTATTCGAATGAAAACTTACATGTTTTGTACGCCACGTTTCTTAAGGGATATTTTTTTACCAGCAACGAATAGTTAAACAGAGAAGCCGGGCCGGCATTTATATCAATATGATAGTGTATTTTTTGCAGTCGATCACTGACTGATGCAATAACAATGACGCAGTTTAATTTGCTTACTTTAAGTATGGACACGTATGGATGGCGAACCAAATTATTGTCGTTTATTGGAACCTACCTACCTATTTTATTTTTACATTTATGTCACCGTAAAATCATGAGAACTGTTATATTAAAATTTACAATTAACCACATGTATTTTCGATATAGGTAAATACTAAAAATTTCCGACAAACTGTAAATAACGAAATATATCGTAAGTAATTTTATAACATATTTGCTCGTAAAGGGTCTCTTATTACACCAATTTCAATATCGTATTGTATCTCATTACGAACTTGTGCGGTAATGTAAAGTAAAACGCACGGTTTCCTTGATAAGCCGTGCGTTTTACTTTACATTACCGCACGGTTTATCAAGATACTTCGTCTAAAACGAACGGTACTTTTTTAAATCTTAGCAAAGAGTTTTTATGTCAGAAAAGAGGTCAACATTTTATGGATAAAATTGACTTTGGGAGATAAAATGTAATAAATAAACATTTAATTATTCAATTTAATTAATGTTGACAATAAATTACAACCATTTATCTGTAACAAAAACACAAAAATATTAATTTACTTTATTAGTAATACTGGGAGGTAGATACTGAGGAGCTCGGTGGCGCAGTGGTTTAGCGCCTGGCCCAGCGATTGCGGAGGTTAAGCAACGTTCGCAAGGGTCGGTCATGGGATGGGTGACCAAAAATTTATTATCTCGAGCTCCTCCGTGCTTCGGAAGGCACGTTAAGCCGTTGGTCCCGACTGCATTTGCAGTCGTTAACACCCACCAATCCGCATTGGGCCCGCGTGGTGGGATATGGCCCGTCCTCCTTATCCACCCATAAGGAAGGCCTGTGCCCCAGCAGTGGGGACATTAAAATGGCTGATGGACAGTAATACTGGCTGTTTTTATGCCTTTGCCTTAAAAAAAACGCTGATGCGCGCGCATTGCTAATTTAATATTTTTTTGCTGTATTGTTTTTATTTGAAAATGTCGTCAAGTACTGATGAATTTATTAATTCAACACCGCCAGAAATCTCAGAGGCAGCGAAAAAGGCTACTCTAAGCCTCTTGCCCGAAAAATTGACCGATAAGATACTAACAAGCGTATCAAAATTTAATCATATGGAAAACAAGCAAAGGTGCAAAGTCCGAGTTTTATTTATTTCCTCGCAAATATGTTATAAAACGTCGTATGACATACGTGCGCTTTGATAATTACAGCCTCTGCTTTCTTGTAGCCCTCGCCTACGGCTCGGGCTAGCAATATCGCCTCGGCTGTAATTTTCAACGTACCGCACTTATATCATAATGTACTATTATAACATATTTGCTCGTAAAGGGTCTCTTATTACACCAATTTCAATATCGTATTGTATCTCATTACGAACTTGTGCGGTAATGTAAAGTAAAACGCACGGTTTCCTTGATAAACCGTGCGTTTTACTTTACATTACCGCACGGTTTATCAAGATACTTCGTCTAAAACGAACGGTACTTTTTTTTAATCTTAGCAAAGAGTTTTTATGTCAGAAAAAGAGGTCAACATTTTATGGATAAAATTAACTTTGGGAGATAAAATATAATAAATAAACATTTAATTATTCAATTTAATTAATGTTGACAATAAATTACAACCATTTATCTGTAACAAAAACACAAAAATATTAATTTACTTTATTAGTAATACTGGCTGTTTTTATGCCTTTGCCTTAAAAAAAGCGCTATTGCGCGCGCATTGCTAATTTAATTTTTTTTGCTGTATTGTTTTTATTTGAAAATGTCGTCAAGTAATGATGAATTTATTAATTCAACACCACCAGAAGTCTCAGAGGCAGCGAAAAAGGCTACTCTAAGCCTCTTGCCCGAAAAATTGACCTATAAGATACTTACAAGCGTATCAAAATTTAATCATATGGAAAACAAGCAAAGGTGCAAAGTCCGAGTTTTATTTATTTCCTCGCAAATATGTTATAAAACGTCGTATGACATACGTGCGCTTTGATAATTACAGCCTCTGCTTTCTTGTAGCCCTCGCCTACGGCTCGGGCTAGCAATATCGCCTCGGCTGTAATTTTCAACGTACCGCACTTATATCATAATGTACTATTACGGTTCTTACAATTTTTGCCGGTGACACTTTGACTACTTGACAAAAAACCGGTCAAGAGCGAGTCGGACTCGCGCACCGAGGGTTCCGTACCATCATAATTGCACCATTAAACCACACTGCAGAGTAGAATAATATAATTAGTATTGCAGTTTTAGATCAGCGCCATCTCTTGAGCGATAGTGGAACTAATGTTAACTGTTTTAGAAATTTGATAATTTCTAAAAAAGTATGCTTTATTGAGACATTGTTTTATTTTTCCTGTAATCTTTACATAAACTGCTATCACATAGAATTATTTCAGATTTTTTCTCTTTGCAAACTTCGGAGATAAGGGGGGGGAACGGTATTTTTTTTTACATTTTTCATCATAAGTCGAAAACTATGCCGTCTAGAAAAAAAAGGAACAAAAAGATTAAAAACGTTCAAACGGCGCTCTTTTATATGATACCCCACATGCCCTAGTAGCTCCACTTCAAAATTTTAAGACCCCTTTTCAGGCCCTGCTGTAAAAAAGATATTTATTTTTTTATTTATTTATTATTTGCAAAATAGTTGGGCAAATGTCATATTAAACTGTTCCAAATTTCAAGTTGATACCATTAGTAGTTTTCGAGATATCCAGCTGTGACAGACAGACAGACAGACTGAGTCACACCATAAGGGTTCCTTTTTCACCATTTTGGTACGGAACCCTAAAAAGGGATGAATATTTTATTGTTAATTCTTCAAAACTAAGAACTTTAAGAATTAACCAGCACTTACTAAACAAGGCAGGTAAGGCGTCAACAAAAACTATCATTGTAATGGGTTTACGAATGAACCCTTTTATGTATTTTTTTTTCAATCAATCCAATGATTGAATGCCTCATTAGTTATTCATAACTGACACAAACAAGAATGACAAATAAGTAGGTTGAAAAGATTGGTCAATGGATATTTTTTGCGTATTTTTTGCGCGAGCATCGGGCGAGCAGCAGGCGCGAGGAGTGGCATCCGCCAACAATGCTTTACAAGATAAAAACTGCTGTGCGAGGTCGACCAATACGCCAATATCAATGTAAAAATATGTCAAGCGTGATCGTGAGTCGTAATCCCAAACTTAATTATAGATGTAAGTATGATTGTGGTCTAATACCACAATTTATCAAACCATATTACATATCCCTATATTTGTTTATTTCATAATTTAGAAGAACGCGGAAACAACTATAGATAATTCTAAATTAAATAAAACTAGATAAATCTAGATAAAATGCTCTAGTCTAGATTTATTATCTAGACTAGAGTATTTTATCTGGATTATTATTTGAAATAAAACACTTTTTAACGGATAATAGCGCGGTTTTATTAAAAGTACTTACTTTGCGTTGGTAATTAGTTGGTATTTGGTTGGATTTTTGATTAAGCTTGAGAAGTGAATAAGAGTATTATTTACTTAGGTAAGATACTTTTTATAAGCCAAATAAAGGCTTATATGTCGAATTAACTATACTTAATTTAAATCTTAATGAGTTTATAATTTAGCAGTAGGTATTCTACCGCGTGTGTTACATAAAAACCGCTAATTATCAGTAGACTAGTATCCGAATGATATAATTGTTGCGTTGACTCCAACGGCATCCTTTTTACCAGGAAGAGACTAGAAAACTACCCACCGGAGATAAATTAGTCAATTTACATATCGTGTTACTAATTCGCAATCTAAACTTAATGATTTTTACTATTCAATAAATCAAACCGACTTATGAAATAAACACGTAAGATGATATAGCTCTAATTTTGATTTTTGTGCGTTTTGATTTTGACTCGTAGACTCCGGGTCAGGGGCTACGAGTCTACGACTGCTACGAGCAGTACGTAGCAGTAGCCCATGCGGCTATATACAGGGTGTCCCAAAACTTTGCCACACGGAAGGTAAAAGTATCATCTATATTGAAGGTAGGAAATTTTACTGTACGAAAACTTCATTTTGTTTTTAAAAAGAGATGGAATTGCATTCAAAGATTTTTTGAAAAATAGCATACGATTCGATACAAATTGATACAATACGTAATCATTTGAATGTTGAATTTCATGGTCTTCTTTTGTTTAATATGCTGTGTTACTTAAGAAACAATATCTTTATGAGTAACCTTTCGATCGATATCGCAAAAATAAAAAAGTAAGTACCTAAGTATTTTTTTTTTTCAAATTTGGTGGCTTCGATTCCTGGTCTTAACCTTAGCAGACGGTTTTAAAAAAAAACATCTTTGAATGCAGTTCTAATTATTTTTAAAAACAACATGCAGTCGTCTGTCATTAAAATTTGAGGTACTTTCCTCCGTGTGGCAAAGTTTTAGGACATCCTGTAGATCTCTACTGCGCCGGAACTAAAAAAATGTTATCAAATCATTTGGTGTCTTAAAAAATCTCAACCTCTTCTCTTCTCTTCTCTTAGATATTTCTCATTTTTTTTAAACCAAAAGCCGCGTTTGCGTATTGATTTAAATTGTAGGCTAAAGGTTATTAATATAATATGAAATCAATTCAAAACCATTGATGTAAAAGAAACTGATCAGTGAGAGAGAAACCAACATGTTTAATTAACGTAATCAAAATGTTTAATTGAATGGTTATGCTAATCAAGTTCTTAATTATGACAATATCGCTATAATGACGAGTTTATTACGCATTTATTAACAATTTGTGCGATTAAAAAGCTATAAGATAAATAAATAATATGATTATGAGAGTTTATTATAATACTAGCACAACGATAAATTCATTATTCATGAGTTTGAATAGTTGAAGCGAGAGGTAATTAGGTTGTTTTAGAATGAATCCATTGGCCATTCTAATATAAATATCTTTTGTGTGTTTCTTATCGTTATTTTTTACGCTTAAATATCTAAACTTATTTTGATTTGGGTTTGAAAATTTTAGTATGGAGCGTGGCATGACATGGTCCCCGCCAACCATTTTTAGGGTTCCGTACCAAAATGGTAAAAAAGGAACCCTTATGGTGACTCAGTCTGTCTGTCTATCTGTCTGTCACAGCTGGATATCTCGCGAACTACTAATGGTATCAACTTGAAATTTGGAATAGTTTAAGATGACACTTGCCCAACTATTTTTCAAATAAGAAAGAAATATATATTTTTTTTTTTACAACAGGGACTGAAAAGGGGTCTTAAAAATTTGAAGTGAGGTGACTAGGGCATGTGGGGTATCATATGAAAGAGCGCTGTTTGCACATTTTAAAACATTTTTTTCTTTTTTCTTAGGCCGCATAGTTTTCGACTTATGATGAAAAATGTAAAAAAAAAAATCCCCCACCTTATCTCCGAAGTTAAGAAAAATATGAAATAATTCTATGTGATAGTAGTTTGTGTAAAGATTACAGGAAAAATAAAACGATGTCTATATATGACACACTTTTTTAGAAATTCAAAAAACAAATAAAAATTCTTTAGTTTCACTACCAGTCAACAGATGGCGCTGTCTTAAGAATGCTGACCTAAGAAAAAAATAGTTCCACTATCGGTCAAGAGATGGCGCAACCTAATACTACAATAATAATTGGTGGCTGGTTCTAATATAATTACCTACTATTTGCCGTACGAATAAACGAAGAAAAAGTTCCTACTTAGTAGAGATGCGCCGAATGTTTGGCCGAATATTCGTATTCGGCAAATTCGGCATATTTTTTCATGTTCGTATTCGGCCGAATATTCGGTTGATTTGCCGAATAATTACCGAATGTTTAACTTTAAATTGTACCAATAATACCAATTATTTATTGACAAAATAAAAAAGATTAATAGGATTCTCTAGCAAACGGTCTCCATACAAACGGCGATAACATTTCCCATCCTCTCTAAACCTTAACCTACAGCAACAGATTATATAATCCTACAGCAATGAATTTTCAGTATGTTCTTCAAATGCCTAAAAACTAGGGCTGTGTGTTTTGATTTTTTAAATATTGTAGATTTGAAAATATTGGCACTTTTTTGTTTTGTATGAAATCACTTAAATGCAAATATTTCAAAATCTTTGATTGATATTCAAAAAATCTAAACGTACAGGCTACAGCCCTCTTATTTTTATGCATTTCAAAAACATGTCTATTTTTTTTAACAATAAAAACTGCTAACTTTAGAAACCACCACTAGTATTAAAATGTATAATCAAATTATGTTTTTTTAATAAATGTCAATGTATGCCTCATCTTCAAAGACTTTCATCAACGTAATAATAAATTTCAAAGTATGCAGCTCCAAACTGCAATTATTTGTAACCTCGAACGGTACATCGACTGAGCGAGCCGTGCTAGAGACGGAGTTGCTGTGGCAAACGCCCGCCGGACACGTGTAAAACCTGTTTACTGCGCAGAATTGAACCGAATGATTCGGCCGAATATTCGGTTCGGTACATTTTGGACCGAATATTCGGCCGAACATTCGTATTCGGTTAAACCTACATTCGGCGCATCACTACTACTTAGTAAATAAACAGTTTGCAATGTGGAGTGGCTGAAACGTTTTTCAGTTACCATAAGCAGCTGTGGTTAAGATTTGTTAATTAACTGCCCGCCTGTTCGCCCTTCCACCTGTCTGCCGTTTATCCTACTTTTTTAAAGACTGTACTAAACTAACATCCAAATATATTTATGATTGTACGGTACCCTTGGTGCGCGAGTCCGACTCGCTCTTAACCGGTTTTATTTTTAAATCGCGTCGCTCTGTGAAACTTCTATACGATTTCGATTGCGGCCATATAAAGACGAGCAAAAAATTTTACATTACGATGGGTCTAAAACGTCACGTTTTAAAGCTATTTAAAACGTTTTAAAGATAGTGTAATTAGTTAATTACCTATTAATGTCTGAAATTAGAGCGGGCAGCAACACGCGGTAACCAAAGGATGTTTCGCAAATACCGGCGCGCGCGCAGCCGCGGTGCACAATGTACCGTGCTCTAGGGTTGGCAGTTGTTTGCTAATGTTTCATTGCAATTATGACTGAACTAATATAGTATGCATGCATATTATAATTAATCGTTTGATTGACCACCATTTAGTGAAAAATAACCACAGTATTTTACAAAAACAATAGAAATCAGAGCTTTAGAGATTCTACAGGAAAACTTTTTATACTACCTAAATTACGAATGAAAATAAACATATAATAACAAAAACCCTTGAATAGTGACAGGATAAACATCGAATTTAAAATATTACAGAAATCGCAAGTATGAATCAATACTAATTAAAAGACTAAGCAGTAATACTTACATTAAGTAATTATTAAATTCCCGAAACAACTTGACTATTATTAATTATGTTTAACCTAGTCAGTTTCTTGCCGGTTCTTCTCGTTACAAGTTCTCCCGCTTAGGGTTTGCGAACCGATGGCGTAGCTTCTATGACATTCACAAGTGCTTGTGACAGCCTAGACAATAAATTATTTTGAATTTAGATTTTTTGATTTTTCAAAAAAAAAAAGTTTTCATACCCATCTTCGTCTAGACTAGACAACGTTTCAACCCTAATGTTGACATTCCCTACAGCACCAGCTAATGAGTTAATTGCAGTAATCAGGTAATCTGGGTCGACGCGGATAGCTACACTAACACAGCACACAAACACGGACGACTAAACTAATGTTCAGCCATAAACAGCCTGTTTAAAAGCTGTTGGTCTAGTCTGTAAGTTATGTGAAGCTTTTTCGGAGTTTTAAGGAGACCTAAACTTTCATAAAACCCTTATTGCAGTTAAATTTGGTTTATTACGAATTTTTATTCACTAATCTAAATTATTTCATTAAGGTACTTCCTTACAAACATAATTAATTATTTCAATGAGGTGGCGATTCGATTTTACAACAAGCGATTGCCGAAAAAACCCTATTCGATTAATGTCGCCCGGAAAATCGATCCATGTAAATGCACCTGGAAGAAGGATTTATTCAATTTTATCATTCGGAGACATTTTAGACATAGCTAAAAACGATAAGTCACCCTAACTAAAACCATTTAGGTTAATAATTAAAAACATTGTAAAATGTACTTATTTTTTGTAGTAAATAAAGACTTTTGAGTTGATAGTAATTATTATTATTGTTTTCCCAATATTTAATCACAAAGACAAAAATATTTGATGGCACGTCTAGGACTTGTTAAAGATTTTTTTAGAAAAATGGCACTTTGGTATAAAAAGGTTCGCCAACCCTGATTTAGATATTCTGTGCTTAAAACAATAGACAGACGACAATCGAATTGCGAAAAATACTATTGAGTATTAAGTATTTGTGATGTGATTTAAAAACAATATAATAATCATTAACCAGATTTTTTGATAAAATAACAATAATTACACGTCCTAGTAGGTACTTTCTAATTACAAAATTGATAATAAACAAATTATAGGCAATATTAATTAATCATTTAGTTTTCGACGATATATTAAGTACTTATTACCAATGTTATAGTATATTCTGTCGTCAGTTCAAGTTAATTTCAGGCTAATTAAATAACTTAGATATCAGTCATCAGTTATTGCCTACATTGGGAAATGTGTAGCAACTTTATGAAATCTATTTCCTACGAAGAATTTGGTTAATATCAACCAAATGTAAAGCTTACCACCACAAATTAAATATTGGACTACAAACACAGATATCTGTGACTACAAACTTCTCTACTATAGTGACATTCAAAAGACAAGATTATTAATACAATTGAAAAATATTAGAAAAAATCGACTCACCCATAGCAGCTCAGACGGGACTCGAACCCGCACCCTTAGGATTCCGGCCCAATGCACTAACCAATTATGCTACCGAGTCGCTAGCAGGATTGACGAAATTTTCTAATATCTTTCACGTCTCCGCTGTAGGCCAGCGCCATCTCATCAATGTGAAGTGAATTACTTCGACATTTGAAAGCAGCACCTTTGCAGGTGCTAGACAAATCAATTAAGATGAAATAGCCATATAATTTTTTAAACTTTTAGATTTTTTTTTGCATTCACAATGCTATTTTTATATTAAGATTATTAATACAATTGAAAAATATTAGAAAAAATCGACTCACCCATAGCAGCTCAGACGGGACTCGAACCCGCACCCTTAGGATTCCGGCCCAATGCACTAACCAATTATTCGTCAATCCTGCTAGCGACTCGGTAGCATAATTGGTTAGTGCATTGGGCCGGAATCCTAAGGGTGCGGGTTCGAGTCCCGTCTGAGCTGCTATGGGTGAGTCGATTTTTTCTAATATTTTTCAATTGTATTAATAATCTTAATATAAAAATAGCATTGTGAATGCAAAAAAAAATCTAAAAGTTTAAAAAATTCAAAAGACAAGTTAAAAACTTTTGGTTTTGGATGTTACACCTATTACCATGCAGTCAATGAATTTTAAAACTATGTTTAGCTGTTGTTTCAATAGGAATGTACTAAATAAACTTCAGCTTTCTTCATTAAACTTAACTAATAATCATTGTTTTCAGGTAAAACTTCATTCTTAGGCGCACAAAACTATTTTAATGCGTCCATTGGCCGTCAAATAGTTAAAATTCATTGCTGTCCGCAATCTGCAGTTCTATATATTTATCGTTTCCGAGATATGGCGAGGTGCAGCAACAATGCAAGACAATAAAACTAGTATGAGAAAAAAAGCTGTAAATATTTTTGTAGTCCAGAAACTTCCATAGTGACAAATAAGAACCTACCCACCTAAATGGTTTTTCCCCAGTACTATGGAAGTTTAGGGCTGTCCGAAAATAATTATTAGTCGTTTTAAAAGTTTAAAAAATTTTTACTCAAGCATTTGTAGTTTGTACCAAAGTTTTTTTTTAACAAATGAGAATAAAATAGTTCACGAATTCCTTAGAGCAACGCGGGCTTCCGTACGAATTCTAACTAAAAGTCTGTCCATCCTTACTTGTCTTATATGGTAAACAATCTTCACCCAACTCTTTATTGAAATAATCATTTATAAAATAAATTATATATACATCAAATGGTTTTCCACACATAGATTACGAAATAAATTGTTAATAAATTAACAACAATTTCATAAAGTTACTAACACATTTTTAAATAATGATTTATGTTTAAAAGACGTATGACAACTGTCAAAAACTGTTTACAAAATAAGACAAGTAAGGATGATTTAATTTATCGTAAATATAAATGTTGCAATTTATTTTTTACATAAGACATCTGTAAATTAAAGTAGGTCCTAAGTCCTAAGTATCCTGAACTTTTTTAAAGGTTACCTAATTGATTTGGGGGTGGCCTATACCCAGCAGTGGGTGTCGCGCGGCTGATATGATGATGAAGTGAATTCAGGTTTGAATGCGTTTAAACCTAAAATCAAAGCATAGGTACGCTGATGTCATTACTTTGTATTAGGGTTTTTAGTATTAGTAATCGTGATAGTTTTCCTTTAGGTACCTACCTAGTAACTATCACCAGATAAGTTAGAGACTGACCGATAGCAGCATTTGTGACAACCCTGCCGTTTCACAAAATACCTGCACCGCCCGATAAGGGAGATTACGACTAATGCAGTTATTTATTACTTTCCATTGTTTTGTAACTACTAGATCGTTGCTCAAAAATGACCAGAAATTCACCACATGAATTCACTCTAGAATAATTTTATCGCAAAATCTGGTAAAACGCAGATTCTAGCTCCTGTTAATTGTTTACAAAGTTTGAAATCGATATTTGGTGTCGAAATATTGATTTAATTTTCAATCCCATGCAAAATAAATTGAAAATGACACTATAGCACAGAATGCATAATACTATAAAATAGACTGATACAAAAGTATTTTTGTTTATTCTGTGATAGTAATATTAGTAAGGTGTTCAGTAATTAAGTACTCAGATAATCAACATAATAATCAACATACTAGGACTTGTCGCAGAAAAAAACACTGAAAACAAACATTTCCATCAGATATAACTACCCCCTAATAAAAATAAAATAAAAACTCACCAAAATAAAATCAACCAACAATCACGAGTGGTGCATAACTGCAGTTCCAGTGGTTACCGTCACAAACTCTCACTCACTAATTAATAGAAACAGCGTAACTATCCGCTGTTATTTATTCTGTGTATGTGTAGCCGCGCGAAGTATTCTGATGCGCGTGCGATGCGGCGTGCGTGGGCGGGCGACGTGCGCTCTGCGCGGCGGCTGCGTGCGATATGGCGCTGACAGGCAAACGCGGCGCGGCGCGGCGGAAAACTGAAAAGTCACATGCAATATGCATGCGATGAATTGTTGCGTTCAAGTTCATGCAACATTATTACTAAGGTAATTTTTGTGGAAACACAAATTGCATATAGCTGCCAGTACAGGCAGGGTAATCGACTGGCACAGGATAGGTACCTACTTAAATACTTTTATATCTATTACCTATCAATAATAAAGAATAACCTTTTTCAAAAAACCCGAAAACAAAAACAGCTTCAAAGTTAAATACCTCTAAAAAGCAAGAAATAATTTTAAAATCATTAGTAACGCATATCAATCATAATAAAAACGTCAATTGAAGTCGGGTGAGGCTGGAAGATGACGTCTATTTTTTTATTTCTATAAGCCCTACCCGACTTCATTACTTTTTTTATTTACCATGGTAAAATGCCCACATCTCAATTTCCAAATTCACGCTGTTTGATTTAAAGGAATTTCGTTGTGCCTTCGTAGTCCAAGTCTAGTCCAGAACATCGCATCGCAGACCATGGTTCGGTTTGTTTTGGATTGTCATAAACCTACGAATATCTAAATCACTTTACATATCCTATTTGACTTTGAGGAGTTCCCTTGTGTATCTTCACACTCCAAGGTCCAATACCAATGAAATTAAAATTTGACCACTTGTAAAGTATACCCTTTCAAACAAAAAAAAAAGAATCATCTAAATCGGTCCATAAACAAAGAAGTTATGCCTGAAAATACGTAAAAACTCGTGCGATGACAAGCTAAATCCTTACTTATATTATAAATGCGAAAGTCCGTTTGTTTGTTTGTTTGTTTGTTTGTTTGTTACGCCTTCACGTCCTTACTTCTGAACCGATCATTATGAAATTTTGCATACACGTTGTCAGGGGTACAGAGAAGGACATAGGGTACCTTTCATCCAGAAAAAAAGTAATGTTCCCGAGGGATAGCAAAAAAACTTTCGACGCAGACGAAGTCGCGGGCGGAAGCTAGTAATTGATATTTTTCAGGATTATGAAAAACTACTGGCTAGATCTCTGTAAAAAATTATGGGACCACACATGTTCTTTGAGATTAAAACAAAATTGTTTAAATCGGTTTACAACTGGTGACGTTATAGTTTAGGGTATGATGGGACTGACATAACAAGAGTTATAAAGTCCCCTAATAAATTTAGGGTTTTTATTTTGTTTGATACTTTTGTAAAATGACTTAGGAACTTGAGAATAAAAGAAATCACCGAGTCAGCAATGTAAATTAGGATGAATGAAGTTTTTGTATTATAAACCAAAATAAATCAACACAGAAGCAACAGAAAATGCACAATACCTAACGCAAATTTTATTTTTATTTTTTATTTTATTTATTTCATGGAAAACCAGCAGCTATACAAATAGGTGTAAAAAAAACCGGCCAAGTGCATGTCGGGCCACGCGCAGTAGGGTTCCGTAGGTACATTATACCATATCATATTTTAATACCGCTATCATTTTTCGTCTGAAAAAATAACTTTGTTTTTCACAGTGTTTGTATGAATGACAAAGTTATATTTGCGGTTTTTGAAAATGTACTATATCTCGAAAACTAATTACTGTATCTCGTTCAAAACAATTTTCGTTGAAAGTGTTTATTAAGATCTATAGTTGATATTTTTTTTTAATTTTTCACCCTCTTACTTTAAAAGTTAAAGGGGGGGGGGACACACATTTTACCACTTTGGCGGCATATATCTTTCAAACGGTTGACTTTAAAAAAAAAATAGTCTTAGGAACCTCAATGTAATTTTTAAAGACCTATCTATAAACACCCCACAAGTATTAGTTTGATGAAAAAAAATATTTTCAGTTTCAGCTCCATGTATGGGGAGCCCCCCTTAATCTTTTATTTTTTTTATTTTTGTCTAAAAATCGTAAAGCGGTTTACAGAATACACCTACGTACTAAGTTTCAACTATGTAGTCCTAATACTTTTGGAATAAAGTGGCTGTGACATACGGACGGACAGACAGACAGACAGACAGACAGACAGACAGACAGACATGACGAATCTATAAGGGTTCCGTTTTTTGCCATTTTGGCTACGGAACCCTAAAAACGTAGGAAACAATAAGCGAATTAAAGGTTTTCGCTTATAGTAACAATATAGTGTATTACAAAACAATAATTTTATGTAGCTACCTAAACAAATTAAAAGTACTTAATGCTATTTGTGTGATCCTCACCATACCAGCATGAGCTTTTATTCAGTAAATAGATGTTCAATAAGTTTTCGCTTAAAAGAATCTAAAATGCAATTAAATATCGTCGATATCAAGCTCACTCCCACCCAACACCGCGTTTAGGCTTTTGGTAGACCTAGGAATAAAACTATTTTGCCTATAGTTGGTCGACGCTAATGGAACTGCAATGGGCCAGTAATGCCTCATCTGTGTGCCGCATAGACCTTGATGGCACGGAAAACGATAATTTTGCTAGAAGAAATTACGAAAGTGCCAAGCCCTTCCTTATCCAAACTTAACAAAGTGAGTTTTCCACAATCCGATCCGATTGTGGCATACTTACGTCGAAGTTTTATGACACTCCTACGTCTTAGTTTTACTCAATTTAATGTAAAGCTTAGGTATAAGAATGTCTATGTGATCTTAGTCCTACATCTGTGGCCGCCGTGCCCGTGCGCCAGCGCAGCGCGTGGGAGCGGAAGTCGCAGAGCAACACGACCACCCATTGTCGTCGCGTTGGGACCATACGTGATCATGTGAACATTACTGTCTTCATTTACCCATTCATCGATAAATGAATTAAATAAACTGTATTGTTTTCAATTTAAAAATCTACTTTCCACGCATCACACTGCATCAATACACATGCGTGTTGCATGCCTTTGGTTAAAACTCAAAATGCGTGACAGTAAATTTTGACTCGTATCGCATGCTAATTTTTACCACGTTTTTATTAGGTCGCTTTTTTGTAATTATTTGTTTTTGTTTCTTTATTTGTCCACAAAGCAAACGTTTGACGAAGCATGATTTGGTTGGATGACCAGCTATACCAAACCAAGCCATATTTTTCTCTTTGCAGGCTCACTATATTATAACTATCGTATAAAATTCCAAGATCGTACGTTTACTTAACAAATTATGTTAATGGCCCACGAAGTTATAAACCATAACATACCTACGCCGAGCACTTTCGTTTCCGAGCACGTTGCGAGACTTGCCACGGCAGTTTAAATAATATTTTCTGTGGCGGGCCAGGCGGCGTGTTTAACACACCATACAGGGCCCTGCCTTCGGGGCCCCAGGGCCCGCGGCCAGATGCCGCAGCCAGATACAGCAATCTGCACTCACGTCGAGATGCATCTTTGAATTAAACCATGCGTATATATGTTCGAAATGCCAGGAGCATAACTTGATCGCTTGAATTAAAAAAACAACTTAATTTTTGTTCATACTTAAACCACATGAGTATGAGGGAGATTACACGATCATTCAGACTGACACCAGACTGATGCAATACTGCCAACTGCACCATTTTTTGTTTGAAATTTAAAGGAAAAAACAGTGCAGTTGGCAGGCAGCCTTGCAACAGTCTGGCGTCAGTCTGAATGATCGTGTAATTTCCCTCTATCATGTAATTGTTTACATGTCGGCTCCTAAACCGCTTGAAAGACTATAATAGAAGGCGAAGAGACAGTGACAATACCGTAATCATCAACTTTTCTACAAGAGGAATCGGCAAACACTTCATCTCATGTAAACCTCCTCATCTCATCATGACGTAGGTGAGTTAAGCCACTTGTACATTACATTTTCCTTGTTCAAAATTGCAAATCAATACCAGTGCAATACAATGGGTATAATAAAAAAAACTTTTGTAACATCCACCAACAATCAACAACAAGGCTTGTCTGCACTGGGATATGATTTTTGACATTTCCATACTTTACTTAACCGTTCTAGAGCTACCCAGCGGCACCTTCGGTTATTCATCGTCCCTCATAGATAAATAAATGAATTCACTTCCTTATTTAAAAAAATCAAAAAGGTTTCAAGCATTCAAGTGTTTGCCAACTAATTGGCTTTTTGAACGTGGAGAGTTCCCAAACAGCATTAGCCACTCCACTCAACAGGTGTGGTCGGAAGTGGGCTCGACACCGACGCCCAATACACACATACACACCCACACACCCCTGTGAACTTGGCCCTTTTTGTACTAATGGCGGAACGTAAAGTTTTTTTAAACTTGGTAAGACCTAAACCACAGAATACATAATAGTACAAGTCCTAAACACAGAATGTATAATAGTATTAACATTCTATAATTCAATAGATAAGTATCTACTCAAGTATGGGAGATGGTCGAGTTTTGACGAGATTGTCTTCAGACAACTTCTAGTAAAGTTCTTAACAATTAATTATTTGCGCAAAGTAAATAATTAATCACACTGAAAAGTTGTTGGGAATATTTTCGGAGTTTTTGATGTTGCGTTACAATAAATTGTAGCTACCTAAGCATTCACTCTAAGCAGTACTTAGGTACTTAGATATATGTATTCTGTGTCTAAGCTGCTGAAATTAATTCATCAACAGCTCGCGAATTCCACACGTTTACTCCAAAGAACATGACGTCCAATCCAACATTTTACACTTAAACTTGCAACCCTTACCCAGGTGAATAAGGAGGGAGGGTGGTGCTAGGTATAGCAACAGCACACCGGTGCTCTGGATTCAAACTAGTCCACCTACCGCCGGGAGCCGGGAGTCGAATGCGCAACCACTTGACCCGGCCCCGACCGCAGATAAAGACGCTGTCGCCCGTTTAAGTTTGTCCACCTTGCATCTTTCTTTCGTGTTTACGAAACAGTCTAAACACCCCTTTTGTGAAGCCTTCCTGATCACGACACGCCCGCGGTTGTCATACTGTGAAGCAAAACCTATTTCAGAAAACGCTCTCTGTAAAAGTGGCACTATTGTGTGATTTTAGTAGAGATAGTAACACTCATACTGTAAAGGAACGAGGTTCTAAGTATTTTCCTAGTGAAGAAAGATGTTGGTAATGATGACTCATTTTACGCAATTTTCATTTCATTCTCAACGTTTACTTAAATGTTGTTTAAAGTTTTATAAATCATAAGTTTCTAGTTATTACAAACACAACACCTGCGGAGCACATTAAATAGAACGCAGTTGACCGGTGTGGGCGGCTGATGACATGCGCACGAGCACGATGGAGCCTTATGGCCACTTCATGGAATGGCGAGTGCGCCTTATCATAGTATTCTCATTGTACACACAGGCTCCCAAACATGTAGGTATATTTTTCGCTGGAAATAGTTTTTTTTAATTTGGCTTTCTTGACCCATTGAGTCCTATCTACTCCGAGCGATCACTCCTCTTGCTCTTTTACCAGCGTTGTGGGAAAAATCACGGCGTAGGGTAGACCGTACGTCGTGATGTTGCCCAGCGCTAGTAGCTATTAGAATAGCGAAGGAAGGGCCAAGGCCCACTGTCTCAGAAGCGTTGCTGCTTGGATTCAATCGTCAGGAGCCAGCCGGCCTGTCTCTGGTCGAGCTCCGACTTCTCCGGGTCGATTCCGTTCCCTAGGATACATCTAGTTTTTGTTTACACAATCAACAAAACATCTCAACATTTAACAAAATTCTCATATCTACGTTTTTGTTTTTAGGGTTCCGTACCAAAATGGTAAAAAAGGAACCCTTATGGTGTGACTCAGTCTGTCTGTCTGTCTGCCTGTCTGTCTGTCACAGCTGGATATCTCGAGAACTACTAATGGTATCAACTTGAAATTTGGAATGGTTTAAGATGACATTTGCCCAACTATTTTGCAAATAAAAAATCAATAAAAAAATCAATATATTTCTTACAACAGAGACTAAAAAAGGGTCTTAAAATTTTGAAGTAGTGCTACTAGGGCACGTGGGGTATCATATGAAATAACTCCGTTTGCACGTTTTTAATCACTTTTTCTTTTTTCTTTAGGCTGCATAGTTTTCGACTTATGATGAAAAATGTAAAAAAAATACCGTTATCTCCGAAGTTTGCAAACAGAAAAATCTGAAATGATTCTATGTGATAGCAGTTTATATAAAGATTACAGGAAAAATAAAACGATGTCTCAATATAGCACACTTTTTTAGAAATCATCAAATTTCTAAAAAAGTTAACATTAGTTCCACTATCGGTCGAGAGATGGCGCTGACCTAAAACTGCAATACTAATTTTATTATTCTACTCTGCAGTGTGGTTTAATGGTGCAAATATGATGGTACGGAACCCTCGGTGCGCGAGTCTGACTCGCTCTTGACCGGTTTTATTTATTGTTGAATGTTGAGATGTTTTTGTTGATTGTGTAGAGGTAGACTGTAGAGCAAAACACGCAATTTGTAGGTAAAATGTTAACGACTCGACTCTTTCTTGATGGCCTCGAGTGTCTGTAAAAGGGGGCGCTATTTTAGCAGCCCACTTTGAGAAACACTGGGTTGTATTTGCTGCGCCAAAGAACGTGGAAAAACTTTGTTCTTCTGCGTTTTGCTAGCGCGGGCGGAGCGTGGGCAAGTGTTTACTCCAATAATGCCCGCTTTACGAACATACAGCGATCTTTATGTATTTATTCATAATTTTATGTATTATTGATGATATTACCTAGATAGGAAATATGCATAGGTAAACCTATTTTATTTTTATTAATCAAGCAAATTACCAACACCCATACTAACAACTCTAGATTGGATTTAATAATGTTAGTACACTTCCGTCATAATCATAGTGATTGATTATAGTTATAATAAAGTTTAATAGGAATCTTTCGAGCCTGTCTATAGATCAATTTGTTCGTGAACAATTCCAATGATTTATACATGTACATAAGCTATAAGACAAGTAGTTATTCACTGCGGGGCGGGTAGCAAAAGAACATCACCAATTTCTACTAGACACGCAAACATTGTTTGGATTACTGAATCCAAACATTTCTGATTTCGTTTTAAGAAATAAAAGACAACATTTATTTGTATGAGAAAATATTCATACATAAAGGTAGTTGGTAGTTATTAATTTATACATTATTTACATGTTTTTCGAATTTTAATCTCGCCAAACTACAGTGCAGTGTCCGCTTCTGTGGTTTAGTGGTTCGCCCACCCGTGTAAGATGCAGGGATCCCGGGTTCGATTCCCAAGGGGTGTACAATTAGTACTCGGTTTGGTTGGTGATAGGGCTTATTTCAAAGTCCTGGCTAGCTACCACCATCTTACCCTACGAACAAAGATATTTCGTTGATCTTACCTAAGACTGACGCTAAAACAATTTAAAAAAAAATGTTGTGTTCCGGGCGTTCTGGCAGTTAGAAGGTAAGATAGCCAGTTCCTCAGTGATGAGGATTCCGGGAGTAGTGCGCTTCCACCTTCGGCCTTATCGTCACTTAACTAATATCAGATGAGGTGAAGGCTATGCACTATACCGTTGTGCATAATCAAGGTAAAAATGGTTTTGGGTTCTAGGCTACAACAATGAGCTTACCTACTGTAAGTACTTGCAGTCAAAGACCGAAAGACGTTGGCAGTCTCATCTATTTTCAGGCATTTCCACGTAACGTAAGTAAACTGCAAAACGCTAGGTTTTTTTATTATTATTTATTTATCACATAAATGTTACATTGAGACTTATTCACTATGGCTAAAACAAAGGAAACCACTAAGGTTTGTATAATGTGTTAGGATTCTACAACGAGATTATCAAAATTATTATTATTTCTTACATTTTGTAGAACTTGTGTAGCGGCATCTACCTACGACGCCGCACATACAACACATGGTTGCAAGATTCAACCACCATGTTACTAGATGGCGCTAGTGTCGAATGAACACAAAGCTTAGTAAGGAATAACACCTCGTAGTATGGAGAATATATGGAGAAACCTACATCTCGCTGACGGAGTTTTCTCAGCGACGCAGCATATATACAACTACCAACCATCATGGTTGGACCGCGGTCCCCGGGCAAATATCACCCAGCCCGGAGGAAGATCTTCCACTTTGGCCTTCCTATCAGTGGCTACCTCCAAACCATACCTAACCATACTACCATACCCTACTACAAAACCTACACTGGTGACCCCCGATGGAGCACATCAAGCACCTTTAGCAACGCAGCGCAGCCACCACTCCTCATACCTTATCCAGCATCCGCAGCAGTCACAACGCAACCAGACGCAAAGCAGCCAGCAACCAGCCTTCAAGGTTCCATCGCAGCATCATTGTCGACGCTTCCTGGACCTTCGGCAACCCTCGACGGCATTATCCCGACCTGGTCTTCGCAGCCCACGACTGGAGCATCACTGGGCCCTTACTACGGCGTGGCAGCTCTGCGCACCTTACCAGCAGCTCGGACCTACCGTCACTTTCCACTGTCCCAACTCAGCGTGGACAGGTCCCGACTCACCGTGGACACGGATCTACCTGCAGCACTGGCGGACGCGCCTTCCTTTCACCCCACATCGTCTCGACTCACCGTAGACTGTTTCGACTCACCGCAGACTGGGGCATCTCCTTCAGCACTCTACTCTGGCACTTGCAAAGCTCTGACGCACTGACAGCTGAGCTTGGACCCTTGAACCCTTGGACTATCGACCTCCGGTCTCAGGGGGGGAGTGATGTAGCGGCATCTACCTACGACGCCGCACATACCAACACATGGTTGCAACAAGATTCAACCACCATGTCACTAGATGGCGCTAGTGTCGAATGAACACAAAGATTAGTAAGGAAATAGCACCTCGTAGTCAAGTCAAACTCAAAGTCAAATAAGCTTTATTCAAATAAACTTAATAATAAAGTACTTTTGAATCGTCTATATTTTCCTACCACCCGTTCCAGACTTTTTTAGCTGACAAGAAGAACGGGCGCAAGAAACTTATCAGCTGTAACAGCCATAAGTAACGATATTTACAAACTTGAATATATCGTTACCAAATAATTACAACAGGGTGACGGGATTATTGGCAACAACATAGACTGATAGACTTATTACATTATATTACTTCAACAAAGTACTTATAGTAGCAAGTTATGTGTTACATCATTTCCACGCATTTTGATCTTTAAGATAATCATCTACTTTATAATAACCTTTACTCATGAGCGTTTTTTTAACATGGTTTTTAAATTCATGCAAAGGAAGATCAATCACTTGTTGCGGAACTTTATTAATAAAGGCTATGCTTTTCCCCATAAATGAACCTCTAGTTTTTGCAAGCCTAAATCTTGGAACGGCAAGTTTATCTTTATTTCTTGTATTAAACTGGTGAATATTTCTGTTTTTAGCAAATGAATCATAGTGTTTCCTTACATAAACTAAATTTTCATATATGTATTGGCCTGCCAAAGTTAAGATATTTATTTCTTTAAACAATTCTCTCAAGCTATCTCTTCGCCGAAGATTGTATATGGCGCGAACAGCTCTTTTTTGGAGTACAAAAGTATTTTCAATACTGGCAGCTGAGCCCCACAAAAGCAGTCCATAGGACATTACACTATGAAAATAACTAAAATATACTAACCTTGCCGTTTCAATATCAGTTAAAAGCCTTATTTTCTTAACAGCGAATGCCGCTGAATTAAGTCTACTTGACAAGGCTTCAATATGTGGATCCCATTGCAGTCGAGAATCTAGTGTAATACCTAGAAATTTTGTACTCTCAATAAACTCGACTTCATCGTTATTTAAATTAATATTTAATATTTAATTAAATATTATATTATTTAAGTAGTTATATTTAAGTAGTATGGAGACAATATGGAGAAACCTACATCTCGCTATCGGAGTTTTCTCAGCCGCCAAACTATATATACAACTTCCAACCATCATCGGTTGGACCGCGGTCCCCAGGCCAGAAATACCACCCAGCCCGGAGGAAGATCTTTCAATTTGGCCTTCCTAACAGTGGCTACTTCTCTCCATACTACCCATATTACCATACCTACCACATTTCCTACACTAGTGTAACAATGATTCAATATTAACATCGTTTCATCTTTCAACATTAAATATGAGAAAAAGAACATTGCATTCCACTTTCCAAAAAGTATTGTTTTAATTTAATCTTTATATTGTCGGGTGTAATGATAGTTACAATACCAGTTAATTTTGTAACAAGAAGCAAGTACCTTACAGTACCTATAACAAACTGGTGCGACCACCAGGAAGCAGGAAACTTTTTTTATCAGCAGCATCACATCCTACTAATATTATAAATGTGAAAGGTTGTGGGTTTGGATGTTTGGATGTTTGTTCCTCAATCACGCAAAAACTACTGAACGGATTTGGTTGAAATTTGGCACACAGATAGTAGATAGATTTGAAACCGCAGGCGGCCGCTAGTTTAAAATATAACGGTGAACATCAGTCCAATTTGCGATTACCTACTGTCGAAATCCGTTATGCATGCATTTACGATATTTCTGTAGTTTCTGTGTACAAGTCCTTCAACTTGGTCTGTCTGTCGTGCATAAAAACCGTAAATTTTTATTGACCTCGATTATAGTGCCACCCCATCCCGTCACGACTCCGAGATCGTGACCTGATTATGTCATGATTGCTGCTCCATCAACTTTCATACTATTTGCCGATAAATAAAGAAAAAAACAGTGATAAACATACCTACTGTGCCTAGGGCCCACCCCAGAACAGTGTGTGCCCACCCCAGAAAAAAATCTGATATATTTTTCTATTGTCCAGATGCCCTTCAAAACTGGTTGACGTGGTTCTAGCAAACCAAGTAGGTAGGTTTACTACAGTACGAGGCATATATCTTGAAATTTTTTCGACATAGTAGGGATAAGTTCGCGCATGTAAAAAGGCGTTCACGCGTACTCATCCACATTCACGGCCCCGTGCCGCATATAAGCAAAATCTAACTCTCGAGTTTTGATGGTGATCTCTGATTGGTCAAGAATACTGATGGGGAAAATGCCGGGCATTTTGGGCAGATTGGGAATATTCCCAATAAACGCCCATAAATTCCCGCCCACTGGGCATTTATCTGGGCATTTATTTTTTGTTACAAAATTGATCTACAAAATTTATTTAAACGTTAAAATATAGTTACTTGTCTGGCTATGGCTGGAGAAGGCTACTCTAATAGCCTAATTGGTGAAGGTGCAAGGTGTGTTGCTGTCTTGCTAAATGCAGGTTTGTGCACTGATATTTTGTGGTGTTCATGTGCATATTTTTGCGGGCGGGCGGGCGGTGCATCTTGCATATATTGTTTGCGGAAGTAAGCTACATATATTTCTTTTTTCAAAATGTCTTCTTCTTCTTTTTCTTATTTTTGTTTTGGCAATCTACTTTCCTCTTGGAAGTAATTTTTGCCAGTGTCAAGTGTTGAATAGTTCAGTATTTCTAGTAGATTGTTTCAGTTTACATTAAAATGCGGGTGCATCACATTCCAATGCTGCTTGGAGCATTTGGCAGCAAGTATATCAAGACAGTTTACTCGGTAAGTTCTGCCGAGGTAGCGATCACTACAATAAAAGTCTCAGCTTCACACGACCAAGATCGCGCCTATTTCCATTATCCCACATATTGTTCAGTTGCGTAGACACTTGTACCACAAAACTACACCAATTTTAAGACACAATATCCACTATGAATCAATTTGCGAATAATTAAAATAGTCACCGAACTGAACTCGACAAAATCCCGCCAAAAACTCGGCAGAACTGTCAAATGTGACAATGGATGCATTCCAGTAGACTAATCGCTGAGTCGTTGGTCGCCATCGAGTTCATTTTAACGTGAGCATGCGAATCTCCGTGCCACTGAATAATTCCATTCTAAAACTACCTAGAAGTAATGTACCGATGATATACGTTCTTATTTCAGATATCAAATCGATTGTACCGGCTTCCCGGCAGAATGATTGACAAAAGCATGTGGCACGGAGATTCGCATGCTTTGAGGTTATGTTTTTTGTTAAATCGTCGAATTCCAGATCAATCGGAGCCTGTACCGCTGGGTTGATGTATTTGTAGCCGTTACATATTCATTGTAACAGCTACAAACACATTTGTTGCTCATGTAACGCAACAGGGACAAAGATATGGCGATCTAAAGTTTTAAAAGCATGCGACTCTCCGGCCCACACGCTTAAGTCTAAAATACTGGTGAAAATTGTATTAAGATTAAAAATAAGCAGGTTTACGTAACCGTTTGATCACGATAAACGGCCCGAAAACATATTTTCACTATATCTTCATTCGTTTTAGAGAAATAAGTAAATTTATTTACTATGATTTATTATGAATAATCAGTGTGTAGGGTGACCATATCGTCGGTCCGTAGGAATCATTAGGCTGTTTCTAATAAAATTCAAGTTGAACTACATAATGTTGAGGGTTGATTTGCCTACATACTCGTACGTATCGTACCTACTATCATACTGTTACTGACTATGCAATATTGCAATATTTTTTAGGGGACGTAAAAAGGTGACTTTTATCCTAATCGAGATGACAAAATACAAACAAACAAATGAGAAAGTAGGTAACCTTATAAAAACGTGTTAAAAATGTGAACGTCATAATTGGTATAATAATTGCCCACTCAGTACCAGTCACCCATCATCATCAGTATCAGTCACCCATTAATTTAGGTCTCGGTTGAATGCAACCGAACTGAGAACTTCCTTCGTTTTTTGAAGTATTAGTCTTTCAAAATAGGTATCTAAAAACACTTCAACTTGCATTTTAGACCGATCGGGATAAGTTTTTAGCTTTTAAAAATATTAAAGTTTGTTTTTTTCGTATATAGTTTCTGCACCATTCACTTAGCCTAATACATGAAATTGTGTCATTTTGGTTTGATGCATAAGTAACAATTTAGGTTTTTGTCTTTTTTAACGCTATCGGACGAAAAGAAAATTAAAGTTGAAAATTTTACTTTCATGATGATTATGAAGTTGTAACCGATGTACTTACTTGAGCTTTTTGTGTCATCTTTGTCCACGGGAATACTGTTATTTGACTATTACCTAAAGCGTTACCTTAGTAACTCCAAAAGAATATTACAATTGGTTAAATAAGTGTTAAATGTTTTAGATCAATAGTATCTGTTGTACATAATGTTTTGTGCTAAATTCATCAATGGAATTTTCAGCTTTTTATTTTTTTCTTTTCAACACCCTGTAAAAGTCACAAAAGAAAATGGGGGGGGGGTGGGGGGGTGGGAGCCGGGGCACCGCTGTTTGCTGCGTACTTCGAGCACCGCTGCTACGTACTTTGCCGTTCGAGCGACTTTGGGTAAAAGAATTTGTAAAAAGTAGCCTCTATTTCGTATTGAGCCAGCACAATATCCCACTTCAAATTAATTCGCCTAATTTAAAGTAAGTAAGTGACTTAAGTGACGCCTAAGCATAGGTACTAGACGTGTGCGCCGATCGGCGTGGCGCACGCCGCCGGTCATTTTAGCCACGCCGCCGCCGCCGAAGTTTTCGTCGGCGTCATCGGCGTCAAAATCCAAGTGTAATATGTGTAAGAAACAAGTACAAAAAGCTGAAATAACTTGCATCTAGGTACATAATTATCTCATATTTTTTTATTCTTTTCCTCTCTTTTTTAGATTAGTTTGATTGTTGCCATTGAGATTTTTTTTAAAGTGATTTTATAATTTAATCTTTATGATATCATCCACCCAACACCCACTGCTGGGTATAGACCTCCCCCAAGGATCTCTACAACGATTTGTGCTGCACTGCCCGCATCCAGCGGCTTCCCGCGACCTTCACCAGATCGTCGGTTCACCTTGTGGGGGGCCTACCCAAGGAGCGTCGTCCAGTGTGCGGTCGTCATTCCTAACTTTTCGCCCCAACCGCCAGTGTTTCTTCTCGCTAATATGTCCCGCCCACTGCTACTTCAGCTGAACAATCCTCCGAGCGATGTCGATTACTTTAGTACTCCTACGCATCTCCTCATTTCTGGTTCGATCACGCAGGGAATGCCGACCATGGCTCCCTCCATTGCATACTGGGTGACCTTGCCTTCTTATGAGACCCGTAGTTAGCGACCACGTTTTATCGCGGTAACTCAACACTGACAACACACACTGGTCATTGACTTTTGTCTTGGGATACTGAGGTAAGTTGGACGCGAAGATTTGTCGAAGCTTCCCGAATGCTGCCCATCCGAGCTGGATTCCATGAGAGATCTCTTTTTCGAAGTCGAACTCACCTAACTGCACTGTCTGTCCTAGGTATACGTAATGGTCAACAACTTTGAGTGTAGTGTTCCCAACATGAGCTGGAGTGGGTACAAATGAGCAGTCGACATGATTTTCGTCTTATCCATCTTCATTCTAAGACCCACTTTTTGGGAGGCACTACGGATATCTTCGAGCATTGTGTTCAAGCCTTCCGTGGTCTCATCCATAAGAACTATATCATCGGCAAAACGAAGGTGTGTTAGGTACTGGCCATTAATGTTGATACCGAGACTTTACGAGTCCTTTCCAGTCCAAGAGCTTAAAGATGCCCTCCATCGCAGCTGTGAACAGTTTCGGAGAAATAACGTCTCCCTGTCTCACACCTCGCTGTAGTTGGATGGGATCTGTGCTCTGATTCTGTACTCGGGCCGACACGACATGGTGGCATTTTCTTATAAGTGCCTCAACACCTCGATATACCTAGTCTACTTGGTGCACCTCTGGAGACTGCAGCACTGCCCAAATCTCAATCGAATCAAAGACTTCAACATAGACCAAGAACGCCAAGCAAAGTGGCAGATTATACTCCCCGGTCTTCTGTATAACTTGCCGCAGCGTATGGATGTGGTCTATGGTGCAAAAGCCTTTTCAGAACGCGGCTTGTTCGGGAGGTTGTGGAAGTCGTCGAACTTGCGAGCGCGACGATTCGTAAGATTCGTATTCTTCAAGAGGGTCTTGTCACCCTTTTTAAAGAACAGAATCACCTCACTTTCACTTCACTTATGTTCCATGTCTTCGGCATTCTGCCCTCGACGATGACGAAATTGAAAAGCTTCTGGAAGTCTTCTATTCTACTTATTTTGACCATCCTCGCCGATTATGCCGATGACGCCGCCGCCGCCGACAATTTAGACGCCAGACGCCGCCGCCGGTCAAATGACCATCGGCTCACATGTCTAATAGGTACTGAAGTTCGGTGACACATTTGAAGTAACGAGTAGGTAGGTAGGTAAGAAGTATACGAACGAATATAAATACATTTGATGATACTGTGGCCGCGTTCCGAATCACGCTCACAGCGCTGTTAGCGCGTATCCGACCAAATTAAATAGTCACAAAATATTACACAGATAGGGTATTTGTGTACCTACTTCATTTAATGGATTATAGGCTAACAGTGCTGTTGGCGTGATTTGGAACTAGGCATGTGTTATTATTGTCAATTACAGTCTCATTGATGAGATGACATCATTAACATTCTTGTACTCTACCTCTTGCAAAGTTTAAAAAGAAAGGATTACCTACCTACTGTAACAAAATATTTTTTGAGGGTAAGGAAATAAAAACCGGTCAAGTGCGAGTCGGACTCGCACACAAAGGGTTCCGTACCAAAAAACGGCTAAAAAATCACGTTTGTTGTATGGGAGCCCCCTCAAATATTTATTTTACTAGCTGACCCGACAGACGTTGTCCTGTCTTAGTTATAAATATTAAATTCGAATTGGTATAAATTATTGAAAAGTTTAGTTCAGAGATTAGTAGGTAAGTACCGTTCCCGTTTCCGTTTTCGTTCTCGTTCCCGTTCCCATTTACTTTAAAACCCAACAGCTTTATAAATAACCAAGTACCTATACATCACTTGTTATGTTAGTAACGTGTATGTTAGTCTATTCAAACTTACTAATAAGGCGTGATGGCTCTGAACTAACCGTGATGAGCACTAAGAAATTCAGTTTTCTTATAACCTCTTTGTAAGAAAAAAAAAAATATTTTACATGTATTTTATTAATAAAATAACTCCGAACGAAGCATCTGTTTTATTACATCCTTAATTGTATGTTTTTTTTTTATCGTTGTTCGCGCGTATCTTCGACATTTATGGACCGATTTTGATGATTCTTTTTTTGTTCGATTCAATTTTTTTGCGAAATGGTCCCATTTATTTTTTTTTCAAATCGGTTCAGTAGTTTTCAAGGTATCCTGAAAACACTATGATTTTGCATCAACTAACTTGACTATTTTGTTATTTATGAACCGAATAAGATGATTCTTTTTGTTGGGTAAGAGGTACTTTTAGTCTTTTTAACCGACTTCAAAAAAAAGAAGGTTCTCTTTCAGTTTGACCTGTATGAATGTATGTTTCTCCGCGAATATCTCACGTTTGACTGAGCCGATTTTTCTACCAAATAATATACTTACACTACACTACCTAATAGAGAAGGTACTTACACTAAAAACAAAAAAATAAAAATTGTTTTAAAAATAAAAAAAAATGTTTTAAAAAACAAAAAACCAACTTCAAATAACCTGCCTCTAAAAAGCAAGAAATAATATTCAAATCATTAGATATGCATTATCATTGTTATATAATAACAACACGTATATTGAAGTCGGGTAGGGCTTTTAGAATAAAAAAACGAAGTTGTACTCCAGCCCCACCCGACTTCAATAGATGTGTTGTTATTATATAACAATGATAATGCATATCTAATGATTTGAATATTATTTCTTGCTTTTTAGAGGCAGGTTTTTTGAAGTCGGTTTTTAGTTTTTTTTAAAAGGTAAGTAAATACTAAAGTTTAATTTTTCAAGTTTTGACTTATGTAGTAAGCATAAATTACTTTACAACCATTGAAACTTGTCCCAAGTAACAATACAAAAACTCACATACATACAAACGTAGAGCAGTGTGGAACAATGCAACACCAAAAGCTCTGAGTCTCATATTTCTCTCATTTTTAAAGATATGAATTCCGTTTTTAGAGGAACGGAATCTACTTAATTAGGTATAAAATGGCAGTTATAGTTTCATTAATAAATAGATACATAAACCAATAAGAAGACTTTTAAAAGAAAATGGGAATTGTTTCATTGTGTCCACCTAGGTGTACACAATGAAACATCCTCTGTCCAACAATGAAACACTGTTATTAATTTTGACATTTTCATATTTAGTGGAACAAGTAAATGACAAAATCTGTTGAATTCCAACCGATAAAGGTTTTCTCAAGGTATTGCATAATTATTCAGACTTTAAAAGTACCTATAGGTTTATCTCAGGTACAATGATTTGTGTGTGACTTAAAGATAAATGAGTCTAATTTTTTTTTAATCGTAGTTATGTACCTTTTATAGGCAATAATGATTTAAAATCAACAATTACTTATAATAGGCATTAATCTCTCAGGTAAAATTCTACATACTAAAAGATTAATGAGTCTGAAAATCACAAATATTAGGTAGTAGTAGTGGAAACACTGTTACATTGTGTCCACCCTTGAGCTGTGACATTCTTGGACACCTGGGGTATTTTAGAATAACATCAAAAAATAATCTACCAAAATCGAACAATTTATTAGGTAGTATCATAGTTATTCTGTGGTAATGTAGTCCACGTGAATCTATGATACATGTACAAATATATTGATTAAAAAACACATTCGATGAGAAAGGCAACTGTCAAAAAAGCATTTTTTTTAAAAGCCCACGACTTAGGACAATTATTCTTAATGAAGGCTTTACAAAGTGACATTTTAAAAAAATAGTAACTATTTGCCTCTAGATGGCGTTGATGGAAAGAGAAGTGTAAAAATTGGCTTTTAAAAATAAACGGCCTGTACCAAAGAGGCAAATAAGCGTTCGCTGGCTGACATCTGGCCAAAGAGAAACATTTTAGGGTAACATCAGATTTGCCTGCCTACCTGAGTACTCTTCGAAGCTGAGTAAAAAAATCACATTGACACATACATTTTTATCAACGCCATCTTATCTATCGAGCATACAGTTTTTTGTCATTTTGAAAAACCCTAATTGAAAAACAGTTTGGTTAATATTTTTACAAAAATCCTCCGACTAAAAGTAATGAACATACTCTGTCTGTCAGCTTCATCATCAGACCCTGGACTTCGTCTCCCATTAGAGTACTCGTCAAAACAATAGGGATGACGACTACTGAATAAAATAACAAAATACTAATAAAAACCGTAAACATATTGAACTTTTAGAGTAGCTTGTATACCTCTTGGTTTTATATATTGCGTATTATTTGTTTTATTACCCTTCAAAGTTGGGCGGACAAGTCCATTTAAAAAGTTTAAAATATATTAAAATAAATAATACATTTAATTAATCCATAAAATTTATAGCAAATTTGTATAAGAAACAATTTTGATAAACACAATATTTAATATAGCTGCCAAACTTTCCTACGCGTTGCATACAAACACCTAGGCGTGACGTCATAACTAGGGTAGCCGTTAGTATGGAGCGTTTTCGGGTGAGTCCAATTTGTGTGCATTTTAAACTGTGATATCTCGGGCAGTTTTCACGCTAGCGAAATAATTATTTTACCAATGTTTCTTTTTTTGAGAGGTAATTTATGTAACATAAAATAAAAAAAAATTTCGTCATGCCTATTCTAACGAGCCCAAACACGATGGGGTTGTAGGTTTTATCATAGAATTCCTGTGGGCTTCTTCCGGCTTCATCATCAGATCAGCTCAATGACACCATAATATTGCATTGCCTTCCAGTTCTGACCTATTTTCAAAGTTTCAAGTCTCTAGGTCATCGGAAAGCTAGGATAAAATCGTTCGCAATATATATCTATAAATATTAGGTCTTTACTTATGAACTTGCCGATATTTTGTCACATACAGAGAAAATAATAACTTCTATGTTTTAAAACATTTAACAATATCTTGATTTACGTATGTCGAATTATGACCATGATAGTCAACTATCAGTAAAAATAAAGTCCTTTTTTTAAGCTTTCATAGCATTAAAAAAAGATCTTGAAAGTTACTCTTTTTTTGTGAGCCAAAAAAGGGTGACCGGAGGGGTTGTAACTTAGCCAAAACTTATTTTTTTCGCCTATCGTAAATGGAATAGGTTAGCATAGTGTTCAAACATTAGTACATAAAAGTTTTGTTACAAGAGTGTTAACGGTTGTTAAATGAACAAAGAAAATGCTAGTATGAAAAATGCAACTTCTTGAAAATTCTCCATACAAATCGGCAATTTCATAGGTAAAGACCTATTATATACGGTTACGAAAACCTGCTTATTTTTAATCATAATACAATTTTCACCAATATTTTAGACTTAAGCGTGTGGGCCGGAGAGTCGCATGCTTTTAAAACTTTAGGTCGCTATTGCGTTACATGAGCAACGAATGTGTTTGTAGCTGTTACAATAAAGCACGTTCCAGACGGATTTAATCACGCCTCCCAACCAAGGTCACCTTGGTGGAAGCTTGATGGGGGCGTGGTTTCCATCCGTGGATTGTGTTGCGGCTACACGAGTTTACATCCAAGCGCCGCCAACTAGGGCTGCCAACCATACTATAATAATATGTCGTATTATACTATGTTTCGGGTCTGCGTGCTATATACTATTGAAGAAATATATAGTACGCAAAAATACTATATTTTCAACATCGATCGCTAAGAAACAAATGTTTCTTTTTTTTTAATTTGTGATCGTGAATTTTGACTGATTCTATAGCGTGTAGTGTATAGTCACACCATATAACAAATACTATGTGTATAGTGTATTGTATCTGAATTCTGAACGTATCTATCTGTCTTATTGCGTTCCAAACTTGTCAATATAAAATTGACAACTTAATTAAATCTTAATCCATGGACGAAATATATCTTAATCTTAACCATGGACGAATTTCTTTCATGTCTTAACTTAATCAGTAATACTGATACAATCGTAAGTAAGTTAAAAACGAGTTTTTAATTTACTTATATTTAATTAATATTGATGGTAGAAAATAATATGAGACTTTCATTTTGATTCATGATTGTTTTATTTATGGTTTATGATTTTGACCAAAACATTGTTCAAAAATGCAAAAAGTTCAAAAAATATAGTTTTTATAAAAAGTAAAATATAATAATATATTTGCCTAATTTTTGCCTTTTCCATAAACTACTATATTATTTTAAAGTGTACTAATTTTTTTAGCCTTATTTGAAAAATACTGTATTTCGCCTTAGACATGTTGGCAACCCTAGCGCCGACACTCTTTCCCATTCCACGGTAAAGATATCTATCAGTACTGTAACTCGGCCCTGTCCTTGAAATAATTACCTAAATAAACCCGCGCTGGTTCAATCAATTAATTTTAAGGCAATAATATAACTAGATTAACAAAACTAATGGTAAAATAAAAATAAAAAAAAAATACATTATTGATGGGAGAAACAAATTATTTAATAATCCTTAGTACAATACCTACGTATTATATAATATTTTAAGTATACTTAATCTTAGCTTTCGGACTTTCCAGGTATTTAAAAATGTAAGGTATCTCTGGATTATTGGTTAATTATATTTATAATAAAAACAGCACAATCTGCACTTTGCAATAGTAAGAACTTATATTTCAATCAATAGTACCTATTGAATTTTTAGACTTTTGGCATTCAGAATGTTATTTCTATATTAAGGTAATAAATATAATAGAAAAAAACCCGGCCAAGTGCGTTTTGGGCAACACGCCGTACGGTTCCGTAGATACCTTATACCACACCATATTTAATACCATTATAATTTTTCGTCTGCAAAAATAACTTTTTTTTTCAGTGTTGTTATGAATGACAAAGTTATATTTGCGGTTATGGAAAATGTGCTATATCTGAAAAACTAATTACTATATCTCATTTAAACCAATTTTTATTGAAAGTAATTATTAAGACCTACATGCAGCATATATGTTTTTTAGATTTTTCACTTTCTTATTTCAAAAGTTAAAGGGGGGGGGGAGGATAAACATTTTACCACTTTGGAGGAGTATATCTTTCAAACCTTAGACTTTGAGAAAAAAATGTCTTAAAAACCTCAATGTCAATTTTAAAGACCTATCTATTGACACCTCACACGTTCGCAGTTGCAGTCCCATGTATGGAGAGCCCCCCCTTAATCTTTATTTTTGTTATTTTTGTGTTAAAATCGTTAAGCGGTTAACAGAATACATCTACCAACCAAGGTTCAATTGTGTAATATTAATACTTTTGGAATAAAATGGCTGTGACAGAAGGACAGATAGACAGACAGACATGACGAATCTATAAGGGTTCCGTTTTTTGCCATTTAGGCTACGGAACCCTAAAAATACTAGAAAAAATTGACTCACCCGTAACCCGTAGCAGCCGAGCCATTTGAGCCCGTCTGAACTGCGAGGGCTGAGTCGATATTTTATAGTATTTTTTCTATTATATTTATTACCTCGTACATCTTTCGTTCATCACTGCGGCGCATTCGCGACTGTTTGTGTACCGAGTGCAGACTGCAGACTGAACTCGAGGGCCGAGGCGCGTAGGTACGACTCGCTTTTCGACTATTTGTACAGATGACACTTGCATATAAATTGGCAAGAGAAAGATGAGACAAAAGATGCGCAATAGCCACAAACACTAAAATTTGTGGCGCTGCACATCTTTTGTCTCGTTTTTATCTTGCCAATAAAATGCCGGGCAGTATATGAAGTTGGAGTACTGATAAATATCATTACCGTGCCTGTGTTGGAACTCGCGCCCTTCCACCAAGGACGTTGAAGGTCATTTGGATTGGTTGGAGAAATTTGGATTAAATCTGCCGTCTAGATGGATTAAATCAAGCAAGGTCACCTCTGTTGGGAGGCGTGATTTAATCCGTCTGGAACATGCTTAAATATGTAACGGCTACAAATACATCAACCCACCGCTACAGGCTCCGATTGATCTGGAATTCGACGATTTAACAAAAAACATAACCTCAAAGCATGCGACTCTCCGGCCCACATGTTTTTGTCAATCATTCTGCCGGGAAGCCGGTACAATCGATTTGATATCTGAAATAAGAATGTATATCGTCGGTACATTACTTCTAGGTTGTTTTAGAATGGAAACAGAACAGATATGTATGTACTATGGGCAACAGCTTCGCTTAAAAAGTTAGCAAAAAAATTGTGTGCTCATGTATCCCCCTGCACGAACTAAATATATTATGTTATGACGGCGGCGGCGCGGCGTGCAACCGATTTTAACCTTAAGAGTTGTGGTTAAGTGACGTTGTTGTCCATAGTACATCTGTATGAATTTCTAAAACAGGAGATGTAATTCTATAGAGTACCTACTTAACCAAACGAAAGGTGCGTGTTCGTTCGTATCGTGACGTGAGACTTATAGGTATGTACGTACTTAGTATCCAACCGAAACGGACGAGCTTCGTCGTCCCTCGCCACGCGCCCGCGCCTACTCGCTTCGACCGCAAACTTTTTGAATACCTACCTACCTAGGTATTATCCATGCATGAAAATGACACAAATTCATTCTGTCCATCACTCATGTATTTAAGATATTAAATATGTAAACTCTAATAATACTAATATTTTTTATAAGCATCAATGGCTTGGACAAACAAAAAAATTGAAAATATTAAAAGTCCATGCCTTAATTTGGCACAAATTTATTTCATAGGGATTTTTAAGTGATCTGAGGTATATGGTACTTGTTTTTCAAATTGTAATATTTTTTTGACGGTGTTATTAATGTACGGGTCCCACGTCTGTTTCCATGGACGAAAATGACACAAATTAGGTTTGTACACTACGCAGGCTATCTTAAATACAATACTATTGTTTCTTTTTACTTTAAAACAATTTTGACAGTTTAGACGGTTCTCACACTGGCGACGCGCGCGGTCGCGGCGCACCCACGCGTGTCTTTTACGTTGTATGCAAGTACATTAATTTGTACAGAAAACCGCCTCGTCCAACACACCAAGGCGCGCCACGGCGCGTGAGCACGCACCGCCGCGTGCCGCCGGCGATCCGCGAGCAGTTTGCGCCAGCAGGCGCGTTACCGCGGGGTACAACACACTGCGACGCGCCCCGCGGCTGGTTTTCGATGATCGTTTCGTTACGATGGCGGGATTTCCTCTGGTTTTCAAATGTTTCGTGGCTTGGATATACGCCCATTTTAGTGCCATTTGGTTGGTACATTATGCAGCACATGAGGTTATACAAAACTGTAAAAAATCTGTTATTTATTTGATTGAATATCATTACGCTGTCATGGAAGCCCAGCGTGCCGTTGACCGTACCTACCTACTCGTATGTTATTAAAATTCCGTCATTAATATCGAGATGGCAAATCTAAATTATTTGTCTGGACGTTTTAATCTCATGAGTGATTTTATATGTGTTCAGTTTTTTTTCCTTTTGAGGTACGGAACCCTAAAAACCTGGAAATTAAAACAAAACAACTTCAAAATTTAATGCCTCTAAAAAACAAGCGGCGGGGACGCGTCAGACGCCGAATGGCGCGGGGGCGCGAAGAAAACCGCCCGAACAGGCGTTGCGCTGCGCCGTCACCGCGCGCGTGAAACGCCAAACCGCGCCCCGCGACGACGGCGCGCGTTGGCAATGGGAGAATTGCCTTAGAGTCCAATTATTTACAACCACCACAAATAATCGAATTTCTCAAGATGCATCGGCTAGATGTGACACAAAACGCAAAAATAAACTAATTATATGCCAATGTATCGACAGGCAAGAATTCATAAACTTTAGAATTCTTGAAGGTTATACCCTCAAAATAACGTATTCCGATCGGTCTATTTTCTAGAAACAGCCTAATGATTCTGACTGACCGACGATATGGTAACCCTACACTGTGATTGTTCATAGTAAATAAATTTGCAAATTTCTCTAAAACGAGTAAAGATATTCTGAAAATATGTTTTCGGGTCGTTTATCGTGATCAAACGATTACAAAAACCTGCTTATTTTTAATCTTAATGCAATTTTCATCAATATTTTAGACTTAAGTGTGTGGGCCGGAGAGTCGCATGCTTTTAAAACTTTAGATCGCGATATCTTTGTCCCTGTTGCGTTACATGAGCAACAAATGTGTTTGTAGCTGTTACAATGAATATGTAACGGCTACAAATACATCAACCCAGCGGTACAGGCTCCGATTGATCTGGAATTCGACGATTTAACAAAAAACATAACCTCAAAGCATGCGAATCTCCGTGCCACATGCTTTTGTCAATCATTCTGCCGGGAAGCCGGTACAATCGATTTGATATCTGAAATAAGAAAGTATATCATCGGTACATTACTTCTAGGTAGTTTTAGAATGGAATTATTCAGTGGCACGGAGATTCGCATGCTCACATTTTAACTATGGAAAGCAAGGCCCTGTTATCACAGGCGATTTTTTTAACGTGCGATTTTTCCGCGCTATTTTTTACCGTCTTATTTTGAAGTTGTTCACAAGAACGATTTTTTTTAACGCTCGATTCTCCTGAAGTGCGTCCAGTGTGGTCAGATAAGGTGATTTATCGCAAATAAGACAAATTAGATTGTAAGTGCTAAAAAGAAAAACAAAGATGAATTAAAAATTAACGGTTATTAAAAGGCCAATAAAATTGTGAATATTGTGAATTGTGATGCTTTAAGAAGAATTAAAACAATATCCTGAGAAGTTATTTTTCTTTACTAATTCAGAATGGATTATAATTATGTAGTTGTGTGGTGGTCAGTTAGCCTAATTTGCAATAAATTGCCTAATCTGGCTATACTGGACGCATTTCGAGATAATTGGGCGTTAAAAAAGCACTTGTGTTAACATCTCATACGTATCCTCTTTGTTGCATTTGTGTCTCGCACTTGTGTTAACATCTCATACGTATCTTCTTTGTTGCATTTGTGTCTCTCTCTCAGTATAAAAAAAAATCACGCGGTAGAAGAAACGCCCGTGCGAACACACAACTGAGAAATCGGTTGGTCTATTCGAAGCGTCAGAAAAATCGCGTGTCAAAACGTCCAAAAAGCAGGGATTGAAATAACGTTAAAAAAAATAACGATATAAAAAAAATAACGTTAAAAATACTGTTAAAACATTTTATCGGTAAAACCGGTAAAAATAACGTTAAAATATTTTACCGGTAAAATTAACGTTAAATATAGCGTTAAATTTAGTACCGGTAAAATTATCGGTAAAAAATTAACGTTATTAATTGGAATAACTTTATTTTAAAGTAACTGTAAAAAAGGAAGAAATAACGTTAAAATTAACGTTATTTCAGTAAATAACGTTAAATTTAACGTTATTTCTCAAATTAACGTTATTTATTGTCATAACGTTAATGTTAAAATAAACGGTAAAAAAGAAAAAAAAGTTATATTCAAAAATAACGTTAATATTCCCTGCCAAAAAGTGCTCGTGCGAACGATCGCTAATAAAGTAGAACATTATAATAACAAATTACTTTCCATGGTTAAAACGTATACTATGGTGATAGTGACCGATGACTTAGCGATTGGTCTGCTGGAATGCACCCAATACCCAATGTCAAATGTCAAAAGTTTACACCACCACCAACCAACCGCGCAAAGCATGGATTAAAAAATACATTTTCATTCAATTAAATGTACCTTAAAAACTGCATAAATCGACATTCTCCACTCTACATTAAAAACCATCCACAATGTTCGCTAAAAGTTACAAGTTGAAATCCAACAACACTTTGAAGAATTCTGAAAAGTAAGTTGCCTTTTTGTCTGGAAGTTTTACTCCGTTGTTTGGGGCTTGTTTAGTGATAATTAATTTGAATTTACAGAAAACACCTAGCTCAGCGTATCCTGGAGGAGCTCCCAGGGGCGACAGAGGAAAATGTGAAAGAAATAGTGCCAGTGAAATCAAATACTAGTTGTATGAAGGTTGTGCTCCATTCGGGCGACATGGTGAACGTGTACGTGGTAGACGGGGCCCCGATGGTGATCGAGGATGATAAGGGCATGGTGCCGACCGTCTGCGCGCTCTGGAAGGTCCCACAGCTGGTGCCCACTCTGATTGTTCACACTCCAGTGCTGCCAAAGGTTTGGTTTAATTTTGATTTTTGGTTCTGTGCTGATTATCTTGGAACCGTTTAAAACAAAATCAAATTGGTTACAATTTGTTTTAATTAATACTAGAACTATCTCAAGATAGGCATATCAAAAATAATAGCTCTAGCTAATATAGAATGTGGGCCTACTGAGATGTATAGAAACCAGGAGTCTTTTAGTTCACTGCTTTATTGTCATATCACATATTTTATTCTCACGTTATAAACTTAACACATCTCCACAGGCTGATTATCTAAATAGAAACTATTTAGCGACCGGTTTCATTTGACATACATTGCTACTTTTCTTTGGTATGTTTTTTTTTACCCAAAAATATATAGCAATGTATCACATTCATTTGTCAAATGAGACCAGTCGCTACGTCGTTTCTAATTAGATAATCAGCCCACCTAGCTGAGCCCAAATTCATAGTGTCAAATTATCGACTGACAAGCGTGGTTTAGGCGCATTTGGTCCACTTGCCCAAAAAATGTCTCTTTCGCATTTGGTCCATTTCGCAAAACATCTATTTCGAATTTGGTCCATTTCGCAGAATGTCTAAATGCAAAATAGATGTTCTGCAAAATAGACCAAATGTGAAATGGACCAAGTGGACCTGAACCTGAACGCATGTGTGGCAGATTGTCACCCTTGAGATACGAACATACCATAGATATATCATGGAGGTCGGAAGCCTCCCTCAACAGCTAACCCAATCACTGTTAGGGCAGCAAGTATTATTATATTACTGGCTTTTGCCCGCGACTTCGTCCGCGTGGACATTTGGAAAAACTCTATGGAACCTTAAATAAAGTATCAATAGAGAGATAAAAAGTATCCATGTTTTACTAAAGGCTATAACTATCTGTGTGCTATTCCAAATCTGTTCAGCCGGTTCCACGTGATCGAGTAACAAACATTAATTGTTTCCGGCCCCGTATTATTTTTCCATAAAAAATTTGAACCCCCGTTTCAGTCCTTTAGGTGTTAAATAATGTACAACGTGTCGTGTTGGACCCTATAATAAATGCCATTTTCACAATAAACATCTCACAAAACCCCAATATCAACATCCATATTGATTTATAAAAAAAAATATAAATACTTGTTTATTTTAATTATAATCATGTTTTCATGCCATTGTTAATGGTTGAATAGGCAGATCTTTAAAGACCTCCAGTGTACTCTAATCAAATGCAAATAAATGATATTTCTATTCTATTCTATGTGTTTATTTACCCCATCTACCCCTGAGGGGTAAATTATCGAAAAAACGCCAAAATGCGTATTAAAAGTTGTTCGTTTTTAAAAGTACTCCTACGAAGTTTCCCGTCAAAATGTCTATTTAATATTATTTTTTCATACAAAACATAAACCCATTTTACCCTTTTAGGAGTTGAAACATAGCCACTCTGTTGGACTTAAAAATAAATGCCATTTTCGCAATCAACATCCCATAAAATCTCAATAACGACATCCATATTGAGTTTGGGCTTTTTACCCTATTTAATCCTTAAGGGGTTGATTTTCAGATTTTTCCGAAATACGTCATGTTTGATCATTTGTTTATAGAAGTACTCCTACGAAGTTTCAAGTCGTAATATCTATTTTATATTTTTTTCCATACACAGTTTGAACCACTATAACCCCTTTAGGAGTTGAATAATGTTCTACCACCTAAAAATAAATGCCATATTCGTAATCAATATCCCATAAAACCTCGATAACGACACCCATATCGATGTTGGGTTTTTTTTACCCCATTTACCCCCTAAAGGGTTGAGTTTCGGAAAACCACGAAACACGTGTTTGCTTATTTGTTTTTAAAAGTACTCCTACGAAGTTTCAAGTTGAAATAAGTATCTATTTAATATTTTTTCCATACAAACTTTGTACCCCCATTTCATTCCAAAAATCCCTTCTTATTGGGTGTTCATACTGTATAAAGTATCTATGTACAAAATTTCAAGTCTCTAAGTTCAGTAGTTTGGCCTGGGTAATAGTCTGTCAGTCACCCCTTCACTTTTATATAAGAGATTATGAAACCATAGAAGTATGTCATTTTATCAATCTGAAATTATGTTAAATAGTTGTTTAAGTTCTAATATTAGTACTACTATTTGTTGCTACATTTTATTGCTCATAACTGTACATAATATAATTATGTATATGATTTCTCCAATCTTGATCTTTTGGAGAATCTACTCATCTCCAAATTATTTATTCAATCTAGCCTTTGTGTTAACAAGCACTTGGAGGAGTATAGAATCAAATGCAGCTCGTTGCATAGTTTTTCAAAGGACAATGCAACTTACTGGCCCAAAAAAAAATTTGTATAAAGATGAAACATAGAGATAAATAAAATATACTTACCCAAAATATTTAAAATTATATATTTTAGACAGTACAAAGTTTTTATTTTTAAATAAATCTGTCTACTTCAATATTATCTCTAGATTAATACAGGTATATTTGCGAGCATAGGAAAGAAAAATCGATTCACCCGTCGTAGCACCTCAAATGGGGCTATATTTATCTGTGAATGGGGCCCAGTCCCGTCTGAGGTGCTATTGGTGGGTGAATTTAAAAAGGCGAGAGGTGGTTGCTATAGGCGAGTCAATTTAAAAAAATATATAAATCTGAAAACTCAACAATTATTTCTCCTAGTTTAGGCATTAAGATTAGTGCATGTACTATATCTTCCTTATGTAAACTTTTAAGTTTGTAAATATTGTTACTTATTTCTGTTAAAGCTGATAAGTTTCTTACGCCCATTCTTCTTGTCAGTTAAAAAAGTTTGAAATGGTAGGGAAATATAGACGACTCAAAAGTGCTTTAATTTTTAAGTTTATTTGAATAAAGAAACATATTATGAGTTTGATACTATGGTAGGTGTGTGGGGGCGCGCCGCTATACCTGCCGGGCGTGGTGCGCGGGGGCGCGGGGCGCTGGGCGCGCGGCGCGGCGCTGGCGGCCTGCACGCAGGACAACCGCGCCGCCGCCATCGTGGGCCGCGCCACGCTCAACAACGCCGAGGTGCAGATGCTAGTGGCGTACGTCTGTTGCTATTATGTATACTGATGAACTCCAAAGCCAACTAATCAAAAATACCCCAGACGACTGGAACATCAATCGATCCTCTAATGGTTTAAGTCTTGTTCTTTTTACCGACTTCAAAAGGAGGGAGGTACTCAATTCGACCCTTTTTTTTTTGTTTTTTGTATGTACACCGATTACTCGAAGACGGCTGGACCGATTGAATTGATTCAAACGTTATCACATTAGGTAAACTCCCAAGTTGGTCCCATTTTTTAAAATTTTGAAATCGGTTCAGTACTTTTCAGGTAATCTTGAAAAAAGCACGAAAATAGTATGATTTTGTGTTAACTAACTCGATGATCAGTCGTATAACTTCTTTGTTTATGAACTGAATAAGATAATTATTTTTTGGTTGGAAAAGGGGTATCTTAAGTGTAGTTCTTTAACCGACTTAAAAAAAAGGAGGTTCTCTGTTTGACCCGCATGTATGTTTCTCCGCGATTAACTCACGTTTGGCTGAGCCGATTTTAATTTCTACCTAAATAATATACCTTTACTACCTAATACAAAAGGTACCTACACTAAAAATAAAAAATAAAAAATTGTTTAAAAAAACAAAAAACCGACTTCAAAAAACCTACCTCTAAAAAGCAAGAAATAATATTCGTAATAATAAAACACGTCTATTGAAGTCGGGTGTGGCTTTTAGAATAAAAAAAGGGATTTGTACTCCAGCCCCACCCGACTTCAATAGACGTGTTTTATTATTACGAATATTATTTCTTGCTTTTTAGAGGTAGGTTTTTTGAAGTTGGTTTTTTGTTTTTTAAACAATTTTTTACTATGGTGTCCCCATTATTGAGGTATGGCAACACACAAGAAGCGTCTTCTTGCATGGTGGCTCTCTATCTAGGCTTTTCTTTATCTTATGTGCATGGTTGAGTTACAAATATGGTTACTATATCAGGTCATTTTGAACTTACCATCCAAATTTTGAGGATGTGTTCAGTCCATGAAACTGAACAACTTTCTCTAAGGAACACATGGTCAAAAATGTAAAATAAAAATCAACATTCCATACAAATCAAAGAGATCACGAGATCAATTTAGTATGGGATGACCAACATTTTCTGGCAAAATTTGACACATGTTTCTTATAGAAAGTTGTTTATTTTCATGAACTGGACACATCCTTAAAATTTGGATGGTAAGTTCAAAATGACCCTGTATAAAATAAAAATAAAAAATACAATTAACATTTTCCTTTTTATCTATATCAGAGGTGCCCGTACGGTCGATTGAGAGGTTGTAAGGTCGATCGCCAAGGATAACAGATTTGCACCCAATGTAGTAGTTTTACTTATGCAATTTTTTTCTTAATAAATATTTGGTGGGTTAAGTAGTCAAAATGTCGAGTCATAATTTTTTGCTAGGTCGATCTCCCTAAGAAAATGTATGGACACCCTGATATTGATATAATAAATAAAATAATAATAAAATTTATTTATTCAACCAACACAGGGTCATACAAAATTAATAGATAAGAATGTACAGAATTAATTAGTAATTAAATTAAATTGAATTGAATTTTACATTTTAGAATAATATTTTAACATTAATAAAACTATTAGATTAGAATTTACAAAATTAAAATTAGTAATTAAATTGAATTAAATTGATATAGATCAATGATTTTTTTTTTAACTCAATATTCCAGCGGTGTGTGCCTAGACACAATCCACGTATACGGCGACCAGCTATGCAAGGAGGTGAAGTTCAACCGGATAGAGCGGCCCCGGCTGGGGCCCGCGGCCTACCCCGGGGAGGAGGTGGGGCAACTTGCCACCAACCTTAGTCAGGTATACAATACAACACATAACCACTGCTTGTTTACGTGTATAGAGACCAGTTGTGCGTGCTAGGAGGAGAATATTGAACCGGATAGACCGGCCTACCCCGGGGGGAGGTGCAACTGGCCTCTGAACTCAGGTCAGTCATAGTTGGTTTCTCTTTAAAGGCCTGGGCACACCGGCTGCGTGACACGCGTGTAGACACGTGTGTAGTGACGCGCAGCAAAGATAGGTGCGTGTTCGGTGTGACGTCTAATAGGGAATGCCATTGAGTACAACGTCACGAGCTGCAATGCGTAGGGTTATGCATCAGTCTACGCGTTACGCAAGCGGTGTGCCATGTCTCATAAAGTTTCATACATTACAGCGTCATGGTACGTCTACGTGCACGCTTACGCATACGCTTACGCATCCGGTGTGTATCGCCTCTTACCCTTTAGGTCAGATTTATCCGACAAATATTTTTTATGTCCATTTTGTTGTCGACCTAGATAAAATATACACAATAAAGTCAGATTTATCCGACTCTGGCGATCATAGGGTTAACATTAGTAAAAAACATAACCCTCTTGCAGTCGGGTAAAAATAACATTAAAATCATGAAATTGTGTATTCCTTAGTGATCCTAAAAAGTTGCTAAATAATCACAAAGGTAGGTAATTGGTATTGGTAGCAAATTAAAATAAATTCGGAAATAAGCTATGTAATTGTATTACTTACTTCTAATAAATAAATCTACGAGTTATTTCTCAGCCCATTTACATCCATTTACATCCATTTGTATTTATATACTAGCTGACCTGACAGTCTTTATTGTTTCTGTTTTTTTTTTTGTCCGTCTGTTTTGTTATACCAATACAAAAAGCATTTTATTTTTATTGTATAGGATTAATAAATGCCTGTTGTATGTATTTCAGTTGACCGTCCAACCAATCAAAGAGGAATGGCCGAGTCTCGGTCCGCGATCCGCTCCCGCGCCCGCTCCCGCTCCCGCGCCCGCTCCCGCCCCCGCGCCCGCCCCCGCCCCGCACCAGCCGCGACTAATTGACGAAGAACCACCACAAACGACTCCAGCAAATGATTCTACACTTGATGATCAGGATATGACTATGGGTAAAACTTATCGGAGTAGCTTTACATTTCAGACACTGTTCTTGCTAAAAGGGTTTCGCCTGGAAGGGGGGTACTTAATCTATGGTAGGGCCACAGAATCTAAGCACATAATATACAACAAAATAAATATGTTACAAAATAATGGCGAATTTTATATTCATTTTTGTATGAAACAGCTAATATTTTTTTCGCGATTTCAGAGTTGGTCCCATAGTAAAAGTTGTTCCGTTTGAAGATCCCTATCTACCATATTCGGCTTTAGGGTTTATTTTCTAACACGTTGTATAATAGTACCAATGTACAGAGGCCCATCTGAGTGAGGACAATCAAATAATAAGCAAGTTAACCTCGCTGCAGGGCAATAAAGTACAATTTAAAATTGCACAACACTGCGTTTCTATTATTATAAGCGCCTCCGAAGCGGTGCTCTTTCTGTCGCGTAGCTCTGTCTCAACTATACAGTGTGGATTTTTGCGACGGCACATTAAAGGCGTACCTTAACCGTTATAGTTACAGGAAAACGTTCTTAGGAGACCATCCATAACTTTTCAAGATATTTTGAACTGCATTCACAGATTTTGGAAAAAAAAATCCGTTAACAAAAAAATGCTAAAATACCAAAAAAAATTTTTTTTATGCCAATCGATCCTATTTCACTTGGGGCTCAGAAGACTCTATGGGACCATTTAAGGTATGAGTACTAGAAACGACAGAAATCGCCATAAACTTTTCCCATACATTTTGTACTGAAAAACGATAAATCAATTCGAAATATTTTTTATTACCAAACGATCCTATTTCTTACTGTGATCAAAATACTCTTTAAGGCTAACTAAATTAAGAGTTCAGAAACGGTTTTTTTTAGATCTACTGTTGTAGAAGATTGTGCCTGCGTGTGAAGCTGGTTTCAGTTTAGATTCAGGAACTGTAAAAATTGTAAGACCTTTTGGTATTGAGTCAGATAAGCAGCCGGTTGTCAGCCGCTGTCCAAACGTTATTATCGGCTGCTTTGGATAACTACCCGATAACAACCGCTGTTTTACAACTATAGTCTCAACCGACACATGACAACCCTCGTGCGCTGGCTCGATTGATTCAACTGCGAGCAGTGAGACCTCCCTGATAGGGCTGTGTCAAAAATAAGACCATTTACCATTTACAAAAGTTTTAAATTTTCTCAATATTTAAAGTGTTTTTAATTTATTTTCAGAAGAAGATGTTGAGAACGGTCCACCCCTTGAATCTGATATGGATGGGTTACTGCGTTGGTGCCTGCTGGGCGCGCTCAAGCTGCACGGAAAACGGATCGAACTACCGCTCAAGACCAACCTGCTCTACAAGTACGTATCTCAGAAATTGCCGCTTCTCTACAAAAGTAATGTAAAGTATAGTATTATGTTATCTATGGTTAAACTATGACATATTTAAATCAGCTTAAAAATTTAGTGTCTTACAAATTTTTTATTTATTCCTACTACAAATTCAAACTTTTTAGCAACCAAAAAAAAATTGTGCAACTTATCAACTTTAGCAGAAATCAGAAATTTCAAGTATTAGGTCTTTTGCAGACCACGTTTTTTCCGGCCCTCGTGCCCGATGACGCGCGTTTACATCAAATCGGACGTAAATGAGAGGCGCTGCTAACGCGCGTTGTGAATTTTATTCACAAAAACGATGAAAACACACGTGCCAAAATCTTCGACAAAAAAATGTCATCTGTCTTCGCCTTTATGTTCACCACTTTGCAAACATAAAGTTTTGAACTGTATTCTATTGCAATGTCCACTACTATGCCCCGCACACACGCGACACTGTACATAATAAAGTTTATTATTAAATATTTTAAAATACCCATTTTATCACAGCAAAAGATATCTTAATAATGTTTGAGTAACGTCGATTAATTCCGTGAATGTGTTGCAGGAATTACATAATGGCCTCGTGTCCCCCGGACCGCACCCTGGACGTGAAGAAGTCCAGCTACAAGAAGGTGGGCAAGTTCCTGGACGCCATGCAGCAGGTACACATGTATTTTACTCTAACATTCTCTGTTTATACAGTGTGGTTTTTTGAACAGTGATCAAATTTTGTGGTATGGCTTAGAACAGGGATTCCCAAACTTTTTGGGCAAGAAACCCCTTTTGCAAAATGAATAGACCCCCATAGTCAAATTACTTTAAAAATGCTATCAAATATCAAGTGTTATTAATAATTATAATTATTCGTTTATGTCAACCCTTAGGTAACCGATATCGACCACTTTGGGAATCCCTGGCTTAGAGTTAGACCATCAAACTGAACAACTTAATCAGATCAAAAAAATATTTAGCTGTTCCATAGGAAACATTAATATCATCTACTCGACCAAAATTTATGTAACAGCTATTTTTTTTTTGCTCTGATTAAGTTGGTCACATAAACAAAGGTGATCAGTTTGATGGTCTAATCCACACCATAAAATTTGATCACTGTTCAAAAAAACACTCTGTATAAAGAACAATTTATTTGATTTTTTGCAATATGCTATTTATTATATGGGATATTTTAATATTTTAATACTAAACCCGGCAGCGGTTTATTTTGTTGGCGACAAAATAACTAAACGGGTGACAAACTGTGGATTACAAAAAATACGTAAAACGAGCAACTATATGAAGAAGATAAATAATTTAAATGAGAGACAAAAATACTGAATGGGCGACTATTATACCAAATAGGTAACTATAACTGATTTAAGCTGCCCAACATGAAATTATGACACCTCGATTAGGTTAATAGTCGCTTTTTATAAATTAAATATATGTCAAATTTTAAATGTTTTGTGTGTGTGTTAATTTAGTCGCCCGCTCTAACTTGTTATTCAATTTGTATTATGAAGTCACCCATATTAAATTTTTGTGGTCGCCCTCAGTCCGTCGCTCACTTAGTATTTTTGATACCCAAAAAAATTATTGCTACCCGATTAAATACTAGCCTTTTTATTACACGACTGCCCAAAAAAGAGTGTATATGTGTTCAGGGTTCATGTATGTTTGTGGGTATGTGAGTTTCTTTATTCCACCATAACTTTTAAATGGCTTAACGGATTTAGATGTATGGGGAACCGTTAGAATCCTTACATCATTCCGAGTGTCACTGCTGGCTATATTTTTTTTAAGAAATGTCAATATGGCGACTGTACGACGCCACTTTTAAATATGAAAAAAAAAATTCTTCAATTATTAGAATATGGGCATCAAATGAAAGGCCTAATGAGCACATTTAAAAACTATATAATTTGTCACTAAAATGTGTGAAATAAAAATAATAAATTAAAAAAAATTTATTAAAAACACGACTGCCCTGCTAAAAACAAACTAAAAAGTTAAATAACAAGTGTCATTGCAGTCGGGGGACCTCTTTGATTAAAAATTGTTCCATAAATCAGTCCCCCCGACTGCAATGACACTTGTTATTTAACTTTTTAGTTCGTTTTTGGCAGGACAGTCGTGTTTTTAATATTTTTTAATATTATATTTACATTTAAATAATTCCCCATAATTCCGCAAGGAAGGACTTCTAGAAGTCCGGGAGATAGATAAGGGCGTGTCCGCACTGGTGGCGGTGAACCTCGCGCACCCGCTGGTGCGGTCGCACGTCGCGCCCGCTGTCGCGCCCGCTTCCGCTCCCGCGCCCGCTGTAGACGACGACGCAGCGCACTATACGCCGCCCGTTATTAGAGAGCTGTATTGCCTCACTGCGGCTGTTATGCAGTTGTTTCCTGGATATAAGTAAGATTTTTTCTTCATACTTTTCATAGTTTTATGTGTAGTTTATTCGGTATATAAGGTCCTTCTTAAATAGTGCACATAATTTTAAGGGGTCAATGTACTCGTGCATACAAACAACTTTTACTATGGGAAAAACATTGAAATCGCGAAAAAAAAATCAGCTGTTTCATAGAAAATTTAAAAACGAATAGATCAAAATGTATGGAACAGCTGATTTTATTTCGCGATTTTAATGTTGGTCCCATAGTAAAAGTTGTTTGTATACATGAGTACATTGACCCCTTAAAATTATGTGCACTATTTAAGAAGGACCTTATATAAGGTGGAATTTTTTAAAACAATACTGATAAAGGTGAAAGTGTTGTTTAAACTAAACAACTTTCTCCGAGGAACATAGGTCGGGATTTTGTTTTCACCTTTTCATAGTAAGTCGGTCGGTTGACTAACGTTTTTTATAGAAGTATGAAAAAAAAATATTTTTTTCTTTTTTCGACCTTATGTTCCTTGGAGAAAGTTGTTCAATTTTAAAAGCAACATTATCACCTTTTTCATTATTGATTGTTACATAATAGTTCCACCTTATAACTATCATAACACGTGGTAGGAAAACTAAGGCTCGTATTAAAGAATCAGACTGAAATCTTTGCTTGAGTACAGTTAGAAAGGGATGACGCTATATGCGATGAAAAGCACCATCCCTTACTAACTGTACTCAAGCAAAGATTTCAGTTTGATTCTATAATACGAGCCTATATTCGACAATGGGGAATGTCCGAAAAAAATCAATTTGGCTGAATATTTTTTATAGGTAGGAATAAGCTCCCTTAGTAATAAGAAAAAAATACAGAATTTTCGGTTGCTTGAAGAATTTAAAAAAAATTAAAGTCTCTTTGACTTCACAAATATAGAAAAGTAACAGCAGAATGGAGATTATACCTTTGCCATCACCTACCACAACCACAACATGGTATTAAAAAAAAAATATTTCAACACAAAATGTCAAAACTTTTTTTTTTATTCTTGTTGTCATAGTGGCAGGTGTTGGCAAAGGTATAATCTCCATTCTACTGTTACTTTCCTACATTTGTGAAGTCGAAAAGACTTTAATTTTTTTAAATTTTTTCACGCAACCGAATATTCTGATTTTTTTTTCTATTACTAGGGGAGCTTATTCCTATCTATGAAAAAATATTCAGCCAATTTGATTTTTTTCGGACATTCCCCATTGTGAATGCTTTTACAAAGACCATTATTAATTTGTTAATTTAATAGGCAATAAGCTCTTTTTCTTAAGTTGCAATATAAAGTTGACTTAAAAATAAAGTAATTATTGTAAGGCCGATTTATTAAATGTTGATGTTTACTAATTAGATAATTCATACAAACTATTATTTGATCATAGTACCTATCCTAAGTCTGGAACGGGTGGTAGGAAAATATAGACGATTCAAAAGTGCTTAATTATTAAGTTTATTTGAATAAAGACACTTTGACTTTATAGTATTATTGAATACATTATTTTCCCTGCCTTGTATGTGATGTGAATTCGAAATTATGAAAAAAAGTTAAAAACGCTATGGCGCGGGAAACGTCATGTGGGGATTCACCCACTATCTATATTATATAATTATTTTGTAATTCACAAAATATTATATAATATAATATATTTACACACAATTTATATTTAATATAAAACTTTAAATATATTTATTTACATATGTACAAAATATTATTTACATAACTATTACATTCATCACAAGCACAATACATTCACAAATATAATTTATTCCACACAAAAACAAAATAAAGTCATACGTCATTTATCCGTCACGTATCGGCTGGCCGCCCGGTAGAATGGAAACGTGCAATCGAGTAGCGGCCCATTGTTCTGGAAACTGGTATGTGCACGCGCAGCCAGCGTGCCGCCGCGCTCTGTTCCCACACCAGTCGGAATCTAAGTTCGACGCGAGACGCACGACAATTTGCTCCGCCTTTTGTTTACGATTCGCGCCAATACCTAGCCTGTTGTTTATGTTGCTTGTGCTATACTTTCCTGTGCTTGTTACCTTCTCTGCTGTGCTCTGTTCTCCTTCTGTTTCTTCTGTGCTCGTGTACGCAATAAAAACTGTGAACTGTATGCTATTGGATTATTTACGCCGGCTACCTACTACAGCCCTACAGCTAAGTACCCAGTGCAGACTATTTAATTTGGCGGAGTTCGCAACCACACCACCTCCGCTAAACTGGTGACCTCCTTGAACATCAATAATGAGTGACAGCAGTGATTCGGCGAAAACCGTTCAGTTGAACGAAGGCGCAAACGAAAACGTCACTACCCGCCGCAAAACAAAAAAGCGTGTTTCCACTGTCTCACGTCACGACTCATCCGGCTTTAAACCGTACACCATGAAGGTTCCGTCATTTTCACCGGACGACCCAGAGATTTGGTTCGCGCTTTTAGAAGGGCAATTTGACAGTTTTGGCATTACAGAGGATGCTGTCAAATTTACCAACGTCATCACAAACCTGGATATGACACATGCTAAGGCCGTGAAAGATATAATTATGAACCCTCCGGCTCAAAACCGCTACGAGACGATCAAGAGCGAGCTGATCAAGCGCCTCACCGCCTCCCATGAAAAGAAGGTCAAGCAGTTGCTAACCCATGAAGAGCTGGGAGACCGCAAGGCGTCGCAGTTTCTTCGACACCTGCAAGATCTGGCTGGGCCAAACGTTCCAAAGGAGTTTATTCAGTCCATCTGGACCAGTCGCCTGCCACAGAACATCCAGACGGTACTGGCGTCTCAGCCCTCACATTCTCTGCAGCAGCTGGCAGACCTGGCCGACCGTATCCAGGAGATAACAGCACCTGGACAAGTCGCAGCTACCTCTTCGCCTGGCATAGCACCTGCCGGCCATAACACATCGAGCGAGATGAGCGAGCTTCGTCGGATGGTGGAGAGCCTCTCCATGAAACTCGACCAGTACACACGTTCGTCGCGCAGTCCCAATCGTTCGAGACCTCTTCAGCGACGTCGTGAATCATCGCGCTCTCGGTCGAGATCGGCCTCCAGCTACCGACGACACCCTCTCTGCTGGTACCACTTCAAGTTTGGCTCGAACGCGAAGAGATGCCAAACTCCATGCGATTTTAAGGCGGGAAACGCCGCAGGCAGTCGGTAATGGCGACAGACGATTGCCTCACCTCTCCAGGTCGCCTCTTCGTAACCGACCGCACCACGAAGACTCAGTTTTTGGTCGACACTGGCAGCGACCTCTGCGTCTTCCCTCGCAGCCAACTTCGAGAGCGCCGCGCAGCAACGGACTACCAACTCTCCGCAGCCAATGGGACTTCCATCTCTACCTATGGCTATGCGCATTTTAACCTGGACCTAGGCCTACGCCGTACCTATCCATGGCGTTTCGTAGTGGCAGACGTCACTAAACCAATTATTGGTGTAGATTTTTTGTGTTTCTACAATTTAATAGTGGACTGTAAAAATAAGAAACTTACTGATAATTTAACAACTGTTTCCACTCCAGCTTTACTGGCTTTTAATTGTAATAATGTTCTTTCAGTTAAGGTTCTGACTGGTGAGTCGCGTTATCATCATTTACTGTCACGTGAGTTTCCAGAAATCACGCGACCAGCTGGTACCCAACGCACTATACCACACAACACACAGCACCACATACGCACTACACCAGGTCCTCCAGTTTCGTCTGCACCTAGGCGTTTAGCTCCAGACAAGCTCAAAATAGCGAAGGCCGAGTTCGATGCTATGCTCGCAAATGGCACAGCTAGGCCTTCTGAAAGCTCATGGTCCTCTCCGCTACACCTGGCGCCGAAGAAGGACAACGGTTGGCGCCCCTGTGGCGATTACAGGCAGCTCAATGCACGGACCATCCCTGACAGGTACCCAATACGTCATATACATGACTTCACCCACAACATCTCGGGTTGCAAGGTCTTTAGCACCATCGACCTTGAAAAGGCGTACCAACAGATTCCTGTCTGCGCGGAGGACATACCGAAGACCGCCATAACCACTCCCTTCGGTATGTTCGAATTTCCATACATGACGTTTGGTCTGCGTAATGCTGGCCAAACTTTTCAGCGTTTTGTTGACGAGGTGACGCGCGGGCTGGACTTCGTGTTCACTTACTTGGACGATTTTTTAATATTCAGCAGGAACCACCAGGAACACGAAGACCACCTGAGGCAAATTTTCACCAGGCTTCGGGATTACGGCATGGTTGTTAACGTGTCCAAGTGCGTTTTCGGGGCTCCCGAGGTAACCTTTTTGGGTTATCGTATTTCGGAGAGCGGAACCAAACCACTGGACCTAAAAGTCCAAGCCATCCGCGATTTCCCCCCTCCAAAGGACGTCAGGTCGCTCAGACGGTTTTTGGGCATGGCCAATTTTTATAGGCGATTCTTGCCTAACGCCGCCCAAACCCAAGCGCCTTTAAACGCCTTACTCATGGGGGCAGTAAAAGGGTCCACACCTATCACCCTAGCCGGCGATGCTCTAAAGGCTTTCTCAGAGACCAAAGAAAGCCTCTCTAATGCAGCTCTTTTGGCACATCCAGATTGCCGAGCCAAGCTAGCGTTGGTTACAGACGCATCAGACCTGGCTCTAGGGGCCGTCCTGCAGCAGTTAAAGGACGACGTGTGGGAACCCCTAGCGTTTTTCTCCCGCAAACTCAGCCCGTCGCAACAAAAGTACTCACCGTACGATCGCGAGCTCCTCGCGATCTACGAATCCATAAAGTACTTTCGACACATGCTTGAGGCGAGACATTTTACGGTCTACACGGACCATAAGCCGATTAGTTATGCCTTCCACGAACGGAAGCATAACTGCTCGCCAAGACAGTTCCGACATCTGGACTACATATCTCAGTTCACGACCGACATAAGGCATATCTCCGGCAAGAACAACGTCGTGGCCGACACCTTATCTCGCGTCGATGAACTGAGCGCTCCAGCTTGTCTCATCAACCTCGCTCAAGCCCAAGAGTCGGATACAGAACTAGCCCAGTATATGTCTGAGGGCTCATCTCTCCGGCTTAAAAAAATCGAATACCCTGGAAGTCCGTCACCCCTGTACTGCGATGTCAGCACACCGACTCCCAGGCCATTCGTCACAAAAGACTTGCGTAAACAGGTATTCCAAAGCCTCCATTCGCTTAGCCACCCCGGTGCCACAGCTACCGCACAACTCGTTGCTGAACGGTTTGTTTGGCCCGGAGTCAGAAAGGACTGCCGCGAATGGGCTCGAACTTGCATACCGTGCCAACGCACCAAGGTAAGTCGACATGTATCCGCACCTTTAGGTACTTTCGACTTGCCTCGCGCGCGATTTAAGTACGTCCATATCGACCTCATTGGGGCCTTACCTGTTTGCCAAGGCTACAAATATTGCCTGACAGCCATAGACCGGTTTACACGGTGGCCGGAAGTCATACCGCTGCCCGATATAACCGCCGAAACAGTTGCAAAGGCGTTGATATCAGGTTGGATCTCCCGCTACGGTTGCCCAACAGATATTGTTACAGATCGCGGCGCACAGTTTGAGTCCGCGCTGTTCCAATATCTGGCAAAGACCATCGGGTTCATCCACAAACGCACAACCGCCTACCACCCGGCGTGCAACGGCCTAGTGGAGCGCTTTCACCGACAACTAAAAGCCTCCATCACCTGTCATGCGCAACAAAATTGGATTGAGGTGTTACCTTTTGTGCTGCTTGGCATCCGCAGCGCTTTCAAAGAGGACCTGCAGTCTTCTTCGGCAGAATTGCTGTACGGCGAGCCATTAAGGCTCCCCGGCGAATTTTTCCATCCGAGCACACCCTGTACATCTGACTTGTCAGACTTCACAGCGCGCTTACGCTCGTTCGCCGAGAAACTTAAGCCAGTCCCAGCTTCTCGCCATAGTAATCACAAGGTGTTTGTTTTTAAAGAGTTAGCCACAACCGAACACGTCTTCCTCCGTGAAGACGCTTCGCACGTGACCTTTCAGCCAGCCTATTCTGGACCTCACAAAGTGTTAGAGAGAAGTGACAAGGTCTTTAAAATCCTGGTCAAGGGCAAACCTGTCACGGTTAGTATCGACCGCCTAAAACCTGCATTCGTGCTCACAGACGAGGAAGACCTGCTACAGAACACACACACTCACACACCTCCAAACACCACAGACATACACACTAACACACCTCCAAACACAACTGACACACCTGCATCACTTCAACCTCATAAAATCACACGCTCCGGAAGACACGTCCGGTTCCCGGATTATTATCGACCCTAACCAGGTCTCTGGGGGGGAGTGATGTGGGGATTCACCCACTATCTATATTATATAATTATTTTGTAATTCACAAAATATTATATAATATAATATATTTACACACAATTTATATTTAATATAAAACTTTAAATATATTTATTTACATATGTACAAAATATTATTTACATAACTATTACATTCATCACAAGCACAATACATTCACAAATATAATTTATTCCACACAAAAACAAAATAAAGTCATACGTCATTTATCCGTCACGTATCGGCTGGCCGCCCGGTAGAATGGAAACGTGCAATCGAGTAGCGGCCCATTGTTCTGGAAACTGGTATGTGCACGCGCAGCCAGCGTGCCGCCGCGCTCTGTTCCCACACCAGTCGGAATCTAAGTTCGACGCGAGACGCACGACAATTTGCTCCGCCTTTTGTTTACGATTCGCGCCAATACCTAGCCTGTTGTTTATGTTGCTTGTGCTATACTTTCCTGTGCTTGTTACCTTCTCTGCTGTGCTCTGTTCTCCTTCTGTTTCTTCTGTGCTCGTGTACGCAATAAAAACTGTGAACTGTATGCTATTGGATTATTTACGCCGGCTACCTACTACAGCCCTACAGCTAAGTACCCAGTGCAGACTATTTAATTTGGCGGAGTTCGCAACCACACCACCTCCGCTAAACGTCACTTGTTGACGTTACAAGCCTGTAAATTGTAATATCCTTAGCCATTTGACAGCCATCAATCGCGGATCCTAAGTCTATGGTCGTGTCAAACGCCTGAATTTATTTACAGGCAAGTGACGTCATCAGTAATCTTGAGCGTTTTCGCCACAGAAAAAAAATCAAAAATTATTGCATTTTCCTAGGTGAAATTAATCAATCAATAGACTTAATTTAGTCTATATAATAGTTGAATATGTTTTTTACGCCATTATCTATTAGGATGAGCTTAATTTGCAGTGTATTTTCAATGTTGTCAAATACCCTGTAGGAAATGTAGTAAGGTAGTATGGAGAAGGTAGCCACTAGTAGGAAGGCCAAAGTGGAAGATCTTTTTCCGGGTTGGGTGGTATTAGCCCGGGGACCGCGGTCCAACCGATGATGGTTGGCAGTTGTATATATGCTGCGTCGCTGAGAAAACTCCGTCAGCGAGATGTAGGTTTCTCCATATATTCTCCATAATACGAGGTGTTATTTCTTACTAATCTTTGTGTTCGTTCGACACTAGCGCCATCTAGTAACATGGTGGTTGAATCTTGTTGTAACCGTGTTGCTATGTGCGGCGGTACGGTAGATGCCGCTACACCCTATTGCATGCGATATAGAAGGGGGTGTTTAACTTTACGGTTCGGCTTTTATAAAATGCCATCTGTTGAAATTTTTTATAATTTATTTTTTACTTTTTATTTGAGCTGTCGGAAAATCATCCATCGTTGGGGCTGGAGCCTCAAGAAATTATTATTAAGACGTATGTCTACATATAATTTCTTAGGTATTCAATAACTGCTTGGTCTGTACCAGGAAAGGCACGGCGCTGACGATGCCGGACGTGCGCGCGGGCGCACAGGAGTACGTGCGCGCGCGCCGGCTGCAGGCGCGGGCCGCCGTCACGTTGGACGCCACACTGGCGGCAATCACTGGCCGGAAACAAGAGGTACAGGCAGCAACGAAACTCGCTTACCACTTCAATACTTTATCATAGCAACCTTTTTGACAGATGTCTTCCAACTTGAAACTTTAAGGCGGTTGTATGACCGAAAGTAGCTCCTTCAGAGGTTTTTTTTAAATAAATTATTAATACAAAAAGATTTGAATAATGTTTTACGTGAAGTTTTTAGGGCACATAGTCTAGTATTTTTAGAAGTTATCACTGCAAGTAGTCATTCATAGAGTAGATACCAAATGTGTAAAAAACGGCCATTTTTAGCTGTTTTGCTATCTACTTCTAGCAGTGACTACGAGGTAATGTAGGGATACCGTTTAAAAATACTAGACTGTAGGCCTTAATAATTCCACATAAAACATTTTTAAAATTGTGTATTAGAATTCTATTAATAATATAATATTAAATAAAATTCACCGTGGAGCTACTATCACTCAAGAGTGTCACCTTAATAAAAATATTGTTTTAACAAAGTGTTGGAAGTGGTAAGCGAGTTTTGTTACTGATCGTACGAAGAATAAACTACATACCTACTTTTATTTTTATTATGTATTAGGTATTTTAATGCCTCCGATTCTTCATGGAGTCCGATCGTAGGACTTTCTTATGCAAGAAAACATGAAATTATAATATAAGGAAACATGGTCTAGATTTTTAATTGAATTTAAATACAAGGTCATTTTGTATTCACCATCCAAATTTTGAGGATGTGTTTAGTCCATGAAACTAAACAACTTTCTCTAAGGAACACATGGTCAAATATATAAAATAAAAATCGACTTTCCATACAAATCAAAGAAATCACGTGATCAATTTAGTATGTGATGACCAAAATTTTTTGGCGAAATTTGACACATGTTTCTTAGAGAAAGTTGTTTAGATTAATGGACTGGACACATCCTTAAAATTTGGATGGTAAGTTCAAAATGACCCGATATAAAAACCTAAAAAAAATCTTCCCGAAAACCAAATATTATAAACCTCAGTAAATATTTATGAAATTAATGAACTAATGTTGCATATATCCCAGGAAGTGGTAAAGTGGGAGGAGCTGATGACCGCCATAGCGTCGCGCCTGACGGCCGCCACAGAGCTGCAGCTGCCCGACGGCAGCAGCCGCGTCATCAAGTCCAGACTCGAACCTATCACCATGCAGGTCGCCACGCGCTCCGGGAACAAGAAGGTTACTGTCATTTTACTAAAGTGCATTTTTTTATAAATATTTAAAAACCTTTTAAATATAAACAAGCATGTACCTACCATTGGCTTCTTAACCTACACACAGTCTGGTTAAAGGGATTGCCTTTAGTTAATTTACATAAGTTCGGTATTGTATAAGTTCCAATATCATTATTAATTTTTACTTGACAAATCTAAACATATAAAAGAAGAAACTGATTGGTGACTGACATAACGCACAGCCCAAACCGCTGGGTATAGACACTCCAAATCTGGCACATAGGTAGGTTAGGTTCCTTATAAGGTTTAGGGGTGCATTAAGAAAGAATTTTTCAAAACTCACCCCCCTAAAGGTGAAACGGTGGTCCAAGTTCGTATGAAAATCCCTCAATTTCGAAGCTAGGATCTTGTGTTTAGGCTGACGATTGAAAATTAATATACAATAACTTTTACTTTGGGAACAACTCGGAAATCGCGAAAAAAAATCAGCTGTTTCATACAACAATTAATAAAGATAATATCAAAATATAAGAGACAGCTGATAATTTTTTCGCGATTTCAGAGTTGGTCCCATAGTAAAAGTTGTTCAGTTTGATGGTCCTTATCTACCATATTCTACCATATAGAGGTTTTTTGTAACACGTTGTATACGTGTTTCAGCGTTTTTGAAAATTCTACCCCCAAAGAGGTGAAAAGGGGGATGAAGTTGTGTATAGAAAGTTCTTCATTTTCGAAGTAAAAATTGCTTAATTTATTATTTAGGCTTATAGTGGGACTCCTCCTTGCTACAGCACAGGGTGGCGCTTCATATGGAGAAATAGTGCTATAGCCAGTAGCGATATTTCCCCATAGGAAGATATCATTTCAATTTTATTATTTAAAATGTACAATACTAACATAGATTAAGGTAATGTTACTAACAAAATATGGACTAGTGTCTGAAATAAATAAATTATTATTATTATTATTATAGATGTAGGAATGGAATGATTTAGGAAATCTAACGCAATGTTATCGCTATTGTTAGTATTTCAAACCCTATGGGGGTGAAATGGGGAAAATAAATAAAAAAATCGATGTGGATGCCGTTGTTTGGGTTTTATGGGATGATGATTGCAAAAATGACATATATTTTGAAGACCAACACAGTGGACATTATTCAACCTCTATAGGGAGGGGTAAAGTTGGGGTTCAAATTTTGTTTGTATAGAAAGTTAATATAAAATAAAAATTTCACCTTCAAACTTCGTAGCAGCATTTCTAAAAACAAATTAGCAAGCAAACTCATATTTTGTGACTTTTGAAAATCAACCCCTTATGTAAATGGCCTTAGTAATGGGAGTAAATGGGGTTAACTCTAAAAATCGATATGGATGTTATTGAGGTTTTATTTATAGGATGTTAATTGTGAAAATTATTTTGAAATCCAACACGGTGAGCGTGATTCAATACCTAAAGTGGTAAAATGGGTTTCAAGTCCAACACGGCGGACATGATTTAACCCCTAGACGCGGAAAGAGAATGGGAAGGGAACGGGAACGGAAACGGGATAATAATGTAATATTATTTCTGTACCTAATTTTGAATATACTACACATCAACTTTGTCTAGGGATACAGGTGCTATTTTCGTACAACGAGGTAACTTTGACGCCTTGGTTTTCTGCCAAGGATGTACCTTATTGTAATCTGATGATGGTCATCCAGGGACTGAATGGAGTAGATTCAGATCGCTATACATACCCAACTGATCTGATCAGCATTTTAAAAGATTAATGGGTTAGAGTTCTCAGTTTGAGGATTTCCATACATTTTCATGCTATTTTCGCGGTTTTTTTAAACATGTCCATTACGTTTTTAGAATGCTGGTCAGATCAGTTGGGTGTGTATAGTGATCTGAATCTCCTCCATTCACTCCCTGGATAGCCGTCATCAGATCACAGCACAGTACATCCTTGGCAGGAAACCAAGGCTTTAAAGTTACCTTGTTTGTATGAAAATAACGCGTGGTATCCCTAAACAAAGTTGATGTGTGTATTATAAAGTAAGTTCCGTCCGGCCAGCCGTTTTTACGTAATTAGGCGGCGGGTTCCCACCAAGCGAGCAGCCTCGGGCCCGACACACGCGGCAAATGTCTAGTCTCGCGAGGCACAGCGCGCTAAGTGGGGGCACATGACTAGATAAACGGACAGAGTACAAGCTCTCACAATTTATACCGATTCTCAAAGGGTTGTCACCTGTCGCAAGTTAAAAATAGGTAGTAGGGAGAAAAATAAAATAAGACAAGTCCATAATAAAATGTGTATTTGAACGAAACGAACGAAAATTAATACTTACTGCACTTGGATTTTTCCGTACGAAAAAAAACCGGCCAAGTGCGTGTCGGGCCACGCGCCATAGGGTTCCGTAGTTACCTTATACCATACCATATTTAATACCACCTATCATTTTTCGTTTGCAAAAATAACTTTGTTTTTCACAGTGTTGGTATGAATGACAAAGTTATATTTGCGGTTTTGGAAAATGTGCTATATCTCAAAAACTAATTACTATATCTTATTCAAACCAATTTTGGTTGAAAGTGTTTATTAAGATCTACAACATATATTTTTTTTAGATTTTTCACTCTCTTATTTCAAAAGTTAAAGGGGGGGGGACACACATTTTACCACTTTGGCGGTAAATATCTTTCAAACAGTTAATTTTGAGAAAAAGTTGTCTTAGGAACCTCAATGTCATTTTTAAAGACCTATCTATAGACACCTAACACGTGTTGGTTTGAAGAAAAAAAAAATTTTTAGTTTCAGTTCCATGTATGGGGAGCCCCCCCTTAATCTTTTATTTTTCTTATTTTTGTATTAAATTCATTAAGCGGTTAACAGAATACATCTACCTACCAAGTTTCAACTGTGTAGTCTTAATACTTTCGGAATAAAGTGGCTGTGACATACGGACAGACAGACAGACATGACGAATCTATAAGGGTTCCGTTTTTTGCCATTTAGGCTACGGAACCCTAAAAAGAAATAGTTTTTTTTTTAATTTTTTTATTTTATTTATTAATTCACAACATACACAATCATTACAGGTAAATAAACCTAATGCGATGGTGTAGTGGATATTATATAAAATGATAATCTGTTGAGCTCACTCAGCGAGCACGAAAATAAATCAACTCGCTCAGCCATAGCGTTGATCACACGCAACGAACGCGCAAGTGGCGAGTTGCGCGCAAGACAAGTGCGCGTGCGCGGCGCCGCCGGCAGTGGGCGCCGCCGCCGCCGCTCCGCGTACCCATTCGGTACATTAAATTCTACCATTTCAAATACCCTGGGGTTGTGCATCACACCCCCTTATCACTTTAAGCATATACATAACGAGAGTTACTTCTCTTCTGACTTCCAACTTGTAGTACCATACCATGCCTAGCAAAAACAAAGTAGGATATAACAAAGGGTAGCCCGGATATATTCCAAACATTTTAAGATACATGTATCTGATAAATTTATTTTGGATACGCTCTAACATATATTTATATTTGGCCTCATGAGGAGACCAAATTACTGCGTTACTCTCTAAATGACTTCTTACGAGCGCATCGTAAAGCGCCCGCAGAGCCCCAACATTTGTAAACTTATTCCCTAAACGTAATATTAATCCCAAATTGCGATATGCCTTTTTACAAATATTAGTAACATGTACCCTAAAATTCAAATCGGTAGTGAAACGTACACCCAGGTCCCTGACTTCTGTGACACGTTGTAGCGGTTCTCCATTCATGTGGTATTGATGATGATTTGGGGTCTGTGATCGGCCAAAGGATAATACTGAGCATTTCGAGATATTAAATTTAAGTTTTTTTTTATGCCCCATTCTAAAACCTTGTTAATATCTTGTTGGAGAAACTCGCAATCGGATTGGTTTTTAATTTTAGAAACTAATTTTAAATCATCTGCAAATAGTAATGGTGTACAATTATTAACTACATTTGGCAAATCATTGATCATTACAATAAATAGCAAAGGTCCCAAATTGCTTCCTTGACTTACACCAGATCTAGTAGGGTAGGGTTGTGAATAATGTCCATCACAGTCAATGAACTGGTGCCGATCCCGAAGATAGCTGGAGAAAAATGATATCCTTTTTCCCCGAATTATTCATACACACACAGGAGTGCAGGAGTTGGGCATATTTAATTTATTAAACACTAATGTATAGGTATATAAAATTCGTTTTATTTTACACACTGAAAAATGGTAGAATCTAATAATAAATTTTTCAACAAAATCTTTGTCACGAGTAATATAATAAGTCTTTAGTCACGAGTCGTATTTTATCTTCGAGTCAGTAATTTGACAAATCAAATTGTCATTGTTCACATTAATAGTGCGTATTCTCTAAGAAAAAATTGAAGGTGGTATAGCACTTAGCGGCCCCGTCGTTTATACCGCAACTGAGCCGGTGCAAACCAGTTTTTACCCCGGCGGCGTGCCTGTTAGCACTGTCGGTGAGAGGTCACGAACACATCGCCGCGCTATGTATGAGTGAAGCTACAGCGGACCGTTTGCAGCTTGGACTCTGCTCAGTTTACGTTTTTTTACTCATGTGGTGGGGGGGGACCCACCTAATTACGTAAAAACGGCTGGTTGGATCCTGGTTAAAAAATCCCTAAGGATTTTTTCGAATATCCACGCGGACGAAGTCGCGGGCGGAAGCTAGCCAAGTATAAAATAAGCAATTAAAGCATTATTTTTTTTTTTTTTTTTTTTTTATTTCTCTTTGGCACAGTTACAAGATACAAACCAAGCAGTACAAAAAATAAATAAATCACAAAACAAAAGTTTAAATTTGTACCTCAATTACAACTATGCACAACATTTATATTTTTACACAAAAGAAAACGACGATGATTCAACACCCTTCAACATTCAGCAAATTTCCAATATTCTGCTAGAAATGACGCTAAAGTGGTGCGTTTCCAGGTGACGCTGGTGTCGAACCTGGAATCGTTCGGGTTCAACCTGGTGGGGCTGTCGCACGCGTGCCAGCACGGCGCCGCCGCCGCCTGCGCCGTCACCAGGGCGCCGGGCGCTAAATACGACCAGCTGTTACTGCAGGGGGATCAGGTACATACCGGCTGTAACGAGACCCTCAACGAAGCCGAAGTCCACGCATTCCGCCCATCATCAGGGGCCGTACCGGCTAACGAATCGATTATCGAAAAATCTGAATCGGTTTCAACTTAGAACTAAAAAATCAAAGTAAGGAATTTCGTCTTGTACTTTCTGTTGACGTAATTTGGAAGATAACGATGTTCGTGTGACATCATGAAATGGGATTCACCATTTTCGCCCAATTGGGGCTCGATTTATCTGTTTTAATTTGAAACCCGGCAGACTTTTCGAAGCTCGATTCGTTAGCCGGTACGGCCCCTGGATCATTTTTGTCTGTTAGACTATACCTGGGAAACCAATAGCTACGAAGTTATTGAAGGTCAAAGTGAATTTTTTTGTTTTCAAATGGAATCTTATTTTATTCGTTATCCCCTCGTGTGCTAACAAGCCCGATTCGGGCTTCGAAAAAAAGTGGCGCCTCTGCTAGACGCCCGAATCGGACCTCATCCTGCCGCGCGTCTAAAATGTTTTTTTTTTTAATTTTTCAACTCTATGTTTCCGTCTATGATTTATTCAGAGTATCTAGACTGTATTAGAGTAGAGAATGGAATGTTAAAATGGTCATGTCATCGATCGTTTTATTGAGAAAATCGATGTTCTGTGTGGCCGGAATAACTTTTTTTTCTTTTATGACCTGGCAGATGCGCCTTTGTGATTTATCGACTTACTTGTAGGTGCTATTTTCTAAATAAATATCGTAAAATAAGGTATCCTTAATGAAATTAAACAATAAAAATATTGAATATGTGTTATATTTAGAAATAACAACGATTTTCTTTCACCGATCCGTCGCAGACTTGTTCCGATTTCCTCACCTATTTTTTTAGGTGGTTGTTTTTAGACTATATACAAATGATATACTGTTTTAAAGGTAATTTAATACACATTCTAGAAATATATAGTTTATTACTAGGTTCATACGAGTTTTACGCGTAATTCCGCAACGGACCGGAACGGACGTTCCGCGCAGAATAACGCGCAAATTTGCGGCAGATGTGCCGAAAACACGCGTTTGAACCTCAGCATAGGAGGGGTTATTTCCTATTTTTTGTCAAAAGAAACGTGATTAAAGTTTTAAGTATTTCGTAACAAACAATGGCTTCAAAACATCATCACTCAATGTATCTCATGACCAAGCACATAAACCTTTCAACTCGGCCGCACGCAGCTGTGTAGCATTCACTCGCAGTCGCGGTCTGTTGCACGCGTTACATTGCGTGATAATGTATGCAATGCTTTTATAACACCATAAATTAAAATCGTTTCCCAGCAATAATTTTGAATAGTGATGGTCCTGATGATGGGCAGAATACGTAGACCTAGGCTTCGTTAAGGTATATATTCTCGTTACACCCGGTATACACACACAGTTGTCATTAGTGCACAGTACGAGGCAAACATCTTGAAATCTGATGGGGATTGTGCAGAACGCGTATTTTAGGCATGCGCAGCGGTGAGGTGCGCGGGCGGCGGGAGGGGCGCGCACTATTGGTCGCTCGCAAGTGCACATGCGCGAACTTATCCCTACTCCGTCGCAAAAGTGTCAAGATGTTTGCCTCATACTCTACCAGCCCCCCTAGCATGACCACTTGACCACCAACACACGATATTTATCACTTAGTGTAGCGTTTTATCGACACCCAACTCTCAAAATCCATTGTCTTAGTTATAAGACAATGGATTTGATTTTGATTTAATTTGATTTTTACTGTCAAGTAATAATCGTAATGAATTGCTGCGATATATCGCATTTCGGTGGTCATACTAGGGGAGCTGAAGTTGTTTGGGTTCAACGTTGAATAGTTCAGGTTCAACCTGAAGTCATTCAGATTCAACCTAGAGACGTTCGGGTTCAACCTGAAGGCATTTGGGTTCAACTTTGAGTTCAATTTGTTTAGCATTTTGCATTAGCCACTGCACCGTCACCTGAAGCCAAATACAACCAGCTGTCACTTTACTGCAAGGGAGTCAAGTACACAAAGTGCAATTGATATCGTTAAATATATCGTATTATATAAAAAAAAATACTTAACTGTCTGAACTACTCATATAATAGGCGAGCCCGAAGACAGACTTTTTGTTTTTTTATTTTGTATCCTGCTTAGCACAGCAATCTGTCGTGGACATTTAGCTATTTTGTTGTTTGAACCATGTCTGGGTATTTGTTTCGTTGAGCAGTGGGAGTTGTCCATTGACCACTCTCACAATTCTTTGGGGAATCGATTTATAAGATTTGGAACACTTTTCCTTCTTAGTCTTGAGTAAATGATACTTCCAGTACCAGTTAGTCCTGCAGCCAGAGCATTAACATGATTTGTTAATTTTTGTTGGTAGTTTAGACTACGCGCAGCGATTTCTTGTTTCACAGTGTTGAGCCTCAGGTCGTGCAGAATATATTTGTTATGGATGCATTTTGGGATGTTGAACATAGATCTAATAGCTTTAGTCTGAAACCTTTCCAGGATTTCTATGTTGCTATTGCTTGCTGTTCCCCAGAGCTCTATTCCATAGGTCCAAAATGGTTTTAGAATAGTTTTGTAGACTGCCATTTTGTTTTCGTTGTTCAACTGAGATTTTCTACCAATTAGCCAATACATAGACCGAAGCTTTGCGTCTAGTGCTTTTCTCTTGCTCCAGATATGTTTCTGCCATGTCATTCTCCTATCCAGGTGCATGCCAAGGTATTTTGCAGTAACATCATGAGGAATTTGTTCACCGTTCAGTATGATCGGTGGACAATCGCCTTTTCTTAGGGTGAAAGTAACGTGGACTGATTCACTCTGATTAGCCTTTATTCTCCATGTCTTCAGCCATTTTTCAATATCAGTTATATGTTTTTGGAGATTTGCTGATGCAATTACTGGGTTGGCATTTACTGACATTATTGCAGTATTGCCGAAGACAGACTGATCCAAGGATAATTAAAAAAAATCCTCAATTTTCTGCAAATTTATAATTTCTTTATTTTCTAATGAAAAAAATAACTTCGTTTCTTTTGTTAAAAAATAACGAGACAGATTCAAAATAGACAGTCTAGCACTATCAAATTTTATATCAAATCAGCCCCCCTAACATAACCACTGAAACGCGGTATGATATAGTGATTTATCACGTTTAACTGTTAAAACACATTGATTTTTACTGTTTACTGTCGATAAATCACAAAGTCTGTTCATCCTTACACGTGCCGGACTACAGCTGCGCCACAAAAAAAAAGTTTGAAATCTGACTTTTTGACTATGCCATGATGAAGTCTATAGTTTGTCGGAGTTTGTCGCCTAAAACCAGAGTTTGTCGGTCTTCCGTTTAGGAGATACGTGTGGCTCAGCTGTAGAGACGTCTCTACAGCTGTGCCGGAGTTTGTCACCAAGAACCAGAGTTTGTCGATCTTGCGTTTAGGAGATATGTGAGGATATGCTTACGACCTTTCGTTCTCGAGATCCAGGTAGAAAGGTCTCTATTGCTTATCCCCACATATCTTCTAAACGCAAAATTGACAAACTCTGGTTCTTGGCGACAAACTCCGACAAATTAACGGCTCCACACTCGAGTTATCAGATTTTCGCTACGACCTTCCGTTCTCAAGATCCAGGTAGAAAGGTCTCCACAGCGTATCCTCGCATATCTCCTAAACGCAAGACCGACAAACTCTGGGTCTTGGTGACAAACTCCGACAAACTACCGGCTACACACACAAAAATCAGATTTTAGCTGTGACCTGTCATTTTCGATCTGTGTGGCGCAGCTGTAGAGACGTCTCTACAGCTGCGCCACACAGATCTCCTAAACGCAAGACCGACAAACTCTGGTTTTTGTGCGACAAACTAACGGCTATACATACGAGTAATCAGATTTTCGCTACGACCTTCCGTTTTCGAGATCTGTGTGGCGCAGCTGTAGAGACGTCTCTACAGCTGAGCCACATGTCTCTCCTAAACGGAAGACCGACAAACTCTGGTTTTTGGCGACAAACTCCGACAAACTATAGACTTCATCATGGCATAGTCAAAATGTCAGATTTCCAACTTTTTTTTTGTGGCGCAGCTGTAGTCCGGCACGTCATCCTTGTCTTATTCAGTAAACAGTTTTTGACAGTTGTCATACGTCTTTTAAACTTAAATCGTTATTAAAAAATATGTTAGTAACTTTATGAAATTGTTGTTAATTTATTAACCATTTATTTCGTAATCTATGTGTGGAAAATCATTTGTTATATTTTATAAATGATTATTTCAATAAAGAGTAGGGTGAAGATTGTTTGCCATATAAGACAAGACAAGTAAGGATGGACAGACTTTAGGCACGATAATTCACGCAATATTATGCTGTTTTGTCGGTCATGCTAGGGCAGGGATGGCGAATCTTTTTGTACCAACGCCAACGTGCCATTTTTCTAAAGAAATCTTTAATAGGGTCCTAAACATGCCATTGTTGTGCGGCCTCACGCTTAGGATTAAATGAATTATGATTAAATATAATGTTCAACAAAGACAAATATATCATTTATAAAAATCAAATACTTATTTATAGACCATTTACTTCTACAGAATGATTTGTTGAACAGTCAACAAATTTTGTGGTGTAGCTTAGACCCTCAAACTGAGCAACTTTGTCTATGGTACCACAGATTACATAATACTATAGTATGGTACCAAACCAACATATCGGAGCAAAAAATAATCAGCTGTTCCATAGAAAACATTTCTCTTGATCTACTTGGCCAAAAAGTATAGAACAGCTGATTATTTTTTTGCTCCAATTAAGTTGATCCCATAGACAAAATTGTTAAGTTTGACGGACTAAGCCTCACCACAAAGTTCCCTTTTTAGGGTTCCGTACCCAAAAGGTAAAAACGGTACCCTAGTACTAAGACTCCGCTGTCCGTCTGTCTGTCACCAGGCTGTATCTCATGAACCGTGATAGCTAGAAAGTTGACATTTTCACAGATGATGTATTTCTTTTGCCGCTTTAACAACAAATACTAAAAACAGAATAAAATTAATATTTAAGGGGGGCTCCCATACAACAAACGTAATTTTTTTGCCATTTTCTGGTACGGAACCCTTCGTACGCGAGTCCGACTCGCACTTGGCCGGTTTTTTCAATTTCACCCTGCAGATAAAGTCATTTACTGTGTACCTGGCTAATTAAAATGTATCTTTATTGCAGACTTACTACATAGCCAAGTTGTTGATAGAGAAATATGGGCTGCCCAAGAAGTACGTGGACGGAGCCGACAAGGCGCTCAAGAAGAAAAAGTGACGAGCTCATGAACTAATATTGAAATTATGTGAATACAGTGATATTGTGCTAGTGCTAAATAAAACGAACTTTTGAAGTGATTCACATTTATTTTTTTATAACCTATTAGTTAGTTAAGTGCTAAATAAAAAATATTTTACATCGAAGAGATGCTCTAAAACAGAATAATTATACTATGGCAACTATTGGACAGTCAATAACACATCAAAGCTTTCTATATGTGCATTCATTTCTAATACAAAATATACTTTCTCTCGAGTTGTTACAGTTGAAGTGTTAGTGACTACCTACACCAACTTTCATTTCGTTCCATAAAACACACATAAAACTAATAAAGATATTTTTCATCATCAAATATAAAATTCATTGGAATTGGAAGACAAGTTAAGACTAAAAATTCAACTTACATGCTAGTTATATTAAAATGTTTAAAAGCTTTCTTATAAAAAAAATAAGAATTGTTTAAAGGCAATATATTTTTTCTTGAATTCATTTTCAAAATGCAATTCTCTATAATCTAGGGTTAGGGTGGGTTGATGTCCGTTTTCGATTTTATTTACAATAACACATTTCAATAAAATAAAAAAATATACATCTGGTTCAGCAGTGACCATTATAATCACAGCTGTTCATAAATCATAAAAAACCATGTTATGATTTTGCAATACATTTAGAAGCATTTATGAATAAACTGGTTTTAAAATATTGAGTAAATCTCAATTTTGATAGTAGGTACCAACACAATATAGCATGCACATTTACTTACATATAAATTTTACTTCTATTATATCTCATTTATAATTACCACAACCAATTTAAAGTACGCATATAAGGTGCATGCAATTTAGGTACACAATATATTGCTCACAAATAATATTCTTAGAGATCAATTTTAAAATCACAAATTGATAATAATACTTCTTAGAAACACAATGATTTGAAAGTTCTCGATTTGATCCTAAATGTACTTATAAAACTGACTTAATTAAAGTACCTAGGTATAAAATTGTTAACATAAAATTGCACATGAAAAATCTCAAACTTTAGTGGAAGTCTTGTTGAATTTAAAGGGGGTTTTGAATGGCAGCAGCGATTTTCTCTTAGATTTCTTTAAATCTGGGGGGGCAACCGGGGTCTGGGGGAGGGCCTGCCTCACGCTGGAGAACCTGCTCTCACCTGGTTTGCTGCAGCTGGACTCCACGCTCTGCTGACTCCTCAGTGACGCCATGGAAAATCTTGAACTGTTAGAACTTTTTGAAGTCAGACTTGTTTTAGAGGGCGTCTTCTTCACACTACTCTCACTGATGTTGGTGACGTTAGAAAATATATTCTGAGACAACTTTGCCTGCTTCGAGGGCGAAGGGTGACTCCAGTTCTTAGCAGCTCTCTTCTCAGTAGTTATCTTCTCTGTATCCAAATACTTAAACTTCGTGATGTCTTTAACTTTACCTCCCTGGCGAGGCACCTGGTACCCTTCTTTATCTACACTCTCTAGTTCATAAAAGGTGAGGGTTACACTCTCATCACTTTCAACGAAAGGGTTGGAGGATGTAAAGTGAACTTTCTTTGTCCTAACATCTGGGAAGATGGTGCGGCGAGGCATGTTTTCTTTTGTGAATTTTGTGGATGTAACAATGATGCTGCCGTCCCCGGCGTCGGCTGACAGGGAGCTGTCGAGGTCTTCGTAGGCGTAGCTCTTGCGACGCGGGCGCGCGCGCGAGGAGCCCGAGCGCTGGCGGCGGCGCGACACCCACTCACCCTTCTCCCCAGCGGCATGACTTATAACTGCAGGCAAAGTGATCCCATTACTCTCAGTTGAACACAGATCCTCACAGCTTTTCAGAGGAATAATCTTGGCGGCTGGACTGTTCACTATCTCTTTTGCTATCAGATCTCTTTCCCTTTTATTGAGTGATTCCTCCCTCTGCCTCAGGGCGATCAAACGACTCATCCATTGGTTACTCAGAGTCTCCTCAGATACTTGCTGAGGACCGTGTAGTTTGTCCAAAGTGACATTACATGGTTTCCTGCTTCTCGGTACGAAGCCCGGCAACTCAAGTGCTAAAGCGGCCAAAGTGGGAGACAAGGAGCCCCGAGCGGACTTAGCTCCCTCAATTTCTGTAGTAAATTTCAATTTTGGACTTAGATTACAGTATATTGGGCTGTCAACTACATTATAACACTTCCTGGGAGCAGGTTCCACCACTCTACACATTTCTACAGCCTTCTGTGCGTCACATTTGTTCGCTTCGGAAGCCAAGTGTGTGTATTCAGCAGAGACAAGGACATCAGCTAGTTTTCGTGGACGACGATGGGTTTCAATGTTTGCGAGGACCGTGGGATGGTAGAGCACGACGTCGGGGCGCAAGTTGACGTTCTTGTCATCTGTCAAAAATGCAACAACGTCGCCGAGGTCGTCGCTATAGTGGTAGTTCTTTATCTTGCGGTCAGTGTCGCTAAGGCGATAGCAGAGTGCGTGCACCACGTCCCCGACCTGGCGCATCAGGCCGGGCCTGGCCGCCGTCACCAGCTCGAAACAATTGAACCGAAGATCGCTGTCCTCGTTCACAAAGATGGAATCCAAGTTCAAACATTTCTGTAGCACGACGAGCGATATGTCTTCTACCACCTTACAGACCCGTGCGAGCTCCAAAATAAGATGCCAGATGAAGCCCTCGGCGAAAAATTTATCGGTTGCCTTGCAAACCTCAACCAGTTCTTCCACACTGCGCCACGAATTGTAGTCAAGGACAAAGTATAATGTCTTTGATGGCCCGTGCAATATGGTATCGTAGTACCGCAGGAGGTTGTCACAAATCACTTTGCTTATTGTTTTAACTTCATTAACGACGTTTTGTATTTGATTATCGGAAAACGCGGAGCAATTAAAAGCCTTCCACGCAAATATATTGTTGGTGACCTTGTGCCTCACTTTATAGAACGTACCGCCACTCAAAACATCAATAACTTGATAGTCTTTCAACTTTTCTGCCATTTTTCTATTAAATTTAGTCAAAAATTATATTTTTTTACATTTTGCAACCGAAACAAAGCCAACGAAATTTGAACTGAAATGGCCGTTACAAAAATAGAGAAGTACAAAAGAATTATCGATAAAATAAAACCGTTACAAAATATCGATATATTTGAATGAAATTTTATAAATTACTAGCGGCCACCCGTGACTTCGTCTGCGTGAAAAGTGTGTGTAAAATAAGTAATGATTCTTACACATTGTATTTTATTTTGTCTTTACCTACATTTTAATGAAAACATTTGTTTGTACTGGATGGTTAATGAATTTACTATTTTTTTTATAATTAGTAGATTATATTTTTAAACAACAATCTGAAACTGAATTGTCAGCGCTGAAATTGATTTTAATCTGAATCGAAATGCACCCAAAGATTATGACTTGAGTATAAATAAACAGCGAAAAATAAAATTGCCTTATAATGGTGATGAAAGAAAAATGATAAAATTGATTTAAAAAAACAACAAAAACAGACTTCATAAAAGCTAAAAAATTTTTTAGATGTTCTTAAAACGTTCTTAAAAGTTCTTTAGACGTAGATGTAGATAATTATGTTCTAAATTATTCATGATTCCCATGACATTTAGGCCCATATTTCCGAAGATTATCGTTGGATCTCAATTAAACTTTATACCTCCTTATACCTAACTTATATGAACCAATTATTATTGAAAGTATGTATTACCCAATCGAACAAAAAAAAAACAAATAATAAAATCGACATACCAATGCCAGAGTAATCGATGTATGTACAAAAAACTACAGGTTGAATTAAGTACGAGTACCTCCCTCCTTTTGAAGTAGGTAAAAACCATTTTTTTTATTAGAAGGTTCACTTAAAATATTAAATAAATGTCGATAGATTAAAATTGCACATCACTAAACATTATTCGTTCAGAAATGTCATTTGACTAGTCATAAAAAATAAAAGCGACGGCTACACGTGTGGTAAATACTCTGTGATGCAACAGTATTTAATCAGGGGTCTATTTCATAAAATAATAAAAAAGTACAGTAATTTTCCAAAGTGGTACAGCTTGACCATAAAGAGTTGAAAAAAATTAAGGGGGGGCAACTTTGTATGTAAACACGTCAAAATCACGAATAATTTGGCAACACTATATTTTGTACTGAATTAGTTCCATTTTATTTAATTTCAATTCTTTATGATCAAGCTGTACCTAGTTTATTGCGGTAGAATTATGTTTTATAATTAATAAGAAATATAATTCTACCTTAATAAAACAATAATCTTTTATGAAATAGGTCCCTGATTAAATACTCATGGATCACAGTATTTACCACATGTGTAGCCGTCACCTTAGGGCATTTTCACACGCCACGAGTCCACGACGGACCGGGACGGGATATTTTAAAATACCTGTGGAATATACAAACATTTGTTCTGGACCACACAGGGTTTTTCGCACACAGTGTGTCTGCATCATCTCACAGTTCTTCGTTCTGTTTTTCATAGGCTTTTTAGGAGATACCATTACTTGCATTTTTAATAAAAAAAACCCTGTGCACTACACAGAGCAGTTGATGCTCTGAAACACAGATTTTTCCGACGTACTCATTTAATTTAAAAGCCACCCAGTACAGTACGTAGCGAGGTAGCAGGCAAAGCCACTGTTTTACAATCCAGTGTGGCAATGCTCTGAACTGCACGGGGTTTTCAGGCGTATTTAATTTGAAAAGCTCTGGGCTGTAAGAGTTGGTGTTTTGTTCTTACTTCACTTTGCGAATCCTTACTAATATTATAAATCCGAAAGTCCGTTTGTTTGTTACGCCTTCACGTCTTAACTACTGAACCGATCATCATGAAATTTTACATCTTATTGTCAGAGGTACAGAGAAGGACATAGGGTACCTTTCATCCCGAAAAAAAGTATTGTTCCCGAGGAAGAGCAAAAAACCAATCCACGCAGACATAGTCGCGGGCGGCCGCTAGTAGTTAAATAAATATATCGTTTCCTCTCTTTCAGTAGTTCACTCACTCGCATTGACTGTGAACTGTATATCCGTTACTATTCGCGAAGTGAAGTGAGTACACAACTCGTACTAGACTAGGCCCTTAGTTAGTCTGTACCCCACAGGTATTTGTTAAGTATTTATTTAGGTGGAGAAGCAGAGAAACACTTGAATCACATTTCAGCCATTTATTGCAAGAGACCAAAAACAAAATCACCACAGATAACATAGAAGTAAATTAGGGTTGCATCATACAATTCTGCACACCCCCTCAATTTAGACATTTTACTTAAAATTCTTAAATTGCCAAACAAAACTTATTTCCTTATTACTTGTAATTACTAAAAACCAAGCACTTACATACATTTCTTCTACAGAAAATTACACTTAGCATTAATTTTAGTTTCTGTTACTTATTGACAATAGTAAACTTATTATTAAATATTCTATCTATGTTATCAACACAAGACTATTAGTGATTGATATTCTGAGATAATCAACAAACATTATAGCAGTTTCACACACAAAATTACATAGGTACTTCTACAGATACTTAACACACAGCGCACCCACTTGTACTCTTTCTGTCCGTTTTATCCGCTGCCCAGTCTGCATCTGCATATGCAACTAAATTTGTCTTTTCAGTAATTTTTCTGTAAATCAATCCTTTATCCTGTGTACTTTTCAAATATCTTAAAATTCTTTTACTTGCTTTCCATAATGATGTTGTTGGTTTGTCCAAGAATCTGCTAAGATATGCAACTGGATATGTAATATCAGGTCGACTGTTCATAGATATAAATAGTAAACAACCTATTAATTCCTTATATGGTACATCAATTATTTCCTCCTTTTCTGCGGAATAGTTCGTCTCCATAGGTGTATTTGTTCCTTTACATTCTTGCATGTTAAACTTTTCTACGATTCTTGTTTTCATTTCTGTTTGCTTAATTTCCAATTGATTATTTTTCCTTGTAATTTCTAAACCTAGGTAATTTTTCACTTCTCCTAAATCTTTTATTTTGAATTCTTCTTTTAGTTTCTTTAATATGTTTTCATTTCCAATTAACAGTATGTCATCTACAAATATTAATAGCCAGGTATCTTCATTTTTATATAAACAAAAGTCATATTTTGACTGTATGAATCCATTTGAAGTAATGAAGTTGTGAAATTTTTCATTCCAGCATTTTGGAGCCTCCTTCAAGCCATAAAGTGCTTTCTTCAATTTTAGAACTTTTCCACTGTGATTGACTCCTTCAGGACATTTGATGTAGACATTTTCTTTTAAATCACCGTTCAGGAAGGCTGTTGGTACATCTAGTTGTTTTATCGGTAACCCTTCTTGTACAGCATGGCTCAGCATGGTTCTTAAAGTTGGTAATCTTGCTACAGGCGCATAATATCCTCCTTGTCCTTCCTGTTGAAATCCCTTTTCAACTAGTCTTGCCTTCTTACTTCCATCTTGTTTCTGTTTAAATATCCACTTCGTTTCTATAGCTTTACTCCCTTGTGGTAAATCTGTTACTTCCCAAGTTCCTAACTTTTTATGTGAATCTAGCTCTTTCATGATTGCTTATTTCCATTCTTTATCTTTTATAGCATTCTTTACTTCATAATTTACAGGTTCTCCAGCACATAAACAGTAGGCTATATTTAAATCATATTTTTCTAATTCTTTTGGTATGCGAACTTCTCTTCCTGATCTTGTTAAATATCTTGGTATGTCTGACCTATTTGCTTAATTTTCACCTTCTTCATTAATTTCTGATGTCTTCTCAGTTTCTTCTTGATTCTTCTTTGTTCTATCTTGTATTCTCTCTTGTTGTATGGTCTTATCATCTTCATTAGGTTTTCTCGTCTTCTCGTTAACTTCTTCAATCTTTTCAATATCTTCTTTTTGTATTATTTCATCTTCATAGTAGTTTTCCACATTTATTTCGTCCTTTTCTTTCTCTTCTTTATATCTTAATTCTGTCTCATCTATCCTTACATCTCTTGATACTATTATTTCATTATTTTTAGGGTTCCACAAACGATATCCATTTGGACTATATCCTACAAATCTCATTTCTTTTGCTCTTTGCTAAAGCTTATCTTGTTTTGGTAAGATATGTACCCATGCTTTTGATCCAAATATCCTGAGTCTTTTTAGATCCTTATGCCCAAACATTTTCTCCGCTGGGGTCTGAAAGTCTATAGCCGACGATGGGCATCTATTAATTTGGTATACTGCACACCACACTGCTTCTCCCCATATCATTTTTGGCAACCCTGTTTCTAGTAATAATGTTCTAGCTCTATTATAAATATTCCTATTCATTCTTTCTGCTACTCCGTTTGACTGCGGACTATATGGTGTAGTAAACTGTTGTATAATACCTTTGTTTCTACAGAATTGGGTTAGCTTTTCATTTTTAAATTCACCTCCATTATCACTTCTTATTTTTCTTACTTTATTTCCTGTTTGCCTTTCCATTCTATTTATGTATTCTATAATCCTATCATTTGCTTCAGATTTTCTTTTTAATAAGTATACTTCTGTAAAATGGGTAAAATCATCTATGATCGTCTGATAGTACACTTCATCATCACTAGTCGGTGTGGTGACAGGTCCGGATAAATCTGTGTGTATTAATTCTCCTACATACCTTGATCTTGGTCTAGATGTTGTTGTGAATGGCAGTCTCGTTGATTTTCCCTCTATACAACATCCACACGGTTTTTCTGAACTAGGTAAACTTAATAATCTTAGATGTTTTCTATTAGCATGTCCTAACCTTTTATGCCAGAGATCTTTATCATTAATTGCAGAACAACATTTATCTAAATTTAGTTTCAGATTTATTACATACAGGCTACCAACAATTTCACCATAAATTATACCTTTTCCTTTTGCATTTCCAATTGACACAGAATTTTTATGAAATCTAACAGAATTTCCTTTTTCTAATAACTTTTTAACTGACAGTAAATTGTGGGATAAGCCCTTAACAATTAATGCTTCTATTGTTACTGGAACATTGTTATATTTTACGTTCAAGTTACCTTTTTTATTCGATATCAAATACTGACCATTCGCTACATAAATTTTAGTTTCCGTTTCTAATTGTTCAATATTTGTCGTAAACTTTTCATAACAATTCATTACTAAATTTTGTGACGCACCAGAATCAATAATGAACTTAATGTCCTCAGTATATTCATTTACCAAATACACATTCTCACAGGCTACGAATGAAAACGGATTTACCTCCTCTATCGCACTTGTCCCTTGTTCTTGTTGTTCTCTTCCTTGTCCACGACCATGTCCTTGTACCTGTCCTCGTCCTCGGTATTGTCCTCTCATGGCACCTCTAGCGCTTCCTCGCAGGCCTCGTCCTTGACCTCTTTTGTCTTGTCTGCTCCTACACTCATAAGATATATGACCTTGCTTCCCACAATTGTAACAAGTGAGGAATGATGACTCTAATATAACTCTTGAACCTTCTTCACAAGTTTTTCCTTTTATTTCAGCATCGAGCAGCCTTGCTTTTACAAAATCAATATCAATAGTCTTTCCTGTGCTCATTGTTTCAATGCTGGTGATTACATTATCATATTTTGCCGGCATTGATGACAGCAGATAGCATATTTTGTCCAAATTTTCCACCTCACACCCTGCGGCCTCCAGCTCACTAAGGAGACCATCAAACTTTAGAAAATAGTCTTGTAACTTCTCACCACTTTCACACTGGAGCGATATGAGTCTTCTTTTTAAATGTAGTTTGTTAAAAACGCTTTTTCTTTCAAACGTATATTCCAACTGTGTAAGCATCTCCATCGCGGTTTTCGACTTTTTGATAATTTCTAAATATTTATCCGATAAGCACTGGACAAACACATACTTGGCCTTCGCGTCTTTTATGTCAAAGTTATCTGGCTTTTTATCATCTTTTGGTAGTTCCATTACACTCCATAGCTGTCTTTCTTCGAGAGATAATTTAACTCTGAATTTCCAATTGTTGAAATTCGTTTCAGGTGTGAGTCGCGGAAGGATTTCTCTTGACTTGACTTGACTCTCTTTGTTTGACTTGACGCCGACATTTTTTCTTGTAAATTAATGTTTTTACTTGCTACTTGCACTTTCCTTTTATTTATTTCTAAACTTCGGCACACAATATTGATTTATTTCGTGCCATTGCGCAGTGGAAGCGTATGTTAAGTATTTATTTAGGTGGAGAAGCAGAGAAACACTTGAATCACATTTCAGCCATTTATATTGCTAGAGACCAAAAACAAAAATAAAGTAAATACTGTGATCCATCGCCATAGAGTACATTTTAACCATGGAAAGTAAAATATTGAACATTCTATACAAATTACTTACCATGGCTAAAATTTACTAAATTACTAAAAATAAATAAAAATAAAAAAATGGATCACAGTATTTGCCACGCGTGTAGCCATCGCAAAAAAAACAGAATTTTCGGCTACGTGAAAAAATTTAAAAAAATTAAAGTCTCTTCGACTTCACAAATGCAGGAAAGTAACAGCAGAATGGAGATTATACCTTTGCCAAAACCTGCTGGTGGGGCCAGTGCCCTTTCTATAGTAATAGGAGAAGAGGGAATCCTGTCCTTGGTGATGAATAAAAGATGAGCGGACTGTAATACTTATGTACTGGTTAATTAATCAGATTATAGAAAATAGTTACAAATCACGCCCGACAATAGCAACAAACGGTGCAGTAGGTATGAATTGTATGCGCGCGGAAGGAAGAATAATTTGCACTAGCAAATTATTCTTGCCGAGCCACTAGGCTCGTCGTTCGTCTACGCTACGCCGTGTGTTCCCCGCGCCCCTCCTTGGCGGGCCCGGAACCGGTTGCCGCGGTGCTGTGGCCGGCAGCGGCCTCGTCTTCACCACCTGCCACTATGACAACAAAGAATAAAAAAAAAGTTTTTACATTTTGTGTTGATTTTTTTTAATACTATTTTGTGGTTGTGGCAGGTGATGGCAAAGGTATAATCTCCATTCTGCTGTTACTTTCCCATATTTGTGAAGTCGAAGAGACTTTAATTTTATAAAAATTTTTCACGCAACTGAAAATTCTGATTTTTTTTCTATTACTAAGGGAGCTTATTCCTACCTTTAAAAAAATATTCAGCCAATTTGATTTTTTTTCGGACATTCCCTATTAACAAGAAACATAATTCTACCCCAACGACAACAAAGGTAAATTATTGTAGTAATATAAAGGATGTCACCAAAATCGGCCCAAATAATGTACACTCTGCGTAAAATCAGGTACATAAAATGGGCTGAAATGTATGAGCGATTAGCGACCTCTTTTACTAATATTTTATGAAATAGGCCCCTAATTAAATACTGATGGATCACAGTATTTACCACGCGTGTAGCCGTCACCAAAATATTTAAAATCCATCAGCAAAAATTTTTTTGTCTATGTTCAATTCATATTCTCAGAGGGTTTCTCAAAATGACAAAAAACTGTAGGCTGATAGTTGGCGTTGATAAAAATGTATGTGTCAATGTAATTTTTTTACTAATAGCGGGTCCATAGCGCGTGTTTTGCTCTACCTACACAATCAACAAAAACATCTCAACATTCAACAAAAAAAGTATGAGGATTTTGTTTCGCGAAACAATGTTTAATTTGATGATTGTGTAAGTTTCGAACAGTACTTAGGTAGGCAGGCAGATGTAAAGGTCTCCCTAAAAGGTCAAGCATTTCTTGTCAAGCACGTACACGTAACCTACCATTTGGGAGCGTGGCCTACTTTTGATTGGTCACGGTGATCTATCTATTCTGTGGTGCTTGTCAAGCTTCGCTCCTAGACGATCAAAATGTGATTGACAAGCAGAAATATTGACGTGCTTGACGGAAAATGCTTGACCGTTTAGGGGGTCCATAACCCTAAAATGATTCTGATTGGGCAGATGTCAGCAAGCAAGCGCTTACTTTCCTTTTTGGTACAGGCAGTTTATTTTTAAAAGACAATTTTCACTTTTTCAAGTTCAGTAGTAGATTGTTTCAGTTTACATTAAAATGCGGGTGCATCGTATTCTAATGCTGCTTGGAGCATTTGACACCAAGCATATCAAGACAGTAAAGTTTACTCGATAAGGTCAGCCGAGGTAGCCACCACTACAAAATCTCAGCTTCACACAACCAAGATCGCGCCTATTTCAATCATCCCACATATTGTTCAGTTGCGTACACTTCTACCACAAAACTGCACCAATTTTAAGACACAATGGTGTCGATTCGGTTGGCAACGACTTAACTAAATTGACAGGACTAAACTAAATTTAGTCCTGTCAATTAAGTTAAGCCGTGCTAACCGAATCGACACCAATATCCACTACGAATCAATTTGCGAATAATGAGCGGTTTTCTGACAGTAGAGAATTTTAGTATAATCTTATGTCGATAGATGGCGCTACTTCAACTAGGTAGATTTTTTAAATATTATTTCCCACTAATGGTCATATTGGTCATAGAAAAGTTCTTCGTAACACACCAAAGGACAATCAACGCACAACGCAACAAACCACATACTCAACAAACGTCAATCAAACGTATATTAAAAAAGTAATTATACATTTCATATTTTTCATAAAAAGCTACCTACTTAGTTCAACGACTTCTAGTTCTTTTTATGTACTACTTTTTTTTCTTAAACTGCCTTTTGAAAACCGCTCATTAAAATAGTCACCAAACCGAACCCGACAAAATGGCGCCAAAAACCTTTTGTTATGTCGGGTCGTGAGAATGCACCCTAAAATCTTCGATAGGAAAATATATGTATGTTTTTTTACACCGATAGGAAAATAGATGTGGCTGTGAGTTTTTGGCGCCATTTTGTCGGGTTCGGTTTGGTGACTTGGGGTTGGCCAGTGAAAACTATTCGCAAATTGATTCATAGTGGATATTGCGTCTTAAAATTGGTGGCGTTTTGTGGTACAAGTGTCTACGCAACTGAACAATATGTGGGATAATTGAAATAGGCGCGATCTTGGTTGTGTGAAGCCGAGAGGGAGAGAGCTGAAGGCTTTTAGTGTAGTGGTGGCTACCTCGGCAGAACTTACCGAGTAAACTGTCTTGATATACTTGGTGCCAAATGCTCCAAGCAGCATTGGAATGCGATGCACCCACATTCTAATGTAAACTGAAACAATCTACCACTGAACTATTCAACACTTGACACTGGCAAAAATTACTTCCAAGAGGAAAGTAGATTGCCAAAACAAAAATAAGACGAAGAATAAGATGTGGCTGTATGGACATAGATTCCTTTGCCTTTTCAAAAGGGAGACGGAGAACTTTTACGAAATTTCGCGCCTTTCTTAAACTTTTATAAAGTTAATTTAAAAATCGAAGTTCACATTATATTTACTTATTACGCGTTATCGATCGACACGACATTGTAAGTTAGTTATGTTGCAGGATGAATGAAGAAAGAATTGAAAATGTCTCGTTTCGGTCTCACAGCACAGTGGATCTTTGAAAAGCACCTCCGTTCAAACTCATAACAAAATTATTTAAGTGCATTTTAATTGCGATTTGTTTAGCAAACGAACAGTTCAATTAATGATGTCACACGGAAAGATTACAGGAGAAGGAAAAAGGGACTAACTGGTTCGAATGCTGCTCCCGCGTGCCGCGTGCTGGCTGTAGTGGACGCACGCGCGTCTCACTTATAATCTCCGGCTTTGATTATTCGGGTGATCACAATAGTCTTTGTATAAAGTCGCGGCGATCACCTTGCAGGTATTCAAACTTGACCGAAATAATGAGGAGCACGAAAACTCGACTCAACGCTCTGTCACGGAGGCAGGCTGGATCGGAAGTTTTGAAATATGGATGACCGACGCGACCAGATATTGTTTTACCCCCATAGGATCACGGAATAAAAATGAAATGATATGAGGGTAGATTTTGGGTTTAGGGATGTAGCATATCGGTACAAGTCTGAATTGAGTTTTTAAGTGATGTGAAAATAAATCTATGATGAATCTATCTACCCACTGACAAGAAAAAAATTATATGAATATAAGGTTCTTGGGCTGTCTGTATGATTTGACAGCTAATATATGCAGGTCAGTGTATCTACCAGATGAATAAACGTCATTTTCAATACCGATAGCGGAGATGACGTATGACTGTGCAGACTAAGTTATTCCTGTCTCGGAGTGCTATACCGGCGCAGTTGAATTTTTTTCGTAGGAGTGGGGATAAGTTCGCGCATGTGTTCTTGCGAGCGACCAATAGCGCTCGCCCCTCTCCCGCCGCCCGCGCCCCTTACCGCTACGCATGACCAAAATACGCGTTTCGCGCAATCCCCACCCGATTTCAAGATATTTGCCTCGTACTGTACCATGGTGAAAAAGAAGAATCACACACAAAGAAAACAAACAAATAAAATTTAAAATATTTTATTGGTGAGTATAAGCTTGTATGCGGCACAGCTGACTAGCGCTTTCAAATATATCCATAATTATATCACATGATTTCATCCTATCCATTGACCATTCGTAGTAATTTAAACACAGTTCATAATTGAAAGTAGGTATACACAGAATACGTTTTAATACAAAAGCTTTTCAATATAAAGATTAGTTGATATCAATATCACATCGAGACCGGCAGCGGCCTCCTGTGATTTCCATAATTTGGCATTAACTGAGCGAACAACTTATTATGACGAGGGATCAACGTAACATTATTTTAACCGGTATTCAAAAAGTATTGTGCGAATTTAGCAACTTACCTACACTAATGTCTATATACTTTTTAAATACCTACAATATAATAATTATTTACAATATTTGTTTACAAGAATCATTGACTAGAAACCGTGTCTAGAAATAATAAAACGCATTCACTAATGAAATTTACAAATAAAGGAACATGATCACTTTATGCCTGGTTTATACGGGGTCAGTAACATGGCAGTACAGTAACCCAGTCCAGCGCTGACTTGCTACTGGGCTCGTGTAGACACTAGTTTCAACTCAGTCCAGAGGCCGTATTATGACCTCTTATTTCCTGGCAGTTCTCTGACTGGCTATCAATCTATCTCTTTTAATTGCTATACAGTGAGAAAGAGATGTAACTATAGCAATTCATAAACCTGGCAAGTTTTAAGAGGTTGTAATACCCCCCCAGTGCTGACTTCTCACTCGCAAGTCAGTCCAGCTGACTAGCCAACCGTTCTATTTACGGGCACAGTACGACTTACTGCTGATCCTGTCTACATGTACCCAGTTACTGGGTCTGAAATTCCGAGTTGCTGGGTCTGAAATTCCGAGTTGCTGGGTCCAGTCACTGGCCCCATATTAACCAGCTCTTAATATCAATACTCGTGGGACAAGCTCCGTGGAATGGATCGTTTCCATCTTTGGTAACACATTTGAACATAACAACTATCCGGGCACTCGACGGAATACCTCGTACAGAGACTAACCGAGATTGATACAATAACTGTCTCAATTCATTATATACAATGCGAATTTTAAGTATAATATTAATAATAAACTACCTAATATCACTCGCTTCAACGTAAACAGAGCTATTGAAGCGCAAAATAAAATTTAAAAAATATAACAACGTAAAAAACAAATGACAACCAAAATTGACTAAACAACCAAAAATTCGGATATAAAACATTTGGCATGTTCCACAGGCGTCCGATGGTCGCTCGCAGGCGCGTCCGGGACAGTGCGTGAGGGGCCTTAATAATAATATAAAGCGCTCCTGTCATGCGTTACTGGAAATAATACAGCTGAGATCATTGTTACACGTTTTCAATTGCGTTCACTGGAATTTGTGACACAGCATACCCGCGGTATGGAGCGCTTATATAGCTAAAACCACGACCATAGAGAAAGGCTGTTTTCGTAAGAACAACTCTCAATACGGGACAGCGTTCTGCGCAGGAGCAGCGTCGTTCTCTATGGTCTCAGTTGTAGATATTCGGCGCGAGGATTACTATATTTACAGAGCCGCGGCCCGGCATCATACAAAAATATCGCGCTATAATTAAGTTAACGCATACGTACACAATATTTTTTTTCAACTATCTTAAGAGTTTTTAAATTAAAAAGCGTAAAAAACATGATTTAACGTCGTGTGGTTGGGGTCGGAGCGCGCAGCTCGCGGATGACATGAAATACTCGCGGATTTCAGCCGGAGACGCGCGCGCATTTTCTTCTATAATAAATATGTATTCCAAATTCATCTTATTCTACATTCGTCTCAGTCGTGTATTCGCACAACGAAAGTAGTTAATTTGGAATATGACGATATCACCAAGGTATGGAATTCAATCTTCGCAGAACTTGCTTCCAGCATTAAGGCTAGCGTTGACCAGCTACGCTGCGCTGAATCGCATTAGACCCGCTGCTATATATTAACTATAAAACTGCGTCATGGATTTGTCTGTTGTAGTCGACGGCAGCCTTAATAGGCAGTGTTTCCAGAGATCGTTTCCCCATCCCATGTGTAAACGTCAGGGCACTCGACGATATCACCAAAGTATAATGATTCAATCTTCGCAGAAGAACTCATTTCTTCCAGCATAAGGCTAGCGTCGACTAGGCGCACATTAGAACAGATGCTAATATTGACTGTAAATCTGTTTCGTGGATTTTTCATAGTCGACGGCAGCTTATACAGGCAGTGTTTCCAGAGATCGCTCCCCCTCCCGTGAGTATAGGTGGGGGTACAGTGTGGGCGGGGGGCCCCTACCGGCCGCCGGCGGCCGCGGTGGCGGCGCCGAGGCGGTGGTGCGCGGAGGGGGGGCGCGCGCGCGCGGTGGGGCGCCGCGGCTCCACTACCTCCGGCTCTTTCTTCACTGGCTCTGTCACCTGAGAACGTACCATATAATGTTTATTTATTATTGGAAAACAAACGACACATTATTTAAGAGCGCGCAGTCAAAATAAGGCAAGTCAAATTCTGCGCGGGAGAGGCAAGAGAATAACAACTACAGATGCAAATGCGTCTGTGTGCGTAAGCGCTAGTTCGAGCGTAGACTTCGGGCGTGAACAAATAATGTTGATACTTTGAGTTTATTTTTTAGTATGCATTATTTCAATAGGCATTGCAAATTGTCATATTAAATAAAATGCATATGTGAACGGAGTACGCGAAATGATTAGGAAGAAAAACATCGGGAACGACCCGGAAGTATACGGGTAAACACATAAAAAAATGTGTTTGGCTTAAGATTACAAAAAAGAACATGAGGGAAAACCTAGGAGCTATGGAGGTGCTCGGATGTGCTTCCCCCACGGTAACTTATTTTTACGAAGCCGGAGGCAACATAATAGTTTAGTTGGGTATGTGAAAGTGAAAGTGAAAATAAAAGTGAAAAATCCTTTATTTAATGCTCACACAATAAGCATTTGTAAATCGTCAATTCTTTTACCCTACCATATTATGACGTATTTTAGGTGACAAGAAAAATGGTCACAAAAAACTTAACAGCTTTGTCAGATCGGCTGTACAATTTTAAAACCTAGTAAGGGACAGGAGACAAATTTTACAGAAGAGCCAAAAAACGAGTTGGTCACTTTGAGAGCTTGCTGCACCGAAACTATAAAAGCTACAGTGATGAGACTTGAATTAAAAGATGCGGTATATCCTTGGCTGTTCACAGAGCATAACTATATATCATAATAAATGATAGATCAAGTTTTATAGCACTTACTAGTTATTACATTGTCTTTTTAACTTAGACTCAGCCAGTTTGACAACGTTTAAACCTCGTAAGTTGACACTTACTAGGTTATTAATGACCTAGGTTATTGTTAGTTAGTAATGACTACTAGAGTGTTAAAAGACCAATACCGAAGCCGTAAATGCGTTGTTTACATCAAACTAAATAAGTTTAAGTAAAAATAATTGATAGTAAACGATTTTCATTTTTGATAAAAAAAAACAGGTGTTATCTTTAAAGGCAATGAAATTCATGAAATAACGTGTGCGTGTGTCTATACGGTATGAGTAGGTGGCCGAGGCCCGGATCATTCATATTCATTGCGATTTAGTAAATTCAAACGATTAATCATAAAAAAAATATCTGATCCTCAATAACTCGCATGACAACTTTCAAAACCTAGCAAGGGACGTCTCTTGATAGGTTTTTAAAGTTGTCATGTTACTTGCTATGTTTTTGAAATGGTTTTTTAGGCTCTTCCGCGTTACGACTGTGTACTTGCTAGGTTTTTCAATTTTCAAAATCTTATTTTAATTTTTTGGCAGTGCGAATGCTTATTATGACTATAGAAGCCCAATAATGCAAAAATCCGTTTTTTCTTGAAGATGTCCCTTACTAGGTTTTGAAATTGCACAGCTGAGATGAAACGATATTTACAAATATGTATATCGTTTACAGACATAACATTCTTGAAATTAACATATATTAATAAACTAGCTGATGCCCGCGACTTCGTACGCGTGGACTTTATGATTCCAGCGTAGCATAGAAATATGAACTAATGTAGTTACACAAGAAAATACTTGTAGCAGTGTTAAAAGTTAAAAAAGTTTTTGTAAAGTTTAGCTGGACCATTATGGTTCTGCATCAGGTATTCGAGATCTTCGATTTTTGTACCTTAACAAAAAATGCTCATCAGGCTGAACAACTTTTGCAAAGGTGTCATTTTTATATTCCTTATAGTTAAGTTGGACTATTATGGTTCTGCATCAGATGTTCCATTTTCCAAAATTGATTATACCCTAAGTTATGGCCAGGCTTAACAGCTATATAACAAAAAAAGTTTCATTCGAATCCGTTCAGTATTTCCTGAGATTAGCGTGTTCAAACAGACAAACAAATGACACACAAATGTGCAGTGTTCAAAAAATCTGTCATTTTACTGAAGCAGTGCAAAGACTCAAATAAAGCGGAGTTTCAAAATCATAAAAAAATGTTACACTGAAACCTTTTCGCGTAAATTTCATTTTTGCTACGGGCGACATACTTCGCATTGTGATAAAAAACAAATGACTCACGACTTTCAGTCAATTTTTGTTTTAATTTCATAAATAAGTTCTTAAGTTTAAAAAAACAATTCCATTTTCAAATATTTGTGAGTTGCCAGATACGAAAAACTTTCAGAGTTTCTTATAACTTAGTTATTTTTAAATTATTCTATTAAACAGAGGTCGCTCTAATTGGCATGGATCTACTCTTCCTCGGGTCAACGTATTCTGGCAAGAGGCAATTCTCGAAAAAAAGTTAATTTTGGCTTCATTCATTCAATAATTCTCCTTCCTTCGATTCGATGTGGAGGAATGTTTGGTTCTTGCGACTCCACTTCCTGAAATTAATAAAATAACCAATATGAAATTAAATAGTCCGGGTTGACTAACTAAGAGGGCGCATTCTGTACAAAATTTTGTACAGAATGCGCCCAGTGGCACTTGTGCCACCATTGGAAACAAAATCATAGTGCTTTAAAAAAGATGAAAATTGATAATTATCTCTCTGTAGTGCACGCCGATGAAGCTTTGTGGTACTTTTTATCGCTTAAACAATATTTTCTTGCTTTGCCTTTTGTTTAGTTCAATGGAGTTTTTTAAACAAGCCATAGCTTAAAGACAGCATTGGGAATGATAATCTAACGCTTATTCGGAGTTCACTACAGAGAGATGCAGATAATCCTTTAATTTTTAAAACAGGTCCCTTTAGATACGAAAGCATGAAAATGCCCACATCACAAATAACAGTATAATACATTATAATTATACAAAAATATTACAACATTAATTTACCTTTTTGTTTGCCTGGCATTCCTTGCATACTTTTCATTTTTACTGGAACTATACTGTTTGCGTTTGTTACCCATAGCCGAAACTTTATTATTTTTTTGGTAAAAATCGTTACTATAACTCAAAGCAACATTACTATAAATTAAATAAACATTATTGGAACTGAGAAATTGTTACCGTCACAAAAGTATCAAATTGCACCATACGTTCTCATTTCTCGGGCGGGCGTATGGAGATGGTCGGTCACCGACCCGGGCGCGCGGGAAGCGAGCGATACGTCCTACCGTTGGGATGACCCAGCGCGAACTAAATCGTCGATCTTCGCGCGCGTAATTATATAGGTAATCTTTAAAAAATGCTATTAAATAACTAGCCTCGTAAATTGATCAAACAAAAATTGTATATTACTTTTTAACCCTTTATTGATACATAAAACGTAGTTTCAAATAATAAATTAGACCTTTTCTCATAGAAAAGCTGTATTTAAAAACGTATAATGAGTCCGTTTTTATTTTAAATTTATAATTATTAAAACACACAATTTCTACAATTTTCTTCTGAGGTGCACTAATAGAACATATAAGCTGCCCAATGAAAATATATAAAAAAAGGTATTCACATATTATAATGATAACTTTGTATCTCAAAGAGAGCTCTGACCATCACTTTTGGAATTCGGCTTTCCGGAAATGTCTTATTAACAAAAATATACAAATAAACACTGTAATTTTCCTCTGCAGTACACTTCTATAAGACTTTATCTTTATATAATCGTAAATTGCTTTATTTGATAAGCTTGCAATAAGTGCAAAGTAGCTGGTCAAAACCACTAAAAGATTGAAGTTTCGTCGTAAATCGACTGTTCGCTCTTAAATACAGTAGATAAAATAATATGTCTTGATTCATCAATGCCCGAGCGACCGCATTTGGCCGGACAAAAATAGAAAATCTATTGTGTTTCATTTTCTGGGCCCTGGGGGGTTATTCACGATCGTCAAAAACCAACTTTCCGATTCGATTCGGAAAGTAGGTTTCCGACAGTCGTGAATAACCCCCCTTATTCACGCCTGCCGGAAACCAACTTTCCGAATCGAATCGGAAAGTCTTCCGAAACACGCGATTCACGATCATCGGATCGAATATTTTTGACATTACTTTCTCGATTGAATTCGATAGTTTAACCGAGAGCATAAAATCTTGAAATTTACCTAAGTATCTATATTCGAAAATCTTATTTAAAACCCCAAAATTAAGGCCACGTAGAAAGTAATCTTATTTTTTTGTGCTCTAAAGTTTATAGGTTCTTAATTAACACTAAGTATAAATATAAATATTGAATTACCATACTTTTGCTTTTAGTAACTACATACACCTATTTTCCAAAAAAAAAAATTTTTTTTTTCGTACACAGAGTTAGAGTTGAGCTTGAGCCCTTGAGCGCGAAAACGGAAAAGGTTTTTTTTTTATTATAAGAAGTAATGTTCACGTTTAAATGTTTCCATATTATACTAAATAATATACTAGAAAAAATACGACTCGCACCAGATCAATACTCAGACGGGAATCGAACCCGCGACCTTTGGATATCCGGTCCAATGCTCTGACCGCTGAGCTACCGAGTCACTTACCGAGCTACCGAGTTTCCATATTAAATTCAGTATTTTTATAATTTATTAAATATCGCAGATTTAATTACAAGTGTTATTTTTTTTAGATAATAGGATGAAACTTGGGAAATATCAATGTTCATTTTAGTCATTTATCACAAAATATCAATTCCAGCTTATCGATTTTATTTTCTACCTTATGCTAACAAACTTTTTAAATGCACTGCGCTTTCGTGTCGGAAAGTGAATCGAATGCCAGTCGAATGTATTTGTGCATAGCAGTTTTCGAATGTATCGGTATTCGGTACGGAAACGGATTCGAATCGAATGCTTTCGACTATATTTCCGACAATCGTGAATAAGCCTAATATTGTCTAATTTTCAAAATCAATCGCAATCGCTTTCATTTGACGGATAGATGTGACACATTGCTGCTTTTCTTTGGTAAGTTTTTATTTGTACCAAATAGAAGCATCAATGTATCACACCCTGAAAGCGATTGCGATAGATTTTGAAATTAGACAATTAGCCCTCTGGTCCGTGTAGAAGCGAACCAAATATTGGATACGTGCCTAATACTGGATACATCAATTTCTAGAAATGTAACCATTGCCATCTATTGTAACAATCAACTACTTCTTCAATGTTTGATCTCAATGCCTTCTTCGACAACAGCGCCATAACTAGCTCCAGTCCGCTGTCAAAATTCAAAGTGTGTTTTTCGTTTCTCGAACTTTGTAACACTATTTTGATATAGTGTTGCAAAGTGTGTTAAGGGGCTATAATAGGAAAACATGGTCAGCGCAGGCCATATTTTTATATAGAAAACGTAAAGTTGTAGCCACAAAAAAAAAAAACATTTTGCCAGATTATCTAGTAGCTACAAGTATTAAATTGTGTATAAACCTCAAAGATGATTGTAAAAAAAAATTAGAATATCATCAAAGGCCATATTTTTGACGTAAATAATAGCGGAAACGTATTGAATTCTACATCAAAATACGCTTTAACGTACTGTGCAGTTGCTCCAATAACTTTTTTCAAGAAAGATAATTGTGCTAAAGATGATGATGAAAAAACAACGAAAAACATCAAAAAAGTGCAGAAGTGAGGTTATTTTCCATACTCTTTACACGTAAAGAAATAAACAGAGACAAATGATTTCGCATAACGGAACCTTAAACAACGGTAAGCTTATTTATTTGTTGTTTGTTGTAGGGACACGTATTAAATAGGCACATAGTTGTTGCGACGTAATTAACGCATTTTCTTGATAATTTTGGTAGGTAAAGAGTTCGAGAACAGTTTTCGTAAATGTAGGTACTTAACTCAATACTGGATACCGTGCTACCCCTAACACCATTGGTTATCCAGTATTGGGATACACATAAATTAGTATGTACTTATTGAACTTTACTTACAACTTAACGATGGACTTATGAAGTTTATGCTGGGCTAGATCCAGATGTAATGTTTGTGAACACGTCCCAGGGGTTAATTTACCTTATTTGTGGTGTCTGTGTGTGTATTCCCTATACTGGATATGCCATATTGAGTGTTATGAACCCAATATTGGATTGGATCCAATTTAAGAATACCTATTGTCCAATATAGGGTAATATAAAATTATGTTGTTGATTTTTGACATTTTTAAGGAAAATATTTTTTTAAATGTTTATGAGTGGAGCCTAGAGGTTTATTACCTTTTGTAATGCTAAGATGAATAGATACTTATTTCTATGAGTGTAACAAACAAATGTTTTTTATTAACTATGTTGGGTTTTTTTCCGGTTTAAAAAAAGTATCGAGTATTTGGTACGTCTCTCTTACATACCTGTGGCGGTGGCGGGCGGTAGTGCCTGGTGGTGGGCGGCAGCGGCAGCGGTGACAGGTCCAGCAGGTGGTGCGCGCGGCGCCGCGCCGGCGCGCCCGCCGCCAGCGCCGCCGCGCACAGCGGCCGCCGCGACCCCGTCGCCGTCGGACGCACCGTCAGGGGCTCCACACCCGCGCTGGGGGAGGATCATACAGTTATCTAATGGTTACGTCAGGGCACACCCCGGGCACTCCACACGAGCATCGCGTTTCAACTACCTATTACACAGACGCTACACAGTGACGTTTTTGCACACGCGCAATTGTGTGCGAGCTATTGTATGAGCAAACGGATCGACACACAGATGGGCGCCGGTGGGGTGAGGTAATTGATTGTGGGGCGGGGCGGAGAGTTTCCTTTCTGTACGGTAGTCTTATATTATTGTCGGCGTCCTCCGAGAGAACAAATTTCATACGTCAGAAAAAATAAGACCTACGCGATAGAAAGAGAGGCTACTACTAAGTGAATGTTTTGGAGCACAGGGAGCACTGTGCGACTTGCACTTTATTGTATAGGAGCAAGAGTCGCAATTTATTTAAACGATTTTGCAGAGTGCAACTTCTGTACGCTAGTACTATTATCTATTCTGTGCTTACATCTTAAAAAGACTAGCGAGAACCGAGCGGATGGGAAATATTAAGTGCTACAGGATGGACTCGACGACAAATGGCGGCGCGACGACGGTGGCAAGATGTTTACTGAAGAACTATAAAATGATTCGCTCACGCGTATTTTATGATCGAAATACTTTAGTATTTTAGCACAGGCCCGCATGCGATATGAAGCTGTTGGCCAGCAGTAAAATCTCCTTATTTGTTACTTTTACCGTAACATGAATACTTGAGCGTCTACGACATACATCATAATATTTGATGTCGAATAGTGTTAAGTGAGCATATTTTAATTCTGAATTTAAGTTAATTTTCAATAAATATCTGACTTCGAATCAGAGAACATGTTTTCAATTTAACTGCATCATCCTCGCTGCAATCCAAATACCACATGGCGACCCTGCCAGTAGTGTAGTGTGCAGTACCTGGGCTGCAGCTCCCAGGCGTCGCGGTCGTCGTCGTAGCGCAGGCGCAGCACGGCCTGGCGGCCGGCGTGCGGCACGAAGCTGTCGGCCAGCAGCAGGCGGCGCCGCAGCTCGGCGATGAGCGCGGCCTGCAGCGCCTCGAGTTCGCGCCGCTCCGCGTCGTGCGCCTCGCGCTGCTCCGACGTTTCTTCGCGGATGCACGTGTACTTTGATAGGCACTTCTTTAACCTGTTGGTACAAAAGGTTTATTAATCCACTGTACCGGTGCCGCTTGAAAAATATTAAAATGGCCTTTTCCATATTGATAAAAATAAAACAAGATATTTGTGCTAATTCAGACACGCACGGCGGAATTCACGCGGACGCAAACCGCGTGGTTCCAATCCGCGAGGATTGAAAGTGCTCAGACACACGCGGTGAGTGTGAGGAGTTGGGTAGGGCGACAGCCGCTTCATTTCAATAATAGAAAAAGAAGAAGAATCGAACAAGCAATATGTGTGTAACTTACTCCTAAAAAACAAAGAAAACGAAAGTATTGGGTGCATCCCATTTTGCGTGATCGGCTCACCCATGGTCAGTTCGTGACTTTATACCCAAAGTTGAGGAATTTTGAACTCAATTTTTTTAACTAGTTATTTATGGAAGTCTATAAATACGTTTGATGAATTACATAAAACACTTCCACCTTCTCCTTTCTACTATCGGACATCCAGACGCACTGCGGGCTATCACCCGTTCTTGGTTGATATACCTTTTCTGCGTACCAAGCGCTACTCCACATCGTTTATAATGCGCACAGCTATGGAATGGAATTCCCTGCCGGCGTCTGTGTTTCCGAGCGCATACAACCTGACTCTATTCAAGGCCAGAGTGAATAAGCACTTTCTGGGCAAGCTCGCTCCATCGTAGGCCCTGTCTTTGCTTTTGGGCTAGACTGGGGTCAAGAGCAAACCCATTTAAGATAAAAAAAAAACAGTTTTTAACTTGTTATTTAAGGAAGTCTATAAATTCGTTTGATGAATTACATAAAACAATCAATGAACAAATTGCATCTTCTGATACCCATATGAGGTAGAGCATGTCACCAGAAGATACGCACGGATTTCACGGATTATTGGATTGTCAAGCAAGCGGTCTCCATGCAAACCTACAGCAATGAATTTTTGGTATGTTTTTGAAATGCTTAAAAACTGGAGCTGTACGTTTTGATTTTTTATATATTCATTGTAGATAGAGAAGGATACGGCACCATAGACCACATCTTCGCAATGCGACAGATTATACAGAAGTCCGAAGAATATAACCAGCCTCTGTGCTTAGCATTTGTGAACTATGAGAAGGCATTTGATTCTATCGAAACCTGAGCGCAGCGCTGCGCGCTTCGCACGCCGAGACTGGGCTACGCAATGATTGATTATAATGATTTTAACCAAATCATCATCAGCGTATGGCCGGGAGCGCGCGGTTACATAAAAGATTATGCACCGAAAAAACCCGAAGAGTTAATTTTTAGTAAATAAATAAGGTAGGTAATGATTATTTTTTTAAAGAAATTACTGATTCTCTTGACTTATAACGAAAATAGGGGGGCGGCAAAAATCGGTTCCGCCCCGGGCGGCACAAACACACGCTACGCCACTGGGTGTGAGACAAGGGGATGTGATATCCCCCAAATTGTTCACAAATGCATTGGAGGATATGTTTAAACCGCTGGACTGGAAAGGACGCGGTATTAACATTAACGACGAATACATATCACACTTGCGATTTGCGGACGACATCGTCATTGTGGCCGAAACGTTGCAGGATCTACAATTACAATACATGCTGAACAACCTAGCTGATTCCTCTCTACGCATCGGTCTTCGGATGAACTTGGACAAAACTAAGTTTATGTTCAACGAACATGTAATTCTAAGACCAATGGCAGTACAAGGTAGTCCTATCGAAGTTGTTACGACATATGTCTACCTCGGGCAAACATTGCAATTGGGTAGAAACAACTTCGAGAGAGAGGCCAACAGAAGGATACAGCTGGGCTGGGCAGCATATGGGAAACTTCGTCGAGTCTTTGAGTCGCCTATTCCACAGAGTCTAAAGACGAAAGTCTTCAACCAGTGCGTCCTGCCTGTCATGACATACGGAGCCGAAACGTGGACACTCACTGCGGGGCTGGTTCACAAATTTAAAGTCACGCAGCGAGCTATGGAAAGGGCTATGCTCGGAGGTTCTCTAAGAGATCGGGTCCGGAACGAGGTGATCCGACAGAGAACTAAAGTCATGAAATAAAACACTTTTTAACGGATACTAGCGCGGTTTTATTGAATGTACTTTGGTATTTAGTTGGTATTTGGTTTGATTTTTGGTTTTCCCGACGTTTCGGCACCTTTGCAGCTGCCCTGGTCCCGGGGGACTGAAGCTACCCGTGAGCCTACCCCCAAGCGATGAATTTTATGAACGTATAATTTCTGAACGTCTAAAAAAATTCATCGCTTGAGGGTAGGCTCACGGGTAGCTTCAGTCCCCCGTGACCACGGCAGCTGCAAAGGTGCCAAAACGTCGGGAAAACCAAAAATCAAACCAAATACCAACTAAATACCAAAGTACATTCAATAAAACCGCGCTAGTATCCGTTAAAAAGTTTTTTATTTCAGAACTAAAGTCATCAACATAGCCCACCGGATTAACAAGCTGAAGTGGCAGTGGGCCGGCCATATTAGCCGTAGAACCGATGGCCGCTGGGGCAGACGAGTTCTTGAGTGGAGACCTCGTATCGGCAAACGTAGAGTGGGACGCCCTCAGACAAGGTGGAGCGACGATCTTCGCAAGGTGGCTGGCATAAACTGAATGAATATAGCCGCGGATCGTGCTCAGTGGCGTGCACTCGGAGAGGCCTATGTTCAGCAGTGGACGATGATAGCCTGATGACGATGATGATGATTGTAGATTTGAAAATATTGGCACTTTTTTGTTTTGTATGAAATCACTAAAATGCAAATATTTCAAAATCTATTATTGATATTAAAAAAACCGATCAATTTCCGAATCGGGATTCCATCTGTACATATGTGGCCGGCCTAAAAAAAAAACAACCTCAAGCAAAACATAAACAAACGAACGTCATTAGCGTCTATAGATTAGGATGACAGGTAGGGTTTTCGGACCCGGGTACCCGGGTCGGGTATACCCGGGTATACAAGAGAATTTGGAACGATTAGTTCCAAACAGCACGGAAGGATAATTGATAAAAAACCCGGGTACCTGGGTATAATAAAAAATATTTTATTTTACTGTCTGTAGCAGCACTCATAATTTAAATCTGCTGTACAAAGCCCTATAATCGATAAAACCCACTTTTACAGATAGGCTGTCCAATCATTCTCTTAATTCCTTGGCATTTTCAAAAGCTAGTTTCATTTACAGGACAACATGGAGGATAATAAACCAATAACTTTTATTGTTCCTTTTCTATTTTACATTAATAATAAGCTATTATCACTGTTTAGATGTCTGCGCGATTTCGAAAAATTACAAAAATACTTCCCTATACTAATACTTGATCTTGATGACTAATACAATGTTTTTAGCTGTCTAACTAAAGTAGGGTCAATTTAATAGATCACATTTGAAACTTCATCAAAATTTAACAACGTAACCTAACGGCGGGCACATAATATTTATTTTATTAAAGGCACTTTTTTCAGTTAATAATATGTATTAATTGTTGTAAAAATCACAAGGAAAGCAAATTTACGATTTAGTTTGATAAATAACATTAAGGACTAACAGATGTCAAATGTGTCATGTGATCTAAATTGCCCTATTTTAGTTACTTTACTTAGGGAATATCCATATCTCTTTAGCAAAAATATCTTTATTTTCACTAGTGGAACACTCATATAAAGGGATTTTAAGTTTTAAACGATTATTTAACCGTGTGTATGTTTAATTGAGCGAAACACATGAAAATGTGAAGTTTTATTTGTATTTAAAGATACCCGGGTACCCCGGGTATTCCCGGGTATTGAAATAAATAATACCCGATACCCGGGTATGAAAAAAGGCCGGGTACCCGAAAACCCTAATGAAAGGTAAGTGATTTTTTTAATTCATGTGGGCCAAGAAGGCCAAAGTACCTAACTGCACTTACGTTCTTTTTAAAATGAATAAGTTTTCGAATAAAATTTTAAGATTACTTACTTAAAATAAAAAAATTGAAAAAGGAAAAAATTCGCGTCTCTTGTTTTCTTATGTCATTTCTAAATAACGAATAAAAACACAAGACATTTTTTTAAATATTGTCAATTATAAAATAATACAATAGAGCTCATAAGTTGTTCATCATTAGACCTACGAAAAGCGTTTGCAATTACTCACTTTTGACGACGCTCCGTGAATAGGCCCCCGACAAGGTTACTGTAGTGTGTGTACTATGTATTCACACAAACTCATCTCTTCTCAATATATAAAGCGCCACTACCACCAATAAAGGAGACTATTTACTGCAGAACCTTGTGTTAGCATTATCAACCGTTGCACCGAACCTTCCGCCATCGCATGGCGACCCTGCCAGTGCTGACTATCAGCGGCGCGGCTCAGATGGTTATTAAATAAATAATAAATAAATAATCAAGTATAATATATAATTACGGCAATGACTTTTAAAAGTGAGAAAACTGATTAAAAATTGACACGGACTCGATAAAATAAACAATGAGTGAGTGAAAAAGTGAAATAACTTCCACAATCTGGTGAAAGTCGCGGTCAACCGCTGGTTTTGCGTACAGCGCAGGACCGATCGTCGTGGAGATCCTTGGGGGAGGCCTATACCAAGCAGTGGGTGTCGTGCGGCTGATATGATGATGGTGAACTCACCTTTGAGTTTTGTGATCGACTTCCTGCTGCAAAGTGGCGAATGTATTGGTGACTATCGCGGTGGTTTCTTCTTCTAGGTCTATCTTCTGCTGCATCTCCACTTCTCGCTTCTTTCGCTCCGTGATCTCCATGTTCCTCTGTTCTAGAATGAGCTGCGTCTCGTTGAGGTTGTTGATGAGGTCCTTGCCGCCGCCGCCCTGCACCAGCCGGTCTTCAAGCTGCCTTATCTGTTGTTCTAACTCTTCGGTCTTGCATTTTTCTTGTTCTATTACGGATTCTGCTAGTTGGTGTTCGGTTTCTATGTTGTCTGTTTCTACTACTACTTCCTCTGTGAATGAAACGTATTTTTTTTATGATTCTTCATAACATGAACATACCGGGTGTAACAAGACCTTCAACGAAGTCGAGGTCTACGTATTCTGCCCATCATCAGGACCTATTCAAAATTATTACTCGGAAACGATTTAGATTTTTGGTGTTAAAAAAGCATTGCATACTTTACCACGCAATGTAACGCGTACAACAGACTGCGCCTGCGAGTGTATGCTACACAGCTGCGTTCGGCCGAGTTGAAAGGCAGCGTTTATGTGCGTGCTCATGAGATGCATAGAGCGCATAGGACAAAAAGTAGGCACTAACGAATAAAATATTTCGTAAAAATTTTGAAAAAAAAAATTTTTGACTTTGACCTTCAATAACTTCGTAGCTATTGGTTTTCCAGGTATAGTCTAAAAGAAAAAATTGATCCTGATGATGGGCGGAGCGGACGTGGACTTTGGCTTCGTTGAAGGTCTTGTTACACCCGTTATGTGTGGACAGAGTATGAGATTTAAAAAGGCAATCTATATATATAAAAGAGTAAATCACTCACTGACTCATCACGAAATCTCAGAAACTACAAGTGCTAGGAGTCTCAAATTTTGCATGGGGGTTCCTTTTAGGGTGAAGGTGCTCACTAAGACGGAATTTTGCGAAATTCAACCCTTAAAGGAGTAAAACAGGGTGGCAAAGTTTGTATGGGAGAAAGCGATTCCTTGGCCCGATTGACTTGAAATTTGGCATAGACATTCTTTAACAAAATTAATTGAATACGTGTTTCGTATTTTATTGAAATGTATCCCCTAACAGGGTTGAAAAGGGGTAGAAAGCTATTTTTAGGGTGGTTGACTTCGATATCGGAATCAAAACTTCTTAGTTTATTTGTACGATTAAGAAAAATAAATGTCAGTTGTCAGCACTGACGTCCACTGAATTTTCCAAAAGACTTCAACATCATAGATAATATCACATATAACATCATAGAATACACTATATAATTCAAATTTAACATAATTGCACCCAGCATGCGTTGCAATATTACGATTTTTTAGCCAGGGGCTTGTTTCATATAAAATATTAGTCTAATATTATGAGCATTAGACTAAAAATATTAGCTTAAATCATTAGATATTGTTTCATAAAAGTACAAACTAATAAAATGAGTTATTAGCGTAGCGTCTAATAATATTAGCTAATATTATTTGTTTTACTAGTAAACCGTTTCATAAACAAAATAAACTAATATTATCAGCTAATAAAATTAGTTACTTTTCATAAGTCTTTCTAGTCTAATAAATTTATTATTAGTTTTTTGAAAATCATTTGAAATGAGTGATTCAGAGTCAAGTGAAGAAGATAATGTTATTGCGAGATGCCCGAGGATATTTAGGAGGAGAACTCTTCATACAGTCATGGAATTTACATACTAAATCAACGAACAATTTTGGTTAGAATTTGAGAAATCGAGGTACCCGATTTTGGTATTGAAATATATCGCATTTTATAGAACTTTGAAAGGCCTTTCAAATGACATCCCACTCTCGGCGCGGAATTGCGTATTTTTATTTTTATTTTAGTGTACGTAAAAAGAAACAGAATCTTGTGTGACAAAATGTCAGTACTTCGTATTTTAGAGTGAAACGGAACACGTTTTGTTTTTAAATAGAGGATAAACAGTTCGCACGTATGTCCAAAGACCATAGATACCAGGTAGTCTAATAATATTAGTAACATCAAAGAGTCTTTTTTTTATTAGTGTTATAGAAAAGTTTATGAAACAGAAAAATGCCAACTAATAAAATTATTTTATGAGTCTAATAAAATTAGCTAATAATATTAGTAACTTATATGAAACAGGGCCCAGGAGTCTTTTCAGTCGTAAGTAGAACAATTCACCAAACATATACTTATTATCTACATTAATAATCGGATGTGGAATGTGGATGAATAGTTTAGGAGTGCATACTGCATAGGAAACAAATAAACATACACAATGACTTCTATGTTGTTGAACATTACATTAGATTTTTATTTATAAAGAAGATACTTTTAAGTATTAAATATTACATAATATAATTATATTTTTTTTGTTAAATTACCGCTAATTTTTTTATGGACCAGGATGTCGAGGAAAGCAAAGGAAACGGTGGTTGAAAGGGGAAAAGGAAGATTTAATAGCATAATAATGGAAACACGTTTACAATAGGCAATAGGCAAAGGAAAGCAATATGACAAGAAGAGAGTAAAGAGACAAAACCATAGTATAGGTATTAACCTTAGATTATTTATATGTCAAGATAGACAGTCGAAGCTACGACAGCGTCGAAAAAAATATCACCCAACAGTTGGGTGACCAAAACACGCACACATTGTCAGTAGTGTGAGCCGGCCATAGTTTTTATTACAATACTCTTTGGACGCGATGATGCTTAAAAATGCACACCACCTTAAAAAAGTTGGCCTGTTTTGTTTGATACGTCAAAAGCCTAAGACTCTATCTAGACATATAAATAATCTAAGGTATTTACATGTAACTAATTACAAAGTAGAATATATAAGTCTATACATGGGTAGGCCTGTCCTTGACATAAGTACCTATCTACCTAATACAGAATCATAAATAGGGCGTTGGTTCTGTAACCAAACTCGAACCCCACTTCGAATCTCACTTCACTGCACGGGAATTTAAAATCACAAATAAGATAATGATAAGATTTTTTTTATCATAAAAATAAATGAATAAATTTTAAATTCACGCGAAGTGAAGTGAGGTTCGAAGTGAGATGCGAGTTTGGTTACAGAATCGACAAAACCGCGGGGTGCAGTTATTACCTTTATAATCACAAAATTGTAAAAATTATAAAGTTTTGATGTTTGGATGTTGTTCATATTGTTACTCAATCAGGTCTGAACGGGTGAACGGATTTAGACGAAATTTGGCACAGAGATAGATTATAGTCTGGAATACTTAACACAGGCTTCTTTTCATCCCGATTATTGGGTTCTAGGGAAAAACTAACAACAATTACAGACTCCCACGCCGGGGCGGAGCCACGGGCAAAAGCTATAGTATATAGGTAGTATAAAACAAAGTCACTTCCCGCCGTCTGTACGCTTCACTTAAACTACCTATGCATAAAAACCGCATTAAAATCGATCCATAAGTTTGGGAGCTAGGTTGCCGGAGACAGACAGACACACACACACGTCAATTATATTATAAAACTCCTTGCGTACGTCGTATGTAGATAACCTGTAGTATAATCTAATAACTTCACTCTGACACCACATTATAGCACAGTTTTACATTAGTAGGTAACTACATTGCACCCGTGCGAAGCCGGGGCGGGCCGCTAGTATTATATATGAAAAGTTTACCGATCTCCGGCCGGTACTCGCTACACAGTACGTACCGTGGTTGTGCGCGGGCTGGGCGGGCGGCGCGGGGCGGGGCGGGCGCGGCGCGCGGCGGCGGCGCTGCTCTATGAGCGCGCGCAGGCGCTCGATCTCCGCTTGGTACTCGCGCAACTTCGCGTCCTTCGGGTCCTCGTTGCGCACCGGCTTGTTCTTTATCGCTGCGGAGAAAACAACACTGTCAAATCTAGAATCTAGTTAAGACTGCAATTAAAATAATATTATCTATCTATATCATCAATACACCTCATCCGAGAACAAAATAGCACAAAGTTAGGTAATAAGTTAAAATATGTCATTGGATCTCATTTCTTTAAACATTTTTTCTCCTAAATTCTAATTTATTATGGACAACAATGGTCAATCCCGTTATAGTCCATATATACGCTCACCCTTGGCGCGGTGCGCGTACCGCAGCGTGGTGACGGTCTCGTCGTAGTTGTAGGAGGCGGGCCCGATGTTGGCGATCATTATCGTCTTGCTGTTGCCGCCCAGGGAGTCCTGCAGGATGCGCGTCAGCTTCGAGTCTCTGGGATCAAAACGATTCATCAGTTTATGGTATCATGACGGCAGACTTAATCGACATTTTCGGAACAACACAACTCTCCATAGGCTAGCTCTCATCTTACCATATTTAAGCCCCGTCGAAAACAGAGGAGAATATATTATGATTACAAGATCTGGGTGACGTAACTGGTGATGACGTTGCCGAGCGAGGAGAGCGCCTGGTCTCTGGTACCTGTAGGGCACGTGCGGGCTCTTCTCGGCGAGCGCGGAGATGACGTTGCCGAGCGAGGAGAGCGCCTGGTCTCTGGTACCTGTAGGGCACGTGCGGGCTGTTCTCGGCGAGCGCGGAGATGACGTTGCCGAGCGAGGAGAGCGCCTGGTCTCTGGTACCTGTAGGGCACGTGCGGGCTGTTCTCGGCGAGCGCGGAGATGACGTTGCCGAGCGAGGAGAGCGCCTGGTTGATGCGCGCGGCCTCCCGCAGCCGGTCGGCGGACGCGCCCGTCTTGCGCTGCCGCTCGCTGCCCGCCAGGTCCACCAGGTTCAGCTTGCCCACGCTGCAAACAACACAGATTTGGTTAATAACACATTTTTTTTTCATCTAAACATTTCTTTGACAATTTTCGTAGGCAAACACCTAGGTATAGGTATTTCTTTTTCATTCATTTGGTTGGTATCCATAAGTAGGTAAACAATCGATAAAACTGTAATGGATATAATTAAGGGTAACTTTCATTCTCTCTGTCTGTATGACCTGAAGCTGACGTTATTAATAAAATTAGTAAGTAGACTTTAATTACTGTAGTGCGGTACTAGGAAAATGGTATGTCATACTTTGTAATTGACTAATGGCTCAATAAAAATATTATTTTTCAGGTGACAGCATTAGCAGTAGGTATAATTTAGTCATGCTGTACGAACATCGGCGACATTAACGCCCGTGTACACAGCACGTACAGTAAACACATCATGACTCAGGCCTATTGTGGAGCCCTCGCGAGCCCTAGTTCCGCCGAGCTCAGTTCATTCAACACTTCCTACTTACAGCGCACTTTTAACAAAACATTGACTAATGGCCCCTCTCCTATTGACTGTTGATGGAATAAATACGAAAAGAATCAACTCAATACGCGATAAACCCCTGAAAACGAAACCGGCACCGCTGAAAAAAATCCATATTTGTCCATTATTAGGGGCATGTTAGAAACAGGGACCGGATTAATAGGGTTTTTAAGGGAAAAATCCCTTTCGTGCGTTAAGGCGGAAATATATTATTGTGTTGTGTTGTGTCGTGTCGCAACAGAAGCGGTATCGGTTTCATACATATAGTATGACTAGAAACACTATTCTATTGTGTTATGTCGACGCGACATACTGTAGTAATGTGTTTCTAGGCATACTAAATGTATGAAACCGATACGCTTCTGTCGCGACACGACACAACACAACACAATAATATATTTCCGTCTTAAGGGTTTTTAGTATTTACAGAATGAAAATAAAATAAAATTATGATAAATATATTCTTTGATAGGGAAACCCTATTCGATATGCAAACATAATAATCATAGTAAGACTACGAGATTTTATAAACAAAAACGATAGGGTTCCGGTCCTTGGCTAGAAAGCATCTATGCAAGAACTGCTCTCTTAACAAACAATGTAAAAAAAAAGTAATTTCGTCATTATTTTCCAGAATAACTACGAAATCCCCTCCAATAGACTAACAAATTACAATAAAATGACATTAGTTCTATACAGTTGAACACTAATCGTAGTATAAACCGTGAACGGCGGTAAAAAGCTAGCTTCAATTTATTTGACTGCTTAATCGGTTTTTTACATTGAAACTTAGTCCTTGGTCTACTTGGCTCTCTACGTTGTTCTGATAAAATCTGCGAAATAAAATCCTATTCTGGTGCGTTGTCAAGAGAAACTTACTATTACACTTTAACTGACTAATTACCGTAATATAATAAATTATAGCCAACGTTAATAAATAGATAAATATACTTGGACAATTTCACACAGCACCATCTAGCCCCAAACTAAGCTCGTAAACTAAGCTTGTAATATAGGGTGCTAGACAACTGATATACTTACTACTTATATACTTTTTTAACTAGTAGCTCCGTGATCTGTAGACCTCGCGATAAAATGGGGCTCAAATTAAAATTCATCATTTCAATTTCTTCCCGGCCGAGAATCGAACCCGGGACCTCTTGCGTGGTAGGCGGCATGTTGACCCAAGGGCGTCACCAAGGGTGGGCAGGGAGGGGCAGCTGCCCCCCCCCCCTCCCCTAGAGCTTAAAAATGTAGTCAATTGCAAGGTAAAGTAACCAAAGTCCTAAGGCCGTGCAATCCTTAATATTAATTTGCCCCTCCCCTAGGCCATGGGCTGGCGACGATCTTGTGTTGACCACTACACCAGTCAGGTCGTCAGTTTAATTTAATTTTAATAATAGTTTATTGTTTGTATTGTGACATGTTCAAGTATTTTAACACGTTTTTTTACTATCGCCCTGACTACATGTGGACGCAATAGACAATTCCAAGAAGCGAACCAACGACGCAGTGTTGTACGCAAAACACCTACCAATACTAGATGAATCAGTGATGCGTTGGTCTGATTCACCGCATGCACTCATATTTCTTTAATAGCGCAGCGGGCTAATCTCTCGACCCAAACTGGTGCAACCTGAACTCTGATATTCTGCCTGGTGCGAAGATTAACCGCCTCTGTGGTCTAGTGGTTCGCCCACCCTTGTAAGACGCAGGGGTCCCGGGTTCGATTCCCAGGGGGGGTACAATTTGTACTCGGTTTGGTAGGTGGTAGGGCTTATTTCAAGTACGCCTCTGACACCATAACAATAATAAAAAAAAATGTATTCCGGCAGTTAGAGGTAAGCCAGTTCCACAGTGATGAGGATCCCGGGTGTAGTGCGCTTCCACCTTCGGTCTTATCGTCATTTAACATCAGGTGAGATGACGGCCAAGAAATATCCCGTAACTAGATAAAAAAAGTGCAAAGAATAAACTAATCTTGTTTTATCTTCGGGAGGATGTATGACTTTCCATGTCTGGAGAACTCAAATATTTACGCAAGACTTTCGGCACAACGCTCAACATACAGAATCGTTGTGAACATGCCTTTATCCGAATAAGGCATAGAAAGAAATTCGGAATTACGAAATATCGCTTGTTCGTCCGCTGGTACTCGCTCATACTGAATGTAGCCAGAGAGATAAGGTATTCTCGAAATATTTTATTCTAGCAGATACTTGTATAATTTAGTTAAAAAGGGATATGATATGAAGAAAACGTGATCGACGCGGAGAAAATAAAATCCAGTTAATCGGGCACGTACCAATAATATTTACTAGTACAAGCGATGCGATGTGGTTCGAAATAACTACCGCTCTCCATAAATGTAACATAAACATCGATGGAAATAAAATCGTTTTTACAACAACGCCGCGGGCGGCACAGACAGCTTCCGTAGTAGGTAGTATGAGAAATAAAACTTTAATAAACACAGCACTGGTTTATTTTTGGAAAGAACCCTGACAAAAAATTTATTCATAAGAATCATAATGGTTTCAAATCATTATAATTTTTATTTTGTGAGTTGGAGTAGGAGATGATTTTGAAAATACACCAAACATAAACATTTTGGTAGCTACCTAGTAATATTACCGTTGTTCAAATAGCTCACACTTCCTGATGATGTAAACATGGCAAATATTTTAGGAACTCTAAAATATTTTGAAGTAGGAAGTGCGATTGTTGTCATTGATTAGCGCCCGTTTAGGCAATAGGTGCTAACAGGTGGCAGGGCTGCCCACGCGCCGACCGATCACCACAGATCCGCGCACGCTCTTTTTTTATGCACAACGGGAACGCTCTTTTTTTATGGCCTTCACCTCACCTGATGTTAAGTGACGATAAGGCCGAAGGTGGAAGCGCACTGCACCCGGAATCCTCATTACTGACGAACTGGCTATCTTACCTCTAACTGCCGGAACACAAAATAAATTAAATTGTTCTTATGGCGTAGACTTAGGTAAGATGGTGGTAACAATGGTGGACAAGCTAGCTTGCGGACTTCAAATAAACCCTACCACCGACCAAACTGGGTACAGATTGTACCCCCCCTGGGAATCGAACCCGGGACCCCTGCATCTTACTCGGGTGGGCGAACCACTAGACCACAGAGGCGGTTAGAGGCGCACGCGACCAAGACAGCTGTTACGCCCATTACCTACTCACCCGTGCGAATTGTCAACCCACATACGCTACGTTACTCACGATTACTAAATACTTCCATATTTGTACTCAGTCAAAGATAAACTTACAAATTGTTACCTGCCTACATGTGTACTCAATATATTGCGTTTGTAGTGTTAATAGTTGCGATGGGTATAGACTAAATACTATTCACATTGAAAATAATATACAGTGTGTAAACATTCTGACATAACTAATGCTAGCATTGGCATCTAAATGCGGGCAACAATAAACAATGCACATAAGATTGTGTTTTTATACTCACAACCATATTAACAGTGTTATTATATCCTGCATCCTACCATTAGAAACTGTCTTTTTATGAGTCACATACCACAACACATATTGTTATAGCTAGCAAAGGAAATGTTAATAGTACATTATGATACAAGTTAGCTTAGGTTGCTTATTGCACACAAGGCTGTGGGTTGCAGCCCGAGCCGCAGGCGAGGGCGTAACTCAGCCGAGTGTGCAATAAGTAAGAGCTCACGAGTTTCATACGACGTTTTTCAACACATTTGCGAGGAAAAAACAAAGTAATTTACCACACAGCAACAAATACGACAAAAACAAAATAATAATCATGATGAGAAAAGGCACGCAGGTTTTTTTTTTTGTTTTTTTCACACGCCCAATGCAAGAATATTTTGCGAACAAAGGGGTTAGTGAGCATACAGCCTACTTCAAAATTATAATTTTAAGCGGTAAAACGCAAATATTTTCATATTTTATTGCAAAATATTGTGAATTATGAATAATTTGATAATAATAAATATTTGTTTAACTTTATTAAGGACTTACATATTTATTCATTGCAAAAATGTATATGGATTTTCAGCGTCATAGAACCTCTTTGTTGTTACTAAAAAAAATAACTGTATTACCCGGTTAAATTGGGAATGCTCTGTTTACTCGCATAGGACTTGCAGTAAGGTACTAATTTAACTTTGTAGGGTTAATTCTATAACCAACTAGTGTTTTATATATTATTGCACGCGTTTGTTATAGCTCGGTTTATGGCCCTAAAAGCGATGTATTAGGGCTCACTTTACGAGCAAGTGTGTTGAAATAGTAGTTTATGATACAAGGTTGGTAAGGAGGTTTTTAAAACGAGTTGACGTTTTATAAGCCCGAGCCGCAGGCGAGGGTTTATAATCGTCACGAGTTTTAAAAAACCTTAACAACCGTGTGCCATACTACGTTTTTCAATACATTTGCGAGAAAACATTATAGGTACTACTAAAATTGTAATCTATACATATAATAAAACTGTAAATTATAAATATTTGTGCGTTTATAACGCAAAAACGGCTAAAAGAATTTTGATGGGCTTTTCACAGTTTAGTAGATTAAGGTCCAACTTAAAACTAAGCTATGTTTCATCAAATTCAGGTGGGTGGAACCAGGGAAACAGCTTGAACTCTCATGAGTACTAACTTTCATACACTAAAGAGGTCATTTTAAACTGGTCGCTCTATTTTTCTACTGTCCACGCGGACGAAGTCGCGGGTGGAAGCTAGTAGAAATTTAAAAAAACGTACGTAAACAAAAACGCACGGCGCGGGCGTGCGGTAAAATCAACTTACCGCACGCTGTACTAAACCGTAAACAAAAACGCATGGCGTGCGGTAAAATCAACTTACCGCACGCTGGCCTGTCATCGTAAGCTCACATTTTCGAGCAACTGTATTGAAAAAGTAGTTACAACCATTACTCTTATAGTAAAGTTAATGAAGGTATTTAAATGAGAGGATCCTGAAAGCTGACAGAAAGATTACGATAACCATGACTTGAAAATTAACAATAAAGCTTATCTAGTGTGCAAATACAAAACTGAGTTTGCTGTAAGTCAACATGGGCCTGTCATCGTGATAAGCCAAATATAGTAAGTACTCCAATCATCTTAACAATATGAATAGGAACGTGTTTATAATATTTATCGCATATCGTAAAAGGGTCGAATAGCGTAGAATATCATCAACTAAAATAAGAAATCCATTTCAATGCAATGAAAGACTGAGGTAAAGTAAGACAGACAGGTACAAGACAAGTAAGCAAGCATTCGTGTCAAGTTGACAAATAAATGGTCGTCGTGCACTGAAGGAGCTATCCCGGTGACCCGGCGGGTGCATCGATCAAACAACAGGCCAGTCGAGACACGACTCCCGTGAAGGTGCGCGGCGTGCCCCATGCGCTGATAACGGCTGCTTCCGCGGTTCCCTCTTTGATAACGCTTTGTTTGACAACGCCGCGGCCAACGCCCTCCCCAGTCCTATCGCAGTTAGGGTTACCAGACATCAGGATTTCTCCTGACATGTTAGGCTTTTTAGGTCTCTGTCAGGATTCCGGCCAGACTTGGCAAATGTTTGGCTTTTTTGGATAAGGTATTCACATATAGAAACAAACAGGAGTGTCGCTAGCCCATGGCCCGGGGGGGGGGGGGGGGGGCAAGTTAATATTAAGGAGGATGAGAAGACAAAAATATGAATTGTAGGTACATTTAAGAGCAACCTATTGAATTTATTCAAGTTTTGAGATGCAGGATTTATCGGAAAAGCAACTGCACGGCCTCAGCACTTTGGTTACTTTGCAGTTAGCTACATTTTTTTAACCTCTAGGTGGGGGCAGCTGCCCCTCCCTGCCCACCCTTGGCGACGCCCTTGGAAACAAACCTTAGAAATAAAGCTTTTTTATGTGTTATCGTTACTAACTACTAAACTAATACGTAAGTAGGTACGTCGCACCTTGTAGGCGCTTTAGCAAAATGTCAAGACTTTTTCATCTGGTAACCCTAATTGCAGTAGTTAATCTGAATATCTGCATGTCGCCAAAAATACTTATTTAGACAATCCGATTAAATTGTCAATATATCTGTTGTATTGTAGGTAAATTGTTAAATTAATCGCATTGTTGTATTTCAACATCTTAACTGCTTTTCTTTGTAAGCTTAAAAAGCTCGCTCAAGAACAGGCTTATGGATCAATATTCCAAATTACTTCTACTAACTACAAACAAGACAAATAAATCTTGAGAGTTTGAGACGACGTCTTATCTAAATTAGAACAGGGACTAAAGACAATAACCAGTGTACTATTTCGCATTGTTCTCAACTGCCTCAGAAGCCTAAACAAACCAGTCTTGTCTATAAAACACAAAAGAGACAAACTACATAACTATAAAATGCAACTCCAAAAAATACACTAAGGTGTAAGATTTATTTTCTCTCGCGTAAAACCACAAACTGAAATCGAAACCAGTAATTAAACAGTTGTTTACGCTTTGTGCACGTGCACGGCTTGTTTACGAGTTGCGGGTCGGGGCGTTGGCAACACGGGCGCTACAAATTCTACAATCTGCCGCAAAAAATGCCCTCAATGCTCACCCGTTAGAACAATGCGAACCACTTCGATCTCAATTATGTTTAGTAAACAATGCAGCAACGAAAAAGTGAGAAGGTAATATCTATCAGTGAGATTCTATGGCACATGTTCAACTGAAGCAGTTTACTATACGATCAAAAACATGATCAAAATCTCTCCAGACCAGATCTTAATACCAAAACACAACAAATTTTTGGATGTTGGAAGCTAATTTTCGTAAATATCAATTTTTCTTCCAACACATTTGGTTTTCTTCAATCTTTAATTCGTTAACTGTCCAACTTCTACAATAATAATTTTTTATCAATCACTTTTAGACATAATTGAAAATTAATCGGGAACATAACCCATATCATCGAATTATTAAATAATTACACGTACAAAAGGCCCATCGACAGCAGCGCCACCAAGCGGCATTCTGTCATCCTGCCATTGTTAAAACGCAAATTCATGTGAATATTAAGGATAATAAATATATAAACATTTTAACCGCCTCTGTGGTCTAGTGGTTCGCCCACCCGTGTAAGACGCAGGGGTCCCGGATTCGATTCAGGGGGATACAATTTGCACTCGGTTTGATTGGTGGTAGGGCTTATTTCAAGTCCGCCTGGCTAGCTACCACCATCTTACCTAAATCTGACGCCATAACAACAATTTAAAAATTGTTTTGTTCCGGCAGTTAGAGGTAAGATAGCCAGTTCCTCAGCGATGAGGATTCCGGGAGTAGTGCGCTTCCACCTTCGGCCTTATCGTCACTTAACGTCAGGTGAGATGAAGGCCAAGCATTATCCCGTTGTGAATAAAAATATATATAATAAATAATATAATTCATCAGTGGCAGCCCTAGAGGCGTCGGAAGCCTTCACGCTAGGGCGCCCTTCCGCGCGGCTGCGTTTTGTTCACTCGCTGAAATTCTGAAATCCGCCCGCGGAATGTTCGATCGCGCTCCGCAGATAGTTGACATTGAATACAAACGTTGGTTTTACTTTCGAGAGTGATTCATTCTGCAACAAATTGTTTTACTTTTTCACCATTATGTACTTTTTATCGCATATCTGAAATGGTAATTTGTTTTGGAACACGCACGCACAAAAAGTATTATTGACAAAGAATATTGTATTCGTTTTTTAAATATTTGGGCAGATGGTTAATATTAGGTCTTTACCTATGAAATTGCCGATATTTTGTCACATACAGAGAAAATAATAACTTCTATAATTTAAAATTTTACTAAAATCGTGAATATTACATCGAATTATGATCATGATAGTTAACTATCAGTAAAAATAAAGTCCATATTTTAGCTTTCGTGACATTAAAAAAAAGATCTTGAAAGTGACTCTTTTTTTGTGAGCAAAAAAAAGGGTGACCGAAGGGGTTGTAACTTAACCAAAACTTATTTTTTCGCTTATCTTAAATGGAAATAAGTTAGCATAGTGTTCAAACATTAGTACATAAAAGTTTTGTTACATGAGTGTTCATGGTTGTTAAATGAACAAAGAAAATGCTATTATGAAAAATGCAACTTCTTGAAAAATCTCCATACAAATCGGCAATTTCATAGGTAAAGACCTATTATTTAGTATTCTTTTGGTAGCAAGGTAAAATAGAATGGACATTGCGGTCGCAGACGTGAGTAATTATCCTGTTTACAATTTCAGGTTGCTATAAGAGATACCTGAATATTTTTATAACGTTTTTAATATTTATTTATTTTTTCAAAAATACGATGTGAAAAGCATAGATAACTTTTAGTGGCCAGAGCAGTTGAAGTTAGTTCTAAATTAGCGCCAGCGGAAAAATTGCGCTACAGAAATCGCTAGAATAGAATCGTCTGTCTGTCTGTCTGTCTGTCACCAGGCTGTATCTCATGAACCGTGATAGCTAGAAAGTTGAAATTTTCACAGATGATGTATTTTTGTTGCCGCTATAATAACAAATACTAAAAACAGAATAATATTAATATTTAAGGGGGGCTCCCATACAACAAACGTGATTTTTTTTGCTGTTTTTTGCTCGATATTAATAACAACAATAGGTAGACAGTTGAAATTTTCACAGATGATGTATTTTTGTTGCTGCTATAACAACAAATACTAAAAACAGAATAAAATTAATATTTAAGGGGGACTCCCATACAACAAACGTATTTTTTTTTTTTGCCGTTTTTTTGTACGGAACCCTTCGTGCGCGAGTCCGACTCGCACTTGGCCGGTTTTTATTATGATATCCAGATCAAATGTCGCGCTTACGTCGCCAAGCAACAAAACTATAAACTTGTGTTACTATGGTGTCCACTTGACGACTTCACTTGTTTCAGTGAATATTTAGCAACACGCAACTGGCAATTCAGATATTGTGTTGTGCTAACAATATTACAACATTTTGGCCTAAAACACAGATCTTGCATAATCATAGTTATAACATATACATAGTTAATAATATTAATATGACATGTAAGAATAATGAATGTAATCGTGCAACAGCATCTTGGTTGTATTGCGTCTCCGTAATGGTAACAATCCGTAATGATTTTTTACTACTTAACTAAGTAAAAGTTAGCTGAAAAGTACAAACCACAAAAAATGTGGCGATTGCATTCGGTTACGTAATGGGCACGCATTATTAAACTCCGATGCACCGCCGCTGAATGTCTGCAAACGTTTATCAAATAAAGTAAAACCAAAGAATAGCTAATAGTACTCCATGTACTACCTACACTTAGCACTACAGTAAAATTGAATCACCTTTCTTACATAGAAATGTATTCCAATGCGAAGAAGGCTGCAATTATGTAGGAGGTATCTTTAGACAAAACAATGTCTGGGGGGAAACGAAGGACCAAAACCTTTTCCAGAATTTTCTCGTCTAAGTGGGCAAAAAATCGTCTAGAGGCGAACGATCATTAACTACCATCCGTAGCCGGCGGAAGTTTTGCCTAATGAATATTTTTAAACGTTTCCTTGAAAAAATAAATCGTAAAACCTTAATATTGTAGTACTTCAACAGTACTTGTTTCTATTGCGTGAGGCTAATTTGATAAAAGCTACAAGATATAGTGAATTAACTTATCAGTAGTTTTTCATTACAGCATAAAACTAACTTTCATTGTCCATTTCCTAAGATCGATATCTAATCTAAGATAACGTTAAATTGGCTTGTTTTTATGGAATCGAGTCTTTACGGCGCAATTTAGATTGATCTCTTTTTCAAGCGTGAATTTCAAATAATAAACAATAATGTTTACCTTGCATAGATGTCTTCGATATCAAACCACTCGTGATAAATATCCATTTTGATATGATAAAATTAATATAGATATGTCAAGATTTCACGGATACCAGTGTATCTAGTTCCCTGTTAAGCGGCAGTCTGGAGCAATGGACCCGGCGCCCACGCCGCGACATTTACCCTAAAGGGGCTTCTACACAATCGCCGGCGATTGTCGCGAGTGTCATCGACTGTAATCGTCACGATCATCGTGCGAGCTTCCGCACAATCGGAGATGGCACTTTTCTCCACAGGTCGCGGCACGGCAAGTCACCTAACATCAAGTATTAAAGATTTCTTAATCCTCATGAGATAGGTCTACGAATCGATTTCAATGCAACTTTTGTTATTTTCCGTAATATCTAGGTAACAAAATTGTAGTAATCTCTTATTGAGGTTTATTGATATGAAGCTCGGGCGACTTGGTCTCCCGGCGACCAAAATATGGGCGACTAGGCCGGCGATCAAGCGAGCGACTTGATTATGGGTAGTGTTTCTTGTACATTCAAAAGTGCAAAGTGGCGTTACTAATAAAAAAAATACGAGAACAAATTACGGCCTGTCCTTTGTTCCAAAAACAAATAAATTAATAAAAATCTTCTGAGACACGCCGCTGCGCGGTTAGTCGCCCGACGAACAGGCAACCATGCTCGTAAACATTTATTTAAACTATAGAAAGTCACAGCGACCAGTCGACAGTGCGTATTGGCTTTAAAGGCGGGTATACCTTCCACAGAATCGTGTTGCCGACAATCGTCCACCATCGGCCATTGTGTGGAAGCACCATAACATGACGGCGCAATTCGCGGGCTCCCGCGACGCCTGCCTCGCCGCATCATCTGTTTGACTTCAAGGATCTAGGCGGCGTCATTCATTATCTGACATCACCCTAATTGTCTGAATATGTAGGGCACTTGTCTACTTGTGGGCCATTATCAACACACATATTAAGTATCAGTGATTTTGAATTTTTAACATTCAAACTAATTTGATTGTTTGAATTGAAAGAATCATTATTTGACACATCGTCCGTATCACATGCACCTATAACTTACTTCAGTAGTAAGAATTATGAATCAAACGTATAATGCATGATTCATTAGACACTTACAACTGAGAAAAACAAAAGTTATTTTATAAATCTATTTTAAGCTTATCAGTCTTTAGTATCTTTTATTTATTTTTGAATGGTTGCTTTTGTAGCAACAGTAAAATGAAATGTACCGAAACAATGGCAGTTGTTGTCAAAACAAATTAAAACTATCGTCCCTTTACAGTGGGACCATTCACCAAGTGGAGTGGAGTAGTAACAATGTTAGTTGGCAGACGGCCAGCGCTGCATCAATAGCATAGAATAACCACAGTATTGGTGGAATAACTAAGTTAGTTATAAGTATTTTATCCGCCTAGTGTCTTAAAAATTATATCCTAGACCAGCTCCCCTGCCCCCTTAATGTAGGAAAGGAAGGTAGTGGACCCCCACAATAAATCCTCAGTAGACGAAACGTTACAATATGATAAAGTATCATAAATGAAACATATTTTGTAAATTATCCAAATCGTTTTTTGTTTGTTTGTGGATATTTGAACATAGCTTTTGGTTCATACTATATTACATTCCTGCAATTTTTTATCGACGAGGATTAAATGTTGGGGTCTCCATACAAAAGATCGCTTCATTTCCTACACTACCTAAAACTAGCATGACCAACGAACAAAAAATTGTGTTATTAATTGAACCCATAATGGGTTAGCCGTTTCTTCGGACCATCAAACTGAACAAATTTGAGTATAGGATCAACTTGAAATCGTGAAAAAAATCCACAAATTAATAAGGAAAAAATCAAAATGTATGAAACGGCTGATTCGCGATTTCAGAATTGGCCCCATAGTAAAAGTTGTTTAGTTTGATGGTCCGAAGAAACAGTATTCCCATTTTGGGTTTATTCATTAACACGTACCTACATCGCGTGATATAGCGTTTTATCGACACACAACTGTCAAAATCCATTGTCTTTTGACAGTTAAACATGATAAATTACTATATCATTTTCAGTGGTCATGCTAGGAGGCTAGCTAATGAATGTCGATAAAAATCTATATCAAGTCATATAATATCGTGTTTCGGTGGTCATGCTAGGGGGGCTGTACTTAAACACGATCAAAACATAACATACGCGGCTGAACAATACAATCCATTACTTGGTGCCATAATTTACCCACAGAAGTCACCTCATATACGGCGTGTTATCGTACGAAACAGCAGTGGCGCAATCGCGACTTTTGTGTACCAAAACTACCGAAGTTCTCTAGCACAATGCGCACTTTCAGTAGGTTTGATTGGAGATAAAATATTGGCACTTATTTCTACTGTGGCAATAGTCTGAAAGAACAACGGATGAAGCACGGAGGTCGTTCAACGTATCGCGGGTTCGTGAGTAACCGCCGCCGCTAACTCGGACCGACCGACAGACGGGCTAATTCACCAATTAGGATATTATTCATCGGATCTAAGGTGGCCGAACAATGCTGTTTGTTTCTTAAGAGGCATATTACGTTTCGACTGTGATTTTTGTGTAAAATGGCCAATTTTGGGGTTCTCGATCTCAGAAACAAAAGTACATTAACAGTTTTGACTTATTGAATAGTGTAGAATAGCTATTGGAATAGGTCATAGTTTACGTATATAGCCTCTTTTTTGAAAATTTGCTTAACTTTATAATTAAACCCGAAATTGCAGAGAAAGATTTTCATTTCATAAAATGCGCGAAGGCACTTTTTTGGGGTCATGGATTGAACTACTGTGGTAAACAAATGAAATAAAAAAAAACTGAATATTATCTCTTATATAGTCGAATAGTTTATAGCGGCCTCGGAATTTTGAAATTATGTACGGAATATGTGAAAAAAAATCCCAATCAAAAACCATAAAACTACTAAAAACGCTTAGAATTAACTGTGAATTTCTCCTAGATACATAATTATTATTACGTAAAATTTATATCAGAATAATCTTTACTTCATAAGAAAATCAATTTTCATTCTTTTATTTGTTGTTTGTACTTGTTTTTCTTTCTGTGTATGTCCAAAGTTGACTCTAAGAAATCGTTCACCAACTTTAATTTTCCTTTCTAACCCTTTAACTTTCCAGTGTATCATCATATTACTTTTTGTCGCGAACACATATAAATGTATTTAGTAGACCCAAAGGTTTCTCTAGGTTGTAGCGCTAAAATCCGTCAAAATCGAAATTTCGACGAAAAAATGTGATAGGGCCCTTAAACAGTTTAATGAACGTTAAGCCCGCCGGTAACGATCAATTGCGATTGTCAATGCCATTGTTGGAGCAATTGACAATCGCTTCAATTGCACGCGTAAACGATCAATTTTTCCGTCAATGGGCGTCAATTGCGGAAAAATTGACAATCGCAATTGATCGTTACCGGTGGGCTTTAAACCCAAACTTATACAAATTTGAGTGTGCATCAAGATCAACCATTCTTACTTTTCATTATTATATCAAGGGCCGTACCGGCTAACGAATCGATTATCGAAAAGTCTGCCGGGTTTCAAATTAAAACAGATAAATCGAGCCCCAATTGGGCCAATATGGCGAACTCCAATTTATGATGTCACACGAACATCGATATTTTCCAAATAACGTCAACAGAAAGTACAAGACGAAATTCCTTACTTTGATTTTTCTGTTTTAAGTTGAAACTCGGCAGACTTTTCGATAATCGATGCGTTAGCCGGTTCGGCCCCAGGACAACGCCTGGAGTCCGAAAAAAATATATCTGATATTTTTTCCTAACTTTGCTCGATTGTCGCATCGTCGCTGACGTCACCTGACGAATTGGATCACTGATTTACGTTGTGACGTCATCCCCGTCTGTGTATTTCTTTCTATGATAGAAATCTTTCCGATAAGATCGCAGTTATAATTCAATTCAGTGGGAAATTGGGTACGTTTTCGGTAGTTAGTAATATTAGACGTCGATATATCATGAATCAATAAATCAATCAGTTTTTTTTATCCTCGATCGATCTGCGGAAGGTGGCCTTCAATACTATGTAACTTATTGTTTTACTTTTGGTTTTGATTGTCTAATTGTCAAAATCTATCGCAATCGCTTTCATTTGACAGATGGATGTGACACATTGCTGCATTTCTTTGGTAAGTTTTTATTTGTGCCAAAAAGAACCATTAATGTATCACACTTTGAAAGCGATTGTGATAGATTTTGAAGTTAGACAATTAGCCCCCTGGCTGTGCGAGGACTCAAGAAACCTAGGCGCATAGCCTGCGGCGGCGCAGTTATCAACGCACCACGCCCTATCTATACAGATACAGAGGCAACATCTTGAAATTGGGTGGGGATTGAGCAGAACGCGTATTTTGGGTATGCGTAGCGGTGAAGAACGCGGGCGGCGGGAGGGGTGCGCGCTATTGGTCGCTCACAAGTGCACATCCGCGAACTTATCCCCACTCCGTCGAAAAAGTGTCAAGATATTTGCCTCATGTTGACACTTACCGTATCCTGTTGGTGGGGCGGTGCGCCGTCTCGACGGTGACGAGGAACACGGCGTGGCTGCGCGAGGAGTGCTCGTTCATGTCGGTGCGGCCGGCGGCGCGGTTGCGGTTGCCCGCGCGCATCACGCGCACCATCTCCGCCGCGGACTTGCACACCACCGACGTCATCTCGGGGATGTAGAACCCGTTTAGCTCCTATGCAAAATATCATAATCAGTGAGTGACCAAAGACAACAAAAGCCAGGGGGGTATTACAACCTCATAAAACTTGTCAGGTTTATGAATTCTTAAACCTATAGTTACATCCAGCGAACTAAAATCTATGGAATAAGCATTGTGCTCGAAAAATGGCACCACACGAAAAGTACAACTAAGTCTTTTTACTGCCTTCTTTGCATCTTTTACACCATTTGACTGTAAAGGACATCATCTCTAATAAACTTTCTCTTTCTATCTTTTCTCTTCAATACAAACTGCAATTTATTGAAAAGAAAACTAACGTTAGTTACCGGGTGTGTAGAGCTGGCCCGACTAAAGCTGAGCGGGTTGTACTTTCTCGGCCCCGTGGTGCCATTTTTTAAGCAATATTTGTTTGCAATTACACTTCCATAGATATTAGTTCGCTGGTTACATCTCTTTCTCGTTGTATAGCAAATAAAAAAGACGCATTGATAGCAAGTTGTAATACGGGGGCAGATACAAGTATTGATTTCTTTATTTAACATTTCGTATACCTGTACGTGACCTAATTAATATAGTCGCTCATTTGCCTTGATAATATGAAGTCATGATAAAGAGTTGGACGTGGGGTAATAAAAATTAAAATCATTACTTTGTCAAGGAAACCATTTAAATATGCAGTAAAAGAATCATAAAAGCATCCAATTAGCAGACCTCATTATCTGTAATTTGTCCGATTTACTTTGCATTTCCAACCTGAATTGTTGTCACCTCTGAATAATTACTGTACTAAATGATGTCACTTAGCACTTAAATGTCAAAGCTAGCTTTGAATGTTAAGGCCAGCCGTAGGTCACCGCAGGGCTGTTAGTGTGGCGTCCATCATCAACTTTTTATGTCCCTATTGCTGGGGGCTTCCTTCCTTATTGAGGGATAAGAAGGGCGTGCCATGCCCATAAGCACTGAATACGTAATAGTAGGTAATACAACCACAAGCCATCATGCGCACTCAATGCGGATTGATGGGTAATAAGTTAACACACTGCAAAAGCCGGGGTTTAATGTGTCTTCCGAAGCACGGAGCTCAATTTAAATTTTGGATAACAATACGATGACCGACAATAGATAGTTGCTCACCCGTCACAATTGCAGACCTAACGTATAACGCCCATTGGGTGTGCTATCAATACTCCAGTCGGGAACTATTTCGATCACCACATTTGCGGTTGTCGCAATAGTGCGGAATTTGACATTAACACATTTACAATTTATTTGGGGTCAGTGCAGTGCGTCCTTCTCTTCTATTCCTTCTTGTCACTCGTCACTCCTCATCCACTCCCTTCACATTCATATCATTCCGCACACAATCCATGCATCTTTTCTGCGGTCTTCCTCTTACTTTTCAGCCCTCAACATCCATATCCATTACTCATTTAGTAACATGCCTTTCATCCCTTCTCATACATGCCCAAACATTTACAATATAGTAGGTACATCGTGTAAACTGAAAATACGTTGGCAACAATTTTGTCCTAGACTGAGATGCTGCAGGAGTTCAAGGGTACTCTCTTATTCCCAATAAGGAGACGCAGCCGCGAAGGTTCCTCAAACAAAGCGTTGCGCAAGCGCACGGCGCGCTCAACACCCGCCGCCCATTACCCCAGAATAAATAATACCATTACCTACATTAATATTTTCACAATAGCCGTGTGCGGTACACTTTGCCGGTAATTTGCGGACGCATCAGACCACATTTGCACAAGGTTGTTGCGAATTACGTATTGCGCTGCTGCTTTGATGAAACTAAAGAGCAGTGGTACCACACATATTACTTAGCTCCTAAAGCTAAATCACAGAATACAAGAAAAACTTAGTAACCTCCCTTATATTACAGAATACATAATAGTACAAGTCTTTTATGTACATACATAACTTACATAGCCTACTTATGTCTATTGTATTTTGAGCAACCAAACTACTTTTATAACGTAGTTTAAAAAAATGTTTTTTGTGTATACTGCTTCGTACTGGTACCCTCGAGCCGGCTGACCAGTCTTCTCCAAGCTGGTCTAATTTGGAGATATCACAGGCGTATGACGTCGGTCATCGCTGTGAGAAAAACGGGCGACAGTCGGATAAAAGTCGGATAATGTTTTCAGCCCCCCGCATGACCACCGAAACACGATATGATATAGCGATTTATCACGTTTAACTGTCAAAAGACAATGGATTTCGACAGATTGGTGTCGATAAAACGCTATATCACGCGATATATATCGTGTTTCGTCGGTCATGCTAGGGGGGAAGGTACTATTCCAAACCGAGCTGCCAACTGTTTTTTTCTATAAAGCGCCACTGCAGTAGTGAAAATTGGTAACGATGAACATCCATTGGACTATTAGGTATTCTGTGCCATAGGTAAATACCCCTAAAAATCTTGTTCGTCCAAGCTAAAAATATTTAACCCCACTTATCGAGCCTCAAGTTGTGCCAAAATTAGAAACCCAGGTTGCAAGTAAACAGCCGTGCATGCATCAGCCTAGCCGGCTTAATGTAGCCGGGAGCTGTGACAAAACAGATAATGCGCAGCTAAAGCGATTACTTACCGGCAAAAACCATTAGCGATTGAGGAAAAAATAAACGCATTCGCCGCCAAAATTATTAACATTAGCGATTTGAACTCTCTAAATTGTCAATATTCCTCGGTGTTGACTATAGTCGCTAAACCGTTTGCATTTTACAAGTTGGACAAGAAACGTTACATTGAAGTATCATACATTAGATTAGAACTATTTTGAACAAAAACGCTAAGTATTCTCCTCGTATCTAGATAGGTATATATGATTAGATAAATATTTACATGCGAGACTTTTTTCTGCGTATTATCATAATGATTTTCAGTATTATTTATTGCATAGCCGCGAACGCAATAATTATCATAGATTTTATATGTTTTTGTAATATGAAACTAGTAAAAATTCAATTTTCAGGTAACGATGAGCAGGTACGGTACGCATTGAGGAAACAACATAATTATTCAATATCTACATGTAGGTACTTAACTTAGTCGGTGTACTACGATTATAAACGTATTTGAAGTACCAAAAACAGCATAATTTTGAAGGAAATTGTATAATTATAGCATTTGTTTGATTCACGAGGCGAGGCAAGGTCGCCGCGGGTATCACGGTCTGATTAGTGGACAAATTCATGGGCAATACTTTATGGATTTCAGAAGGTGAACATTATGAATGCATTGTTTTATTCCAGTTTGTGTACTTAGTTGAGTTGAGACAGAGACTATTCGAAGGAACTCCACTTTAGTTTCAGTGCGGCGGGTGGCCATCACACTTGTCGGTTATATCCAGCGAACTAAAATCTATGGAAGTGTAATTGCAAACAAATATTGCTTAAAAATGGCACCTTGAAATCGAAAAAGCAACCAGTGCTCAGACGCTTTGTGCTGCATAATTAAATGCCAGCATTTTTAGCTCCATCCACTTAGTTGTAATTTTCGTGTGGTGCCATTTTTAGAGCAGAATGCTTGTTCCATAGATTTTAGTTCGCTGCTGACAAGTGTAATTTTACTTTTGGGATCTGGAAGCACTTCACTTGTCTGTTATATTATCTCTGACTCCTGCGAGCCTGCCACATGTATTCTGGAGGCCGTCGACCTCATGTATTATTCAATAGCGATATATTCAAAAGCGAACAACGATGATTTAATTAATTTTGTCCAAATTGCGCTTTCGTTTTCACCACACGCGTCGCGCTAATTACCGCCGCGGACCTGCGCCGGCGCCTGACACGCGCGAAAATACAGAAATCTATCCTCGTTAGCTAATTATTGTACAGAGAAATTAAGTAACAATTTATTTACGGTTAGCAGATAATAGCTAAGAAAAAAACGGGCCAATTGCGAGTCGGACTCGCGCGCGAAGGGTTCCGTACCAAAAAACGGCAAAAAAAATTACGTTTGTTGTATGGGAGCCCCCCTTAAATATTAATTTTATTCTGTTTTTAGTATTTGTTGTTATAGCGGCAACAAAAATACATCAATTCTGTGAAAATTTCAACTGTCTACCTATTGTTGTTATTAATATCGAGCAAAAAACAGCAAAAAAAAACACGTTTGTTGCATGGGAGCCCTTCTTAAAAAAATATTTTATTCTGTTTTTAGTATTGGTTGTTATATTGGCAACAAAAATACATCATCTGTGAAAATTTCAACTTTCTAGCTATCACGGTTCATGAGATACCTACAGCCTGGTGACAGACAGACGGACAGAGGAGTCTTAGTAATAGGGTCCCGTTTTTACCCTTTGGGTACGGAAACATAAAAAACACAATCCTTTTTACAGATTCTTCAATACAGGTACTCAACATGTCTTTTCACCTAAAAATTTTCAACGAAATGCGTCAATGTTCATTACGCGCGAGGCAGACGCTTTTTGTTATACAATGTTCGCTTAGAACCAGCGACGTCAGCAGTGTTACTAACAGCAGTGTAATTTCTTCTTTCTGGACAAGGTCTTAGGCTAGTATGACCAAGTGATTAATGAGTTGAGACCTCACTTGGTAAACATAGACCAACTGAATATAAGGTTTTTTTATCAATTCCATCTCATATTCAACTTCTATATCGATCGAAGAAAAGTAATTTGTCTTTAGGTGGAGTGATACGTAAAGGTCAAGACCGAAAGCAAGCCAGAGCGACAACCTTCAGGGCGGCGGCGGGCGGCGGCGGGCGGCGATCGATGCCCGCCCGCCCGGCGCGTCCACTCACAAATGCGTGGCCATCCGCCGCCCGCCCAGCCGGGCACGCCACAGCCGATTAACCACATGCTTAGAGAACGACCGCGAGTAAAGATAATCCCCTTAAACCTTATTATCCGTGTTAAAATATCAATAACTGGGGAAAATTATGTTGTAAAGTTATGCTAAAATAAAACATTTTTTTCAATCATTTTTCAACTCATCAAACAAATCATAGATATTAAAGATCGATGTAGCAGATGGGATGGAAAGCAGGTCTAATTTTAGGGTTCTGTACTCAAAGGGTAAAATCGGAACCCTATTACTAAGACTCCACTGTCCGTCTGTCTGTCACCAGGCTGTATCTCATGAACCGTAATAGCTAGACAATTGAAATTTTCATAGATGATGTATTTCTGTTACCGCTATAACAACAAATAACTAAAAACATAATAAAATAAATATTTAAGTGAAGTTCCCATACAGCAAAAGTTTTTTTTCTTTGCCGTTTTTTGGTACGGAACCCTTCATGCGCAAGTCCGACTCATACTTGGCCGGGTTTTTTACGTATGCTTCTTGAAGAATAGGCGCAGTTTCACGAATAGAACACGCAATAAAGTTTGAATACTAATAAAAATACTTTGTAAACTTTAAAAATACATCACGCACTCAAATCATTAACAACTGTAAAACGGTTATGTTATGGTATTGCTTTACATACTTAATATTATTTGGACGAGTTCCAGCCGACCAATCGTCATAGTGGCTAGGTGACGTACGCAGCTACACAAGTGTACTATCAGGGGCCGTACCGGCTAACGAATCGATTATCGAAAAGTCTGCCGGGTTTCAAATTAAAACAGATAAATCGAGCCCCAATTGGGCCAAAATGGCGAACCCCAATTCATGATGTCACACGAACATCGATATCTTCCAAATTACGTCAACAGAAAGTACAAGACGAAATTCCTTACTTTGATTTTTATGTTTTAAGTTAAAACTCGGTAGACTTTTCGATAATCGATGCGTTAGCCAGTACGGCCCAGATCCTTTCGCGATTAAAAAGTAACTCCGACTTATCAATCGATATCGCATCGTTATCGACATTATGCGCAGGCGGAGATATCGAAGCGATGCTATCTTCAGAAGAAATAAAGAATCTTCAAGTAAAACAAAATAAATAAAGAACTTATTTATACTAAATGTTCAGAAGTTTAAGGATAATTTGAAGCAGTTCTGAAATATACTTATATTTTTTTAACTCAGAAGGTCGTACAAGTCTCGAACTACTTAGTAATCGTAACGCTCGGCGCTTTAATCAAACATTTTATGGACATTAATTAACAAGCTTACATGAAATCTGCTAAAGGAAATCATAAATACATGTACATTTAGCTTTTTGTAGCATTCGTTGTTCGTTCGTTCGTTCTTGATTGTTGCCTATCTCGCTGAGCATTATAATATAACAATAATTACGGCATAATAGTTTACAACGGTCATGCACATACACAGCATGGTTTTCGCCATTGTGTAGTTGTGGGTGATGTCACGGTTTTCAAACAACCACAAAACACAATGTTTGTGTCCGCGCGCGCGTGCGCCGGCCGTCGCACATCTTCCATCAATATTGACAGTTCTCGAGATTCTATTATGCAAACTCCAACAGTTTACTTTAACACTTTAACTAAGGTCATACTTTACGATAGGTTTTTCAACACCTATATTGTAATGATTACCAATTATGGTTTTTTAGAGAACTATTGAGCTCGAGAGGGTCACGTGTCACGTCACGTTGAGTGACAACGGTGACTTGAAGTTAAACAACATAAAAACTAGTGTTTGAGAAGATCAAACAGCATCTTAGAAAAGTGTGCTTACAAACACCGTGACATACATTGACGTTAGTCGTTTCATGGCAACAAGTTTTTCCTATCTGCAATCATCGGTAATGTTAGGAACAATACAATACTTTGGAAAATCTTTTGCAAAGATCAGGCATCGATTTGATCACAGAAAACTTGTATAGCTAGCTGCATCTTACTAAGACATCATCACATTAGACATTACATCCACATAAGGAAGGCCTTCCCAACGAGTGGCACTTCTTCCCTTAGTCTGTGTTTCCCGATAGGTATACTGCCCGGCATATATATTGGCAAGAGAATGAAAGAGACAAAGGATGCGCAGTAGCCACAAACTAAGTGTTTATGAGTACTGCGCATCTTTTGTCCCTTTCTTTCTCTTGCCAATATATATGCCGGCATCTGTACAATCTGCAAGCCTTTAAGTCGCGAATGAATAGGTATCTTCTAGGCAAACACGTTTCATCGTAGATCGCATCATCACTTACCATCAGGCGTGATAGCGGGCAAGAGCTTGCCTATCTATCATTAAAATAAACAGCGGGACTTAATAGGCTGATAATGATGCCCAGCAGTATTTAGCAAACGAAACTACGATAGGTGTAAAGAAGAATAACTGACCTGTCCCCTAATGGTGAGTTTCTTATGGTCTTTCGCGAGCAGATCCCTGACATCTTCGAGGTAGAGCTCGACGTAGGAGCAGGCGACGAGGTGCGTGAGGTCGGGCGAGGCGGAGTTCTCGATGTGCGCCCAGATGTGGCGGAAGGCGCGCGGGATGATGCCCTCGTGCGCGGGCGTGCCCTCCATCGTGTGCGTCTTGCCCGTGCCCGTCTGCCCGTACGCGAACACGCACCCGTTGAACCCGTCCAGCACAGACGCCACCAGCGGACGGACCTGTATTGTAACACAGCTTTAAGGTTTCTGCCCACCTCTACATTAGTACTCTTATACAGTGTGTCCCTGGATAAAGTGCAATCCCGAAAGAGGGCGAAACTAGACCATCAATGAGTAATAAAAAATATTCAATCTAATTTAATATTTTTTTGCAGAATAAAGATTTGTAATTTTTACAATGGACTCTATATACAAAAAATTACAACAACAAGTACAATTTTTTTTTATAAAAAGCTGAATTTAATTCATGATTGTCACTTTTTTGTGAGTTATTTGCAATCTATCTGAACTAACAAGTATCAGGCATCACGTTATTTTTTATTTGAACAAAATCCATTCAGTACTTTTGAAGGAATATTATTTTTTGTACATAGAGTCCATTGTAAAAATTACAAATTTTAATTCGGCAAAAAAAAAGGAAATTAGATTGAATATTTTATTTGTATTTTTTCTTTATTACTCATTTATAGTCTAGTTTCGCCCTCTTTCGGGATTGCACTTTATCTAGGGACACACTGTATATTCTGTGCCACTACACCACCGTTGCATACCATGAGTCATTAATGACCGTGCTGTAGGTATCAGACAAAAAATATTCTTTGAATTTAAAAGTATGACATTATTCCCAGTAGACCGTTCCGTCACTGGCCATGCACTTGCCATACTTTTCAATACAAAGATTATTTTTTTGCCTGACACGTACCTAGTACGGCCATGGTATTGTACGGTGTAGTGGGCAGAGATCTTTAATGGTCTCATATCATAAAAAGGCGCGTAGTCACCAAACCGTGTAGTATGTAATGTAACTACTACTACTGTATCAAGTGTGGATGTTGGTGTGAATGTGCACACTTGATACTGTGTCAGTTAATTGCGTGTTACACGGTTAGGTGAGGACGCGCCCAAAGGGAGTGAATGATGAGATGACGATTGGTAAGGATAGGGGGACGTCTGCGACTTGGTACCTCAAATCTGTAAGAATGGGGCTGAAAGCTATTTACAGACGATTAATAAATTAAAATAAATAATGTAACGCTGATAATTGTCTTCCAGAATGGTGACATGCCAAAAGCTTTTTATAATTATGTAGAAATGACGATGTTGGCTATGGATTTCTGTGCAAGTTTTCGTATACATATTTTGATTGTGCCAAAAGCTTTTTATAATTATGTAGAAATGACGATGTTGGCTATGGATTTCTGTGCAAGTTTTCGTATACATATTTTGATTGTTATATGTACGTACGATCATTTAAACAATTAATGAAGAATGTTAAAACTATTTTATCCATACAAATCAATGTACTTATCACATTTCAAAATTACAAACCTTGAAATAACAGTTGATACAGATTCAAGAAATATTGAAACCATTTAATTATTATGTCAAAGCATTGGCCTTGCGACGAGGTTACAGCAATTAATAATGTCGGTAGTGTTCGTGAAAAAATATTCGATTATAATGATACGTCCTTCCAGGATCATGACGAAATTAAATTCTAATCGTGGACTTATCCAAAGATATGCAATTTATCATCAATCATGATCGTTGAATTAAATAAAAAGAAAACAGCGAAAAAAAAAACTGAAAAAATAATCGGTGGACCAACATTTATAATATATACCTAACACAAGTTTCTTTAATTGAATCATTTTAATATTATGTAAGTAATCTTGTGATTGTTTACGTCTCTTTTACCAATGTTATCCACCAAAAACCAACAATACATACCTATACCTATAAGGCAACCTTATCAGTTTGGCCATATTAAAACCCGATATCGGCGATACATTGAATAGGTAATTTTAAGTACTTACCTACCTATTTATAAATTAAACTACTTAATAGAAATATTTCCTTTAATACTTTTTTATCGTCCAAGTATTGTGAAGATCGAGAGAGCTTAATTAAATTACTACAACGTCTGCCATTCATAATGTTGCCAATGTTACTACTAAGACAGTGAAAAGCGTTCTTTATTAAGATGACTATCCTTATTTATAATCAGGTTTTGCATGTATGTAAACCAAATGTAAACAAGTTGTATTTCTAAACACTAGTAGGTAGTAAAAAACATCGGTGCCGTATTCTGCAGTTAGCCTCGCCAAGTGAGATCACGCACTGCATTGGCTCAAGCGGACAAATCAAAATAAAACACCTGAAACGGCCGATGTAGTGTAGTTACTACCACCGTGACGTAACGCGCCGCGCGTAGCCTTGACTACTCCGACGTGCTCACGGCTAGAAAATGCACAAATTATGATGAACAAAAGGCCATAATTTCGAACAATCGTGCAGCTGTTTGACTTCGAACATCTGTTGCACGTTACGAGCAACAATAATGTAAAGTGTATGATTTCAGCACACCGTAATCGTGAGGTGACGATATAGGAAGTGAAAGCGATCAAAGTCATCATAAAAAGCTTGAGTGTTTGGTGAAGACAGTTTTACTTCAACGATTTCTTTTCATTTTCTTTCGCGGTTTGAAAAGCTCTCGAGCTTTTCTTGTTTCAGGAAAATTGAGGACGAGAAAATCACATCAAAATAATAATTATAAAAGTGATAAACTCATACAGAAGTGAAATTATTAATGTGTTAATTGTACTTCTTTTGACATTTACATGCTCTTCAAAGGGCGGGACATATTGATCTATACTTTGTATTACCATCCTTAACAAACTATTTCCAAGTAAATAAACAATTTCATTAGTCCTATTTCTACCCCTATCCTAAAACTTGTGATACATCGCGTACGCACTTTGACATTTTTATGTTTTCATGAATGAGCTATAATTCTTCCTGCTTTCTGTTTTTGTAATATGTTAACAATCTTAGTTTTACACATATGAGTATGTCCTAATCATTACCGATTACAATGTAAATATTTGCAATTCTAATAAGTTTACATTTGTTGAAAGTTGAATGGAGTTTTCATTTCAACACCCAAAGTTACGAAGATTATCTAACAATAAGTGTATATGCAAATGGTGATGACACATTGATTGGTGGCGCAGAAGTATTGGTTGGTGTCACGACCAAGGCCGCACCAGCCGCCCACACCAGCTACCTGACAGATGGAAGACCTTGGATTATGATGAAGCTGCTCAGATGCTCATCCGCCTCATAGTGTTTGGTCATTAATCATTTATTTTATAAGACATGTGATGGGAGTTCTCCTGCTTTTAATATGCATTAAGTTTGTGTGTCATTGTATGTTTAATAACGATAACTGTACGTTAGTACGTTATACCTCCCTCAGATATAGATTTACTTAACATAATCTCGCGCGTAGTAAAACTAGTCAAATTTTCTGAATTTCATATGAGGGAATGAGTATGACTTGGTTCATAATTATAATCCTGAAAGATACTAAACTTAGCGGAAAACTATTTTATAGAATGAGTAATGGAAGTGGGCGCGCCAAGACAACGAGACGAACGCGCTAAAATTAATGCTCCTATCACACGATCCATGAAGTGTGAGCAATGCACTAGCCGTCGACTTCAGCGAGCTATATTGTTCAGAAACGGATTTAGATTTAATTACATTGGAAAAAACAAAAGTCGCGTGGGGTGTGAGCACACAGAACAAAATTATATAACAGCATTTATTTTTATAGACCGATATGACGTGACTCTTTCTGTTTGTTGCTGATGGATGACCTTATGTTATTATGAGAGTTGATCGTATATTCCGTTTAGATTTCTGAATCCAAAACGAATCAAGTACACAGAAGGCAAGACTGAAAACACGAGGTTCAGCCGAATAGTATCTAATTCAAATTCTTTTCACGTTCGTTACTGGTAACTTACACCACATAAGAATGCATTCAACCAACTGCTACTTTAGCACAAGTTTAAACTATACTATGCGAGACAAATAAAAATAGTACTGTCAAAGGGCAATCTTGATCTTTGTTCCTTTTCTTGCACATCCTTCACCCTGAAGTGGAAGCAAAACGCAAACAAATATGGCCGTTTTGACAGTACTATTCTTATTTGGCTCGCATAGTAAGTTACTCACCATCTCGTCGTACATGGTCTGTGTGTCGGCGGTGCAGTCGTAGGCGGCATCGTACGTGAACAGCTTGTCCTGCCCCTTGGGGTTGTACACCTGCACCGCGCCGCGCTCCGGCCACACCTTCACCACCTGCACACACCCTCACACCATCACATACACAGCTCTGATGTACCCCTTAAACGGACAAGCATTTCTTGTCAAGCACGTACACATAACCTACTATTTGGGGGCGTGGCCTACTTTTGATTGGCCACGGTAATCTATCTATTCTGTGATGCTTGTCAAGCATCGCTCCCAGACGATCAAAATGTGATTGACAAGCAGAAACATTTACGTGATTGACGGACCGTACTTGACCGTTTAGGGGTTACATGGCAGACAATCAACAGAGAGGCATTAACCGATAGAACCCTTTACACGCCATTTCTCTTAGACTTGGTACATATCCATCCACAGGAACTGTGGAAATCTTTACAGAGGAGTTTCTTTTGAAAATGGTTTGTTAGTCTATTAAGTACATGGTAATTAATAAGTAATATCAAGACTAAGTACAATATTTACAAAATCGCTAGCACGTTTTGTCTAAAAGAAATGGCATTAATAGTAGTGTTGTCTTGATCGATCAAATCTGTGTGTGGGTTACATTTTCCGGTTTATAAATAGAAAACCATTACCGATTTTTTTTTTCTTACTTATGTGGTTTTCAGTGCGAACTTTCTATCATCGAAGGTGCGAACAATTTATGAATGTATTATTACGGTTAATTAAACTATCACTGAAAACCGCATAAAATATCTTAGTAAACCAATTGTAGAGCTTACAGTTGAATTGCCCAGATATTTTTTAATAACTTGAGTGGAGACTAATATTACCACAGAAACTTCTAATTTTATTTCAGAATATAAGCACTAAATAATTGTAAGTATCTTAACTATTAAATTGATTAGTCAAAAACTATTAAAAGCTTTGCCCTAATGAAAAAAAGTTAAAAGTCTTTTATAAAAATTAACGACACAAGATCCATCAAATGTTAATTTGACCTCGTGATTAGCTAGAAATTAGGCCGGGTTTCCACCTGCAAGAAAACTTCTGCAAGAAGTATCCCACAGCCTGTCAGACAGTAGCTTACAAGTGTTAACTAATAGCAAATTCACTGGCGACAGTTTGTCACACTGTCACAAGCTACTGTGTGACAGGCTGTCAGTGTAAGTTCTCGCAGAAGTTCTTGCAGGTGTATTTACGGCTTCAGTGTAAGTTCTTGCAGGTGTATTCGCGCCCTAAGGACAACCGGATCGCGTCCGCGTCGTGGTTAGGTTAAAAGCTCAATGAAGCTAAGAATCACCACATACTGACTGATTTATTATCTAAGTATTTGTTTGTTGTTTTTCTACATTTAATTAACAAGCACGATAAACTGAGCATTCGTAAATCTGACTAGGAGCACATTAGTATGGCCATCGTGCGTACCATCTCATGTACATTTAATTGCACATTATCATCTACGATCAATTAATAAAACATAAGCGGCGCCGTACTTCCTACGCTTGTTAATGATGTTGTGGCGACGATCAGCGCCGATTTAATCGACTTTCCTGAAAGTGCCAAGCGTGAATGAACCTAGACCACCACCACGAACTACACCATGTGTGCTGCTTTTATGACTACTCTATGAATGAGCGTTACACCGATGCTTGCCAATGTATCTGATCTGAAACCCAACGACACCGACACACAGTGGAGTGTGGCCGCGATGATAAGGTACACGTGCTCATTAGTTTTTAAGAAGCGCCTTCGATGCTGCTCATGATGCTAGACCGCCGACCGTGTTAGTGCACCGTTTATCCAATTTGCACCGCATTGTTAGAAGCGGCCAGCGTTCAGACCTGCAAGGGAGCGTCAAACTTTTTATTCTCCGCTACAGTTTTTGTGGACAGTCGCTCGTACCATTTCTGCTCCGGCCGCTTCTTCACCTATTATAGAAAACACAATTGGGTGAGAGAGAATAGCACCAATAAGAACGACTTTTTACAACAATATGATTCAAGCATTCCGATTCGAAATCGTCCAAACCCGACAAACCGTAACGCGACGCAAAGTAAGTAACGCAAGACAAAACTAAACCTGGCTTAGCATTTTTCTTTTCGCGTTTTGATGTAATAAAGCTTACCTATCGGATTTGTATTGCTAGATTCATTTTTAACTCGACTAGAAAAAAAAATCGGCATTTTGCCAAGTTTTTTTGAAGTTCTTCATTCTATAGTTTCATTACCTATTTGTTTTGCTGTGAGCACTAGGTACGTCAAAATGGTGAATAAAATTGATGTTTGAAGTAAAGCCGTTGCGTAAATTGTTCGCTACCACGCAGTGGCGTAACTATAGGGTGGCAGAGCGGGCAAAATGCCACGGGCCCCTGGCCCGAAGGGGCCCCCTGGCTCGAGAGGCCGTGACCACAAGAGGAACCCTACCATTTATTACAAAATTTAGAAAAAAACTGCCAATAGGGTTCATTATCCTAGCCAAACTGAAACAAACGTAAAGCGGAAATAAGAATGCATGGGATGGAAAACAAAAGCTCTCTAATAAATACGTCTGAACAAAAAACCGGCCAAGTGCGTGTCGGGCCACGCGCCATAGGGTTCCGTAGTTACCTTATACCACCATATTTAATACCACCTATAATTTTTCGTCTGTAAAAATAACTTTGTTTTTCACAGTGTTGGTATGAATGACAAAGTTATATTTGCGGTTTTGGAAAATGTGCTATATCTCAAAAACTAATTACTGTATCTCGTTCAAAACAATTTTCGTTGAAAGTGTTTATTAAGATCTATAGTTTATATTTTTTTTAGATTTTTCACCCTCTTACTTTAAAAGTTAAAGGGGGGGGGACACACATTTTACCACTTTGGCGGCATATATTTTTCAAACGGTTGACTTTAAAAAAAAATAGTCTTAGGAACCTCAATGTCATTTTTAAAGACCTATCTATAGACACCCCACAAGTATTGGTTTGATGAAAAAAAATATTTTCAGTTTCAGTTCCATGTATGGGGAGCCCCCCCTTAATCTTTTATTTTTTTTATTTTTGTATAAAAATCGTAAAGCGGTTCACAGAATACACCTACCTACTAAGTTTCAACTATGTAATCCTAATACTTTTGGAATAAAGTGGCTGTGACATACGGACGGACAGACAGACAGACAGACAGACAGACAGACAGACAGACAGACAGACAGACAGACAGACAGACAGACAGACAGACAGACATGACGAATCTATAAGGGTTCCGTTTTTTGCCATTTTGGCTACGGAACCCTAAAAAGGGCTACCTAAGTTAGGTGCGGGACGTGCGGCTCTAAAAAGTTGAAATATGAAAGTGCACAGATGGTCGGCCAATGGTCAAATTCCTTTGTTAACATAATGGGTAGCTAAAATAACTTTTTCAAAATCTCTGTATCCAAAAAGGGTGCATTCATTACGCAACAGTCATAGTAAAGCGCATTCACTTAGATAGTGTCGCCCTTTTATCGCGCCGCCTTTGCACGCGCCGCATCTTGTCAAAGGATGCCGCCGCATAAACAAAGGATACCGCGTGCGGCGTACACCCACAAGTCAATTTGGGTTTTGGCAGTTTACATCGAAGCGCCGCCGTAGTGAAAGCTTGTGTTTGTTGACTGCTATGTATACTGAAAATATTTTTTCATCCTTGGAAGGACAGTTAAGTGCCACAAGATGAAACTTTTAAGTGAACCTACAAATATATGCGGGTGTTTTGTAAAACATGGAAACAACTTATAATCAATGTCCATCGGCATTGCGTTGAAATCAGTATGTCTGCACGTATCAGAGAAACTTCAAAAATAGTGGGGATACCAAGAACTAGCGTCGGAATAATATTAAAAATAAGCCCATTAACACCAAAAAACGTAAAAACCGAAGAATCCCACCATCGAAAACGGACGACTTTGAATGTGATGTAGAAGATAGATTTCATGCTAATAAAAAACTTCCGACACTAGACACGATTCTAGAAAATTTATAAGCTTTCCAATAATACGGATTTTCAGTATGAATGTACGACTCTGGCAAATGTCAATACATTTCTAAAACTTGGATTTAAGTATAAAACACTTAATAAGCTAAAACTATTGCTTGAATCATCGCTATTTTTTACCGTTATCAATAACGTTATTTGTATAACGTTACCAAAAACTTATCGGTATTCCTGTCTCTGAACACAAGTGCTTGCGGGTGTACCGACACTATCTAAACGAATGGACTTTAAGTTTCTTGTGAGAATTGGTTGTTTGTGACATTGTTTTTTGGTCGTCGTAGTTTTCGTTTTATATCGTTTATTTTAGTACTTAAAAAAATATATATCACTATGTTCTAGAAAGTATTTAAGTGGGAGCGAAAAACAAAAAAAGAGGAAAAAAATAGTTTCCTAAAATCAGTCGGTACTAGAATGAGGAATTTATTGACGATAAATCGAGTAAACAGTGTTTAGGAAATGAATAAAGGGGCGCTGAAAGTGCTAAAATAGCAGAGCCCGACCCTAGTGAATATCCAAATCCTGAACAAGTAACTATTTTTTAAATTTATTACAAAAAACTTCAAAACTCTGAAAATAACAGCTTCAAAATTGACAAAAACAGCTCCAAAATTAAATACCTGTAAAATGCATGAAATAATATTCAAACCGTACCTATATCCATTTTAATAAAACACATCTATTGAAGACGGATAGGGCTGGAGCTGGAGGACAACTATTTTTTTAAATATTTATAAAAGCCTAACCTAAATTCATTAGACGTGTTTTATAAAAAATTGATATGCATTTTATGAAATTTTGAAGCTGTTTTGTTTTTATTTTCAGAGATTTTGAATGAGAGGTTTTCTTTTTTTAAAGCTTTTCTACTTTTAACTTTTTTGTGGTAGGTATGTAAGAGTTTACCTACCTATTTAAATAATTTTTATAACTTTTTGTACTTATATAATATGTTCAATGGTACAATGCCCATAACTCAATTTCCAAATTCAGGCTGTTTGTTTTTAAGGAATTCCGTTGTGCCTTCGTAGTCCAAGTCTAATCCAGAACGTCGCGTCGCTAGGTTGTTTTGCTTTGTCATAAACCTACCAATATCTGAATCACTAAGCATATCCTATTTGTCCAAGGTCCAATTTACCAATAACCTCAAGAGATGTCATAATTCTATTTTAGTTTAAAGAGTATAACTTATACCCTTTCAGAATAAAATAGAATCATCTGTAAAGCGTTCATAAACAAAGAAGTTATGCCTGAAAATCCGTAAAAACTCGTGCAATGGTAAGTTCACGGGCTTACCGAAGGGGGGGCAGAGAGGGACAGCCGCCCCCTGGATTTTTTTTACCTCCAACTACTATATGCTGTTGTCGATAACTTTTAAAAATCGTGCACTTGTTCTCAACTTATAAAAAAACGCGCAGCGCGGCCTATTTTTATTATGGGCAAGATTAGTGGATGAAACTGACAAAAAAATCCTTTTTCTTGCAATAGGCAGGCAGGATTACAAGGTTAGTGGATAAAACTGACCAACTATAAATCGCCGTTTCCTTTTCCTATAGACAGCCCAAACAGGATTAATGGATGAAACTAAAAAAAAAAACGCGCTGCGCGGCCATTTTCTCCCAACAACAGCCCCAAAATCCCGACAAATTCAAATTTTCTCCAGATATTTTGAACTTCTGATCTGGCACCGCACCCCTACTTGAGAACGTATGGGAAATAAAGCTCATTTAGAAATTACCTATTTTAATTTATGTTTATTTATTTGACTAGGTGTAAATGAAAAATCTGATTTGCCCCTCCCCTCCCCTGGCTCAGAACCTGGGTACGCCCATGGGTAAGCTAAATAATTGTTATTTTTCAGAATCATGAAAAAGCTACTTGCAATATCTTTGTAAATTGTAAGGAACTACACCTGAACTATTTTCTTTCAGATAAAAGAGAATTATTGAAATCGGTTAACAACTGGCGAAGTTATCGTAATACATAAAAAAACCATTGATTTGAGAACATCCTCCTTTTTCGAAGTCGGTTAAAAATGATACTAAAACGTCAAAATTTTTTACATGGGAGGGCCCACAAACCACTTAAGAGGGCCCCGGTCGATGAATTTGCCACGGGCCTCAGATGGTATAGTTACGCCACTGCTACCACGCGTCCCAGTTCGACGATATTATGCAAATTAACACTGCACTGCACACTGCACAGTACAAACAAACCATCAGACGATGACTTATCGTTTCAGCAATTTCATTCGTGTACGGACTGTGCGGTGTGTGGATGCGTGATTTTGTTTGACACGACACTACAACAAGCCAACAAGGCGCGTTGCGAGGCGCTGCGCTGTGTCGAGCGAGGGTGGTAAAAAGTTTTCAGTAGGTCTTCCCGACCCGACATAAATACCTCACATTCGAGTTTTTATCAAAGTTGTTCAAGAAAATGTTGGTTACAAAGATTACACTAATAATTTTAGACTCGAAAGCGGCCGTGCGTGATAAAAAAAGTATTGTAAAAATTGTTTTGAAACAACTTTCATTAATTACTAATACTTTGCCTCACTGGTAGATACAGTAACATTAGTGTACAGTAAACTGCTAATGACTGTTAAGGTTGCGTAAACTTGTAATCAGAAAAAGCAGACACTCGACCTTGAGGAAGGCCGATTTCCATCGCGGAAATGTTTTAAGTGCAATGCGATTGGCGATAATCTACTAACGAAGCATTTGCTTCAGCAGCGTACAAAATTGTAGGTAGGTAAGTAATCTCTCTTTTGTCAAAAGTTCATTTGTCGTGATTCGTGATACGTGTTCGCCGAACCGTTACATGGACAAGCAAGAAACTATTGTGATGGCGCGGCCGTTTTTGCCAATGATATCTCTTCTCAATTAAGTTTTTTCTAGCTTTCAATCATGTTCTTGTAAGGCATGTCTATATTTGAGCATCCTACTTTGAGAGATCGTGTTCTGGACATGAGCGTGATTTCAAATGAAGGTGGGCCTGTGTACTGATTGTTGATAGAAGGTTTTAGTTGGAAAAAAAGTAATTTTTCAAGTAAACGTGCGCCGGCGACGGCGCGCAGGCGCAGCAGGGCGGCGAAGGCCGCGTGCTGGCCGCGAGGATCTATGCCTAAATATGGAACAACTGCGTATGGACATTACTCCTCACCTACTTGCGGCCGCATTGCAAACAGCTGATTTACTTTTAAGAATGTTTCAACTATTTGCTTAGGTGCAGTCAGAAATTCATTGCACAATAAAGATTAAAGGCCAGGCAGGCCCAATAATCAATCCACAGATATGGTAGGCCTAATCCAGATTAGTTGCTATGTAACGGTTGATATTAATAAAAAATTAACAGTTGCTAAGCAACTAATCTGGATTAGGCGTATCCCTATTTGTGGATTATTGGATCTGGGGGGCAAAATATTATAAAATGACAAATTTTGCATTAACTGTTCAAAGGGCCCTAATTTTTTACTCAAAATATCTATATTTCCTGAGGTGTAAAGAAGTTGATTACTAGGTGTCTTGAAATGGTACCTGATGCTGCTTTCTATCATATCAATTGACTAACTATGCTTTATTTTAAATAGATATTAAACTAAAACAAGTCACGTTCTCGTAACCAAAATATCCCAGATGTTCTAAACAGGGTTGCACAAAATCATGTTTTTTTTATGGTTTTTTATTTTTATTAGGTTTTGTGATCATTTCCCTAGTTTTTCTTGTGGGCAACATTTATATTTCTGAAAACATTATTGTGATTATTACTTGCTTACTTAATCATAATTGTTATATTGTTACTGTCACAAAATAATATCTAATATTTGATTGTTGATTTTTATTGTGATAAATAATTCAACTTGCACTTATCCTACTTTGTATTAATATTGTTTTCGAACATTACAGATGATTAATATGCACTCCCAGTGTTTAATTTATTCTTCTTTCAGATTTTGATTTAAATCAGTGATTTTTATTAAAAAAATTAGATTTAGATGAAAATCGTGATTCAAATCATGATTTGAATCAACCTGATTTAAATCATGCAACCCTAGTTCTAAATGATTCTGTATTTTTTTCCCAACTAATTTTTCAGTCCTACCTAAGACAAGTCCAAAGAAATAAGCTTGTAGCAACTAGGAATACTTAATGATGTGAACAGGAACACAATAAGGATTTTCTTATTTATCCTAGAAACATTGGTACTACACAACAAGATAGTCTTAGTGAGAGGACCCGCATCACACATCTGGAGGGTTGATTCTACGATTATCCAATGATTTATCAGGAGATGCAAATTTTATTCAACTCATTTGTACTTTCCATTATTTAACAGAATAAATTAGTGGGTAGTTCAATAAAAAGGAACAATTCAAAGTTTTACTTATCATAACAATAATGAAAGTGGTTGTTTCAGTAGTCAATAATAGTTTTCTGCATTCTTAGCATTTCATTATTTATTAATGAGGCCCATTGTGTAAAATTGGATTGTCTTACGATTTTGACGTGTAGGTACTTTTGCAGTTGCATAGGCGGCTAGTTGTCGAGAATCCCACGCGAATTTACTACATATAAATCGCGTAAATACTTTGCCTTTTGATACGACTCAAGTAATCAACAATGATTCTCCACAAGTCCATAATACCTACTGAAGTGATATCAACTCATGCAGCGTCATCGAATTATTATAAATTTTACGTTATTTAATGTAATTCAGGTATTATTCAAACGAAATAAGTCTACGCACCAAGTCTGCGCAGCCCTAGCATCCGACACAAACAATGTTTCGACCGAAATCATACCTCATCGAAGCCCTCATTTTTCTCCCTATCTGAAAGCGGACGGCATCGCACCACCACTTTTACACACTCGTTGAGTGCCGTCCGTGGTCGAGCTGACTTCTCCATGTTCCACCACCCCTGTACTCCGTAAAATCAGTTCCAGACTCGAAAGTCACCGATATCGATCCATTCGGGGTGTATTCCTCGGCATCACCTGTTCAAATTTATCCTCCAAGAAAAACAATAAACGGTATTTCACAAAATTAAATAGAACACTGGCAGACACACTGATATCAAAAATCACACGATAAAATATTTATAAACGTAACAAATAAATAAATATCGTAATTATTTTCTCAAGCCCGTCGACAAACCGACCGCCGACAACGGACGTATTTTTTTAACTAATTTTAAAATTGTCAATTTGACAATTGATTGACAGTAGGAGCATTCCAACAGACTAACCGCTGAGTCATATCATTGATCGCCATAGAGTACATTTGAACTTTGGAAAGTAATAATTTAGTGTGCGGAGTTTTTGGCGCCATTTGGTCGGGTTCGGTTTGGTGACTTTATTAATTATTCGCAAATCGCAAATTGATTCATAGTTCATAGTGGATATTGTGTCTTAAAATTGGTGCAGTTTTGTGGTACAAGTGTCTATGCAACTGAACAATATGTGAGATAATTGAAATAGGCGCGATCTTGGTTGTGTGAAGCTGAGACTTTTATTGTAGTGGTGGCTACCTCGGCTGACCTTACCGAGTAAACTGACTTGTTATACTTGGTGCCAAATGCTCCAAGCAGTTTTGGAATGCGATGCACCCGCATTTTAATATAAACTGAAACAATCTACCACTGAACTATTCAATACTTGACACTGGCAAAAATTACTTCCAAGAGGAAAATAGATTGCCAATACAAAAATAAGAAGATGAAGAAATTAGTGTGCGTTCCGTGGCTTCGCTCGAGCGCACTCCGGCAGGCTGATTATCTAATTAGAAACTATTTAGCGACCGGCTCCCTGATTTTCTAAAAAGAAACTATTTAGCGACCGGTTTCATTTGACAAACATTGCTACTTTTCTTTGGTATGTTTTTTTTCACCCCAGAAAGAAGTAGCAATGTATCACATTCATCTGTCAAATGAGACCAGTCACTAGGTGGTTTCTAATTAGATAATCAGCCCGCGGTTTTATTTTTATCGTTCCGTGGCTCGATGAAATTTTACTCTAAACGCTGTCAGAGTCAGGGCGTAGTTTCATACGTTCTGTTCTGTGGCTCAGAGCGCAGCAACCAAATAACCATCAAAATAGAGTTGCATTCCGTCGTTTTAGGTGTAGTTGTTTGGTTGAAGTTTAACCCGTTTGAGTTGCAACCTTGCAACCAAGCCACGGAACGATCGAGTTGTTTTTATGGACTCAAAGATGTCAATTAGTACAAAGTTTTCGTTTTCCATTTGGAATCCGGATAATTTAAACATTCTTCTAAACTTAATCAAAAATAAAATTGTTTTTTTGAGGAGCCTCCACGGACTTTTTGAAACTTAGACACAAGAACATAAAAATTCAAAATAATATCAAATGACACTTTATTTTGTAAAGATAAACGTCAGAGCGTTTTTCAACCACCTATTTGGATGGTTGTTTGGTTGCTGCGCTCTGCCGTTTGGATGAAACTATAGCTTGACCATAAAGAGCTGACATAAATTGAGGGCGCCACTTTCTATGTAACTATAGCTTGACCATAAAGAGTTGACATAAATTGAGGGCGCCACTTTCTAGGTAAATACGTCAAAATCACGAATAATTTGGCAACACTGACTACATTTAGTACTGAAATTTTTTAGTTCCATTTTATTTAATTTCAACTCTTTATGGTCAAGTTGTACGTCAAAATCACGAATAATTTGGCAACACTGACTACATTTAGTACCATAGTACCTACTGAAAATTTTTAGTTCCATTTTATTTAATTTCAACTCTTTATGGTCAAGCTGTACGCTCTGACGTGAGCATGCGACTCTCCGTGCCACTGAATAATTCCATTCTAAAACTACCTAGAAGTAATGTACCGATGATATACGTTCTTATTTCAGATATTAAATCGATTGTACCGGCTTCCCGGCAGAATGATTGACAAAAGCATGTGGCACGGAGAGTCGCATGCTTTGAGGTTATGTTTTTTGTTAAATCGTCGAATTCCAGATCAATCTGAGTCTGTACCGGTGGTTTGATGTATTTGTAGCCGTTACATATTCATTGTAACAGCTACAAACACTTTCGTTGCTCATGTAACGCAACAGGGTCAAAGATATCGCGATCTAAAGTTTTAAAAGCATGCGACTCTCCGGCCCACACACTTAAGTCTAAAATATTGATGAAAATTGCATTAAGATTAAAAATAAGCAGGTTTTTGTAATCGTTTGATCACGATAAACGACCCGAAAACATATTTTCAGAATATCTTTACTCGTTTTAGAGAAATTTGCAAATTTATTTACTATGAACAATCACAGTGTAGGGTTACCATATCGTCGGTCGGTCAGAATCATTAGGCTGTTTCTAGAAAATAGACCGATCGGAATACGTTATTTTGAGGGTATAACCTTCAAGAATTCTAAAGTTTATAAATTCTTGCCTGTCGATACATTGGCATATAATTAGTTTATTTTTGCGTTTTGTGTCACATCTAGCCGATGCATCTTGAGAAATTCGATTATTTGTGGTGGTTATAAATAATTGGACTCTAAGGCGATTCTCCCACTGCCAACGCGCGCCGTCGTCGCGGGGCGCGGTTTGGCGTTTCACGCGCGCGGTGACGGCGCAGCGCAACGCCTGTTCGGGCGGTTTTGTCCGCGCCCCCGCGCCATTCGGCGTCTGACGCGTCCCCGCCGCTTGTTTTTTAGAGGCATTAAATTTTGAAGTTGTTTTGTTTTAATTTCCAGGTTTTTAGGGTTCCGTACCTCAAAAGGAAAAAAAACTGAACACATATAAAATCACTCATGAGATTAAAACGTCCAGACAAATAATTAAGATTTGCCATCTCGATATTAATGACGGAATTTTAATAACATACGAGTAGGTAGGTACGGTCAACGGCACGCTGGGCTTCCACGACAGCGTAATGATATTCAATCAAATAAATAACAGATTTTTTACAGTTTTGTATAACCTCATGTGCTGCATAATGTACCTACCAAATGGCACTAAAATGGGCGTATATCCAAGCCACGAAACATTTGAAAACCAGAGGAAATCCCGCCATCGTAACGAAACGATCATCGAAAACCAGCCGCGGGGCGCGTCGCAGTGTGTTGTACCCCGCGGTAACGCGCCTGCTGGCGCAAACTGCTCGCGGATCGCCGACGGCACGCGGCGGTGCGCGCTCACGCGCCGTGGCGCGCCTTGGTGTGTTGGACGAGGCGGTTTTCTGTACAAATTAATGTACTTGCATACAACGTAAAAGACGCGCGTGGGTGCGCCGCGACTGCGCGCGTCGCCAGTGTGAGAACCGTCTAAACTGTCAAAATTGTTTTAAAGTAAAAAGAAACAATAGTATTGTATTTAAGATAGCCTGCGTAGTGTACAAACCTAATTTGTGTCATTTTCGTCCATGGAAACAGACGTGGGACCCGCACATTAATAACACCGTCAAAAAAATATTACAATTTGAAAAACAAGTACCATATACCTCAGATCACTTAAAAATCCCTATGAAATAAATTTGTGCCAAATTAAGGCATGGACTTTTAATATTTTCAATTTTTTTGTTTGTCCGAGCCATTGATGCTTATAAAAAATATTAGTATTATTAGAGTTTACATATTTAATATCTTAAATACATGAGTGATGGACAGAATGAATTTGTGTCATTTTCATGCATGGATAATACCTAGGTAGGTAGGTATTCAAAAAGTTTGCGGTCGAAGCGAGTAGGCGCGGGCGCGTGGCGAGGGACGACGAAGCTCGTCCGTTTCGGTTGGATACTAAGTACGTACATACCTATAAGTCTCACGTCACGATACGAACGAACACGCACCTTTCGTTTGGTTAAGTAGGTACTCTATAGAATTACATCTCCTGTTTTAGAAATTCATACAGATGTACTATGGACAACAACGTCACTTAACCACAACTCTTAAGGTTAAAATCGGTTGCACGCCGCGCCGCCGCCGTCATAACATAATATATTTAGTTCGTGCAGGGGGATACGTGCGCACACAATTTTTTTGCTAACTTTTTAAGCGAAGCTGTTGCCCATAGTACATACATATCTGTTCTGTTTCCATTCTAAAACAACCTAGAAGTAATGTACCGACGATATACATTCTTATTTCAGATATCAAATCGATTGTACCGGCTTCCCGGCAGAATGATTGACAAAAACATGTGGGCCGGAGAGTCGCATGCTTTGAGGTTATGTTTTTTGTTAAATCGTCGAATTCCAGATCAATCGGAGCCTGTAGCGGTGGGTTGATGTATTTGTAGCCGTTACATATTTATTGTAACAGCTACAAACACATTCGTTGCTCATGTAACGCAATAGCGACCTAAAGTTTTAAAAGCATGCGACTCTCCGGCCCACACGCTTAAGTCTAAAATATTGGTGAAAATTGTATTATGATTAAAAATAAGCAGGTTTTCGTAACCGTATATAATAGGTCTTTACCTATGAAATTGCCGATTTGTATGGAGAATTTTCAAGAAGTTGCATTTTTCATACTAGCATTTTCTTTGTTCATTTAACAACCGTTAACACTCTTGTAACAAAACTTTTATGTACTAATGTTTGAACACTATGCTAACCTATTCCATTTACGATAAGCGAAAAAAATAAGTTTTGGCTAAGTTACAACCCCTCCGGTCACCCTTTTTTGGCTCACAAAAAAAAGAGTAACTTTCAAGATCTTTTTTTAATGCTATGAAAGCTAAAAAAAGGACTTTATTTTTACTGATAGTTGACTATCATGGTCATAATTCGACATACGTAAATCAAGATATTGTTAAATGTTTTAAAACATAGAAGTTATTATTTTCTCTGTATGTGACAAAATATCGGCAAGTTCATAAGTAAAGACCTAATATTTATAGATATATATTGCGAACGATTTTATCCTAGCTTTCCGATGACCTAGAGACTTGAAACTTTGAAAATAGGTCAGAACTGGAAGGCAATGCAAACAAAACAACTTCAAAATTTAATGCCTCTAAAAAACAAGCGGCGGGGACGCGTCAGACGCCGAATGGCGCGGGGGCGCGGACAAAACCGCCCGAACAGGCGTTGCGCTGCGCCGTCACCGCGCGCGTGAAACACCAAACCGCGCCCCGCGACGACGGCGCGCGTTGGCAGTGGGAGAATCGCCTTAGAGTCCAATTATTTATAACCACCACAAATAATCGAATTTCTCAAGATGCATCGGCTAGATGTGACACAAAACGCAAAAATAAACTAATTATATGCCAATGTATCGACAGGCAAGAAATTACAAACTTTAGAATTCTTGAAGGTTATACCCTCAAAATAACGTATTCCGATCGGTCTATTTTCTAGAAACAGCCTAATGATTCTGACCAACCGACGATATGATAACCCTACACTGTGATTGTTCATAGTAAATAAATTTGCAAATTTCTCTAAAACGAGTAAAGATATTCTGAAAATATGTTTTCGGGTCGTTTATCGTGATCAAACGATTACAAAAACCTGCTTATTTTTAATCTTAATGCAATTTTCATCAATATTTTAGACTTAAGTGTGTGGGCCGGAGAGTCGCATGCTTTTAAAACTTTAGATCGCGATATCTTTGACCCTGTTGCGTTACATGAGCAACGAAAGTGTTTGTAGCTGTTACAATGAATATGTAACGGCTACAAATACATCAAACCACCGGTACAGACTCAGATTGATCTGGAATTCGACGATTTAACAAAAAACATAACCTCAAAGCATGCGACTCTCCGTGCCACATGCTTTTGTCAATCATTCTGCCGGGAAGCCGGTACAATCGATTTGATATCTGAAATAAGAACGTATATCATCGGTACATTACTTCTAGGTAGTTTTAGAATGGAATTATTCAGTGGCACGGAGAGTCGCATGCTCACGCTCTGACAGCGTTCAGAGTAAAATTATGAATAGTTAGATGGTGATCGGTGACTAAGCGGTTTGTCTGCTGGAATACACCAATGACATGACATGCATGACTGACAGCTATTAGTAATCTGTGACTGACAGTGACAGTTAATGTTGTGTGGTTTGTTTTGTTTGTTTGTGTTATTTGTAAAAAACTATAATTCTTATTTTTGTTATTTTAGTGCTTGAATATTTATAATAATAACTCCGACCTGTGCTGTGTCTGTTTTAAAATGTCTACTAATATTACAATAAATCTTAAAAGAGCAAGCAAAGTTTTTCATGAAGGGGTTAGTTTAAAATCAGCATTCGTAAAATTTCATACTTTCCAATAAATATTCTTACTATCGTAATTTTATGGTGCCTATCAGGAGACCATTGCCGGCGTGGTGGTGGTGGAGAGCAGTGGCGACGTGCGTCACGAGGGGCTCACGCTCCTGATGGAGGGCGTAGTAAACTTGCAGCTCAGCACCAAAAATGTTGGCATTTTTGAGGCCTTCTCCAATAGTATCAAGGTAAATACATTCTTATATGAAATATATTGAGGAGCTCGGTGACGCAGTGGTTTAGCGCCTGGCCCAGCGATTGCAGGTTAAGCAACTCTCGCAAGGGTCGGTCATGGGATGGGCGACCAAAAAAATTATTATCTCGAGCTCCTCCGTGCTTCAGAAGGCACGTTAAGTTGTTGGTCCCGGCTGCATTTGCAGTTGTGAATACTCACCAATCCTCATCGAAGCCACATGGTGGGTTATAGCCCAACCTCCTTACAACCCATAAGGAAAGTTAAAATGGCTGGTCAGGATATACTATATATTGTTGTTGCTTTATACATGGTAATTTTTGGACCTCTTTCAAATTTTGTCAGGTCATTCTACAACATGTTAATGAATTAAAGCAAAATGAGAAAACCGGGTACCCTTCGCATCGCATAATTTCGATTGTCCTAAAGTCACTTGGCATAACTCGATTGGCATAATAATCACAAAGCATACTATTGATTTAGCATAAATTTCGATACGCATAACCATCGAATTGCATAACTTTTAAAAAGCATAATATTTCAAAGCATAATAGTTACAATTCCTAATTTCAATTGGCATATTGTCAGTAAGCATATTTTGAAAGGCATAATTTTGTTATGTCTAATATACATAACTACTAAAGTTTTATAGCATAATATAAAAGGAAACATAACTAATTTGAATACTAATTTATAAAAAAAAACTTTAATTGTGACCAGCATTGGTGGGTTAGGTTAGGTCAGTGTTTAGAGTTTAGACCACTCTAAGCTAAGGTGGAGCTCAATTATGCTTGCATGCATCTTGCACGCTGCATGCTTGCTTGCATGCTGTGTGCTCCCTTGCATGCATGCATGCTTGCTTGCATTGTGGATGCTTGCTTGCAAAATGCTTGCCGGGGGGTGCAGGGGGGCTGGCCCCCCTGCTCGGGGGGGGTCGGGGGGCCTGAGGCCCCCCGCTATAAAGAAAAAGTTTTTGTGTACTAGGTAGGTTAGGTTAGGTTAGTCGTTTGACCACTTGCAGCGGAGCGAGCTTATTACAATGCGTTATAAGATTATGTCTTTTGATGATTATGCTTTTTAGACAATATGCCAATTAAAAAATATGCGTTTTGACATTTATGCCTTTTGAAAATATGCCATTGAATATTTATGCTTAACAAAATTAAGCCTTATAATATTATGCGTTTTGAAATTGTGCTATAAAATATTATGCTAAATGATGATTATGCCATTTAACAATATGCGTTTCATGTTTAGGACAAATAAAGTTATGCGTTCCATTAGGTAATCGAGAAAACCATTTCTTTGAACCATCAAACTGAACAACTATTACTATGGGACCAACTCTGAAATCGCGAAAAAAAATCTGCTGCTTCATACATTTTTATAAATACGTTATTAATTTTTTTATGAAATAGCTTTTATTTTTTTCGCGATTTCAGAGTTGGTCCCGTAGTAAAAGTTATTCAGTTTGATGGTCCAAATAAACAGTTTTCTCATTTTGCGTTAGTTTATTTACACATTGTATAATAGCAGAACAATCAATTTATGAAGTAAAAAAAATTGTTGTCACCATAGAAATAGAATGCCAAAGAACAACAATGTCAATAAACGGGTGATCCGAAAAACGAATGTATACATTTTATATGAGATACGTAAAATATGACTTACATACATAAAATATGACTATATTATGGCAAAGGAAATTAATAAACTATGTTCCATACTGTTTTCTTCGTCGATAAACGAATATATATAGTGAAATTTGGTTTTAGAGAAATGTGTGGCAAAATCTTATTTACCTTTGAAAAGTGTGATTACTTGGATTGTTTCTTTTTATCACATCACAATTACTTAGAGCACAAGACACCATAGCTCCACCATACCTTTATTTGAAATTCTAATAAGGATTAACAAATATTTTAAACAAACTGTGATTGCTCATTTGCAAGGCGGGATGCTAGGGGCTCTTACTGTAAAAAATATTGGCACATTGTCACTTCATTCTTTGTCTCTTTTTTCCACAGACCGTGTCTGTATAATTTTAACTTCTCTTTTCCACGCTTTGTTGGTCTTTTTGAGCGCAGTGAAAATTTTTCTATGTCTATGGTTGATACTGTTTGCGCATCGACAGGTCGACTCGAGCGAGCTCCCCTCGCGCCACCCGCCCGCCTTCCCTAACTCGCGTCCCGTGCGTGAGGGTGAGCGTGCGCGCCTAGATTTTTAGGATATAAAAAGTGGCTGAAAACTGTGAATTTAAAAAGAAATCAAACATAATTATCTCATAATTTTTATTATTACTTCCTTCAACTTAAATTTTGTAAAGAGGTCGCAAAATAGCCCTGTACATTCTGTGCTACTATATGGGACTCCCTCTCGACAGAGCATCCGTGAATGTAATAAATTTCTCTTTTTGTGGTTTTAACAGCCAATCAATCTGGTAAGCACTAGCTTAGAGCTTGCACCACCTGGCAAGATCCCTGTGGGTGTCACAGAGATACCATTTGAGATCCCGCTACGAGCCCGACAAGCTGTATCTCCAGGGTACCCCGGACTCCTGGAGACGTATCACGGGGTGTTCGTCAATATTATGTACACTCTTAAGTGTAGCATGAAGAGGTCATTCCTGAATAAGCCACTAAATACCAGCTGCCAATTTTTTGTTCAATATAGACCGGTAAGAATTATTTATCCAACTTTTTTGTTTTGACAGGCTTTATTTTGATTTAAATAACGTTTTAAACCTTACTATTAATACTGAGTAAATATTTTCAAGTCCTTTCATACATTTTAATTGTCATCTGTAACAATCATCAGAAAATTATAGCATACTGAATTAGTTTTTATGCTTATGTTAGGCTTAAAGACCGAAATCGCTCATAGACGCCTGTAGTACACCTCCGCCGCGAAACACCGCAGTAGGCTCCGCCGTGAGTTCTACAAGCGAAACAAATGCAAACAGCCTGTTCTAATGCATAGATTTTTCACGCCCGATCGGCTCCGACAATTGACACACGCGAAAGTAATGACGCGAAACCACTACGTAGTTGTGATCCTCATAATATATCGTCGTCAATAGGAGACATCCATAGCGGAACTATGGCGAAACTACCGCGGTTTCGCTGGTACGGTTTCGCGGCAGAGGTGTGTTACAGGCATGAGCGAAAAAACGCTTACAACGTGCTGTGGTCATTGCCAAAAATCCACAGCGTGAAATAAGTTGAACGACGTCGTTTGGTATCATGACCACGACGCAAATTTTGGTATTTCTGTGTTTACCACAACGCGTCACTACTCACTAATAATACAATTCCCAGCATGATCCTCCGCCCGTGAAGCCAGTCCGATGCGAGATCACGCCGACGTCGGTGCGCGCGGCGGGAGGGGGCGGGGGCGGGGGCGGGGGCGCGGCGGGCGCGCGCGTCGCCCTCCCGCAGTTCCAGATCTACGCCGAGATCGACTCCACCATCTGCCCGCTTGACAAACCGCTCACGGGGAAGGTGCGTTGTTGGAACGAAATTAGAAACGGCAGAATTATGCCATTGCGATTATAAAATAATGACAGCACAACATCAAGTCGACAAACTAAAGCTATTTCGAGCTTTTATTTTAAAAGACTTAAAAAATGGTCTCAGGGTTAACATTGTAAAGTCTGATGTGCCACCATCTGAAAATAGAACTTGATTTTAGAAAATAGGTTCCAAGGAAGTACCGTCTTAAATGACAAATAGTTTCGTAAAAATCAAAGGTTCATCTTATGTAAGTATATAAAGTAAAGTATTATAAGCATTTATTCAGCGTTTTCAGTACAATACCTACAGATCTTAAAAAGTAAAATTGTGATTAGTTAATATTAAAGGACCGAAAGGGCTGACCAGGCTCGGCTTGTGTTGTGGAGTTTATTCCTCAACGCTGGTTTTCAGCTGGACCCATAAATATATAAATAAATAAATAAAATTGGTATGTATTAAATATATTATTTCCATCTGAAATGGAATAAAATATTTATCTTGCAGACAATATTTTCCGTTGCTAAAAACTATAAGGTCCCTATATGTTGTATGAAAACAATGATTGAATGACTAATCTAATGCAGTGTATAATGTGGCTCAGATCCGCGTGGACGAGTGCACGGTGCCCATCAAGTCCATAGAGCTGCAGTTGGTGCGCGTCGAGACCTGCGGCTGCGCGGAGGGCTACTCCAGAGACGGTATGTAAACATGAATTACTGGCAGCCAATGTAGACATTGAATGCATGGCTTATGATTTATGATAGAACGCTAACATTGGGTGCAATCTAGGAGACTAATACTTTTTATTTATTTATTTATTTAAAGGAAACATACAGTCTTATAAAGGTATTAACTTAAGTAAAAAACCGGTCAAGTGCGAGTCGGACTCACGCACGAAGGGTTCCGTACCAAAAAATGGCAAATTACGATTGTTGTATGGGAGCCCCCCTTAAATATTAATTTAATTATGTTTTTAGTATTTGTTGTTATAGCGGCAACAGAAATACATCATCTGTGAAAAGTTTTTAATAAAAACAAAACCTCCTTCAAAAACCTTGAAAATAATTTAAAAAAAACAGTTTCAAAAATAAATTAATGGCTTTAAAAAGCAAGAAATAAAATATTGAAATCTGCATAATAACTAACTCGAAAGTTTGTATGCATATCTTATATTAAACAACGCCTTTTGAAGTCGGGTGGGGGGGGGGGGGGACGGGGACGTGGGGTTTAAACCCCACCCGACTTCATAAGACGTTTTCGAGTTATTATGCAGATTTCAATATTTTATTTCTTGCTTTTTAAAGCCATTAATTTATTTTTGAAACTGTTTTTTGTTAGATTATTTTCAAGGTTTTTGAAGGTTTTGTTTTTATTAAAAACTTTTTTATTTTAAACTTTTTTGTGTTAAGTATATTTGGTGATGATATTATCTAAGTTACAATAGCCTTATGTCAACGGCTCATCACCTTACTGCTTTTCCCGACGCAGAGGCGTTTATTGTTGAGGAGAGGAAAGTAATCGTATCGTACCAGTGAACTACTTAGTATTGAATAGTTCCGATGATCATCTATGCTGGTCTTCATCATCAGTTCTACTTCACCAAAATAATACTTTTCAAAAGCAAATGCACAAGTTACTTAAGAAAATACTTAAATCGCTATAGATGTGCCTATAATATTTGAAGATTTCTCCAGGATTCCATCATCAGATCCTGATTTCATGACAATGGGACCAACTTGGAAGTATATACTTTCAAACAAAAAAAGAATTTTTCAAATCAGTCCATCTTCGAGTAATCGAGTAACATACATAAAAAAAAAGATACCGACGAATTGAGAACCTCCTCCTTTTTTTGAAGTCGGTTAAAAATTTCAACTTTCTAGCTATCATGGTTCATGAGATACAGCCTGGTAACAGACAGACAGACAGACGGACAGCGGAGTCTTAGTAATAGGGTCCCGTTTTTACCCTTTGGGTACGGAACCCTAAAAATGTTCACAAACAGACCTAGAGTTCCATTTAAGTTCAAAAAAATTTGGAGTATGTAATTAAGTACAATAAGTTTGTAAATAAAATTTAACAAGCATTACATTTAAGTTACAGTTTTAAATATAGTGAAGGTTTGTGCAATCAAAAACATTATGAGACAGATTTAAGAAATAACTTTCGCAATTCTGCCTTGTACTTACCAATAGAGTTTGTAAAGATATCATTTTTATTAAATAATTTGTTGTATCTGTCACAGGAGCGCCTAAAGAAAGTATTTTTAGCTTATTTTGAGTTACTAAAGGCACATGAAAGGTTCTATTTGATCGTGACGAAGTACGTGGAACAATAAATCCGATTTTTTCCAAAAGAAAACTTGAGTCTTGTATTTTATATAGAACTTGTTTACTTCTGTGGTGATCGAAGACTTTACGAGTAGTCTGCTGCACCCATTGTCTAGGTTTCGTGTAGTTGGCATCAGAGCTTGATCAAAGCTGGACCGACGACGCGACGCCGACGCCATGCCGTCATTCGGAGTGTTGACTTGGCAGGGTCGCCATGCAAAGTGCGGCGTCAGGAGACGAAATAACACAAGAAAAGTGGAGTCTTAACTGTTCGTTTATTGAGAGAAAAACTGGGTTTTTATAGTGTTTTCAAATAGGTCAATACGTTAATGTTTTACATGACATTTAGCTTGTTTACTTAATAGAAATGAAACACCAATTATAATAAAACAATTATCATCTTTATACGTCATCGATGATGACTACACTATAATCAAGGCGCGGGTGGCGGCGGGGCCCCACCTCGCCTCCGCAGAGTTCTTTCTCCGATTTCTGAGCAAGACCCAATCGAGCTTTAGTTTGACTCCGGGCAGTGTCGGTCATAAAGTTAATATACCTGTAACTTTATGGGGTCGGTCGATCTTGAGTGCCATCTACAGGAAGCATATTAAGGCTCCGTTATGCGAAATCATTTGTCTCTGTCTTTTTCTTTACGTGTGAAGAGTATGGAAAATAACCCCACTTCTGCACTTTTTCGATGTTTTTCGTTGTTTTTTCATTATTATCTTTAGCACAATTATCTTTCTTGAAAAAAAGTTATTGGAGCATCTGCACAGTACGTTAAAGTTTATTTTGGTGTAGAATTCAATACGTTTACGCTATTATTTACGCCAAAAATATGGCCCGCGATAAGCGCTTTTGATAATATTCTGATATTTTTTTACAATCATCTGTGAGGTTTATACGCAATTTAATGTTTGTAGCAACTAGATAAACTCAGCTTGTCGTATGATTTTTTTGGTGGCTACAAGTTTACGTTTTCTATATAAAAATATGGCCCGCGCAAAACATGTTTGCCTATTACCGCCCCTTAAGCTGTGTATAGTTCGTATCACGAAAGATGACCACAAATGGCGCCCTTTCATCATAACTCATGAAGAAAAGACTTAAGACAATGTAATATTTTATATCCTTATATACAACGTGGAGAGGACAATGCGACAATAAATGATAACACTGTAGACACTAGTTTATAGAAGTATTTTGAAACTATCAAATAATTCCTAGGAGCGAAATAAATAAAATATTTTTCTCGAACAAACTAAATACCACAAAAACAAGTACGAAATTAAACACCCTTTGTAAATATTGGTTACTTACCTATGGTAAGAGCGGCAACAGCGCGGTGTTAGGTCAGAGAATGATATTGACAGGTGACAAGCCGCGGAATGAACTTTTGGCGCCATTTAATGCTTAATGTATACTGCCCGGCATATATATTGGCACAGATTACATAATACTATAGTACAGATACCTCATCCCATACTAAAGAAATGGCCATCGTAAGGCGACTATCTGGGCGATTAAACATGTTTTTCTTGTAGAATTCTAGATGGCGCCGCTATCGTCGCAGCATGCTTAGCACAGATAGCAACAAACATTACCGAATTTTCAAAGAAAGTACAAATTATTGCCGATAGATGTCGCTCAATTTTTATTGAAATTTGTTTAAAAAACCCTTCATTTTACTGTTTCATTGCAATTTTGCATTAGGTGATTTTTTTAAGAAGCAATTTAAAAGATTCATGACTTTTTTATCTGTATTTGAATATTACAAAAACAAATCGAAGCAGGTACCGCCAACTAGTGAGGTAAATTTAAACTAATTCCACATTAGTTTAAATTCACCTTACTAGATGGCGGTACCTGCTAACTAAGCCACATCTGATGTACTAAATGGGACCCCATGATATTGGCAAGAGAATGAAAGAGACAAAGGATGCGCAGTAGCCACAAACTTAGTGTTTATGGCTACTGCGCATCTTTTGTCCCTTTCCTTCTCTTGCCAATATATATGCCGGCATCTGTACTGATAATTTCCTTGGCTCAATTAAAACAGTGTTTTCCTTGATATCTACTGCAGCGACTCGAGCTACGGCATCATGCAACAACGCTGTCCATATGGCAACTTTCATTGCTGAGATTTATGACACCATACCAAGTGTAACCATAATACCACTCTCTCGGTATGTCCGTAAAGCTAAAGCAGCGACATTCCCCATAAATTAAAATCATGTTGGTGTACTCGAAAACTGTGAAATTATAATAAGGCATAGTAGAAGTAATATTTATTCGTATTGTAACAGATTTTAACACCTTTGACGCAGTCTTCGTCATAGAGTAAGATAAAAAAAATTCGTCAATGAGACGTCAAGTCATCATCGACATGCTCTTTGGGCGTTTTTGTGTTGTGTTGTACAAAAAGTAAACAGAATAAAAATAAAATATTAAAAAGTCACAGACTAAAAATTACAGTATAATGGTGAAAACAGATTTTATTAATATTATTATTATACCATAGCTGAATAAATTTTCTCCACCACTAGCCCTTAGAGAACACATTGTCATATCTGCTGCTATGAAAAATAAAAAACCGGACAACGAGTATTCACAAAAAAAACTATCGCTGTCAAGTGTCAAAATATTTTTCGCTTGTGCTTTGAATGCTTTGCCTATTAGTATTTTAGTTAATTTTAACTTTATTCGAAAATAATATAAAAGTTTCTGAAGAATTTGTAATGGCAGACAGTCGTAATGTAACAGTCCATAATCGGACTTCGTGATGCTGCTAAAACCGAAGTTTTCAGCGAAACAATTTTTACACAAATTAAAATCGATATTGTTAACGTTTGAATCTGTTTAATAAAATACAGGTTGGTTTGAAGTGCATTTATTTCAATTTCCATAAAACTTTAAAGAGATACCACTGCAGGCAAATAGGTAAACGTGTAAAGAAGGTGTAGGACTTTGGCACGTAAAAAGTGTTTGTTTGGACATTTCATCAAAATAAAATTTTGGAAAAGGAAAAAATATGTATCTCCTTTTTTCGTAAGTAATTTAATAATAATAAATACACATTTTTACACAGGTAAAAGATTTTGAAACGTTGTCAACTTTATTGTTTGTTCGAAGTAGATTTTGTCTCATTCACACATTTTTAGATGACACGAATATGATTCTTACGGCTTGAGCTTAAAGTACAATTTGGCAACGTTGTGTTAATTTATACTGTGTAGGGGTTTTTGAGTTGTCCCGCAATAGCCTAGTAATAGATACAGCATGTAGAAAATGTTAAAAACAAAAAAATGTTTCTTGTGACTAAACTACTGGGTATTTTTAATTGATATTTTACTGGCAGACTGGGAGCGTTACTAGATATACGAAATTTAATTTATTGTCGCATTGTCCTCTCCACTTTGTATATATTTACATTATATTTAAATATGTATACGAAATATTATTTTGTCTTAAGTCTTTTCTTCATGAGTTATGTTATGATGCGAAAATGGGGCGCCATTTGTGGTCATCTTTCGTGATTCGTACTGTACATATAATGTGTGTGCAGCGACGGAGATCCAGAATATCCAGGTGGGCGAAGGCGACGTCCGGCGCGCGCGCGACCTGCCGCTATACATGGTGCTGCCGCGACTGTTCACCTGCCCCACGACAACCACGCCCTACTTCAAGATCGGTACGACACTATATTAGGCCGGCCACATACACGCGACCTGCCGCTATACATGGTGCTGCCGCGACTGTTCACCTGCCCCACCACCACCACGCCCTACTTCAAGATCGGTACGACACTATATTAGGCCGGCCACATACACGCGACCTGCCGCTATACATGGTGCTGCCGCGACTGTTCACCTGCCCCACGACCACCACGCCCTACTTCAAGATCGGTACGACACTATATTAGGCCGGCCACATACACGCGACCTGCCGCTATACATGGTGCTGCCGCGACTGTTCACCTGCCCCACGACCACCACGCCCTACTTCAAGATCGGTACGACACTATATTAGGCCGGCCACATACACGCGACCTTCCGCTATACATGGTGCTGCCGCGACTGTTCACCTGCCCCACGACCACCACGCCCTACTTCAAGATCGGTACGACACTATATTAGGCCGGCCACATACACGCGACCTGCCGCTATACATGGTGCTGCCGCGACTGTTCACCTGCCCCACGACCACCACGCCCTACTTCAAGATCGGTACGACACAATATTAGGCCGGCCACATACACGCGACCTGCCGCTATACATGGTGCTGCCGCGACTGTTCACCTGCCCCACGACCACCACGCCCTACTTCAAGATCGGTACGACACTATATTAGGCCGGCCACATACACGCGACCTGCCGCTATACATGGTGCTGCCGCGACTGTTCACCTGCCCCACGACCACCACGCCCTACTTCAAGATCGGTACGACACAATATTAGGCCGGCCACATACACGCGACCTGCCGCTATACATGGTGCTGCCGCGACTGTTCACCTGCCCCACGACCACCACGCCCTACTTCAAGATCGGTACGACACAATATTAGGCCGGCCACATACACGCGACCTGCCGCTATACATGGTGCTGCCGCGACTGTTCACCTGCCCCACGACCACCACGCCCTACTTCAAGATCGGTACGACACTATATTAGGCCGGCCACATACACGCGACCTGCCGCTATACATGGTGCTGCCGCGACTGTTCACCTGCCCCACGACCACCACGCCCTACTTCAAAATCGGTACGACACTATATTAGGCCGGCCACATACACGCGACCTGCCGCTATACATGGTGCTGCCGCGACTGTTCACCTGCCCCACCACCACCACGCCCTACTTCAAGATCGGTACGACACAATATTAGGCCGGCCACATACACGCGACCTGCCGCTATACATGGTGCTGCCGCGACTGTTCACCTGCCCCACGACCACCACGCCCTACTTCAAGATCGGTACGACACAATATTAGGCCGGCCACATACAAGCGACCTGCCGCTATACATGGTGCTGCCGCGACTGTTCACCTGCCCCACGACCACCACGCCCTACTTCAAGATCGGTACGACACTATATTAGGCCGGCCACATACACGCGACCTGCCGCTATACATGGTGCTGCCGCGACTGTTCACCTGCCCCACCACCACCACGCCCTACTTCAAGATCGGTACGACACAATATTAGGCCGGCCACATACCCGCGACCTGCCGCTATACATGGTGCTGCCGCGACTGTTCACCTGCCCCACCACCACCACGCCCTACTTCAAGATCGGTACGACACTATATTAGGCCGGCCACATACACGCGACCTGCCGCTATACATGGTGCTGCTGCGACTGTTCACCTGCCCCACGACCACCACGCCCTACTTCAAGATCGGTACGACACTATATTAGGCCGGCCACATACACGCGACCTGCCGCTATACATGGTGCTGCCGCGACTGTTCACCTGCCCCACCACCACCACGCCCTACTTCAAGATCGGTACGACACTATATTAGGCCGGCCACATACACGCGACCTGCCGCTATACATGGTGCTGCCGCGACTGTTCACCTGCCCCACCACCACCACGCCCTACTTCAAGATCGGTACGACACAATATTAGGTCGGCCACATACACGCGACCTGCCGCTATACATGGTGCTGCCGCGACTGTTCACCTGCTCCACGACCACCACGACCTACTTCAAGATCGGTACGACACAATATTAGGCCGGCCATATACACGCGACCTGCCGCTATACATACAAATACAAATACAAATATCTTTATATGCTTTAAATAGGGTACAAATGGAGATCTTAAAAGTAGGTGAATCAGAAGCTTAACCTATTTAGCCAACTTAAGTAGCATGCAAACATAAACAGAAAATATTAATGTTATCAAGGATTAAATTAAATAATGTCATTTCATAATAATTATTAAATTTGTTGTAGTCGACTTTTTGACAAATTAAAATTAAAACCCAATTTCAAACCTTTTATAATCTCTTATCGACCATAAATCCCTTTTTTTTATTACACAATTATTTATTATCATGTCTTAAGAATTCATCAATTGAGTAGAATGCCATGTCCACTAACCATTTGCGCAATAAAAATTTAAATCGACTAGTAGGAGTATCTTTGAAGCTAAATGGCAATTTGTTATAAATGGTCATACACATGGAATAGCAATTTTTTCGATATTTCGCTGAGTTTGGGACAGTTACGTGTACTAGTCTGTGAGGATATCTTAAGCTTCTTTGAGTTAGATCACTCGCTTGAGTGAATCTTTGACCATTTTGCTTGACATATAAAGCTACTTCTAATATATAAAGGCAGGGTAGCGTTAGCATGTTTAGGGATTTAAAATACGGCTTACACGATGTGTCCGATGTCAAATTGCATATGGCTCTGATGCATCGTTTTTGAGCGATGAATAGTCTTTTGATATCAGTACCATTTCCCCAAATCAATATACCGTATCTTAATATCGATTCGACATAGGCGAAATAGGCTGTAATAGCCGTATGGACGTTGGCAACTTTTGTTAATTTGTACAAAGCGAATGCAAAACTATTTACCTTGTTGCACACTTTATCTATTTGTTCCTTCCATGTCAATTTTGAGTCAATTATTCAACCTAAGAAAATTCCATTAGTAGCATTCCGTAGAATTTGTCCATTGTAATCAATATTAATTATTTGATTTTTGAAATTATTGAAATTAATTATATTTGTTTTTGAAAAGTTAATTCTAAGATTGTTATTATTAAGCCATTCAATTATTAATGTCAACGTAGTAGTTATGTCAGTTATATGTTGGTCTAATGAAGAGTTTTTGTCAGTTGTTATTATAACGGAAATGTCATCTGCAAAAAGTACAGTTTTATGATTTATAATATCTGGTAAGTCATTTATGTGTAGAAGAAATAATAAGGGGCCAAGAACACTCCCTTGTGGAACACCAAAACTATTTTGTTTAAATTCTGATCTGTATTTTTGAACCGTTTTATTTGAGTCAATTTGAGTAATTTCTACACATTGGGTTCTGTTTGAGAGATAAGATTTTAACCAATGCAGAGCAGGGCCTCTAATCCCACTACGTTCCAGTTTTTTCAGCAACCCATCATGTGGAACGCGGTCGAAAGCTTTCGACATATCAAGGAATAACACAGTTGTGTAGTTTTTATTGTTCACACTTTGCAATATTTCATTAACAAGATCAAAGGCTGCATACGTCGTTGATTTGTTCTTTTGGAATCCGTATTGGCTTTGTTTTATGATATTATATTTGTTGAAAAATGTAAGCAACTGATAATGCATAGCTTTTTCAAATATTTTTGAAAATATTGGTAATATTGCTATTTGTCGATAATTGTCTACTTTACATTTGTCACCTTTTTTATGTAACGGTTTTACAACTGATAATTTTAATTTGTCTGGGAACTGCCCAGTCTGTAGTGATAGGTTGACCAGGAAAGCCAGGATAGGACTTAGTTCATCTTTACAGTGTTTCACTACTTTAGTACAAATAGCGTCGTATCCTTCAGAAGGTGAATTTTTTAGCGACATAATTACCTTACTCATATACTTTGCATCTACTGGTGTCAGAAATATACTATTTGATAAGTTAGTCTTTAATGTGTCATTATTAGGGAAATTATTTTGATTAATATTCACGTCATCAATGAAATAGGTGTTGAATGTCGATGCGATAGTCACAGGATCAGAAATGTCGATGTTGTTTTTGATAATACTATTTATGTAGTTGTTTTTGACTTGTGCTCCTAGTGTTTCGTTTTTTATGACAGTCCAAGTTGCTTTACAAATGTTGTTGCTCCTAGATATATATTTTTGATTGGTTGTTCTTTTTGCGTAATTTATACATTTTTTAAATAGTGCATTGTATTTAATGTACTTGAACTTATTAGTATCACAGGGCGCTATACATGGTGCTGCCGCGACTGTTCACCTGCCCCACGACCACCACGCCCTACTTCAAGATCGGTACGACACAATATTAGGCCGGCCACATACACGCGACCTGCCGCTATACATGGTGCTGCCGCGACTGTTCACCTGCCCCACGACCACCACGCCCTACTTCAAGATCGGTACGACACAATATTAGGCCGGCCACATACACGCGACCTGCCGCTATACATGGTGCTGCCGCGACTGTTCACCTGCCCCACCACCACCACGCCCTACTTCAAGATCGGTACGACACAATATTAGGCCGGCCACATACACGCGACCTGCCGCTATACATGGTGCTGCCGCGACTGTTTACCTGCCCCACGACCACCACGCCCTACTTCAAGATCGGTACGACACAATATTAGGCCGGCCACATACACGCGACCTGCCGCTATACATGGTGCTGCCGCGACTGTTCACCTGCCCCACGACCACCACGCCCTACTTCAAGATCGGTACGACACTATATTAGGCCGGCCACATACACGCGACCTGCCGCTATACATGGTGCTGCCGCGACTGTTCACCTGCCCCACGACCACCACGCCCTACTTCAAGATCGGTACGACACAATATTAGGCCGGCCACATACACGCGACCTGCCGCTATACATGGTGCTGCCGCGACTGTTCACCTGCCCCACGACCACCACGCCCTACTTCAAGATCGGTACGACACAATATTAGGCCGGCCACATACACGCGACCTGCCGCTATACATGGTGCTGCCGCGACTGTTCACCTGCCCCACGACCACCACGCCCTACTTCAAGATCGGTACGACACAATATTAGGCCGGCCACATACACGCGACCTGCCGCTATACATGGTGCTGCCGCGACTGTTCACCTGCCCCACGACCACCACGCCCTACTTCAAGATCGGTACGACACTATATTAGGCCGGCCACATACACGCGACCTGCCGCTATACATGGTGCTGCCGCGACTGTTCACCTGCCCCACCACCACCACGCCCTACTTCAAGATCGGTACGACACAATATTAGGCCGGCCACATACACGCGACCTGCCGCTATACATGGTGCTGCCGCGACTGTTCACCTGCCCCACGACCACCACGCCCTACTTCAAGTTCGGTACGACACAATATTAGGCCGGCCACATACACGCGACCTGCCGCTATACATGGTGCTGCCGCGACTGTTCACCTGCCCCACGACCACCACGCCCTACTTCAAGATCGGTACGACACAATATTAGGCCGGCCACATACACGCGACCTGCCGCTATACATGGTGCTGCCGCGACTGTTCACCTGCCCCACCACCACCACGCCCTACTTCAAGATCGGTACGACACTATATTAGGCCGGCCACATACCTACCCTACACTCAGAATTTCTGATAGTTTACGCTACAGTAATGGAAACAGTTTGCATCAATGCATCATGGTAGGGCTACAGGATTCCGAACGCACCGGCAACTTATGCGGCATTTCTAATCAGAGTAAAACTTTGAATGGAATAGTAGTAGACGTTGTGATAGGTCCATAGATTTGTATTTTATTGTATAAAATGTTATTGATTTATTTTATTTTATTTATTTATCAGGCACAGAAACAAAATACAATCCAAAACATTATTTGTAGTTCCTTAAAGCTAGATATAGGTAGTGTTAAACTGATTTTCACATTTATTCAATTTTATTTTTGATTTCCCGTAAAAGGGTTCAATTTAATGTTTAAAGCTTATAATCTATTTTTTTTTTCAGAGTTCGAGCTGAACATTGCAGTGATATTCGAAGATGACTACTTGGTGACTGAAAACTTTCCCATTTTGTTGCTAAGGAGTAGGTAGCTACTCCCGCGGGAGAGCCGACACACTGTGATATATGATATAACACTTGGTTTATTTACTTGTAACATTGATACGTTTTATCGAATGGCCTCAATTTTGCTTCTAAAATTCAAAATAATTTATTCAGTCTAGGCTGTTACAAGCACTTGTGAATGTCATAGAAGCTACGCCATCGGTTCGCAAACCCTAAGCGGGAGACCTTGTAACGAGAAGAACCGGCAAGAAACTCGTCAAGGGCTGCTTTTTTCTCCCTGTATATTTCATACAGAGTCGTCAACACATAAGGATAATAAGATATCCATAATATCTAATAAACAATTGAATGAAGTGGTAGACTTTGAGCCCCCGCAATCTGCCGACTCTCTATCGGCCGATAGTTGGGTCGGACCATTTTTTAATATAAAGAATCGGCCGATAACAAATCGTTGTAAGGGAACGTACCCATACTACGTGACCCGTTAAGGGGGGGAGGGGGGTCTTTAAAATACTACGCTTGGTCACGGGGGAGGGGAGAGGGGCCTATGTTTTGTCACGTAGTCAATATTGTCAATGGAAATCTGGTTCTTTTTTTTTCAAGTTGTATTCTAATATGGCACGCAGCGAAAGTTTTTTTCTTCTTGATACATTTTTTCACTTGTAATTGTATGTAAAATTATAATACACACTCTTGGCATTACGTGGCAAGCGCCTTACTAATGAAAAGACAAAAATAAGCAAATTTTTTTTTAGAGTTCTGTTGAAAATGATGTAAAACCATTATCTATGAAATACTACGTGAAAACCAGGGGGGAGGGGGGGGGGTCTTGGCATATACTACGGGTGGTCACCGAGGGGGGGAGGGGGGTCAAAAATGGTAAAATATGGGTCACGTAGTATGGGTACGTTCCCTAATGTACGCACTTGCATAGTTGCATACTTCTTCGTACTGATTAAAGCCCTGACCAAACTATCGGCCGATAGAAAATCGGTAGTTTGCGGGAGCTCTAAGAAGATTTTTGATTTTCTTTGGACCATAAGCACAGAATAGATAATAGTACTAGCGTACAGAAGTTGCACTCCGCAAAATCGTTTAAATAAATTGCGACTCTTGCTCCGACATAATAAAGTGCAATTCAGGTCGCACGTAGATGATCGAAGCGCACAGCCAGGCCTCCTTCACTCGCTCAAGGTCGCGCGATCAGCACCTACCGCTAGCCGTTCGTTCGAACGAACAAGTGAGCAGCGGGCCGCCACACGCTCTCCTGCGTAATCGCGCGGCATCTTATTCCCTGCGTAGATATTGCTGCTTTATAATAGTAACAATGTCGAATCAACATTACTCTGCCGTGTACGGACATCAAAATCAAAAACCAATAAACAATTGTCGTTTATCACATTATGATATATGCTATGCAGTTCATTTAAAAGAAGGCAACCCTAACGTTGCGTCGTCAGAAAAGGTAAGAGCACGCGATAGAAAGAGAGGCAACTACTAGGTAAACTGCGCGACCTGAATTGAACTTTATTGTGTCGGATATAAAGTCGTTATTTATTTAAATGACTTTGCCGAGTGCTGCTTCTGTACTTGTACTATTAGTTATTCTGTGGCACAGCGCTCCCTTCGCTACAAAACATTCACTTGCCTCTCTTTTTCTATCGCGTACCTAAGTCTTATCTTTTCTGACGTATAAAATTTGTCCTCTCAGAGGACGCTCATCGCTTCATACTATCGCGCGGAGTAATAGATCCCTGCCATAAGTCGTAGAAGAAGAAATTGAGTGGACCTCTAGAGCTCCCCACTGGCACGACCGATTGGCGGCCTTATAAATAGGAGTTGGTCGGTCTATGAAGAATAGAGCGATGAAGTTAAAACTTTAATGCATTTCTCTAGCCTTTTTCGGTTCCTTTGAAAGATAATGTTTTTAATAATTAAGTAATACGTAATGTAGCTTTACTTATGAATAAAATTGTTATACAAGATTTTGGTTTTACTGGATACGTGTAACGTGAATCATCCACATATTTCACAGAGACAATACGAAGTTATAGTAGGTGGGTAAGTAATGTCTGTTGATTTAGGAGCTCTTGCCTGTCTACCACGAGCTCTTGAAGACAGTGCTGTACAATACAAATAGTTGCCTGAATTAAATAGATAAAGAGTTCCTCCTTCCTTGTCAGGTGTTTATTGTTCTTAAAAGTATTAGCGATTCTAAGGCTCGTCCATCCAAAATTCTCTTTCAAATGATTAAAAGTATTGGTCATAATGGGTGCATTCCAGCAGGCCTATCACTGAGTCATCGATTGCCATAGAGTACATTTTAACCCTGTGGTGACCGATGACTTAGCGATTGGTCTGCTGAAATGCACCCTGTGACATTTAGAATTTTTGACAGTTGACATTGACAAGACAACTCAGTTTTTCTCTTTTTTCATGATTTCAACAAAACAAACAATTTGTTGCGGGTTGTGGTTTTGTCATAAAAATCCTGAATTAAGTTAATGGTTTGGTTATTGAAGCGATGTACCACTATACAAATCAATCCATTTACAACCATGATGTTTACCAACAGTGTTCGCTGGTTAGTCTAAATAAAGTGCACAACCAAAGTGCTAATGTTCCAGTACAAAATGAATACAATCCGAATCCACAAAACCTCTCTGTTAATACACAACCGGAGGCCAGCCACAGTGCTCCAGCCCCAGCTGAGCTAAAACCTAAACGAAAGGCACGACAAGCTAAAACCGAAAAGACAGAAAAACCTGTCAAGAAGGCTGTCGTAGATACATCTAATTTCAGTATAGAAGAAAGGTTAGTTGCAGCGGTTTGGGTTCACGAAAGGGAGAGAACACATGTTGGTATGAGCGAAGTAAGTATAAATATATGTAAAACTTCAACACAAGTATTACAAGACGGATGAAAGGTAAGTACCTACTAATTTAATGAATTGTGTTGATCAGATTAAATACGACTTCCGCCAGCGGTTCGGGCGCGATCCGCCCGCTAAGAACACACTGCTGGCGTGGGAGAGGAAGCTGTTTGCTACCGGCAGCGTACATGACGCTCCCCGGACTGGGAGACCTGTTAACCGGTAAATACCTACTCTATTGTCACATCACTACAATATTGAATAGCATGATTGCTACAACTCAAAGATTACGAAACCTTAGGTCAGAGAGCCAGGTTCAGGGCAATTTCTTTTACAATGTATTTTTTTCTTCCTGTCTTGCAACAGTTGAGCATAAATATGAATATCTTGATTTTGTCAAACTTCTATAGCACCACAACTTCAGTTAAAAAGCATATTCTCCATTTGATTTACTTGTTTACTAATGGTCCAATTTACCCACAATTATATGTATTTTATTATTATCATGTTCTTTATTGCATTATTATTATAATAGTTATAAAAATAATTTGTACTCGGTTTGGTTGGTGGCAGGACTTATTTCAAGTCCGTCAGGCTAGCTACCTAAGTAATGTCCCTGTAATTCGTTACGTAATACTTGAACGCTTCCTCAAATGTTGACTTTTTTAACATTTTACTAATTGATTGCAGGCTGAAGCGACTGGAAGAAGTGTTGGAGTCGGTGCGCGCGGCGCCGGCGCTGTCGGTGCGCGCGCGCGCGCGGGCGCTGCGCCTGCCGCCCTCCACGTTGCGCGCGCTGCTGCGCACCGACCTGCCGACCGCCGGCGCGCGCGACAACACAGGTACGTCCTACATTGCAATACAAGTGTACAGTACAAGGCATATAACTTGAAATCGGGTGGGGATTGCGCGAAACGCGTATTTTGGGTATGCGTAGCGGTGAGGGGCGCGGGCGGCGGGATAAGGGCGCGCGCTAGTGGTCGCTCACAAGAGCACATGCGCGAACTTATCCCTACTCAGTCTTGTGGCCAAGCTGCTACATATGGGGCCTGGTCCAGCCACGCTTCTATCATCAAAAATAGCTAACTTTAAGACATTTTTATGGGGGGGTGACTGACTACGAGATGTATACCGCAGAAAAGACATCTTACTGAAAAAAAAATTGTTAAATGCAGTTGATCCATTGAATATTTAAGCTCTAGACAGAAGCATGTGTTTAGTTGATGTAATATTAAGGTCCTGTAATTCTGATATGTGTTGTTTGATATTTCACAGGTAAACCAGAGCAAGGATCACAAGTGAAACCGAAACGTCAAACCAAAAAGAAAACACCAGTAGCCACCCCTATAGCCGCGCCTGCGCCCGCGACCCTCGCGTATGTGCCACTGGACGTGCACCCACAGACTTAGGCATCCGCTGTGTCTACAAGGGAATGGAAATTGAAGCGTATGCAATATTCACAAGAGGCTGACGCTATTGCTTCTTTTTATCAAGGCTAATCCATCAGTCCCAGCCTAAAGGAGAGTGAAAGAAGAGTTAAGAGTAAGATAGAAGATACACTATAACTATTTAAAACGTAAGTGATATGATATGATAAAACATGTAAAATGATGTAAAAAAAATAAAGAATATTACACAACAATCATAAATTATTTTATTAAGTTATACATGTTTTGGGTAACTCAAACTGTAGGATGACACCACACTTATTTACAAGTACATCCTTGCTACATCGATTTTGCATAAAATATTTTGTATAAAAGAAGCACCAACTCACTTCAAAATGTAGTTACACTTCCGAAGGTCGGTCGATCGCGCTCCTCGGAAGTGTACCTGCCCCCCTTCTCAAATGGTCAACATTATATGCGTTTGAACGCTACGCTTATTATCAAAGCTTTAAAATGAGTGTTTCGCAGGTTGTCTGGTTCGCAATTTGTCTGTATTCTACAATTCGTCTGGTTTCTTTTTACCCGACTGCAAGAGGGTTATGTTTTTCGCGCGTATCTTGTAAGTTTGTATGTAATATTCTTTATTACCTCATATCTTTCAAACGGCTGAACAGATTTCCATGATTAACATATCGTTAGATTTGTCTCGTCAGCCCAAGTGTTCTTAAGAAGGTGGCGTTATAAAAAACCAACATGGCGGCTGTACGGTGCTATTATATGTAGCGGAAAAAAATTTTTTTTTTTAGAATACTGCAATATTGGTGTCAAATTAAAGGGCTTATTATAAGGATTTCAAAAAGGTATATCATATAAATAATAACTAAAAATAAATAAATAAAAAAATAAATTTAAAAAAATTAAAAACCCGCCTGCCTAAAAAGACAAGTCAACTGAAAAGATGGAAACAAGATTAAATATTAAAGGCAACATTATAACATGCAGTCGGAGGCATATAACTCAAATCATTCATAATGTCACTTTCTTTATGCATGCCTCCGACTGCATGTTATAATGTTGTCTTTAATATTTAATCTTGTTTCCATCTTTTCAGTTGACTTGTCTTTTTAGGCAGGCGGGTTTTTAATTTTTTTTTTAATTAGTAGATCGTCTGGTGGACGAACTGCAATTTTTTTTTTCGTATCAGTTTGTCCGGCAGACGAACTGCTATTTTTTAATATCAGTTTCTCCGCCAGACGATCAGGATGCCGTACGATGTCTTCACTAAGTCTGCTAATGTTTTCGACAAAATCGTAGTTCAATGGTGTTCTAATCGTAATGCTTTTTGACACAGTTCTTGTTTTTAAACCCAAAATCAAGACAAAATGTTTTCGTTTTTAAGTTTAAGAAACACAATGTGTTTTGTTTTTGTGATTAAGAAACAAGAACTTTGTCAAAAAGCATTACCATTCAAACACCATTTAACTATGATTTTGACAAAAATATTAGCAGACTTGGCCCCCTGATCGCATATATACCGCATTTCACCTAGCAGACTATATCATAAGAGGAATTATCTTAAGAATTAAGGCACAAAGGCCCGAAATAACCTATGCGCTATGCCAGTGTACCTATACGATATACCTACTTGGTTTTCTATCTAGAAAAAGTGATAACATTTTTTTCGCAACTCGTCTGGATTTACTATGAATGGTAAATGTCCAGACGAACTACGAATTATTAATATTAATTCGTCTGCCAGACAAATTGTGAATTAGAAAAAATACAAAGATCATAACGCCAGAAGAATTGAGAAGAAAAATTCGCAGTTTGTCTGCCGGACGAATTGCGAACCAGACAACCTGCGAAACACTTTAAAATAAGCAGTAAAGCGCATTCGCTCAGATAGTGTCGCCCTTTTATCGCGCCGCCTTTGCACGTGCCGCTTCTTGTCAAAGGATGCCGCCGCATAAACAAAGAATACCGCGTGCGGCGTACACCCGCAAGTCAATTTGTATTTTGGCAGTTTACATCGAAGCGCCGTAGTGAAAGGTTGTGTTTGTTGTCTCTGCTACGTTTACTAAAAATGTTTTTTCGTCCTTGGGAGGACAGTGAAGTGCCTCAAGATGAAACTTTAAGTGAACCAACAAAAAAAAGACGGGTGTTTTGTAAAACATGTAAACAAATTGTAATTAGTGTCCATCGGCATTGCGTTGAAATGAATATGTCTGCACCTATCACAGATACGTCAAAAATAGTGGGGATACCAAGAACTAGCGTTAGATTAATATTAAAAACAGGCCCATTAACACCAAAAAAACGTAAAAACAGAAGAATCCCACTATCGAAAACGGACGAATGTGATGTAGTACGTCGAACAGTATACAGATTTTATGCTAATAAAAAACTTCCGACACTAGACACGATTTTGGAAGATTTACAAGCTAATACGGACTTTCCGTATAAACGTACGACTCTGCGAAAAGTATTGTATAAACTTGGATTTAAGTATAAAACACTTAATAAGCGAAAAGTATTGCTTGAATCATTACGGTTCCAAGTTTGGCGATACAAATATATTACGACGCTTAGGAAGGCACGTCGCGAAGGACGTAATATTGTATATTTGGATGAAACTTGGTACGACACACATGACACAATCAAAAAGGGTTGGGCAGACTGTAGCTGTTCATGTGATTTGGATGTGCCTTCTTCTCGTGGAAAACGGGTTATCATCGTCAATGCTGGTTCTAAAAATGGATGGGTTGAAAATGCTTTAATGCTGTCAGCAAAACAAATTAAGGACGCGAGTGCAGATTACCACTCTGACATGAATTCGGAATTGTTCGAGAAGTGGTTTCAGGAGCAATTATTGCCAAACGTGCCAGAAAACAGCATAATAGTCATGGACAACGCTGCGTACCATTCGCGGTTATCCGTTAAAGTACCTACCATGTCTACAAAGAAATGTGATATGCTTGATTTCATGATTTTTCATAATATTCCTATACCAGATCCAATCCCAACAAAACCAATATTGGTGGATATTATAAAAAAAGCAGGAATCGAAAAAAAATATTTTATTGATGAGTTAGCAGCGTCAAAAGGCTTTGAAATCGTGCGTCTTCCGCCGTACCATTGTATTTTCAATCCAATTGAACAAGTCTGGTCGAAGGTGAAGCATGACATAAGAGCAAACAATTGCAAACCTATAGATGCTCCCGTCGTATGTCAAATTATAAGAGAAGTGTGACTTCAGATATGTGGAAAAGATATGTAGATCACGCAATTAAAGAAGAAAATCGATATTTTGGTATGGATTCGGAACGTGAAGAGGTTGGATCTATTATTATAAATACAGGTGATAATGACTCCGACACGTCAAGTGATAAAGAATAGTAGGTAGTCTCATTTATTTTATTTTATTTTTCATTAAAATTCTCTTTCCACCTCGCTTGTGTATATTATTCGTATTCCTATTTTATTACAATAAACACAAGTAGAGATGGACACCCATATATAAAAACACGACCCCCCGCCCCGCACACTATGGTACAACTTAAATAATTAATTTAATTCCTGTCTCTGAACACATTTGCTTGCGGGTGTACCGACACTATCTAACTGAACGGACTTTAAACTATAAAATTCTGTGCCATAAACTTGTCAATTCCATACATCAAATTCTGTGATTTACATAATAATATGCAACTTGTGATTTAATAGTTTATTGCTCATATTTAAGCTTTAATAGTAAGCGAAGCGTTCCAACTTATAGAGTGTTGGCCATTTGAGTAGGGGTAGTACAGACTTACTTACACAATGCAGGGTGTAACAAGTTGTAACATAAAATACGTATAATGCCTATTGTTGTGTTTTAAACTATAAAAACTAGATATCAATGCCATTTCTTGGCTCACGATTTGGTTACACCCTGCACATAACTGCATTCCTGATAAAGACAGCATTACTAAAACTACATATTGAATTACAAAATTATTACGGTCTATTTTACGTCACTATGACTATCTCCAACTAAAAATAAGACTTCATTAAGAAATACAGATTGTCTTGATTAAATAAGATAATATACTGTTAGCGGGAAAGTGACGTCACAGAGGGAAGGGTGTGGCTCTGGACGTGGTGTGAGGCGCGTGAACTATAAATCCAGCCGCAGAGCGCTTGCGGGTCTCTTTTTGGATCGGGTCGCCGAGGTGTCATCTAACATCAACTTCTGTCCGTTTTGTTTTCTTGTAAAAGTGTCTACTCTTTGACCTTTGTTAGTTTTAGATTTGATTTTTAGTTTTAGTTTTAGTTTAAGTTATTTTCTAATGAAATTGATTTCCTGTAAATAAAATCGTGTGTAATCGTTCATATTTTTTTTTATCAAATCCACTGCTGATTCCTAAAATCAGAAGTGGGATAGAACTCGCGATTTGTGCCTTGACGTGCTTTGGTTCTTTTCCTGGCGCAAGTAAATTGAGTAGGCATTTTTACATTTTATTTTTGCATATTCATATCGTGTGCGTTTTTGTGTCCGGTTACTACCGTAAGTATGTAGTTGATAACACAATAGTGTCGGTGAATATTCAGGTAAGTTTTTACAAAACTACCTACCCTCACTTTCTTTTTTTTTTTCGCAAGAGAAATAGTTTTTCTTTGTTTTAACGTTATGAAGTGCATTTTCAAGCAGCTTTTAGCTATTCATTGTGATTTTTCGCTTTGATAACTCTTTAGTACTGTCATAGCATAAAAATACTTGCTGTCCATATTATTTTTTCTATTTTCTCTTTTCTTTCTTGTGTTTTTGCTTAAAGTAACGTACGTAATTCCGGTTACTTTTTAAAGTTTTTTAATCATGCCAAATCATAGCCGGCAAAGTAGAAGTCGGTCAAGACATAGAGGATCTAGATCGCGATCCAAACATACGCGAAGGCGTCATGAATCACCACGAAATGAATTACAACAACAAATGCAACTCATTCTAGGTCGTCTCTCATCATTGGAGGAACAGCGCAGGCAGCCTTTGCCCCAGGCGAACAGTGCGGTCGCCAGTGGGTCTTCTTCAGCGGTGCCCCTGCACCATGAAGGTGTGGAGGGCGTGCAGCGCGATGGAGCATCGACACCACCTTTGCTGGAGCAGCCGCGACACCGAGCCGTTGGTGAAGATGCAGCTGTACAACAACTTCGAGCATCGGTGGCCCAGGCGCCGTCAACGCCGCATTCCGTGAGTGCTGACAGCGAACGTGATCCGACAGCAACCGACAGGATCATCGACGCAATACGCTCCATCAATACGGTGAGATCTAACCAATCTTATTATATCTCTAACTTTGATCCCAGTGTTAACGATATAGATGTTTGGTGTGACGAAGTAGATCGCGCAAAAAGTATTAATGGATGGAACGATAATGAGTGTTTGTCCCGTATAGGTTATTGCCTTAAAGGTGACGCTAAGACTTGGCTTAACGAGTGGGTTACTCATGATCGTTCCTGGAGTAATTTTAAGATCGAATTCAAACCCCTTTGTCCCAAGAAGCCTGATATTGCCAATATTTTATACGAAGTGATGAATACTAATTCTGATGCTTTCCCAACCTATGCTGATTTTGCCCGTCGTTCGTTATTAAAACTACGCATAGTGAGAGGATTAAGCGATGAACTTATTTCTGCTATAATTATCCGCGGTATTACTGATGTCCAAATTCGAGCCTCTGCTACTAATGCAAAGTTGAAGCCTTGTGAGTTAGTGGAATTCTTTTCGACATATATAAAATCGAATCTTCCTGTAAGTAAACCATTTAATCGTAGTAATAATGATCGTTTCGTTAAAAACAAACGCGATTCTGTTTTTCGTAAACGAAAATTTGATGATGGTAAGTGTTTTTACTGTGGTCAGCATGGTCACAAACAGTCAAACTGTAATAAGAGACCAAAGCTTCAATCAAGCAATAGTAGCAGTCCCTCTTTAAGTTCTCAAAAGGATAACGTTAGTTTAAGTAAGATCGAGCCATGCAGTTTTTGTAAGAAACCCGGTCATAAGGTTGAAACTTGTTTCGCTAAGTTAAAATCTGAATCTCGAAGTAAGGATCACGTTAATTTTTGTCGTGAAAACCCAATTGACCCTAGAAATGACATAGTAGTAGCTGTGATACAAGGTGTTCCAGTAGACGTCCTTATTGATAGCGGTTCTAGTATATCACTCATTTCTTCGTCTCTTTTAAAATATTTTCAATGTGCTCGTAACCCTGCTTTCCGAATATTAAAAGGCATTGGCAGTCAGGAAATCGAATCGACCTATTATGTAACTTTGCCAATAGAGTTTAATGAGATAGCCTTAGAAGTTGATTTGCATGTAGTGTCCCCAGAATTTATGAACACACCTGTCATAGTAGGTACTGACGTTTTAAACCGCGAAGGTGTTACTTATATACGCACACGCGATCGACAGCATCTGACTTACGAATCAAAATTAACACATAATGTCCATTGCATTTCTTCTGAACCTCAAAAAACACTTAATACTTCTTTGAGTGGTCGACAATTACAGGAGCTAAAAAATTTAATACTTGAATTTTCTAAGTATTTTATCGTTGGAACCGCTTCCTCCACAGTTAAAACAGGATCTATGACAATTAAACTAAACAGTAACACTCCTGTTAATTATCGACCATACCGTTTATCCTTACCTGAGATTTTGAAAGTTCGCGAGATTATAAAAGATCTTCTTGCAAACAATATAATTCGTGAGTCAGAGTCCGAGTTTGCTAGTCCAGTTCTTCTAGTAAAGAAGAAGGATGGGTCCGATCGCATGTGCGTCGACTATCGTAAACTAAACGAAGTAACGGTGAAAGACCGTTTTCCACTTCCATTGATAGATGACCATATTGACCGCTTAGGTAAACATAAGTTTTTCTCAAGCCTTGACATGGCGACTGGCTTTCACCAGATCCCCATGGAAAACAGTTCGGTACCACTCACGGGATTCGTCACACCAGAAGGGCACTATGAGTATTTGAAAATGCCCTATGGTTTGGCGAATGCCCCAGTCGTTTACCAACGAATCATCTCCAAAACCCTTCGCCAACATATTGAAGCTGGCAAAACCCTGGTTTATATTGACGATGTTCTCATCCTGAGCAATACGGTAGATGAAGGTTTATCCATCCTACGAGAAGTCCTCCAAACATTGACCCAATCTGGTTTCTCGATAAATCTCAAAAAATGTTCATTCTTGTCCACTAAAATAGAATATTTGGGCCGTACTATAAGTCAGGGTCAGGTACAGCCGAGTGAACAGAAAGTCAAAGCTCTTGTAGAGGCTCCTATTCCGAAAACTGTCAAACAAGTTCGACAATTCCTCGGTCTGGCTAGTTACTTTCGCCGATACATAGCCGGTTTCTCTACTAGAACTGCTCCTATCACTAAACTAACCAAAAAGGGTGTACCATTTCTTTGGGGTAATGAGCAGGAAGAAGCACGGCAACATATTATCTCACAACTAACAAGTGAGCCGGTTTTGGCAATTTATGATCCCAGTTTACCTATAGAAGTCCATACAGACGCTAGTTCTATTGGTTATGGTGCAGTGCTCCTTCAAACTCACGTAAATGGTTATAAGCGTGCCGTAGGTTATTTCAGTAAGCGAACTCAAGGCGCTGAACCAAAATACCATTCTTATGAGCTCGAGACCTTGGCTGTTGTCAAGGCCTTACAGCACTTCAGACACTACCTAGTTGGCGTTCATTTTACCGTCGTTACCGATTGTAACGCTCTTAAGTCCACTCAGAAGAAAAAAGATCTTCTTCCCCGCGTAGCCCGATGGTGGGTCTATTTACAAGACTTTGATTTTACTTTAGAGTACCGTAAAGGCACTTCTATGTCTCATGCAGATTACTTAAGCCGCAACCCTGTTAATATTTGTGAAGTCCGTAGGCAACGGAATTGGGCACAAATTGCACAAGCTGCCGACGAAGAAACTCAGCAGCTCTTGCAAAAACTGACAGACGGACAGCTTGACCCTAATCGTTATGTTAAGAAAAATGACCTCTTATTTTACAAATTTTCACCGGTTGGAGGACAACCAAAACTCCTTTGCTTTATTCCCAAAGGTCACAGATTGAGTTTATTAAGAATTTTTCATGATGAACATGACCACCCCGGTGCCGATAAAACTATAGAGCTCATTATGCAACATTTTTGGTTTCCTTCTCTAAAATCGTTTGTCAGAAAATATGTAAGTCATTGTATTGTTTGCTTGTCACACAAAAAGATACCAAGAGCACCTCATCAACCTATACATTCTTGGGAAAAACCGGACGTTCCCTTTGAGGTTATTCATTTAGACGCTTTAGGTCCATTATCTCAATCTAATGGTTTTCGATATGTGCTCATTGTAATAGATGTATTTTCAAAATTTTGTTTGTTGTATCCTATGTATGGTCAAGATGCAGTAGAATTAAAACGACATGTAAAAAATGTCATTTCTTTATTTGGTACCCCGAAATTGCTTGTAGCAGATCGTGGGCGAATGTTTCTTAGTTCAGAATTTACCAGTTGTGTAACAGAATTAGGCATTGATGTACATCTCATAACACCCGAAATGCATCACTCAAATGGACAAGTGGAGCGTTATTGTCGAACACTACTGAATATGATCCGAATTGAGTGCAATTATCGACAAAACGAATGGTCAGAAGTTATGTGGCGCCTTCAACTAGTCCTTAACATAACAAAGCAAAAAACTACTCAGCTGTCACCGATGAACTTGTTGGTTGGTATTGAAACCGCTACACCTCTCATACGTAATTTAATTCGTGATATTGCTTTGGAAAATTCACACCCCAACCGTGAAGCAATAAGAGAGATGCAAAGACAAAGAGCTTCTGAACGCTTAAAGTCAAATCAAAGCCGACAAGATGCAACGGTGAATGTTGGTCGGAAACCATCTAAACAGTTTGAGATTAATTCTTTTGTTTTTGTGATTAAACAGGCACAAGCAACCGGCAAGCTCGATTCTGGCATGCGCGGCCCTTACCGCGTAGTCAAGGCGCTTCCCCATGGTCGATATGAGCTGCAGTTGGTGGCAGGCTCGTATGGGAAGACCACTCAGGCTGCGGCTGAATATATGGTGCCGTGGCGAGGGGAATGGACTCCTGATGCGTGCGCTATATACTTCGAAAGTGAGTATAAAGATGTTATGTCGTAGTGCAGGCCGCAAGAATAGCTAACGTCGTGCTTCCTTCTTGTTGGTAAATGTGTGGGCCTGTAGACCTCAAGAATAGCTAACGTCGTGCTTCCTTCTTGTTGGTATATGTATGGGCCTCAAGGATAGCTAACGTCGTGCTTCCTCCTTGCTGGTACCTGTGGGACAGGAAATATGCTAACGTCGTGCCAATGTTTCCTGACGACCGAGATAGCTAACGTCGTGCTTCCTCTCTGGTCTTTGTAGTTAGAGCTATGCTAACGTAGTGCCTATGGCTCAAATTTATTGTGATTTTTAACACGTTTTTATTAGGTTGCTTTCTCGTTTGTTTGTAACTCTTTAGCACTTTGCTAGAGAGGCGGTTACAGGTGTTTTAAGTTAGTGCTTTCTGTTAACAGGCGCTGACGAAAATGAGGAGTCCACGCCTGAGCAAACTGCCGAGAGTTGCGACGTGCCCACCGAGAACTCGATGTCTGAGCCCACCCCAAGCACCTCGCATGCTGCAGCAGCGAGTAACGACCATGTGACTGAAGACAGCTTGCCAGTTCCAATACCAAGTAGTTCCGGTTCCTCTGCAGCAGTTCAGCTTCAGCTAGAAGAGAACGAGGACGTTCTCCAGTCAGGAGAGGCCGTGTTAGCGGGAAAGTGACGTCACAGAGGGAAGGGTGTGGCTCTGGACGTGGTGTGAGGCGCGTGAACTATAAATCCAGCCGCAGAGCGCTTGCGGGTCTCTTTTTGGATCGGGTCGCCGAGGTGTCATCTAACATCAACTTCTGTCCGTTTTGTTTTCTTGTAAAAGTGTCTACTCTTTGACCTTTGTTAGTTTTAGATTTGATTTTTAGTTTTAGTTTTAGTTTAAGTTATTTTCTAATGAAATTGATTTCCTGTAAATAAAATCGTGTGTAATCGTTCATATTTTTTTTTATCAAATCCACTGCTGATTCCTAAAAATACAATAATCTAGTAAATTCAACCACGCAAAATACATTTCATTTCCGGTAGTAATTTAGTTAAAACATTAATTTACACAGTTAGTGTCTAGACACACTATGCCGAAGTTACGCGACCGAAGATCGGCGGCAACACTTTTATTATGAAATAAAAAATTGGTTGTCTGTACAGTCGGTTTATGATAATTATTTCACGTGATAACGTTATAAGAAAACATTGGTATTCACATTAAATATTCACTTCACTTTATAAACAACGCAAGCGCTCTAGCTTGCGGAACGTGACAATTTTTCGTGCATGCAGCCGGCGTTCATTGATATACACTGGCATGCAAAAGTACTACAGAGGCCTATTTTCATACAAACGAGGTAACTTTGATGCTTTGGTTCTCCGTCCAAGATTAAACGGGGTGTGATTTGATAATGGCCATTCAAAGAGTAAATGGAGGAGGCCCAGATCGCTAAAGAAACCCAACGGATTAGAAGAGTCGTTTAGGTCAGGGTTGAACTTAAAAAAATAACAAGTTAAAATTACATCAAAAGTATGGAAAATGTAACAGTCCATTCGGTCTCTGGTGTAAACGACTCTTCTAATCCGTTGGGTTTCTTTAGCGATCTGGGCCTCCTCCATTTACTCTTTGAATGGCCATTATCAAATCACACCCCGTTTAATCCTGGACGGAGAACCAAAGCATCAAAGTTACCTCGTTTGTATGAAAATAGGCCTCTGTAGTACTTACTTTTGCAGGCCAGTGTATAAGACGTTATCTCGTCAAAAAACGCAAAGTAATTTCGGCATAATGTGTCGTTATCGTCAGTAACTCAAATAGCATTGCAGGCGTAATCATGCCGAACTTCGGTCGCGTAATTTCGGCATAGTGTGTCTAGTCACAATTTTGAAGCCCTACTATATACACACATGGTTCATAAGTTTTGGGGATTGTTGCAGTAACACAAATGTTAATTTTGATGTAATTATAAACACTTACAACAATGTTTTTATTTGTCTAACAAATTCACGCGCTGACAATAGACAGCATTCAACATTGAGTTTAGTTCACGCGCGTGACAACATTATTATGATCACGCCGTGCAACAGAGCACTTATATACAGGGTGTCCCAAAACTTTGCCACACGTGGGGAAAGTACCTTACATATTGAAGATAGGATATTTTACTAAAAGACTTCATTTTGATTTTAAAAAAAATTGGAACTGCATTCAAATATTTTCGAAAAATCGCATGCCTTAACCAGGAATCGAACCCACCAAATTAGAAAAAAAACAATCTCTTATTTTTACGATAACGATCGAAAGGATTACTCATTAGGATTGTTTTTTGTTAAAAAACATCGTATCTTAAACAAAAGGAAGACCATTTTTAACATTTAAATTTTAATTATTACGTATTGTATCAATTAGTATAGGAATGAATGCGATTTAAAAAAAAATCTTTGAATGCAGTTCGGATTATTTTTTAAAACAAAACGAAGTCTTCTTTCAGTAAAATTTCCTATCTTCAATATTTAAGGTACTTCACCTTATGCCTCCACTAAGGCCCTCCATGTGGCAAAGTTTTGGGACACCCTGTATATGTATGTGCTCTGTTTGTCAGTCTCTCTTGAACTCTCTTCTTTATGATTCTTGACTTCTCTGATGGCGATTATTCTCGATGTAATATTATTATGACATGAAATCACGTTTGACTTAACAATGTTTTTTAATATTCATGTGAAATATAACTTCATCCGAACCTCTTGTAGTAAAATTGTGAAATGTGTGCGTTTTACATTTCAAAATCATAACTAAACGATTTTGGAATGTAAAACGCACACATTTTTCCTTTAAATAAGCGATGTTCGTTATCGCTATTAAAAATGTTCCTTCTTTTAGAAGGTAGAAGAATACAGTTCCTGGGGCTCAATCCCAGTCACCCTAATTTTAAACGATAAAACCAAAACTACATTACCTTTTCAGTCTTATTTACAGATAAATATTAGCGTTTTGTTAAAACTGTTGAATCCTTTTTCTAAGAAGCCTAGGATTCTAATCTTAGACAATTTTAATAGCTAAAACAAAGATTTTTAGGTAAACGACAACGTAGAGTATGTATTTATTTGTCTTATTTGGTAGACAATCTTCACACAACTCTACACGATAAATTTTTAAGTATATCTAAAAATGAAATGGGGTTTTCAGACCACGTAAATGAACAACTTTTACTATGGGGCCAACCACGAAATCGCGAAAGAAAAAATCAGCTGTTCTGTAATAGTCGAGTCGATGTTGTACTTTTCTATGGAACAGCTGATTTTTTCTTTCGCCTTTCCGTGGTTGGCCCCATAGTAAAAGTTGTTCATTTACGTGGTCTGTAATCCCCATTCATTTTTAGATATAGTTAAAAATTAACCGTGTGTATAGAAAAAAATAATTAATAGTCTTCCACACAGGGATTACGAATTTAATTACTAATTATTGATGTTGTATGTGTAGTCACCCTTATAAAGTTAGCTAGTCTATGCTCTCCTCTATGTCGCTCTCTGGTAACGCAACCACCCCGTCTAGTTGTAATGGCTTTATTTAACAATTATTTAAAGTAAATAAATGTATAATATCGGACACCAGTATTTATTAAGCCACAAGACAACAATTGGTGACAATGGGGAATGTCCGATAAAAATCAAATTGGCTGAATATTTTTTTTTAGGTAGGAATAAGCTCCCTTAGTAATAGAAAAAAGTTTCAGAATTTTCGGTTGCGTAATAAAGTTTAAAAAAATGAAAGTCTCTTCGACTTCACAAATGTAAGAAAGTAACAGCAGAATGGAGATTATACCTTTGCCACCACCCAGTGGCGGATACAGGGGGGGGGGGGGGGCGCAGGGGGCGCGCGCCCCCCCTATGAGTGTCCCGCGTCACTCGCATAATAAAAAATCATAAAAATAAAAATAATTTATTTCAAGCTAGTACCCATAACCAGTCTAAAACAGTCAAAAAACAGAAAACATTAACGCGGGATGCGGGTGACAGGCGGCCCACAACCAGTATAATGAACACAATAGGCAAAGAATTTGTCGGCAATCCTTATCTTAATATATAAAATCGTAAACTGAATGACTGACTGATCTATCAACGCACAGCCCAAACCGCTGGACCTAGAGACTTGAAATTTTGCACACAGATACCTCATAAAGTGTAGGCATCCACTAAGGAAGGATTTTTGAAAATTCCATCCCTAAGGGGGTGAAATAAGGGATGAAAGTTTGTATGAAAGTCCCTCAGTTTTGAAGCTAGGATCGTCAAATATTGTGTTTAGGCTAACGATTGAAAATTAATAAATACGGGTCTCAGCGTTTTTCAAAATTCTACCCCCGAAGGGGTCAAAAGGGGGATGAAGTTGTGTAATGAAGAAAATCCTTTATTTCGAAGTCAAAATTGCTAAATATATTATTTAGGCTTATGGATGGAAATCTAACGCAAAGTATATTGTTATTGTTAGTATTTTAACCCCTACGGGGATGAAATGGGGGTGAAAAGGGGTAAATAAACCTAAAAATAGATATGGATGTCGTTATTGGGGTTTTCTGGGATGACGATTGCAAAAATGACATTTATTTTGAAGTCCAACACGGTGGACATGATTTGACCCCTCAAGGGGTGAAAATGGGGTTCAAATTTTGTATGGAAAAATAATATTAAATGGACATTACAACTTTAAACTTCGTAGGAGCACGTCTAAAAATAAATAAGCAAACATATTTTGTGATTTTGAAAATAAACCCCTTAGGGGGTAAATGGGGTGAGTAAACCTAAAAATAGATACGGGTGTCGTTATTGGGGTTTTCTGGGATGACGATTGTAAAAATGACATTTATTTTGAAGTCCATCACGGTGGACATGATTTAACCCTCAAGGGGTGAAAATGGGGTGAAAATTTTGTATGGAAAAAATATTAAATGGCCATTATAACTTTAAACTTCGTAGGAGCACGTCCAAAAATAAATAAGCAAACATATATTTTGTGATTTTGAAAATCAACCCCTTAGGGGGTAAATGGAGTGAGTAAACATAAAAATCGATGTGGAGGTCGTTCTTGAGGTTTTATGGAATTGTGATTACGAAAATGAGATTTATTTTGAAGTCCAACACGGTGGACATGACACATCATGGACCTGTACCTGGACATGCACATCCAGGTAACGGGAACGCGAACAGGCACGGGCACGGGCACGGGAACAGGAACGGGAACGGGAACAGAACGAGAACGGGACGGGAACGGAACGGGCCGGAACGGAAACGGAACGGGAATGAAACGGGAACTGAAAGGGAACGGGAACGAAACGGGAACAGAACGGAAAAGAGAAAGGGACAGGAACAGGATGGGAACGGTACCGGGAAAAGGAACGGAAGGAGTACGGGACGGGAACGGGACGCGAACGGGAACGAAACGGGAACGGAAAGGGACGGAACGGAATGGAACGGGAACGAAACGGGAACAAAACCGTAACGAAACGGGAACGATACAGGAACGGAACGGGAATGAAAACGGGACGGGAACGGTAAAGGAACGGCACGGGAACGGAGGGGAAAGGATCGGGAACGGAACGGAACGGGAACGGGACGAGAACGGGATGGGAACGGGAATGGGACGGGGCGGGAACGGGAACGGGAACCGGACGGTAACGGGAACGGGAACGGGACGGGACGGGACGGGAACGGGAACCGGAAGGGGTACGGGATGGGTACGGAACGGGAACAAGAACGGAACGGGACGGAATAGGAACGGAACGGGAACGGGATGGGAACGGGTACGGAACGGGAATGAAACGGGAACGGAACGGGACGAGAACGGTACGGGAACGAGAACGAGAACCGGACGGTAACGGGACGGGAATGGGAATGGCAACGGTAGGGGTACGAGAACGGTATAGGAAAGAGACGGGAACGGACGGGAACAGAACGGGAACGGGAACCAGAACCGGAAACGTAAAAATGACTGGTCAGATCCTGGTTGAAGGTTCTCTAAGGATTTTCTCTAACATCCACGCGAACGAAGTCGCGGGCAGAAGCTAGTTGATAATAAAAGTTGGGGATTTTTGTACAACATCGCATCTGTGAAACATCTGTTTACGAAAAAGCAGCTTTTATTTTTGAGAAATGAGTAGTTGTCTTCAGTAGCATGTTGTTAGTCCGCGTCATCGTATTACATACAGTCGCAGATACATTTGAGGGGGCGCGCGCTTGACGCTAGATTTCTAGGTATTACGAGCAATTTTACCTTTTAGGTATTAGTCCGATCAACGGGGCTTATGCGACCCGAATAATTCTCCCGTCAATGAAATTTGGCATGTGATGACGTTAGGTAATACAGATTACAGATGCACAATAAGCCAATATTTTTTTTTAGGAGAAGTTAGGTATTTTTACCTAAACATAAAAATCGCTTATATCTCTCTGTGAATATTTCCTCGGGCTGAAACACTTTCTGTTTACGTACTTATGTACTTGTTAGAATAAGTATGTAAAGGAATCCAATCTTTTTTCGACTTCAGAAATACCCCAAATTTAACTTTTAACTTTTTTCAATATATCTTCTATTGAAAAAATTGTCTGTTGATTATTCTTTTTTAATATGTTTTTATTTCTTTAAATACATAGCTTTGTTCAGTAAGCCAATAAATTTTCTTCTTTAATCATATTTTTTTTATTTTTTGAACTTAAGTGGTTATTTACGTAATGTGTAAAAATACTCGGTCCATTTTTATACTTTTGTTAGATAACTTATTTTATATTAAAACAGATTTATCAATAATCCAAGAAATTTTCGAACGCGCATATATTTTTTATGATAATCGCCGATTTAGGATAGAGCGTAAGGGTTGACCTTCACTTGACTACTTGGAGCTACTACGACTAAGGTAGTGGTAGATATTTCTGAATAAAACAATTAATAAGTGTGTTTATAAGTAGATATCGGATATCTAGATAGATAGATCACTCTCTAATTACGTCGTTAATGCATATTTTAGCCTTTTTTCCCAATCGTGCATATTTTGTTTAGTAACGGGAGCTACGTATAGGGAGCTAGTTAAGCTATCCTCTATTTCAATCAATAGAAATACTGGAAACAATGATTGAACGCCATTCCTCATTCCTTAGCCGAATGGTTGCATAAAATGTTACGACGCTATTTTGCGTAAAAAACCCGAGCCTTGAAGAAAACGAAGAACATTAATGCCTACATCAACGCCACAGGTCGTACTTCGTACCCTGCGTAAAGGTATCTCCAGTAATGACGCCAAATTTTAAATTTGGCCAATGACATCAGTTGATGTACAAAGGTCGTTTTCGGCGTTCAAATTGATACTGGGTGATAAACGTTTTTTAGGGTTCCGTACCCAAAGGGTAAAAACGGGACCCTATTACTAAGACTCCGCTGTCCGTCTGTCTGTCTGTCACCAGGCTGTATCTCATGTATTTCTGATAGCTAGACTGTTGAAATTTTCACAGATGATGTATTTCTATTGCCGCTATAACAACAAATACTAAAAACAGAATAAAATTAATATTTAAGGGGGGCTCCCATACAATAAACGTGATTTTTTTTTACCGTTTTTTGCTCTATATTAATAACGACAACAGATAGACAGTTGAAATTTTCACAGATGACGTATTTCTACTGCCACTATAAAAACAAATACTAAAAACAGCATAAAATAAATATTTAAGGGGGGCTCACATACAACAAATATATTTTTTTTGCCGTTTTTGAAACCCTTCGTGCGCAAGTCCGACTCGCACTTGGTCGGTTTTTTTATTTTGCATTGTGCATATTTTGGCCATATTAACAGTTTTTAGTGCATATTTTGGACTTTTTAGTGCATTATTTGCATGCATATTATTTGGCACTTTGACCGACGTCTAGTCTATTCAAAAAGATGAGTGTATTGTGTTCACGGTTCATGTATGTTTGTATGTATGTACAACAACAGATTTCGATGTGTAGGGTATCGTTAGAATCCTTACATTACGCGAACTAAGTGAACATGGCCTTTTTTGAAAAACCCCCTGATGCCAAATATAGTAGATAGGGACCATCAAACTGAACATCTTTTACTATAGGACCAATTCTGAAATTGAGAAGAAAATCAGCTGTTTCATACAAAAAATAATGACGAATAAAATCTTCATATAAACAATATTAACGAAATTGTCAAAATGTATCTAAGGCAGCCATTACATGCAAGCATCAGTCAAATTCCATCAGTCAAGTCAGTCACGGCTGTGACTGACGATTAACCTACCGTGTAATGGGATGACTGATGGTTGTATTTTATTTTATTTTATTTTATTTTATTTTATTTTATTTTATTTTATTTTATTTTATTTTATTTTATTTTATTTTATTTTATAGTTTTACAGGAAACTTACAGCTATATTAATAATACATTTAGTATTATTAATATAGCTGTAATACATACATTTACAAGTTTCCACTTATAGTAAATTAACTTAAGTATGAAGTTGATTTCTTCTTTGCATCAGTCAGTCAGTCATACGTAATTCATGACTGATGGAATTTGACTGACGCATGCATGAGCGTGTAATGGCTGCCTAACAGCTGTTTTTTTGTGGTTTCAGAGTTGGTCCCATAGTAAAAGTTGTTCAGTCTGATGGTCCCTATCTATCAAATTCAGCATTAGGGTTTATTTTTTGATATCCCATTACTCTTGTAGTCCGGAAAGTAGTGACATTCAACTCAAGGTATGGCGAGGTCAAAATTTTGTCATTAGATAAATTCACATTTTACATGGCAATATTTAGGCAGTTCAGGTAAAACTGAGCTGATTTAACTCAGTAGCCATCTGCCCCCCCTTGGCAGGTAAAGGGGTGGCATTCATAGTTTCATGAGGCCACCGCACTTCAGAAAAAAAAATCGGGTTGCACTCCGGGAGTGCCGGCAGAAGTGAAAACTTGAATATTAACTGAAAATGAAAAAATTAAAAAAAAAATGAAAAAAATATTTATTGCAACAATCACAATTTACAGATAAATATAGCCCTGACTTCCAAAATAAGTAAACTTGTGTATCAGAAGCCAGTTCCTTCCTAGTTGACAAAGTTTAATTGGAATTGTTGTACATTAATAATATTTTAGATATTTTTATGAAAAAAGGCAAACTTAAACAGTTAAATGTAAAGTTAAATGTAAAGAGAAGAAAAAAAAACGTTGTGCATTTTGATATTTTGGAATGGTTAAGGAATAATTTTGCACGAATTGCTGTCTTACGAATTTACTCTGCATTTGAATTTACGAATACAGAACAGTATTGTACGAAAGTCTTATCCATAGCTTGACAGAAAATCTAGAGTTTTGACATTGAATTAAAAAATTAGCGCGTTGCTATGGTGACACAAGTGTTTACGTCCTGAAATGACGTGCCGCCATTTTCACCGCGCCCCGTAGGTAGAAAGGGGGATACTTCCGCCGCTGGCTGTCTACTCTCCATCCGTCACATCCGTCTTACGAATTTTCGATCAGGGTCACGTGATTCTTACTGACGCGAGTTTAGCATTCCCCATTACAAAAAGCGTACAACGCCGCTAAAGAAGTTTTCACTTCAAAAATCATATCTCCTTCAATATACCTACCACCTCGAGTGTGGTATTATATCATGATAAATCACGGATGAGGAATCCATTTTTGAGACATTTAATATACAGCTGATTCAAAGAAAATACAGCTGATTCAAAGAAAAAAACGGCCAAGTGCGGTCGGGCCATGCGCCGTAGGATTCCGTAGTGACCTTATACCATACCATATTTAATACCACCTATCATTTTTCGTCTGCAAAAATAACTTTGTTTTTCACAGTGTTGGTATGAATGACAAAGTTATATTTGCGGTTTTGGAAAATATGCTATATCTCAAAAACTAATTACTATATCTCGTTCAAACTAATTTTGGTTGAAAGTGTTTGTTAAGATCTACAGCATATTTTTTTTTAGATTTAACACTCTCTTATTTCAAAAGTTAAAGGGGGGTTAAAGGGGGACACACATTTTACAACTTTGGCGGTGTATATCTTTCAAACGGTTGACTTTGAGAAAAGTTGTCTTAGAAACCTCAATGTAATTTTTAAATACCTATCTATTGACACCCAACACGTGTTGGTTTGAAGAAAAAAATTTTTTTCAGATTCAGTTCCATGTATGGGTATGGGAAGCCCCCCCTTAATCTTTTATTTTCTTATTTTTGTATTAAATTCGTTAAGCGGTTAACAGAATACATCTACCTACCAAGTTTCAACTGTGTAGTCTTAATACTTTCGGAATAAAGTGGCTGTGACATACGGACAGACAGACAGACAGACAGACAGACATGACGAATCTATAAGGGTTCCGTTTTTTGCCATTTAGGCTGCGAAACCCTAAAAACCGGCCAAGCCAAATGAATAGTATCGTTTTACCTGAAAATAAAACGGTTATTAAATATACTTACCTAATTCGAAGCCTAATAATACACATTATAGTATTAAACTTGACTTCCGGCCTAAATTCGTGTACAACAATGCCGTCCATTGGCTAAAATCATCCAATCAGCGATCACTTCTTGTTCGCGCTAAAACTTCCACTACCAGGCATGGCATTTTTTGGGGTACCTACCCAATTTATGTTACTTTATAGATAAATTAAATAAACTTAACGATGTAAAATAAAATAAGCACATTTAAATATAATTAATACTTTGCCCATAAATATTCACGAAATGGAGCATCCTGTACGCAGTATTGCAAACGTGTTTACTTTGAACTTAAAAAAAAAGTATCTGACTCACCGCATCATACAATAGCTGTGCTGACTGCCATCTTTTGTCGAATTGCACGTGTGTGCGTGTATGTGTGTATTTGTCCTGTTTTCGCGCACCACGCGCCAGCGTAACTTGTTTGTCGCATACTTTATTTTTAGATGATGCTAGGAAATAATTTTAACTAAGATGACTTGTATTGTAACTCAAAGATTTTAAATCTTTGTTGTAACTGTCTATAAACCTACATTTATGATTGTCAGTGACGAATGTGTAGTGTACGAATAAACCTTTCTGGTTTTTGTTGCACTATGTAGATTAAGAAAAAAATGTAAATTTGTTTATTTTCCAAAATAAAAAATTAAAAACTATTTTGCAAATAAGAAATAAATAAATAAAATAATATTTTTTTTACAACAGGGACTGAAAAGGGGTCTTAAAAATTTGAAGTGGGGTGACTAGGGCATGTGGGGTACCATATGAAAGAGCACTGTTTGCACATTTTAAAACATCATTTTCTTTTTTTGTGTTCTAATATCAACAGTTTGCAATGTGGAGTGGCTGAAACGTTTTTCAGTCACCACCGTAAGCAACTCTGGTTAAAATTTGTAAATTAACTGTCCGCCTGTTCGCCCTTCCACCTGTCCGCCGTTTATCCTACTTTTTTAAAAACTGTACTAAAGTAACATATTCAAATATATTTATGATTGTACGAAACCCTCGGTGCGCGAGTCCGACTCGCTCTTGACCAGTTTTATTTCATAGAAAATATTACAAACTAAACTTTGCGATCGACTGCCGCTATAAAATATCTTTAGGCCTAATACATTTATTTTATAGCCTTATTTTTTTTTTGTACCGCAGATAATGCATTTACGCTACCCCCCTCCCCCGCAGGTGAGCAGGGGGTACGTATGTGGGGCTCGCCAGGAGGGGACCACAACATTCAACGTTGTGGCTCCCTCCATGACCGCCTCCCGTGATCTCACCCAGCCGAGTGGCTCAGTGGGATCTCGGGAGGGAGGGATACCCACTAAAAACTCCGGTACTTGCCCTCTCGCCGCCGACTGGTCATGGGGGGCCCTTGTGGGAATCACCCCAAGATGACCCGGTAGCCGCCCGGCAAACCAGGCGTCCTCACTCCTGGGAGCTGGCCGGACAAGTTTGGCCATTTCGTCACACCGTCAGGGCCGTGCAAGTCAGGCGATGGGTCACCTCCCACCGCCCGCTTGGCCCCAAACTGGGGAACTAGATGGTCAGTTCCCCACACCCGCGCATTTTCGCGACTCCTTGGCCCCGAACAGCTAGGGAGGAAGAAGATGTGCATGTAGCTTTTTCCTTCCACCCGGCCTTCTCCGCCGGAGTGGGTCCGCCCGCACATCCACTTCTCGGACCCTTTCCGCGGCCTCCTTCTGTGACATCACGTCCTCACAGAAGGAGACCACTGCCTGCCACGACCTGTCGCTCCTCAGCATAGCGACTGTGACGCTGGGAAGCGAGAGGTCCCTCACGATGACCGCTTTCAACTCTCGGCGTTGCGACGACCATGTCGCACACTCGGTGAGAGTGTGCGCCGCGGTGTCTTCAGGTGCGCCGCAGTTGTGACACACCGGTGTCGCCTCTCTCTGAATACGACACAGGTACTTACCAAAGCATCCGTACCCGGTAAGTACCTGTGTCAGCCTAAACGTTATGGACCCGTGGGTCCTCTCCCTCCACTCTTTGAGGACTGGGCGAATGGCCTCCACTGTCCTATGTCCCGCTATTGGTACCTCTAGTTGGCGCCCCCATTCCTCCAAAAACCTTTCCTCCGCTATACGCCGGACGTTCAGCCTCTCTTCCGGAGCAAGCCGGTCTCCCCTGACCCTTTCCTCCCTGCGCTGCCAATACACCTCCGATAGAACCTGGGCTTCTAGTTCCCATGAAGGCGTACCGGCAAGCGCGCATGCCGCGGACCACGACACGGTGCGGTAGCCTCTTATGATTCGGGAGGCCACTATTCTTTGGGGGCGTCGCAATGCTGCCCTGTTTTCCGCATTTAAGGCGTCTGCCCATATTGGGGCCCCATACAGGGCCATACTGCGTATGGCCCCCGCGTACAGGCGCCGACAACTTTTGTTTGGCCCTCCGACGTTGGGCAGTAATCTGCCGAGGGCTGCCGCTGCGTTCACCAGTCTGGGAGCCAGTTGCTGGAAGTGTACGTTAAAGTTCCACCGACTGTCCAGCACTAGCCCCAGATATTTCATGGTCGAGCGACTTCTAACCTCCCGAAAAAGCTGGGTTTCGAAAAGGCTTTAGCACCATATACCACATCCATACGCTGCGGCAGGTTATATAGAAAACCGAAGAGTATAATCTGCCACTATGCTTGGCTTTCATGGACTATGAGAAAGCCTTTGATTCGATTGAAACCTGGGCGGTGCTGCAGTCTCTCCAAAGGTGCCAAGTGAACTATAGGTATATCGAGGTGTTGAGGTATTTATACAAAAATACCACCTAGTCGATCCGAGTACAGAACCAGAGCACAAATCCTATCCAACTGCAGCGTGGTGTGAGACAGGGAGACGTTATTTCTTCGAAACTGTTCACAGCTGCGTTGGAGGATATCTTTAAGGTCTTGGACTGGAAAGGACTCGGCATCAACATTAATGGCCAGTACCTAACACACCTTCGTTTTGCCGATGATATAGTCCTTATGGCTGATACCATGTGTCGTATATGGATACATAATATATATAAAGCGTGCACATAATGTAATAAAGATTAGTAATAAAGTACTCTAAACGGACAACGGTCGTTTCTCTCTCGATATGGCGACCCTGCCGGCCACAATAATGTGAACAAGTGCGTTGCGTAAGTGCCCGGCGCGCTGCGCCGCGGCCGCTGTGGATGGCTGCGATGCAAGCCACCACAATTAATAAAACAACATTATAAACTAACAAAAGTAGAGTAATATTGAAAAGAAGTTAAAGTAATTAAAATTAAGAAGAGTATCTACGAAGTCTACGTGTGTCATGTACCGTAGATACTCCGAGCCTATGAAAAAATGGTTTCACAAAATGCAGCCGGGAGACGTTCGTTGTCCTGGTCAAAAGTGACAAAATGTTTTGAAAAAAATTATGAAAAAAGTAGTGTGAGTGCCCGTGAGTAAATCTATCCTGGCAGGGTCGCCATATCGAACGGGAGACGCCCAGTGAAACGACCGTTGTCCGTTTAGAGTACTTTATTACTAATCTTTATTACATTATGTGCACGCTTTATATACAACGTGTAACAAAAAGGGGGTATCAACCCGAAAGGAGGTCAATGTACTCGTGAATCTGAACACCTTCCACGAGAAAAAAAATTTAAAATCGAAAAAAAAATTTTGGTCTCTCCATAGAAAATTTGAATTTGCCGCCAGCATTTTGTGTGGAGAGTTCAATTTTTTTTATTTTATTTGATTTTTTTTTCTGCTGGAATGTATTCAATTTCACGAGTACATTGACCTCCTTTCGGGTTGATACCCCCTTTCTGTTACACGTTGTATATTATGTATCCATGTATCCATATACGACACATGGAAGACCTGAACACAATGCTCGAAGATCTCCGTAGTGCTTCCCAAAGAGTGAGTCTCAGGATGAACATGGATAAGACGAAGATTATGTCAAATGGCCATGTTGTACCCTCTTCAGTTCATGTTGGGAACACAACACTTGAAGTTGTTGACCACTACGTATACCTAGGACAGGCAGTCCAGCTAGGTAAGTCCAACTTTGAGAAAGAGATCTCTCGTCGAATCCAACTCGGGTGGGCAGCATTCGGGAAGCTTCGAAAAATCTTCGCGTCCGACTTACCTCAGTGTCTTAAGACGAAAGACTATGAACAGTGTGTGTTGCCAGTGATGACTTACGGCAGTGAAACGTGGTCGCTAACTATGTGTCTGATAAGGAGGCTCAAGGTCACCCAGCGTGCAATGGAGAGAGCCATGCTCGGCGTTTCCTTGCGTGATCGAATCAGAAACGTGGAGATCCGCAGGAGAACTAAAGTAACCGACATCGCTCGAAGAATTGCTCAGCTGAAGTGGCAATGGGCAGGACACATAGCGAGAAGAACTGATGGCCGTTGGGTTGGAAAGGTTCTGGAATGGCGACCGTGACAAGGTGGACCGACGATCTGGTGAAGGTCGCGGGAAGCCACTGGGTGCGGGCAGCGCAGGACCGCTCGTCGTGGAGATCCTTAGGGGAGGCCTATACCCAGCAGTGGGTGTCGGTCGTGCGGCTGATATAATGATGATGTTCTCATACTTTACTTTTGCAGCAGCATCAGTAGTCGCTGCTAGTTCTCCGGGTTTGATCATTTTACCTTCTAAAATTTGTTTAGCTCCGGGAATTGCTCTGCACACTGTTTCAAATATCTCCAGTGCCTGTAGTTGTTTCCGTTTAGGTGCACTATTTGCACCTTTGAGGCTTCCGCTACAGACAGCCTTATTGGACCGTCAGCCAACTAGGGTCATTGGCAAGAGAGCCATTAGTTTGATATTATCAAATATTGTCGTTTGCGTTGCGAAGTAGGAAACTTCTGGGAGATATGCCACTCTGAACGAACATAATGGCCTCCCATACAATGATCTCAGATTGCAAAAAATAATCGATCTCATATTGATATAAATCGTGAACAGGGTCATAGGTGGCAATATTACAAACATGTTAGACATCGGCTTGGTTAGTTTTCAGGAAGCATGCGCGCGGCTAGGGTAGAAACACAGAGATTTTTTTTTCACAAAATTATCGACTAGGGTAGGTGCACCAGTGAATGAACCCTTAAGGCGATTCGAAACTTTAAAAATTACGAATACCTATTTTTGGATGAATTTGCTATGATAATGGCACTACATACTATTCAGAATTTATTAATGTTCAATATAATATCTTCAGTATGTCTGAAATGCTTATAGTTATTTAGCTAATCCGAATTTTACACAAAAGTACCCCAAATCACCAGTGAATGAACGGCAAAATCCAATAAATGAACTACTAGTTTCATATGGTGGATGTAAACAGAAATCGTTAATTTATGTCTGTACACGATATTTTATATCATAACAAACTGGTAAAAAATATATAAAATTTCAAAAGAAACCTAAATTCTAAATGGCGCACGATACCCAACCCACTGCTGGGCATAGTAGGCCCCTCCCGAGGCTTGCCTATTTTCCTTCCTGGAATCCTCCGGATGCTCCTGGGGCTCTGTATGACCTGTATTCTCACTTCACGTCTCTGTTTCATGAGTTGAAGAGTCAGGTCGAAGAGTTTATTTAACTTAGGACAGCCAGTATTAAAGAAATTACACCTAAGTATTTACCACCATGTTGCTTTGATAGTTCACATCAGCTATGTTATTCTAATTGTTTTAGAAGTGGTCTTAAATTAAAAACAAAAAATAATTAATGTAAATATTAAGAAATATATAGTTCATTTACTAGTTTTTAATAATCAGTAAATGAACTAGGCATTTACTATAGAAGAATCTTAAAATTTTAAAAACTAATGAATGAAAACCCTAGTTCGAAGACTGGTCCAAAGATTGACAATTATTTACTATAGCTATCCCCCAAATATGAACAAACTCCTTTAAAAGTAATATATAAAATAAACCTTGAACAAAAAATACGTTAGATCCTATGAATGAACACCTGGTTCATTAATTAGATATTTCTCAATTTTTTGATCTAGTACTCGAACACCCCTATATTTAGTTTAAAATAATGAAATTCTTTACAATCTGTATTCTGTTAGACGAAATAATCATTATTACATCTAAGAAACTATTTTTTTTTTAGAATGAATCATAAATCATTTTAAAAGCTATTAATTATCAAAATATGTTGTCGCACCATAATCCTTAGTACTGGTCCATAGAAACAGGAACACTACACAACGTGTCTACTTTGAGCAATCGCCATTTAGAAACTACGGAACACACATAGACGTCTGTGCAGCCAGTTAAGGTAATAAAGTATGAATTTTTACTAAAAAAAGGCTGTTAGGAGTAGAGAACAAAAGATTTCTTATTTTATAGAAAAATAACACATTTGTTCATTCACTGGGGGTTGTTCATTCACTGGTGCACCTACCCTACATATTGGCATGTTATGACATTCAGGTAGGGGGTGGGGCAGGTCCCAGGTGTATATAAAACCATAGTCTTGTGTCGCTTTCAGAAAGCGTCTAAAAGGTCAGGGCAGGTAAGTACATTTCACATATATGCTCTTGTGATCCTTGTTCCTTATTCGATCGATATAAAAACACAAAAATAGTTCAGGTAATGATGCCCACAACCTTGTTCACCATTTATATAAATATGCGATCAAAATATTTTTAGCGATGGGTGACCATGTTCATGATGGCATATCTCCCAGAAGCTTCCTACTTCGCAACCCAGACGATGATATTTGATAACACCAAGCTAATGGCTATCTTTCCAATGTGGTCTGGTCCATTGGGACGATCGCATATTGATGCGATAGATCGAAAATGACCCTAGTTGGCCGACGGTTCATATCCATCTCGGAAAAACTTATGTAGCACTTTATTTTTTTTAAATTGAACCTTTTTGCACACTTCCAGTTTTACTTTGTTACCATATTAAGTTAGGTATTAGCTATAACAAAACAGTAGTTCTTTTATAATCCAAAAATATATTGACATTAAAACAAGAGACAAATTAAAAACATTATCAACAGTCTATTGCTAAGTAACAGAAGCCATAGTGAACTCAAGCTGTCACACCAACATAAATTGGGTAGGTACCCCAAAAAATGCCATGCCCGGTAGTGGAAGTTTTGGCGCGAACAAGAAGTGATCGCTGATTGGATGATTTTAGCCAATGGACGGCATTGTTGTTCACGAATTTAGGCCGGAAGTCAAGTTTAATACTATAATGTGTATTATTAGGCTTCGAATAAGGTAAGTATATTTAATAACCGTTTTATTTTCAGGTAAAACGATACTATTCATTTGGCTTGGCCGGTTTTTCTTTGAATCAGCTGTATATTAAATGTCTTAAAAATGGATTCCTCATCCGTGATTTATCATGATATGATACCACACTCGAGGTGGTAGGTATATTGAAGGAGATATGATTTTTGAAGTGAAAACTTCTTTTGTGGCGTTGTACGCTATTTGTAATAGGGAATGCTAAATTCGCCTCAGTAAGAATCACGTGACCCTGATCGAAAATTCGTAAAACGGATGTGACGGATGGAGAGTAGACAGCCGGCGGCGGAAGTATCCCCCTCTCTTTCTACGGGGCGCGGTGAAAATGGCAGCACGTCATTTCTAGACGTAAACACTTGTGTCACCATAGCAACGCGCTAATTTTTTAATTTGTTTCAAAACTAGATTTTCTGTCAAGCTATGGATAAGACTTTCGTACAATACTGTTCTGTATTCGTAAATTCAAATGCAGAGTAAATTCATAAGACGGCAATTCGTGCAAAATTATTCCCTAACCATTCCAAAATATCAAAATGCACAACGTTAATATTCAAGTTTTCACTTCTGCCGGCACTCCCGGAGTGCAACCCGATTTTTTTTTCTGAAGTGCGGTGGCGGTGTGAAACTATGAATGCCACCCCTTTACCTGCCAAGGCAAGGGGGGGCAGATGGCTACTGAGTTAAATCAGCTCAGTTTTACCTGAACTGCCTAAATATTGCCATGTGAAATGTGAATTTATCTAATGACAAAATTTTGACCTCGCCATAGCTTGAGTTGAGTGTCACTACTTTCCAGACTACGAGAGTAATGGGATATCAAAAAATAAACCCTAATGCTGAATTTGATAGATAGGGACCATCAAACTGAACAACTTTTACTATGGGACCAACTCTGAAACCACAAAAAAACAGCTGTTAGGCAGCCATTACACGCTCATGCACGCGTCAGTCAAATTCCATCAGTCATGAATGACGTTTGACTGACTGACTGATGCAAAGAAGAAATCAACTTCATACAACCTTCATACACGGTAGGTTAATCGTCAGTCACAGCCGTGACTGACATGACTGATGGAATTTGACTGATGCTTGCATGTAATGGCTGCCTTAGATACATTTTGACAATTTCGTTAATATTGTTTATATGAAGATTTTATTCGTCATTATTTTTTGTATGAAACAGCTGATTTTCTTCTCAATTTCAGAGTTGGTCCCATAGTAAAAGATGTTCAGTTTGATGGTCCCTATCTACTATATTTGACATCAGGGGGTTTTTCAAAAAAGGCCATGTTCACTTAGTTAGCGTAATGTAAGGATTCTAACGATACCCCACACATCCAAATCTGTTGTACATACATACAAACATACATGAACCGTGAACACAATACACTCATCTTTTTGAATAGACTAGACATCGGACAAAGTATGCACTAACAAAGTGCCAAAATAATATGCATGCAAATAATGCACTAAAAAGGCCAAAATATGCACTAAAAACTGTTAATAATGTCCAAAATATGCACAATGCAAAATAAAAAAAAACGTTTATCACCCAGTATCAATTTGAACGCCGAAAACGACCTCTGTACATCAACTGATGTCATTGGCCAAATTTAAAATTTGGCGTCATTTCTGGAGATACCTTTCACGCAGGGTACGAAGTACGACCTGTGGCGTTCTACTCTAAACTACTACTACTACGCGCACTACTCTAAAAGTGCGTGGCTAAGCAGCTCCAAGTAGTCAAGTGAAGGTCAACCCTTATAAATCGGCGATTATCATAAAAAATATATGCGCGTCCGAAAATTTCTTGGATTATTGATATATCTGTTTTAATATAAAATAAGTTATCTAATAAAAGTATAAAAATGGACCGAGTATTTTTACACATTACGTAAATAACCACTTAAATTCAAAAAATAAAAAAATATGATTAAAGAAGAAAATTTATTGGCTTACTGAACAAAGCTATGTATTTAAGGATATAAAAACATATTAAAAAAGAATAATCAACAGACAATTTTTTCAATAGAAGATATATTGAAAAAAGTTAAAAGTTAAATTTGGGGTATTTCTGAAGTCGAAAAAAGATTGGATTCCTTTACATACTTATTCTAACAAGTACATAAGTACGTAAACAGAAAGTGTTTCAGCCCGAGGAAATATTCACAGAGAGATATAAGCGATTTTTATGTTTAGGTAAAAATACCTAACTTCTCCTAAAAAAAAATATTGGCTTATTGTGCATCTGTAATCTGTATTACCTAACGACATCACATGCCAAATTTCATTGACGGGAGAATTATTCGGTAGTCTCCATACAACAAATATGCTCATTAATCGGACTATATTTCTTTACCATAAAATTGCCGATATATTTTTACAAACAGAGACTCACATAATTTCTATGATTTAATATAAGTATTCATCAATTGTTTGATATTTTGTTGAATTATGACCATTAGTCATTTTAATTATTTTAGTTTTCAAAACAGCTTGATAGTGCGATTTTTTTGCAAACAAAAATGACAACTTTATTTATTTGTTGTAATTTGTTGTCCAAAACTGTTTTTTTTTTCTTTTAACCAAAAAGAATAACTTGGCTTAATGTTCAAACATTACTACATAAAAATTTTATAACATAAGCCTTCACCGTAAAAAAATATTTGTATGAAAAATGCTCTTCTCGGAGATCCTGGAGAAGATGGAGAAAGAAATTTCAAGAAATTGCTTTTTTTATTAGAATTTTCTTAACAACCGTAAACGCACATACAAAATGTTTGAACACTCCTTTAGGTTAAGCGAAAAAAATTAAGATATAATAATAATAAAATCTAAAAATTTAATAATTAGGTACGAAAAAATAAGTTTTTGGCTAAGTTACAACAAAATGAAGTGGTAATCTTTGCTAATAACAAGTATGTTTATTATTCCTTTTCCTATTTAGTCATCACTCATCAGTTTTTAACAGTTTCGCGTATACGTCTTTTAAACTTTAATCATTATAAAAAAATATTGTCCCATTAAATTGTCATTTTGATGTACACCTAAGTATTTTAAAAATGAACATCAATGGATCACCCTCGCTACGTATTGTGAGTGGAGGAAAATTGTTTACCAAATCAAGACAAGCTATTTAAAAAAAACCTAAATAAGGTTTTATTATGAATACTGATAGTAGACTATCATGGTCATAATTCGATATAATAGCATTTAAATCAGAGAAGTTATGACAATCTGAGTTTGTGAAAAATTATTGACATTTTCATAGCTAAAGATATTATATTTTCAATACAAACTAAAAATATTTCTAGGAATTTATTTACATGCCCATAGCTCAAGCCATCGACCAGCAGCCCCCCCCCCCCCTGCGGCCCCCAACCCCCTTGCGCCCCCCCCGTTGATCTTTTTCTGTATCCGCCACTGCCACCACCTGCCACAACCACAACAAGTATTAAGAAAAAAAGTTTTGACATTTCTTTTTTTTAATACCGTGTCAAACACATACATTTGTACATTTGTGAAGTCAAAGAGTCTTTAATTATTTAAATTTTTTTACGCAACCAAAAATTCTGAACCTTTTTTATATTACTAAGGGAGCTTATTTCTACCTAAAAAAAAATATTCAGCTAATTTGATTTTTTTCGGACATTCCCCATTTGATTTAATAAGACAACATATTTTTATTAAAGATTTAAATTTATAAGATGTATGACAATAATTGTCACAAAATTACTCCTAATGCCGAATATGGTAGATAGGGACCATCAAACTGAACAAATCATACTATTGGACCAACTCTGGAATCGCGAAAAAAAATCAGCTGTTTTATACATTTTGATATTTTCATTACTATTTTTTGTATGGAACAGCTGATTTATTTCGCTATTTCAGAGTTGGTCCCATAGTAAAAGTGGTTCAGTTTGATGGTCCCTATTTACCATATGCTGCATTAGGGGTTATTTTGTAACACGTTGTATAACGGGTGTAACAAGACCTTCAACGAAGCGGAAGTCTACGTATTCTGCCCATCATCAGGATCATTTTTGTCCTTTAGACTATACCTGGGAAACCAATAGTTACGAAGTTATTGAAGGTCAAAGTCAATTTTTTTTATGAAATCTTATTTTATTAGTTATTTCTAACTTTTTGTCCAATGAAACAATAAATTTTTTTAATTATTTCGTAACAAACAATAGTTTCAAAATTTTCAAAACGTCGTCACTCGATGAATCTCATGAGCACGCACATAAACGCTGCCTTTCAACTCGGCCGCACGCAGCTGTGTAGCATACACTCGCAGGCGCGGTCTATTGCACGCGTTACATTGCGTGGTTATGTATGCAATGCTTTTTTAACACCAAAAATCAAAATCGTTTCCCAGCAATAATTTTTAACAGAAACGGGCCTGATGATGGGCAGAATACGTAGACCTCGGCTTCGTTGAAGGTCTCGTTACACGTAGGATAAGGATAAACAAACTAGCAGTTTTGGTTTTATAGTTCAGAATTAGCGCGGTCGGCCTCCTGGTCGTGTTCTATAGCGAGTATGGCGTCGAGCAGCAGGGTGAGGCGCGAGGGGCCCCGGCGGGGCCCGGGGGCGGGGGCGCGGGGCCCCGGCGCGGGCAGTCACAGGTGCAGCGAGCGCAGGTCGGCGGCGGCGCCGGCCGGCTGCACCTGGTTGCGGCACAGCCCGTAGAACTGCTGCGGCCGGAGTTTGCGCTTCATCGCGTCGAACCTGACCGAACCACACTCGTTACTAATGTTTTCAAGCTTTGTATTCTATTTATATATATTATATTCGTACGATGCGATTAAATTGACAACTGAAGTGACTTACTTCAGAGCGTTTGCGATACGAAACGACGTATGTATTTTTAATCTGTATTTTCGAAGTTGCAGCGGATGTTGAATGCTGTCTATTGTCAATTTAAAGGCATCGTATGGATATTTTAAAGTTATTCAGTGACGTGTACAGGTAAACATTATTGTGATATGTGTGGGGGCGATCGCGAAATACCAACATGGCAGTATATGGAAGTGTTTAAAGTCGCATTACCAATTCCTCAGCAAAAATTTAAACAAAGGTGTTGCCCGAACAAAACAACACAAAAAGAAATAGTATATTGCTAAGTCAAGAAATAAACACACTTTCATGTTTTTTCATCACAAACCTAATAAAAATAGATTAGATAAATATTCTGAATCGTGAGTTTTGCGGCAAAAACAGTAATATAATTTAATATTTCATAAGAACAGTTTTATAGTAAAAAACATTTTAATGATGCTGTGCACACATCAACTACAAACCGTACACATCAACCTTTGGTCATTTTATAAAATTTCATAAAAAAAATTATAGTAAATATATAGAGTAGTAGCTGTAGTAGTAACATTTTTGTCTTTTGGTATTGGGGGGAACAGGCGAAGATGCTACGTATTTTTGATAGTTTACATACAGTCAATATCTAAGTAAAGTTTTCTTATCAGTTCGTTTCAAGACCTTTAACATCAAAAATTATGATAGGTTATTAAGATACATTTTTTTTAATTACCATCCTACTTTGACTAAAGGTTTTCAATATCTGAAAATGTCCCTATCAGGGTCAGTTTGTCAATTTGGCAGAGACGTTTCTTTGTTTACATTTTTGCTGGGAAATGAGTGATACGACTTTACGTACAAACGCAGGTGCGAGAGTTGGATGTGTGTGTGTGAGTACCTCCATCCGACGTGCTGCGCGCAGGCGCGGCACAGCGCGATGGTCCACGTGTATCCAGGGAACCACGAGTACTCGGCGGAGGCGGCGCCGTCCAGCACGATGTTGTCGGCGCGCGACACCGTCACCACGTCGTGCATGAACCCGCCTGCAGGGGGGACGCACACAGTGCATAACGGGTGTAACGAGAACCGAGGTCCACACATTCCGCCCATCATCAGGATTATTTTTGTCCTTTAGACTATACCTAGGAAACCAATAGCTGCGAAGTTATCGAATGTCAAAGAAAAGAAAAATTTCAACATTTTTATGAAATCTTTTTAATCGTTATTTCCTATTTTTTGTCGAAAGAAATATTATCAATTTTTTTAGTATTTCGTAACATACAATAACTTCAAATCGTCATCACTCAATTATCTCATGAGCACGCACATAAACGCTGCCTTTCAACTCGGCCGCACGCAGCTGTGTAGCATACGCTCGCAGGTGCGGTCTGTTCTACGCGTTACATTGCGCGGTAATGCATACATTACCACGCAAATAGCAGTGCATACGATGCGATGCTTTTTAACACCAAAAATCCAAATGATGGGCAGAATACATACATACCTCAGCTTCGTTGAGGGACACCCGGTATACCATTAAGTGGGAACTACATTAGGCCCACGTGGGCCACGTACGCCGATCTGGACACGTATTGAACCCCATACATTTTACATACATTAATGTGAATCCCACGCCTTGCGATGTGATACCACGTTACGTGACGCAACGAAAAGTATGTCTTCTGACGCGCCCATTGGCCGACGTCTACCTAATGTATTTCCCGCGTTACAGTCCCCGACAAGACCGCATTGCTAGGAATGGGAGATAGAGGCTGACCTGTGAATCGTCGGTTACTGAGCCAAATATTGCACTTGCGTCCCCAAAGTATACGATGCACAAGTTAATCCCCACACTTTCGATCGACATTCACTCACACTGAACTGATACTCACTGAAATCGGTTAAAAATCAGATAGAATACGAATACGTTCAGCGATATTGACTCGAAACATCGTGCGAGAACACAATTTCGATGTAAGTGTGTGAGAGAGGAGAGTGGTGGGGCACGGTTACGCGCATAGTGTCTATATAACTTCACAATCGCCATAAGAATGAAACGCATTATCTATACATATAATAAAGCTGTAGAAACGTTGTCTGTACAAAGGAAATATTTTGAAGAAAAGGAGTTGAGGTATTTGACAATAACGAGTATAAAATATAAAGAAAATAAAATAGGGTTGTTGAAACACTTCAGAATTATGTCAGCTTACAATAAAATTAATTATCAAATAGTACTTGAGGACTACCATCACATTGAGTCCCTAACCGCTAAAGTTAGGCATAGTAAACTGCGCAAACTAAACAGTACACCAATGTTTGTTCTACCTAAATATAATAATGAATATGGTAAAAGGACGTGGAAATATACGCTACCCAATATATTAAACAGGCTTCCGCATACATTGCAAAATAGTATCTTAAAGAATTACAAGACCTGTAAGCGCGTCTAGTTTTTAACTTCTATAATTGTTATGTTATGAACAAATAAATTAAAAAAAAACCCATTTCTAACATTTTTGGTATTTTTGTCTGTTTGTCTGTCTATCTGTTCGCTTTATGTTTGTGCGCTAATAACGTAAAAAACGCTAACCTAACCGTAATGATGTTTACATACAAATATACTGTGTATTTTGCAGAACAATCAAATTTTTATTTCATCGCAATCTATTTACGATGAATTCGTTGTAATAATATCTTCGGAGAATTATACTGTTACAATGACCGACCAGCTGGTGTCTCCACATCTGGCGCAGTATAATGGTCAATGGCTAAAAGTAAACAAAAACGTGGCGAATTTTGGGTCTATTGTAATTTCTCAGAAACAAAATGCACGTGCATGCAGTAAAATCAAAGCCCGCCCGCGACTTCGTTCGCGTGGACATTCGAGAAAATTCATGCAGTTGAAAGGTAATGCATGTTACGAGAAGGAAAACGTGCCTTTCGCACGTTACTAGAAGAAGAACGAAAATAGATTTTTCTCTATTGTACTGTAGTTTGTTTAATGTTAATATTGATCCTACTACATGTTTTAGTTAAACTGATACGATTCAATAACGATGTATGCTTATTAAGTACTATATTAGAGTTTAGTTAACTTAGTACCTAAGTATTTTAAGTACCTATGTTTCTTTCTCAATCACAGAATAATATTGTTTATTAAAGGATGCATGTTGTTGGAGTTCAGTCTAGTACTTGGACATTGTACAATTTGTAATCATTTGCTTTCATGACTGTATTCTGTTGTGTCTAGTAAAGAAAATTAAAATTAAGATGTTGGGAGCTGAAAAGTAAGAGGAAGACCGCAGAAAAGATGGATGGATCGTGTACGGAAAGATATGAATCTGAAGGGAGTGGATGAGGAGAATACGAGTGATAAGAAGGAATAGAAGAAAAGGACGCACTGCACCAACCCCAAATAAATTGGGATAAAAGTAGGGGAGTATGATTAATATTTAGGCGTATGGTAAAGTTGAAACCGCGTATTGAAATAGGTCGCATACCCAGGTTGGTGTAGTTGGAGTGGCAGCCGTCGCTGGACATGGCGAAGATGTGCTCGCGCCGCGCGATCTCCGTCAGGCACGACGCGCAGCACAGCAGGCAGCGCTACGACCACATCAACAACTTATTGGGAGGTACAATAATTTAGTTACATTTCGTCTCACCCAAAATCAATCAATCGAGAAACCAAATAAAATCATCATCTTCAGAATATATTGCAAACGATTATGACCTACGATGGCCGATCACAATTCTTGAATAACACATAAATAAATAAGATTCGTGTTTAAACTAAAATGTTTAGGGATCTACGCGTCCAGTACCCCAAGCACGAACATTTAAAGTATTCGCAACGTAAACGTATCGAGTCTACTATGCGAATACGCAGTTTAACGTTAGTAGGCAGCACGAAGAACTTTCGTCGCCGTATAGTAATAGTAGGGCGGTAAAACAAGGTTTGAGGTTAGTTTTCGCACAAGTCATCACGGAAATACAAAAATGTGGTATCGATGCATTCATTACGATGCCCTGATCACAAATATATAAGATGACAAGCGCGAAAATGGTGGGGGGTAGAAACTGTAACGTCATAAAGTTTTCAGTACAAAGAAATTTTTTTTACATACCATGTGGTATATCAAATGAAAGGGCTTTGTGAGTAGATCGCGTATATATAACACACTATAAAATTTTCACTACTTGGTCTAACAAATTATCAGCAAACGTCGAAAAATTTCGCAATTCAGAGTCGCCATTGAACAGGTCTAGATTGAAAACGACTGAATTGATTTTTACAAAATACATAACAAATAACTCTGCACATACTCTTTTCGAATGTCTAAAGGTAATTGACCAAAGAAGAAAATAAGAAAAGTACATCAGTTTTAATAACAGCATAATTTTCTGCTTTTTCCAAATTCTCAGATTCCTTTAATAATTAATAAAAAAATTAATAAATAAACTTTCGTATGTTTATCCTTACTAGGACAAGTTAGGATAAACAGACGAAGGTTTAAATAACCAAATTTTTAAACTTTAGATACTTCTTTTAAACCTAATCACTATTTTTAAAATATGTTGTCTTATGAAATCAAATATTATTAACAATTTACATATTTTTGGTATTCTATGCGTGGCAAAACATTTGTTGTATTTTATGAATGATTATTTACACCCGTTAAGCCCCTTTTATACCCATTAAAAAGACTGTGATTTTTGTGTATTGTTTTGATTTTTTCTAAATAACTTTTGCCTATTGAGTTTCGTCAGGTTATTTAGGTCTTCGAGCAACTGTGTGTGTTTTCTATGTGTATTTGTCATTACTTTTAGTTATCCTTAGTTGTTCTTTTTGGTAAACAAACTTTACTCAATTCTTTTTTGAAATAATCATGTATAAAATTCAACAAATGGTTTTCCACGCATTGAAAACCAAAGAAATTGTTAACACATTTTTTAATAGTGATTTAAATTTAAAAGAAGCATGGAAACTGTCAAATACTGTTTACTAAGTAGGACAAGAAATGATTAACATACGAAAGTTTATTTGTTTTTTTATTAATTATTAAAGGAATCTGAGAATTTAGAAAAAGCAGAAAATTATGCTGTAATTAAAACTGATGTCCTTTTCTTATTTTTAAATATCTTTGGTCAATTACCTTTAGACATTCGAAAAGAGTATGTGCAGAGTTTTTTATTATGTGTTTTGTAAAAATCAATCCAGTCGTTTTCAATCTAGACCTGTTCAATGGCGACTCTGAATTGCGAAATTTTTCGACGTCAAATACCAAATTTTTATATTTCCGAGATGACTTGTACGAAAAGTGTTTTCTAAGCGTCTTTTTTAAGATTACCGCCGCACTATAAGCTCGATAGGGCCACGATAGGGCAACGAAGCTGACGTCATCCTAACGTAAGAAGGGAGCGCACGAACTCGGCTGTTGCGTTCGGAAACAAGTTAAAGCGGTGTAATAAATTGGAATTAATGAGATATGTTGTGATATTCGACTGAAATCATGCCGAAAACAATAAAGAAATAGATCTGTATTCAATATTGTTGTATTAATATAAGTAAAGCAATAATTGGTCCATTAATTTTTTTAAATAAAAAATTGTGAGATGTTTTGATTTCCGAACGGCGGTGCCGGCGGCGACGGGTGGCTGCGGCCTCTACTATCTACACATTCAGGCATTGTTTTTCTTTGATAAGCACGTCTGAAGTTCCTATAGATACAAAGTCTGTGAAAATAACATATACGATTTAAATAATGACGACAAGCCATTTTACAGAATCATGAGGATAAGTGAAGGTGTGGAGTGTTTTAAAAAGTGTTTAACTGGAGTGTTTTAAAAAGTATCTAAAGGGAAGCTAGCAAAAATTCTCTTTGACTGGCCTTGAAAAACCCATCGAGGAAATAATACACCCTTACTCATATTTAACCATGAAAGGGTGAGACAGAGGGATCAAGGCAGTGCTTAATTTAATCATAATTATTATTATTCATATGTATTTTCAACGTTATTTAATAAATAAAAATACTTATATATTTTTTTAAATTTACTTATTTTTTTATTTACCTACAGCTTTCTTTAAATAAAATATTAATTAGCGATTTACTAGTAGAAAAAATAAAAAATAAGTAATTAGAAGTAGGCACCTATTTACTTATTTTTTTTTATTTTACATCAAATACAAAGTCACACGTTTTGCCTATTGATCCTATCAATGTAATATCAACTAACATGTTTTATAGCTCGTCCTCTCGGTACTAAATCATTTCTTCTTGTTTATTATATTACTGTATTTTAATCTCGCCGCAAGGTAATAAATACAATGCACTAAGTTCAACTGTAAATTCTCTTTGCATGTTTACTTAAATTAAAGTATTTAAAACATCTTAACATAGTGAAAATATTCATCAAAACATAATCCGAATTCACGACGCAAGTTTCCACACCGAGAAATCTTCCGTGTCAAAACATTCGTAAGTTCACGTTAGCCAGCTATCGTCACTTACGAATCTATACCTCAAAAAATGGTTCGTGCTCGCAAAGTTAGTATAAACATCTTACGATACGTTACGTTTACCGCACGCTTACGTTACGATACGAAAGGCATTCGTGCTGCCAATTTTACGTCCAAAAGAGGCGCCGTCGATTCTCCATACAAATTGTTTACGTTAACGATACGATTACTTTTTCGCAAGATGTTCGTGCTCGGGGTACGGGTTGGACGTACTACCAGCAGCCAGGGCCAGGTTGGACGTACTATATGCCCCACCTTGTGTATGAACCGCAGCGCCATGTGCAGGCGCTGCAGCGCGCTGTCCGCCTGCAACAGCGGTCGCTTGGTGCCAGGGCCAGGATGGACGTACTATATGCCCCACCTTGTGTATGAACCGCAGCGCCATGTGCAGGCGCTGCAGCGCGCTGTCCGCCTGCAACAGCGGTCGCTTGGTGCCAGGGCCAGGATGGACGTACTATATGCCCCACCTTGTGTATGAACCGCAGCGCCATGTGCAGGCGCTGCAGCGCGCTGTCCGCCTGCAGCAGCGCCAGGCGGTCGCGCGGTGCCAGGGCCAGGTTGGACGTACTATATGCCCCACCTTGTGTATGAACCGCAGCGCCATGTGCAGGCGCTGCAGCGCGCTGTCCGCCTGCAGCAGCGGTCGCGCGGTGCCAGGGCCAGGTTGGACGTACTATATGCCCCACTTTGTGTATGAACCGCAGCGCCATGTGCAGGCGCTGCAGCGCGCTGTCCGCCTGCAGCAGCGGTCGCGCGGTGCCAGGGCCAGGTTGGACGTACTATATGCCCCACCTTGTGTATGAACCGCAGCGCCATGTGCAGGCGCTGCAGCGCGCTGTCCGCCTGCAGCAGCGCCAGGCGGTCGCGCGGTGCCAGGGCCAGGTTGGACGTACTATATGCCCCACCTTGTGTATGAACCGCAGCGCCATGTGCAGGCGCTGCAGCGCGCTGTCCGCCTGCAGCAGCGCCAGGCGGTCGCGCGGTGCCAGGGCCAGGTTGGACGTACTATATGCCCCACCTTGTGTATGAACCGCAGCGCCATGTGCAGGCGCTGCAGCGCGCTGTCCGCCTGCAGCAGCGCCAGGCGGTCGCGCGGTGCCAGGGCCAGGTTGGACGTACTATATGCCCCACCTTGTGTATGAACCGCAGCGCCATGTGCAGGCGCTGCAGCGCGCTGTCCGCCTGCAGCAGCGCCAGGCGGTCGCGCGGTGCCAGGGCCAGGTTGGACGTACTATATGCCCCACCTTGTGTATGAACCGCAGCGCCATGTGCAGGCGCTGCAGCGCGCTGTCCGCCTGCAGCAGCGCCAGGCGGTCGCGCGGTGCCAGGGCCAGGTTGGACGTACTATATGCCCCACCTTGTGTATGAACCGCAGCGCCATGTGCAGGCGCTGCAGCGCGCTGTCCGCCTGCAACAGCGGTCGCGCGGTGCCAGGGCCAGGATGGACGTACTATATGCCCCACCTTGTGTATGAACCGCAGCGCCATGTGCAGGCGCTGCAGCGCGCTGTCCGCCTGCAACAGCGGTCGCGCGGTGCCAGGGCCAGGATGGACGTACTATATGCCCCACCTTGTGTATGAACCGCAGCGCCATGTGCAGGCGCTGCAGCGCGCTGTCCGCCTGCAACAGCGGTCGCGCGGTGCCAGGGCCAGGTTGGACGTACTATATGCCCCACCTTGTGTATGAACCGCAGCGCCATGTGCAGGCGCTGCAGCGCGCTGTCCGCCTGCAACAGCGGTCGCGCGGTGCCAGGGCCAGGATGGACGTACTATATGCCCCACCTTGTGTATGAACCGCAGCGCCATGTGCAGGCGCTGCAGCGCGCTGTCCGCCTGCAGCAGCGCCAGGCGGTCGCGCGGTGCCAGGGCCAGGTTGGACGTACTATATGCCCCACCTTGTGTATGAACCGCAGCGCCATGTGCAGGCGCTGCAGCGCGCTGTCCGCCTGCAACAGCGGTCGCGCGGTGCCAGGGCCAGGATGGACGTACTATATGCCCCACCTTGTGTATGAACCGCAGCGCCATGTGCAGGCGCTGCAGCGCGCTGTCCGCCTGCAACAGCGGTCGCGCGGTGCCAGGGCCAGGATGGACGTACTATATGCCCCACCTTGTGTATGAACCGCAGCGCCATGTGCAGGCGCTGCAGCGTGCTGTCCGCCTGCAACAGCGGTCGCGCGGTGCCAGGGCCAGGATGGACGTACTATATGCCCCACCTTGTGTATGAACCGCAGCGCCATGTGCAGGCGCTGCAGCGCGCTGTCCGCCTGCAGCAGCGGTCGCGCGGTGCCAGGGCCAGGTTGGACGTACTATATGCCCCACCTTGTGTATGAACCGCAGCGCCATGTGCAGGCGCTGCAGCGCGCTGTCCGCCTGCAGCAGCGGTCGCGCGGTGCCAGGGCCAGGATGGACGTACTATATGCCCCACCTTGTGTATGAACCGCAGCGCCATGTGCAGGCGCTGCAGCGCGCTGTCCGCCTGCAGCAGCGCCAGGCGGTCGCGCGGTGCCAGGGCCAGGTTGGACGCCACCCAGAACGACAGCGCCACCGGATCCGACGGCACCTTGTCTGCACACCGCAACACACGCAACTATTACACCAATACGAGTTCTTTCATTATCCATATTCTCTAGCAAACGTAGGTTGACGAACCTGGCATAATTTTTGTTGACACCTGAGTGCCACCATAGGAGCTCGAACATGTGTTATTAAACAACATACACAGAGTACTCGAGCACTAATTCTCAAATGAAGCATTTTCATTTCATCGCTGACCGCCTGGGGCGGTCATAGTCTGCTTAGAGCAGAAGAGTCTTCTGTCTAGAACATATGGGTATATGCTAGCATATATTTTATAATAGTAGTAGTGTGGTACCGAGGCTGAGCGTGTAGAAGTAGGCCTGCACGGCATCGCGCATGCGCCGGTACTCGAACATGTCGTACACGAACGCCGGCCACGGCGTCAGCGCCGCTTCAATGCGCCGCAGACCTTTGGCCAACCTGCACGAGGTAATCCTCTATATTATATTTGTCTAAATTCAAAACATATTTATACCAGAAGAAATATAACCTCATAATAACTTTATTTTAAACATAAATAAGATTTGGAACAACAAAGAAGCGAAGATGGTAGCGAGCGTACAAGCGAGAGAAGTATTGCTAAGTCATCGTTATACGAAATTTTTTCTGCTCCATGACTGGGCTATAGTAGCCCCACTATAATATTATAAATTCTAAAATAAGTTTGTTATGCTATCACGTCTTAACTACTCAACCGATCATCATGTGCATACGCTGTCAAAAGTACAGAAAAGGACAAAGATAGGGTACCGTTTATCCAGAAAAAATGAGTTTCTGAGGGATAGAAAGAACTGTCCATCCAGCAGACGAAGTACACGCTAGCTAGTATTAATATATGTATAGTGCGGTACATACTGCGGACGGCGGTGCTGGTCGAGCGAGCAGAGGCGCGCGTGGCGCAGCGGCGGCGCGGCCGCTACCTCGGGCAGCACCTCCACCTCCACCTCGCGCATACTGCACAAGACACACTCACCGCTATTACCGACGAGTCTACTGGCTTTCAAATATCTGGCATAATTCCATATCTAGTACTGTTGTTCAATCTCACGGAGGTGATTCGGCCATGAATGTTGTTCGGGGTAGGCACATTATTTTGGTGTGCGTAATAAGAGAGCGTGCAGGCGCACACTAAAACAATGTGCATGTGCACGCCTACGCCTAACACGTTCATAGCAAAACGGATTTCGTGAGATAGAACAATTGAATTAAGAATATGATAATTTCGTAACATAATGATGGTAACATAACAGTATGGTGGTGTGAAATATACTACCGGCCATGTCACCGTGATGAATCAGGCGAGACATGGAAAGCATGTTACTGATACCTTTAAAGTCAGAAAACCTCATTGCATTGGGACATGGAATGTACGCGGCCTAAACCAACCTGGCAAAACCGAAATTGTGGAAAATGAGATGAAAAGAAACCGGATAAGAATACTGGGACTAAACGAGACACATTGGAGAGACTCTGGATACTTCTCTACAGAAATGGGAAATAAGATCTACTTCTCAGGCCCTGAAAATGAGAGTTCTAAAGGCGTTGCATTTATAGTTCCACCAGATATAGACAGACATGTTATAGGGTATAAACCTATTAATGACCGAATCATTATCTTGAGACTCAATGCAACCCCCTGTAAAATTAATCTGATACAGGTTTATGCGCCGACAGCACAGTCCAGTGAGGAAGATATTGAGAGTTTCTAGGTCCAGGAGGTGGCCTGTTGAATGGACAGAATCTGTGTTTATACCTTTACACAAAAAGGGTTCTAAGAAGGATTGTAGCAACTACAGAACTCTGGCTCTCATACCCCACATCAGTAAAATACTCCTTTATATTATAAACCAAAGGCTTAAAACTTTTCTTAATTTTCAAATTCCAGAAGAACAAGCAAGATTCGTCAAAGGCAAAGGAACGAGAGAACAAATTCTAAATGTCCGACAAATCATTGAGAAAAGCCGTGAATTTAACAGCCCAGTAGTTTTATGCTTTATTGATTACACCAAAGCCTTTGATTGTGTACAATGGGAGAGATTGTGGGAGGTACTTGTAGAAATGGGTACACCTGAACACCTAGTAGATTTAATTAAAAACCTCTATGTTAGTAACCGCTCCTTTCGTTAAAATTGACACCGACTGTTCAGAAGTGTTCCAGACAAAACGAGGAGTGAGGCAAGGTTGCATACTATCACCATTGCTCTTCAATATATATGGGGAGTACATCATGCGGAAAACCCTTGAAGGCTGGAAGAAGGGGTTTGTGATTGGCGGAAAGCGTATCTCTAATCTCCGCTATGCCGATGATACCGTACTGCTCACTACATCTATTGATGACATGAAGAACCTTCTGCACAGACTAGAAATAGAGAGTAAGGAACTAGGGCTGGCAGTGATTAAACAGAAAACCAAACTAAAGGTGGTAGATCGCGCTGACAAATTGACAGATGCCCATGAATGTATCCAGGGAATCGACAAGGTGGACAATTTCATCTATTTGGGAGCTCAAATAAACAGTGATGGGAGCAGTGTTCCAGAGATCAAGCGCCGCATTGCTATCGCCAAAGACGCGATGACACGTCTTCAAGTCATCTGGAAAAACCGTAGCCTAGGTTTTCGTACTAAAACGCGCTTAGTGAGAGCCCTGGTCTTTCCCATCTTTATGTATGGAGTAGAAACATGGACCATACTAGCCAGAGAGAGACATAGAATAGATGCATTCGAGATGTGGTGTTGGAGGCGAATGCTTGGGATACCCTGGACGGCCAAACGCACAAATGTATCTATCCTAACACAATTAAATGTCAAGACTCGGCTGTCCACTATCTGCTTATGAGGAGATGAAAGTCTCGAAAAGCTGGTCGTGGTTGGTGGAATAGAAGGCAATAGAGCCCGAGGTCGTTCGCCAACCAGATGGTCTGACCAAGTAAGAGTAGCAACCTCCTCAAGCAAATTCCATCAAGCAGTGAGAGCAACCATGGACCGAGACCGATGGAGACAAATCGTAAAAGCAGCCGGTGATCACGATCCTCAGTTATGAGGGAACGATTGAGAGAGAGAGAGAAAGTAACATAATACTGTTTTTTGTGCATGTTGTGCACAAAAACAAGGAATGACTCCTACATTGTCTGTAATTAGTGTACCCATTGTTGGGGAGCCAAAATAAATAATCAATATGGATTATTTCGCTACACATTGATTTCAAAAAAATATAAAATACCTACGAAATTTAACTTAATTCCAACCATCGGCAACATACTGACCCAGTGAAGTGGTGCAGCGGTAAGGGCTGTCGCGGCATGTCGACGAACTTGACCCTGTGGTTGGCGCGCGCCTTCACGGAGAGGCTGTCCTCGCCGCCGCCGCCCGCCTCGTACACCTCGCACAGCACGCCGTAGCCCGACGCCAGCGTGCCCGACTCGCTGCAACCAACACCTACCATCAGGAGCCCTACAGCTAGGGTTGCCACCTGCCACTAATTAATTTAAGGGTTACCAGCATGAAAAATACGAAGTTTAGACACAGATTCTTTTACCCCGTATTTCTGTATTATCTTAGCCTGAGAAACGGGGTAACCCAAACATTACGGGGCATCCGGGCAGACGGACTCTATAAAATATAAATATATTTTTTTTATCTATCTAAAATAACATCCAAATACAGTCAGCCAAGTAGTCAGGAGCAAGCAAAACGTTAGATCTATAGTATGTAGAGCAATCACATTTCAATATTGAATAACTTCTATGAATATCACACTTATAGATGATGAGTATGACCAATGGTGTAATTTTATGAAATTTAAAGGTAAGTTTTAAATCAAAATTGTATTGTAGTAGCCATCTAGATTAAATAAATGAACTTGAACTTGATGACCTACATGTTTGAGTGGTTTGCACACCGGTTTTCAAGGTGTCGCCATCTTTCGCCGGGTTCGATACCGGCGGGGTCAATTTAGAAAACGAACTTTTCTATATTGGCCTGTGAGTTTTTAGTTTCACTGTTGTCTCTGGTTTTCATAACACAAGTGCTTTAGCTACTTTGGAATTAGAACAATGTTTGTAATGTTGTCTACAGCATTCCCGAATGGTGTTCCTTGGAACCCCGGGTTACGTAAATTATGTTTTCTGTGGTAGAGACACTGCGAAAATTAATAAATAAATATTTTTATTTTAAAAGGCCTTCTTTTAAAGTCAAATCACAGAATAGATATAAGTACTACTATGTCAAACTGTACTTACAAACAAGATGCGAACACCAAGCCAAAAAACCTCAGAATGGTGTGATTTCACGTAAAAAACAATGTCAGTTAGTTTACTTCTTACTTGAGCTAGGATTCCGCCCAAACACGGTGAACCAAAAAGGATTCTATAGAATTCGGGAACCGCTGGTCTAAAATTAATTTGAACATACTCGGGGCAGAGCAGTGCGAACATGCGCTTGTTTTGGACGGCGTCGGCGAGGGCGGCGGCGGCGCGCGCGTGCGGCAGCAGCAGCGGCACGGTCTCGCCGGGGAACACCGCGCCGTGGTGCGCCAGCGCCGCCACCGACCCGCGCCACCCCGCCTCCACCACCTCGCGCCCGCGCACCGCCACCAGCCCCGGGCCCATGTACTGCACCACCACATACCATTATTATTACTAGCTATTATCGAAGCGCCCATGGCGTAACTTGACAGACTGATCGTACTCGATCACGTTTGTTAAGCAACGCTCAGTCCGGTCAGGTGTCCGTTAAAGTGGCACTACAACTGAGTGCTTTCGTGCTTCAGAGGGCACGTTAAACCGTAGGTCCCAGCTGTTATCAACTGATAACAGTCGTTAAGCCAAGTTAGAGGCCTTACAGGCGGCTTGATAAACTCTAACACCAGAGCTGGCCACTAATCCTTATTCGATAAGAAGAAGACTAGCTTTTGCCCGCAACTTTGTTTGCATGGACATTTTAAAATATCATTAGTACCTATCAGTGGCGGGAGGTGAAATTATGGTGAAGGTAAACCGTTCTACAAAAATGTTGTGATCTGCATAGTGGATTGGTGGGGTAGGATTCCAGGTAAGCCGATGAGAATCGGCTTGTATAGACCCTTCGCCACTGGTACCTATCCTTAAAATTCTGGAAGTAGGTGTTCCCATTCCCGTCCTCGTCCCTAACACTATCCCCTTTCCAAAACCTTTTCTTAGTGCTCACCTACACCATGAAAGGTCTACCCTCCTAAATTGTGTTTTTACTTTCAGCCGGTAGGGCTTTAATCGCACATTTCAATTTCCCTATACAAATTCCCATACAAACTTTCATCCCTTATTTTAGGGTGAATTTTCCAAAATCATTTCCTAGTTCTTAACTACACCATGAAAGGTATCTACCCTCCAAAAACGGTGTCTCCACTTTCAGCTGCTCTCGCCGCCCGCGCCCATCACTGCTACGCATACCCAAAATACGCATTCCGCGCAATCCCCACCCGATTTTAAGATACGTGCCACTGACTGTATAAATTTAGAAGAGGGGATGCCAGCGAAGCCGCACGGGTGATCAGTCTTCCTGATCGGAACCATTTCACCCAGTTCTCCAAATCCCCTGAAAGCTGAGCAGGGGAGGCGGGTCATCATTTACCCCACCGGCGTCAGACCCTCGAAACTACCTGTAAGCTTACAGTACCTGCTGAGTTGACCTATTGTTAACTGCTTTAGATCCTCTTCCTTAAGCTTGTTCGCTCCAAAGATCTCCTAGCACAATCATACCAGTTATATAAAATATGTCTGTATGAAACAGCCCTTGACGAGTTTCTTGCCAGATCTTCTCATTACAAGGTCTCTCGCTTATGGTTTGTGAACTGATAGCATAGCATAGCATCTTTCAGAGGAGCAGATTGACATGATTTTAGTTAAATAACTCTGAAAGACCTATTTAACTTTACTGTTTCTAAGTGAATAAACAATCTCATATGCAACTGTGCATGAAATATAATAAATAGATGGTCAGAGAGTCAGGTTCGGGGATTATTTCCAGAGACTCATAAGTAAATAACTTACAGAATGTGTTGTTGGCAGTGTTATGTCAAACTGCTGTTCTTCCTCACCATCATCAGAGTCAGATAGTTGGTTGCCGCCCTCCGGGACTCCTCTTCCACGGCCGTCGTCGCTGCTATCACTCCCCGTCTCATACTGGTCGTCATCACCTTCAACTGATGGAAAATCACAACTGTAGCTTTACCACAGAATATACAAGTAAACATCCGATTTCGTACAATGAATTTCGACCTGTACAGATTTTTGAACTTTTCTAAATCCCAGTCTGAAATACTTAAGCGACGTGACAAGGTAAATATTTTTATTGTAGTTTCAAGAGCCTAAAAATATAAATAAACAAAGACTGCGTATGACTTTATTAGCCGTCTAACTCTGACATTATCGTGTATATGCTTACCGTTATCCTCCATAATTCGCCTAAGAAGTTCTCGCAAGAGTGAAATCTTGACGGCCTTAAGTATCTTTGCGGAGAAAATAGATTGAATCAAATTTTCTTATCCAATCCACGGCACATGAAAAAACTTCACCTGTTTGTTTAGATTCGTTTAGACGTTTACAAATCCAGTTGCTGCGGCGTACGGCCTACACGAATGTCATGAGGAGAGATTATAAATAAGAAACGACTTTTACTAAAATAAGTGGATATAGGTTCACATTCTCTTTAAATTTTTTACGAAAATTAATAAATGAGCAATAATAACCTATGATAAGTGTATCAAATAATAACGTACCTAATTAAATGACATAAACCTATAAACACAACATGAATTTACATGAACAACCTTTATAAACAAAATGTTCGTTTAGAAACATGTTTTTGTTTTTTGCTATTGGGTGCATCCTGGAAAACAAGGCGCTATCTCACCGATTGCAAATTATCTGCTAAATGCTCCAAAAATCCGATGACTTTCATTGGTTGATGGCAAACGGACACCATTTTTTTGGTGAGCATGCGAATCTCCGTGCCACTGAATAATTCCATTCTAAAACTACCTAGAAGTAATGTACCGATGATATACGTTCTTATTTCAGATATCAAATCGATTGTACCGGCTTCCCGGCAGAATGATTGACAAAAGCATGTGGCACGGAGATTCGCATGGTTTGAGGTTATGTTTTTTGTTAAATCGTCGAATTCCAGATCAATCGGAGCCTGTACCGCTGGGTTGATGTATTTGTAGCCGTTACATATTCATTGTAACAGCTACAAACACATTTGTTGCTCATGTAACGCAACAGGGACAAAGATATGGCGATCTAAAGTTTTAAAAGCATGCGACTCTCCGGCCCACACGCTTAAGTCTAAAATACTGGTGAAAATTGTATTAAGATTAAAAATAAGCAAGTTTACGTAACCGTTTGATCACGATAAACGGCCCGAAAACATATTTTCACTATATCTTCATTCGTTTTAGAGAAATAAGTAAATTTATTTACTATGATTTATTATGAATAATCAGTGTGTAGGGTGACCATATCGTCGGTCCGTAGGAATCATTAGGCTGTTTCTAATAAAATTCAAGTTGAACTACATAATGTTGAGGGTTGATTTGCCTACATACTCGTACGTATCGTACCTACTATCATACTGTTACTGACTATGCAATATTGCAATATTTTTTAGGGGACGTAAAAAGGTGACTTTTATCCTAATCGAGATGACAAAATACAAACAAACAAATGAGAAAGTAGGTAACCTTATAAAAACGTGTTAAAAATGTGAACGTCATAATTGGTATAATAATTGCCCACTCAGTACCAGTCACCCATCATCATCAGTATCAGTCACCCATTAATTTAGGTCTCGGTTGAATGCAACCGAACTGAGAACTTCCTTCGTTTTTTGAAGTATTAGTCTTTCAAAATAGGTATCTAAAAACACTTCAACTTGCATTTTAGACCGATCGGGATAAGTTTTTAGCTTTTAAAAATATTAAAGTTTGTTTTTTTCGTATATAGTTTCTGCACCATTCACTTAGCCTAATACATGAAATTGTGTCATTTTGGTTTGATGCATAAGTAACAATTTAGGTTTTTGTCTTTTTTAACGCTATCGGACGAAAAGAAAATTAAAGTTGAAAATTTTACTTTCATGATGATTATGAAGTTGTAACCGATGTACTTACTTGAGCTTTTTGTGTCATCTTTGTCCACGGGAATACTGTTATTTGACTATTACCTAAAGCGTTACCTTAGTAACTCCAAAAGAATATTACAATTGGTTAAATAAGTGTTAAATGTTTTAGATCAATAGTATCTGTTGTACATAATGTTTTGTGCTAAATTCATCAATGGAATTTTCAGCTTTTTATTTTTTTCTTTTCAACACCCTGTAAAAGTCACAAAAGAAAATGGGGGGGTGGGGGGGTGGGAGCCGGGGCACCGCTGTTTGCTGCGTACTTCGAGCACCGCTGCTACGTACTTTGCCGTTCGAGCGACTTTGGGTAAAAGAATTTGTAAAAAGTAGCCTCTATTTCGTATTGAGCCAGCACAATATCCCACTTCAAATTAATTCGCCTAATTTAAAGTAAGTAAGTGACTTAAGTGACGGCTAAGCATAGGTACTGAAGTTCGGTGACACATTTGAAGTAACGAGTAGGTAGGTAGGTAAGAAGTATGCGAACGAATATAAATACATTTGATGATACTGTGGCCGCGTTCCGAATCACGCTCACAGCGCTGTTAGCGCGTATCCGACCAAATTAAATAGTCACAAAATATTACACAGATAGGGTATTTGTGTACCTACTTCATTTAATGGATTATAGGCTAACAGTGCTGTTGGCGTGATTTGGATGTAGGCATGTGTTTAGGGCATGCAGAATCGGACCTCTTTGAAGAATCGAAAATTTCGATTCCGATTCCTTGGTCGGAATCGGGTACCCGGTTTTTTCGATTCTTTTCGATTCTTTTTTGGGTTTTTTGTTTACAATTTTGTTTCATGTTAAGTAAAGAAAAAACGCTTTTTTTCAATATTTTCTTATTAAAATCAAATTATTTACTCAAAATAAAAAAAGAAAACAAAAGAAACAGCTACTTAATTCTTACAAAGTAGGATAGGCAGGAGTAAGACTCCTACCGTGTGTTACTAGTACTGTTTCATTTCTTCTAGTCTTCTCTTACAATAAATAAAGTAACAATAAATTGCACAGGAATTAACGATAGGAACAATAACAGTCAAACATAAAAGAAAGGAATCAAGGAAAAAAAAGCAAAAAAGTATTACGTACCTACCACAATAATAATGTATTTTCTTTTTTGATAGGAAAAATAGTAGAAAAAATCATTGTATGAGATACTCTCCCAAAAAATAGCTTTTTAAATCAGAAGATATAGGTTTTTTTAATGCAGTTAACTAATTTTGACCCAACTCTAATGCAGTTAACCAATTTTGATCCAACCCCAAAGTAATTAACTGATTTTGTTACGAACAAACACGGTGTTTGTTTAATAGGTACGTACGGTAGTAGGTACGTACGTAGTGCTAATATCAAGATGCATACTTTGTATAGAAATTAACTAGTTTTGTTAAAATACTTAAGAAAAAATAGTTTTTAACCATTTTTGTTCCGCCAGTCTGTATTGAAGTGATTTTTGTAACGAAAAAAAAACCAATTTTATTTCGACTTAATATCAGCATCAGGAAGGATTTATATAAAATAAGGACTTATAACATGTGTCTCATCATTTTCTGCCTCTTGAGTAGTTAACAATTTTTGTTCATCATCACAACTTAAGCCATCTAAGCAGTAAGATTGGGAATTTGGTATTTTTTTAACGAGAATCGAAAAGAATCGAGAATCGATTCTTACTAATTTAAGAATCGATTCTCACAGGACAAGAAAGAATCGGTTTTTCCCGGTTATTTTGGAATCGGTTAAAATCGGTTCCATGCCCTACATGTGTTATTATTGTCAATTACAGTCTCATTGATGAGATGACATCATTAACATTCTTGTACTCTACCTCTTGCAAAGTTTAAAAAGAAAGGATTACCTACCTACTGTAACAAAATATTTTTTGAGGGTAAGGAAATAAAAACCGGTCAAGTGCGAGTCGGACTCGCACACAAAGGGTTCCGTACCAAAAAACGGCTAAAAAATCACGTTTGTTGTATGGGAGCCCCCTCAAATATTTATTTTACTAGCTGACCCGACAGACGTTGTCCTGTCTTAGTTATAAATATTAAATTCGAATTGGTATAAATTATTGAAAAGTTTAGTTCAGAGATTAGTAGGTAAGTACCGTTCCCGTTTCCGTTTTCGTTCTCGTTCCCGTTCCCATTTACTTTAAAACCCAACAGCTTTATAAATAACCAAGTACCTATACATCACTTGTTATGTTAGTAACGTGTATGTTAGTCTATTCAAACTTACTAATAAGGCGTGATGGCTCTGAACTAACCGTGATGAGCACTAAGAAATTCAGTTTTCTTATAACCTCTTTGTAAGAAAAAAAAAATTATTTTACATGTATTTTATTAATAAAATAACTCCGAACGAAGCATCTGTTTTATTACATCCTTAATTGTATGTTTTTTTTTATCGTTGTTCGCGCGTATCTTCGACATTTATGGACCGATTTTGATGATTCTTTTTTTGTTCGATTCAATTTTTTTGCGAAATGGTCCCATTTATTTTTTTTCAAATCGGTTCAGTAGTTTTCAAGGTATCCTGAAAACACTATGATTTTGCATCAACTAACTTGACTATTTTGTTATTTATGAACCGAATAAGATGATTCTTTTTGTTGGGTAAGAGGTACTTTTAGTCTTTTTAACCGACTTCAAAAAAAAGAAGGTTCTCTTTCAGTTTGACCTGTATGAATGTATGTTTCTCCGCGAATATCTCACGTTTGACTGAGCCGATTTTTCTACCAAATAATATACTTACACTACACTACCTAATAGAGAAGGTACTTACACTAAAAACAAAAAAATAAAAATTGTTTTAAAAATAAAAAAAAATGTTTTAAAAAACAAAAAACCAACTTCAAATAACCTGCCTCTAAAAAGCAAGAAATAATATTCAAATCATTAGATATGCATTATCATTGTTATATAATAACAACACGTATATTGAAGTCGGGTAGGGCTTTTAGAATAAAAAAACGAAGTTGTACTCCAGCCCCACCCGACTTCAATAGACGTGTTGTTATTATATAACAATGATAATGCATATCTAATGATTTGAATATTATTTCTTGCTTTTTAGAGGCAGGTTTTTTGAAGTCGGTTTTTAGTTTTTTTTAAAAGGTAAGTAAATACTAAAGTTTAATTTTTCAAGTTTTGACTTATGTAGTAAGCATAAATTACTTTACAACCATTGAAACTTGTCCCAAGTAACAATACAAAAACTCACATACATACAAACGTAGAGCAGTGTGGAACAATGCAACACCAAAAGCTCTGAGTCTCATATTTCTCTCATTTTTAAAGATATGAATTCCGTTTTTAGAGGAACGGAATCTACTTAATTAGGTATAAAATGGCAGTTATAGTTTCATTAATAAATAGATACATAAACCAATAAGAAGACTTTTAAAAGAAAATGGGAATTGTTTCATTGTGTCCACCTAGGTGTACACAATGAAACATCCTCTGTCCAACAATGAAACACTGTTATTAATTTTGACATTTTCATATTTAGTGGAACAAGTAAATGACAAAATCTGTTGAATTCCAACCGATAAAGGTTTTCTCAAGGTATTGCATAATTATTCAGACTTTAAAAGTACCTATAGGTTTATCTCAGGTACAATGATTTGTGTGTGACTTAAAGATAAATGAGTCTAATTTTTTTTAAATCGTATTTATGTACCTTTTATAGGCAATAACGATTTAAAATCAACAATTACTTATAATAGGCATTAATCTCTCAGGTAAAATTCTACATACTAAAAGATTAATGAGTCTGAAAATCACAAATATTAGGTAGTAGTAGTGGAAACACTGTTACATTGTGTCCACCCTTGAGCTGTGACATTCTTGGACACCTGGGGTATTTTAGAATAACATCAAAAAATAATCTACCAAAATCGAACAATTTATTAGGTAGTATCAAAGTTATTCTGTGGTAATGTAGTCCACGTGAATCTATGATACATGTACAAATATATTGATTAAAAAACACATTCGATGAGAAAGGCAACTGTCAAAAAAGCATTTTTTTTAAAAGCCCACGACTTTTTACTTTATTCTTAATGAAGGCTTTACAAAGTGACATTTTAAAAAAATAGTAACTATTTGCCTCTAGATGGCGTTGATGGAAAGAGAAGTGTAAAAATTGGCTTTTAAAAATAAACGGCCTGTACTAGACATGTGCGCCGATTGTCATTTGACCGGCGGCGGCGTCTGGCGTCTAAACTGTCGGCGGCGGCGGCGTCATCGGCGTAATCGGCGAGAAAGGTCAAAATGATTAGAAAAGAAGACTTCCAGAAGCGTTTCAATTTCGTCAACGTCAAGGGCAGAATGCCGAAGACATGGAACATAAGTGAAGTGAAAGTGAGGTGATTCTGTTCTTTAAAAAGGGTGACAAGACCCTCTTGAAGAATACGAATCTTACGAATCGTCGCGCTCGCAAGTTCGACGACTTCCGACCTCCCGAACAAGCCACGTTCTAAAAAGGCTTTTGCACCATAGACCAAATCCATACGCTGCGGCAGGTTATACAGAAGACCGGGGAGTATAATCTGCCACTTTGCTTGGCGTTCGTGGTCTATGTTGAAGTCTTTGATTCGATTGAGACCTGGGCAGTGCTCCCGTCTCCAGAGGTGCACCAAGTAGACTAGGTATATCGAGGTGTTGAGGCACTTATAAGAAAATGCCACCATGTCGTGTCGGCCCGAGTACAGAATCAGAGCACCGATCCCATCCAACTACGGTGAGGTGTGAGACAGGGAGACGTTATTTCTCCGAAACTGTTCACAGCTGCGATGGAGGGCATCTTTAAGCTCTTGGACTGGAAAGGACTCAGTTTTGGTGCGAAATAAAACAAGCCGACTGTAGGTATTATGATGGATGTACTTTAGGTATAAAATTCAAATGGCAAACAAAGGGACAAAGGAGACGCGTATGCGTGGCCGTTCTTCCCACCCGTTGACATCTTCTAATGGAAGAGGGCAAATATTGTTCGACCCAAGTCAGCACAAGAGTGCTGACGCCCTTCTTGGTCTTGATGTCAGCCACCCTTGAGATGCCGTCGCTGCCCGGATAGGTCCGCACCACGCGGCCCAGCATCCAGACCAGAGGAGGTAGAGTTTTGTCGCAGACCAGCACCAGCATTCCGTCGTTAGTAGGCCTGAGGAGTTCGATTATTTTGTTCTTTGCTGCAGGAGAGAGATGTACTCATTAGAGAATCGCTGCCAGAAATGTTGTCGGATGTAGTCGATCCTCTTGTGCCGCTCCAAGCTGCTGATGAGTCTTTCTGACGGTTGTGGACACGGTATAGACGTGAGAAGTCGTCCAATTAAAAAATCAACATCAAAACAACATCAACATTAATGGCCAGTACCTAACCCGGATGGGCAGCATTCGGGAAGCTTCGACAAATCTTCGCGTCCAACTTACCTCAATGTCTCAAGACAAAAGTCTATGACCAGTGTGTGTTGTCAGTGTTGATTTACCGCGATAAAACGTGGTCGCTAACTACGGGTCTCATAAGAAGGCAAGGTCACCTAGTATGCAATGCAGGGAGCCATGGTCGGCATTCCCTGCGTGATCGAACCAGAAATGAGGAGATGCGTAGGAGAACTAAAGTAACCGACATCGCTCGGAGGATTGTTCAGTCGAAGTGGCAGTGGGCGGGACATATTAGCGAGAAGAAACACTGGTGGTTGGGGCGAAAAGGTAGGAATGACGACCGCACACTGGACGACGCTCCTTGGGTAGGCCCCCCGCAAGGTGAACCGACGATCTGGTGAAGGTCGCGGGAAGCCGCTGGATGCGGGCAGCGCAGGACAAATCGTTATAGAGATCCTTGGGGGAGGCCTATACCCAGCAGTGGGTGTCGTGCGGATGATATGATAAAGATTAAATTATAAAATCACTATAAAAAAAACCTCAGTGGTAACAATCAAATTAATCCAAAAAAAAGAGAGGAAAAGAACAAAAAATTATGAGATAACTATGTACCTAGATGCAAGTTATTTCAGCTTTTTGTACTTGTTTCTTAGACATGTTACACTTGGATTTTGACGCCGATGACGCCGACGAAAACTTCGGCGGCGGCGGCGCGGCTAAAATGACCGGCGGCGTGCGCCACGCCGATCGGCGCACACGTCTAGCCTGTACCAAAGAGGCAAATAAGCGTTCGCTGGCTGACATCTGGCCAAAGAGAAACATTTTAGGGTAACATCAGATTTGCCTGCCTACCTGAGTACTCTTCGAAGCTGAGTAAAAAAATCACATTGACACATACATTTTTATCAACGCCATCTTATCTATCGAGCATACAGTTTTTTGTCATTTTGAAAAACCCTAATTGAAAAACAGTTTAGTTAATATTTTTACAAAAATCCTCCGACTAAAAGTAATGAACATACTCTGTCTGTCAGCTTCATCATCAGACCCTGGACTTCGTCTCCCATTAGAGTACTCGTCAAAACAATAGGTATGACGACTACTGAATAAAATAACAAAATACTAATAAAAACCGTAAACATATTGAACTTTTAGAGTAGCTTGTATACCTCTTGGTTTTATATATTGCGTATTATTTGTTTTATTACCCTTCAAAGTTGGGCGGACAAGTCCATTTAAAAAGTTTAAAATATATTAAAATAAATAATACATTTAATTAATCCATAAAATTTATAGCAAATTTGTATAAGAAACAATTTTGATAAACACAATATTTAATATAGCTGCCAAACTTTCCTACGCGTTGCATACAAACACCTAGGCGTGACGTCATAACTAGGGTAGCCGTTAGTATGGAGCGTTTTCGGGTGAGTCCAATTTTGTGTGCATTTTAAACTGTGATATCTCGGGCAGTTTTCACGCTAGCGAAATAATTATTTTACCAATGTTTCTTTTTTTGAGAGGTAATTTATGTAACATAAAATAAAAAAAAATTTCGTCATGCCTATTCTAACGAGCCCAAACACGATGGGGTTGTAGGTTTTATCATAGAATTCCTGTGGGCTTCTTCCGGTTTCATCATCAGATCAGCTCAATGACACCATAATATTGCATTGCCTTCCAGTTCTGACCTATTTTCAAAGTTTCAAGTCTCTAGGTCATCGGAAAGCTAGGATAAAATCGTTCGCAATATATATCTATAAATATTAGGTCTTTACTTATGAACTTGCCGATATTTTGTCACATACAGAGAAAATAATAACTTCTATGTTTTAAAACATTTAACAATATCTTGATTTACGTATGTCGAATTATGACCATGATAGTCAACTATCAGTAAAAATAAAGTCCTTTTTTTAAGCTTTCATAGCATTAAAAAAAAGATCTTGAAAGTTACTCTTTTTTTTGTGAGCCAAAAAAGGGTGACCGGAGGGGTTGTAACTTAGCCAAAACTTATTTTTTTCGCTTATCGTAAATGGAATAGGTTAGCATAGTGTTCAAACATTAGTACATAAAAGTTTTGTTACAAGAGTGTTAACGGTTGTTAAATGAACAAAGAAAATGCTAGTATGAAAAATGCAACTTCTTGAAAATTCTCCATACAAATCGGCAATTTCATAGGTAAAGACCTTATTATATACGGTTACGAAAACCTGCTTATTTTTAATCATAATACAATTTTCTCCAATATTTTAGACTTAAGCGTGTGGGCCGGAGAGTCGCATGCTTTTAAAACTTTAGGTCGCTATTGCGTTACATGAGCAACGAATGTGTTTGTAGCTGTTACAATAAAGCACGTTCCAGACGGATTTAATCACGCCTCCCAACCAAGGTCACCTTGGTGGAAGCTTGATGGGGGCGTGGTTTCCATCCGTGGATTGTGTTGCGGCTACACGAGTTTACATCCAAGCGCCGCCAACTAGGGCTGCCAACCATACTATAATAATATGTCGTATTATACTATGTTTCGGGTCTGCGTGCTATATACTATTGAAGAAATATATAGTACGCAAAAATACTATATTTTCAACATCGATCGCTAAGAAACAAATGTTTCTTTTTTTTTAATTTGTGATCGTGAATTTTGACTGATTCTATAGCGTGTAGTGTATAGTCACACCATATAACAAATACTATGTGTATAGTGTATTGTATCTGAATTCTGAACGTATCTATCTGTCTCATTGCGTTCCAAACTTGTCAATATAAAATTGACAACTTAATTAAATCTTAATCCATGGACGAAATATATCTTAATCTTAACCATGGACGAATTTCTTTCATGTCTTAACTTAATCAGTAATACTGATACAATCGTAAGTAAGTTAAAAACGAGTTTTTAATTTACTTATATTTAATTAATATTGATGGTAGAAAATAATATGAGACTTTTATTTTGATTCATGATTGTTTTATTTATGGTTTATGATTTTGACCAAAACATTGTTCAAAAATGCAAAAAGTTCAAAAAATATAGTTTTTATAAAAAGTAAAATATAATAATATATTTGCCTAATTTTTGCCTTTTCCATAAACTACTATATTATTTTAAAGTGTACTAATTTTTTTAGCCTTATTTGAAAAATACTGTATTTCGCCTTAGACATGTTGGCAACCCTAGCGCCGACACTCTTTCCCATTCCACGGTAAAGATATCTATCAGTACTGTAACTCGGCCCTGTCCTTGAAATAATTACCTAAATAAACCCGCGCTGGTTCAATCAATTAATTTTAAGGCAATAATATAACTAGATTAACAAAACTAATGGTAAAATAAAAATAAAAAAAATACATTATTGATGGGAGAAACAAATTATTTAATAATCCTTAGTACAATACCTACGTATTATATAATATTTTAAGTATACTTAATCTTAGCTTTCGGACTTTCCAGGTATTTAAAAATGTAAGGTATCTCTGGATTATTGGTTAATTATATTTATAATAAAAACAGCACAATCTACACTTTGCAATAGTAAGAACTTATATTTCAATCAATAGTACCTATTGAATTTTTAGACTTTTGGCATTCAGAATGTTATTTCTATATTAAGGTAATAAATATAATAGAAAAAAACCCGGCCAAGTGCGTTTTGGGCAACACGCCGTACGGTTCCGTAGATACCTTATACCACACCATATTTAATACCATTATAATTTTTCGTCTGCAAAAATAACTTTGTTTTTCAGTGTTGTTATGAATGACAAAGTTATATTTGCGGTTATGGAAAATGTGCTATATCTGAAAAACTAATTACTATATCTCATTTAAACCAATTTTTATTGAAAGTAATTATTAAGACCTACATGCAGCATATATGTTTTTTAGATTTTTCACTTTCTTATTTCAAAAGTTAAAGGGGGGGGGAGGATAAACATTTTACCACTTTGGAGGAGTATATCTTTCAAACCTTAGACTTTGAGAAAAAAATGTCTTAAAAACTTCAATGTCAATTTTAAAGACCTATCTATTGACACCTCACACGTTCGCAGTTTCAGTTCCATGTATGGAGAGCCCCCCCTTAATCTTTATTTTTGTTATTTTTGTGTTAAAATCGTTAAGCGGTTAACAGAATACATCTACCAACCAAGGTTCAATTGTGTAATATTAATACTTTTGGAATAAAATGGCTGTGACAGAAGGACAGATAGACAGACAGACATGACGAATCTATAAGGGTTCCGTTTTTTGCCATTTAGGCTACGGAACCCTAAAAATACTAGAAAAAATTGACTCACCCGTAACCCGTAGCAGCCGAGCCATTTGAGCCCGTCTGAACTGCGAGGGCTGAGTCGATATTTTATAGTATTTTTTCTATTATATTTATTACCTCAATAGTACCTGACCTACGTACATCTTTCGTTCATCACTGCGGCGCATTCGCGACTGTTTGTGTACCGAGTGCAGACTGCAGACTGAACTCGAGGGCCGAGGCGCGTAGGTACGACTCGCTTTTCGACTATTTGTACAGATGACACTTGCATATAAATTGGCAAGAGAAAGATGAGACAAAAGATGCGCAATAGCCACAAACACTAAAATTTGTGGCGCTGCACATCTTTTGTCTCGTTTTTATCTTGCCAATAAAATGCCGGGCAGTATATGAAGTTGGAGTACTGATAAATATCATTACCGTGCCTGTGTTGGAACTCGCGCCCTTCCACCAAGGACGTTGAAGGTCATTTGGATTGGTTGGAGAAATTTGGATTAAATCTGCCGTCTAGATGGATTAAATCAAGCAAGGTCACCTCTGTTGGGAGGCGTGATTTAATCCGTCTGGAACATGCTTAAATATGTAACGGCTACAAATACATCAACCCACCGCTACAGGCTCCGATTGATCTGGAATTCGACGATTTAACAAAAAACATAACCTCAAAGCATGCGACTCTCCGGCCCACATGTTTTTGTCAATCATTCTGCCGGGAAGCCGGTACAATCGATTTGATATCTGAAATAAGAATGTATATCGTCGGTACATTACTTCTAGGTTGTTTTAGAATGGAAACAGAACAGATATGTATGTACTATGGGCAACAGCTTCGCTTAAAAAGTTAGCAAAAAAATTGTGTGCGCATGTATCCCCCTGCACGAACTAAATATATTATGTTATGACGGCGGCGGCGCGGCGTGCAACCGATTTTAACCTTAAGAGTTGTGGTTAAGTGACGTTGTTGTCCATAGTACATCTGTATGAATTTCTAAAACAGGAGATGTAATTCTATAGAGTACCTACTTAACCAAACGAAAGGTGCGTGTTCGTTCGTATCGTGACGTGAGACTTATAGGTATGTACGTACTTAGTATCCAACCGAAACGGACGAGCTTCGTCGTCCCTCGCCACGCGCCCGCGCCTACTCGCTTCGACCGCAAACTTTTTGAATACCTACCTACCTAGGTATTATCCATGCATGAAAATGACACAAATTCATTCTGTCCATCACTCATGTATTTAAGATATTAAATATGTAAACTCTAATAATACTAATATTTTTTATAAGCATCAATGGCTCGGACAAACAAAAAAATTGAAAATATTAAAAGTCCATGCCTTAATTTGGCACAAATTTATTTCATAGGGATTTTTAAGTGATCTGAGGTATATGGTACTTGTTTTTCAAATTGTAATATTTTTTTGACGGTGTTATTAATGTACGGGTCCCACGTCCGTTTTCATGGACGAAAATGACACAAATTAGGTTTGTACACTACGCAGGCTATCTTAAATACAATACTATTGTTTCTTTTTACTTTAAAACAATTTTGACAGTTTAGACGGTTCTCACACTGGCGACGCGCGCGGTCGCGGCGCACCCACGCGCGTCTTTTACGTTGTATGCAAGTACATTAATTTGTACAGAAAACCGCCTCGTCCAACACACCAAGGCGCGCCACGGCGCGTGAGCGCGCACCGCCGCGTGCCGCCGGCGATCCGCGAGCAGTTTGCGCCAGCAGGCGCGTTACCGCGGGGTACAACACACTGCGACGCGCCCCGCGGCTGGTTTTCGATGATCGTTTCGTTACGATGGCGGGATTTCCTCTGGTTTTCAAATGTTTCGTGGCTTGGATATACGCCCATTTTAGTGCCATTTGGTAGGTACATTATGCAGCACATGAGGTTATACAAAACTGTAAAAAATCTGTTATTTATTTGATTGAATATCATTACGCTGTCGTGGAAGCCCAGCGTGCCGTTGACCGTACCTACCTACTCGTATGTTATTAAAATTCCGTCATTAATATCGAGATGGCAAATCTAAATTATTTGTCTGGACGTTTTAATCTCATGAGTGATTTTATATGTGTTCAGTTTTTTTTCCTTTTGAGGTACGGAACCCTAAAAACCTGGAAATTAAAACAAAACAACTTCAAAATTTAATGCCTCTAAAAAACAAGCGGCGGGGACGCGTCAGACGCCGAATGGCGCGGGGGCGCGGAGAAAACCGCCCGAACAGGCGTTGCGCTGCGCCGTCACCGCGCGCGTGAAACGCCAAACCGCGCCCCGCGACGACGGCGCGCGTTGGCAGTGGGAGAATCGCCTTAGAGTCCAATTATTTATAACCACCACAAATAATCGAATTTCTCAAGATGCATCGGCTAGATGTGACACAAAACGCAAAAATAAACTAATTATATGCCAATGTATCGACAGGCAAGAATTCATAAACTTTAGAATTCTTGAAGGTTATACCCTCAAAATAACGTATTCCGATCGGTCTATTTTCTAGAAACAGCCTAATGATTCTGACCGACCGACGATATGGTAACCCTACACTGTGATTGTTCATAGTAAATAAATTTGCAAATTTCTCTAAAACGAGTAAAGATATTCTGAAAATATGTTTTCGGGTCGTTTATCGTGATCAAACGATTACAAAAACCTGCTTATTTTTAATCTTAATGCAATTTTCATCAATATTTTAGACTTAAGTGTGTGGGCCGGAGAGTCGCATGCTTTTAAAACTTTAGATCGCGATATCTTTGACCCTGTTGCGTTACATGAGCAACGAAAGTGTTTGTAGCTGTTACAATGAATATGTAACGGCTACAAATACATCAACCCAGCGGTACAGGCTCCGATTGATCTGGAATTCGACGATTTAACAAAAAACATAACCTCAAACCATGCGAATCTCCGTGCCACATGCTTTTGTCAATCATTCTGCCGGGAAGCCGGTACAATCGATTTGATATCTAAAATAAGAACGTATATCATCAGTACATTACTTCTAGGTAGTTTTAGAATGGAATTATTCAGTGGCACGGAGATTCGCATGCTCACTGCCCATCAGTCTTGATTTTCGATGCGAAACAACGATTGTACACAAGTACAATCGTTGTTCCAGTACAATTACAATTAAAAATAATAACTATATAAAAAATAATTATACAATTACAATGAGTGGTTTTAAGTTAAGACAAAAACTAGTCATAAAAAATAACTAGATGTCGTTGAACAATTACGTAGGTAGGTTTTTAAGAAAAAGGCAAAGGATGAAATGCAGTTACTTTTTTAACATATGTTTATGTTTGTTGAGTACAGTACGAGGCATATATCTTGAAATCGGGTGGGGATTGCGCGGAATGCGTATTTTGGGCATGCGTAGCGGTGTGGGGCGCGAGCGGCGGGAGAGGCACGCGCTAATTGGTTGTTCACAAGAGCACATGCGCGAACTTATACCCACTACGTCGAAAAAATTTCAAGATACATGCCTCGTACTGTATATGAATTGTTACGTTGTGCGTTCGTTTTCTGATGGCGTGTTGCAAAGAACTTTTCTTTAACCATTACTGGAAGGATTAAAAAAAAATCTACCTAGTTGAAGTAGCGCCATCTAATGATATAAAATTACAATTCTCAGCTGTCAGAAAATCGCTCATTTACAATTTGACAGACAACAACTGACAGTGACAGCTAGTGAATTGTTGTTTATATTAACAAGTATGAAGTATTTGAATATGCGAAAAGATCACCGTTTGTCAAAGATAGGAAAAACTATCAACAAGTAATTTACCATGGTTACCACCAAGAACCTTATATTCATATTATAAGGTTCTTGGTTACCACCATATATATACAATAGAGAACTAAAGAGCTACCCTACTACGTAGCTGACTTTCAGCGATTAGATGGCAATCGGACGCCATTTTTCCATCGCTTTTGGTTTTCGACGAGTAACAGCGATTACTTGGGTTGCTGTCAACTTAGATTATTTAAAGGCTGTCAATTGAGTTTTGGCAAAACCTTTTAAAACTTTTATTTTATAAAACATGTTTTTTTTTTGTTTTGTGGCAGTGTTACAAAAAAAAACAAATACCACCTCCACAGTCCACACATTCGCCAACCTCGTCAAATGTACAATAGTTCGTTGATGCTTTTGAAAAAGTCCTCTTCGACACATAGCTTTTAAAAGATTGACATGCAGTTTTTGGCACCATTTTGTCGAGTTCGGTTCGGTGACTATTTTATTTATTCGCAAATTGATTCATAGTGGATAGTGTGTATTAAAATTGGTGCAGTTTTGTGGTACAAGTGTCTACGCAACTGAACAATAAGTGGGATAATTGAAATAGAAGCGATTTTGGTTGTGTGAAGCTGAGACTTTTATTGTAATGGTGGCTACCTCGGCAGAACTAACCAAATAAACTGTCTTGATATACTTGGTGCCAAATGCTCCAAGCAGCATTGGAGTGCGATGCACCCGCATCCTAATGAAAATTGAAACTATCTACCTAAATTAAGAAGAAGAAGCTTTTAAAAAACGCCCATAAATTACGCTAGAACATACTATTGTGTTGTGTTGTGTCGTGACTCGTGTCGCGATCTGTCGCGTATCGGTTTCATACATTTATAAAATTGTAAATAAAATATAAACATCAGAAATAATTAATGTAGGCCTGCCATCAACTAAATTACGGACCATGGACAAAAATTTCAAAAACCTCGGACATTTGAGTTAAATAAATAATTTTACCCGGACGCACTTGCCTGTCTATAACAAAAAAGCGGCCGCGCAGCGCAATTTTTAGTTTGTATCATCCACTAATCGTAAAATGTTGCCAGCCTGTATTCGGGAAAAAAATGGCCGCTCAGCGCGATTTTTAGTCAGTTTATCCAATGATCAAGTAATCTTGCTTGCCTGTCTATGATTAAAAAAATAATCAGTTTTGTCCACTAATCTTGTAATCTTGCCTATCTATAGAAAAAAGAAAAGGGCCGCGCTGCGCAATTTTCAGTCAGTTGAAGTCAGTTCATCCACTAATCAAGTAATCTTGTCTGTCTATCTATAGTAAAAAAAGGGCCACGCAGCGCGATTTTTAGTCAGTTTTATCCACTAATCTTGTAATCTTGCCTTTAGTATAAATAAAAGAGCCGCGCAGCGCGATTTTTGGTCAGTTCATCCTCCATTGAGGACCATCTTCAGTTAGGGCCCCTAGGCTGGTTGGGCCCCTAGGCCAGGGTCTTGTAGGTCTAGGCGGAAATCCGGGCTTGCCCATTTCATTTTTAGATATACTTAAAATTTTACGGTGTATTATCTGTGGTACTAGTCCGTTTTTCAACAAGTCATTAATAATAATCATTGTACATATTGTGATTGAACTGTGATATATTTGACATCATTATTGTTAGCAAAATAACTTTTTAGTGTCACACCTTTAGCGTTAATAAATCACAAATTGTTGAATTAATTTTCTGAGGTTTTATTTGCTTAAAAGTCCTAAAACTAATGTGCTACGATACGCACAGTCATACAGTCTCAGTAAACTTCAATACGATGTCCGCAAAAAATATACTTCATGGTCACCTTAGGTTATTTACATACTAATTTTAACCTCAAATTACATCGTAAGTACTGCAGTGATTCTTTTCAAATAAAGCTAGATCCTTAGTACCGGAAATTCTTATTAATATTAACTGCTTTACAACTTAACTAACGCAAAATTCACGTAACGTGACAGTATTAATAATGGGCCACACAGTCTGATGGGTCGCAATATTGTTTTTGCTTTTTCTATTGATGTGTTGTTACGCGAACTGATTAAAAGTGTTATTTGCTGTCACTTATCAAACGTAACGCTGCTAGACTGCTTCATATGGCTCCGAACGGTTTAGTTGTCGATATTTTGACAAATGAAAACTGGCACACACGGTTCCGTGTCTTAGTGTCATCTCGTGAGTGCCATGTTCAGACGTCAATCATTCATAAACTCTTGCGTTACGTTTGTTCTGAATACCAAAATAAGAAAATTGTTTATCCGTCACTAAAGGATTTGGAGCAAGGCAGATACGAGATGACGATCATGTTCATGATGAATTAGCGGTAGTCTGACAGATAGTTGTCAAAAATATTTTATATTAATCTGTGGTAAAATGTCAAACTCAAATTAAAAAATACGACGTTTTGAACGCGTGAGTGGTCGCATCGCATGTCTTGTGAGCGAAAAAGAATTTGTATTTCCTCAATTTCAGTATCGCGTTTGAGAAATGTGGTTTATTAGTGTATGTTTATGTACAATTACTTAAAATGTATAGCAGAACAGTGCAGTGTTACGTCTTTGTATTGACTTTATTGGATATCTCACTCAACAACAGATTGACAGCCCAGGGAAAGAGCCATGGTAAAATCGATTTGCAGTTCTCTTCTACAAAATTATGCAAAATCCTCTTGCTTTCGTTCGACCCATGACATTAGATAGGTATTGTAAACAGCATAGCTAAAACAGTTCCGACTATTTGGCATGTTTGCCGCGCTGCGGTCATCCGATGTTATTTTAGACCACGAACGCCGCGGCAGACTTGGTCGATTTGCAGTGCTGTGCGCTGGTATTTTAGTCACAGTAAAGAAGAATCAACTATGGAATTTCTTCGAGTTAGTTACATTTTCATTTAGATTAATAATACCTAATAAGTTGCATAATTTGTTTATTTATAATATAATTATGATAATTATTTGCCTAGCTTTTTAAAGAATGTCTATGTTATGTGAACCTTTCTTACTTCTTTATTTACACTAGCGGCCGCCCGCGACTTCGCCTGCATGGACAGTTACTTCTCTATCCCTCGGGAACAGTATTTTTTGGGATGAACTACCCTGATAAAATACCCTATGTCCTTTGTACCCTTAAAAAGGTGTATGCTTAATTTTATGATGATCAGTCTATGACGTGAAGGCAGCATCACAAACTGACATATTAAGTAAATATATTGTGGGTAGTTTTGCTGAACAAATCTAACATAAAACTATATTCTTGTCCACTATCCAATCATTAACTTAAATCTATCAACTATTATAGTTGAACTAATCTGTTATAGTTGCATTATCAACTTACCTAATTATATTTTTCATTTTCAGATGTTACCGCACAGGATTCCCTTATAGAAGGGATCACATTTCAGGTATTCACTAAATCTTTGTCTATATGGGTATTTGTTGCTTGCATTTAAAATTATATACCTTATAAACTTGTTTATAATAAGCAATAAAGATATTAAAGTTTATTGGAATATCTTATTGTGGGTAGATCAGTTTATTTGTAAAAAAATATTAATTTATAATATGCCTTCTATGATAATCAGATATTGGAATCTGCCGGTCAATCCAGGTCCATATTTAAGTTATATGATTTGGGTCCTCTTTTTAACCGACTTCAAAAAGGAGGAGGTTCTGTATTTGGTGTGTATTTTTAATGAATCTTCTTTGACTTCACTCTATTTACTATCTTTTTAGTGTGACAATTCGGAATGAGCAAATTACTATTTATAAAAATTAATGCAGACCTGGAATGACCGGCAGATTCTGACCTCTGATAATAATCCATTGAAACACATACAAAAGTATAACATTACTAAAATACATATTAATATTCTGAATGTTGTCTTTTCGTAGCTACTAAGCTAATTCAAGGTTTGTCTATTTACAAATTGATGAATAATTTTTTATTACTACTTATTGAACATTGATGCTTATGTTATTATAGTTATAACACATTGTTGTGGGACGCTGGTAATGTCATTACTTTACTGCAGCACATTAAAGCCGGTTGTATAATTACTTATCAATGTTGCATTTTAAATGAGAAATAGTGTGTTTGAGTAGGTACTGTAGTTTTTAGGTACCTATTCAGTTGACAAAGTCTAGCAGATTATAGTCATTACTATTCATACTCTTATAGAAACATAATACCAAAATGATTTGCAATTTGAGCATAATTAACCTTCTTGTGATGTTATTCTTGTCTAGGGTTCTATTAAATAAACAATATAAAATACCAAACCAAATAATTAATTAATATGATTTACATTTGTGTATGAATGCAATTGGCATTTATTTTGATTTGGGTTAGTATTTTTAATTTTTTTAATAGAACCCTAGCTAGACAAATAGTGCCTTCATCCAAATAACATCACAAGAAGTGTTAATTATGCACAAATTTCAAATCATTTTGGTATTATGTTTGTAGAGGAAGTTTATTGTTCGCCAGCCTCTTAATACTTGTAAATTATAAATACAGGTTCTTCAGTTAAAACTTAATCAGCTGTTTATGTGTTGGTGAACTTCACCCTTGATGGTATAGGAATGGGGCAAAGAATCCCCTGGCGGTGGCGGGTCGGTGGAGGCGCTGCGGCTGTCCCCGGCGGCGCTGTCGTTCGGGCGCGCGCCGCTGGCCGCCGCGCACCGGCTCACGGTGACGCTCACCAACGCCGCCAACACGACCGTGCACCTCGCCTCCGTCGCCGGCACCACGCCTGACTTCCACGCCTCCTTTTTCGAATCTAAGGTGAGTGACAGATTAGATTGGACATTGTGTTCTGACACAATAGAAATTATCCAGTGCAGTTTTTTTATGCACAACGGGATAGTGCTCGGCCTTCACCTCACCTGATGTTAATGACAGTAAGGTGGAAGCGCACTACGCTCGGAATCCTCATCACTGAGAAGGAACTGGCTATCTTATCTCTAACTGGCGGAACACAACAATTTTTAAATTGTTGTTATGGCGTCAGACTTAGGTAAGGTGGTAGTAGCTAGCCAGGCGGACTTGAAATAAGCCCTACCACCAACCAAACAGAGTACGAATTGTACTCCCCCTTTGAATCGAACCCGGGACCCTTGCGTCTTACACGGGTGGGCAAACCACTTGACCACAGAAGCGGTTGAAGTCATTGTAGCAGTGATTCCTATTATTTTTACGTACCCCTCCAAGAAAGACCTCAAACTCGCGTACCCCTTATTTCAGAAATGATTTATAAAAAAAATCAGATGCATGAAAAGATAAGTTTGCTCCTCATACCCACTGATGCAACCTCGTGTAATCCTGGGGATATGCGTACCACTAATTGGGAAACACTGATCCCAACAAGTGTATCCCCAAAATAGCTTACTGTTTGATGAAAAGTTGTCGGGTGTTTCATTCATTATATCTATTTTAGTCCTATTGTAGGAGTGACAACTTTGTTAGGCACTGGCAATCTCTAGTCATGTTCCTCCCAACTATATAGGGAGTTAAATTGTTTGTAGAAACACTAGACTGCTTTTCGAATCAATCGACTTGTTCCTAAGTAGATAATGTCCTTAGTGATGTTTGTCCAGTCAAACAAGTCAGTGTTTGACTGATAAGATTTGGGTTAGGTCCCCTGAACAAAATGTCATAAAGAATCCTAACCAGATATTCTTCCAAGAGTAAGATTAAATTTTAAACACAATCTGATACAGAACTTAAGCATATGTTATAGCCGTATGTTGGCGTATGTCATGCAAAAGAGTGAAGATACTCAGGAGCTATTAGCTTAAGGCGGGTTATCAGAGCGGGCGCTATCGGCCGGACGCGCCTCCACAACCTGTGCCCTTGTTCGATACTGTTTACTGTACTACTAATACTACTATGTAAACTGTTGTAATAAATGGTATATTATTGAATAGTATATATTTTAAAGATGGCATCAACACAATGTTATAAAATAAATTGGCATATTATTGTGTATCATTAAATTATCTCTGCAAATTGCATGTTGAATGTAAATTAAGCTAATTACGTGTTTGCGTGACTCCAAGTCAAACCAAAGTTATTTTTAGAGCTCTTTATAAGGAAATAAATGGTACTAATTGAATCTGGTCTATTCACAGTCAAACTGTTTCGGTGTTATTACAAAAGATTTTTAAACACCTGTTTAACTTAGACACTGCTTATGTGTTGCTGTCTCTTTCAAACAATATTGTCAAAAAATCTTTTGTAATAAGTGTAATAACACAGAAATGCTATACCTGATTCTGGTGGTGATGGTGGTATACCACAGACCTTATCAGTCTGTGTGGTTATACCATGCAATGCGTAAATATTCCGCCATTGCCCCATTTTTCCTGAATACAAAAATAATAGATTTAGGTAATTTCCTATTAGTTGGTTTATTTTTTTCTTGTTGTCTGGATTGTGTAGCGTTCTATTTGTGAAAACTGATAAAGGCATGTTTGTTCTATTTTACTTTATCTATAATTATTATAAAATGCTGTTTTCCATATATAAATAAATAAGATATAGATAAAAGTCCCAATAACAAACTGTTGCGTTACCGGCACTCGGCGCTCGTTGGGCGATGCGCCCGCCCGGTAGCGTCCGCAGCGCAAATTCCTTGACCTTTTGTTGCGTAATCGTTGCATGTTGACTTTCGCAATACCAGTTTGTAATATTATTACATCGTTACCGATTATCACTGATCATAAACAATGTTGTTGTTATTTAATAGGACCACTTAGGTTGTTAGATTAACTTTTATCAATTCTTATACTCATAATGATAATTTTATTTATCGACGTATTTTCGTCGCTATTCTTATTTTACTGAATTTTTCCGCAATATTTCCATAGTGAAACCTATCATGTGGGTGGTATACAACAACAATCTAACTGATTAAAAATAGAGGGCAATTATAATGCCCCTTTTAATTGTAATGTTTATCCGTGTAAATTGTTCATGTTTTCACATAATAATTAAACCTAAACAAAATGCATGTACGAGTATGTATTTGATTACCTGATTAGTTAGCATAGTCTAGCATAGTCTACTGTTATTTCTATGTAATTGATATAAGCCAAGAGTATACGGATCAAGAATATCAAGATCGCACGTGAAAAAATTACACCTATGAAGAAGCGACGATGTGATGTAGTGAGGGCGCGGGGGCGCGGGAAAAGCTCGCATTTTGACGTGGGCCGGGCAGTGGTCAAGCTCGAACTTTTCCTGCGTCACAGCGCGAGCGACGACTCCACGGTGCGACGATGCCACGAAGATGCGCGACGCCGACGACGATGCGACGACTCCACGACGATGCGCGACGCCCGACGACGATGCGACGCAGCTGGCTGACTACGTCTTCAATGTCAACTGTATTCTGCAAGCAAATCATAAATGAGAACAACAGCAAATGAGAGCATGCTACTTGTTTGATCGTATTTTAAAGGATTTGTGTGTACGTATCCTAGGTTTGTATTAGGTTTAGCTATTTTATTGACACGGTGGCGGCTTTACGGCCTCGATTTCATCTGTTTTTGTGCATTTGTTGTTAGAACGAATTTTTAGTTTAGGAACGGTATGTTGTGATAAAAATAATAATTATAATGCCGATTGCCGTGTATAAACAATGGAAGGCTGGCCCACGAGCCTCCCATTGTTGCCTTGCGAGGCGGCTTCGCGACGAGACGACGTGCTGCCGACTTCGTGACTTACCGATAAATGCGAGCGTCGACACACGGCTTGATAGAAAAAATGTTGTGGTAATGTGGTGTATGTTGCAGACTCTGCCGCCGCAGGGGAACACGTCATTCACAGTTGTGTACCTGGGCCGGCGCGAGGGGCCCGTGGCGGCTCACCTCTACATACATACCTCGCTCGGCGTGCACAAGTACCCGGTCAGTGCCCACTAGTGACACAGCCTTACTGCATTGTACGGTATGTACGAAGCAAATATCTTGACACTTTTTCGACGGAGTGGAGATAAGTTCGCGCATGTGCACTTGTGAGCGACCAATAGCGCGCACCCCTCTCCCGCCGCCCGCGTACCTCATCGCAACGCATACCCAAAATACGCGTTCTACGCAAACCCCACTCGATTTCAAGATGTTTGCCTCGTAATGTACGTACCATAACTTAGTGCCATCACCTTCACTTGACGGTATGTGTAATGAAATTGTGTTGTGCAGGTGTCGGCAGAGGGCGTGGCGAGCGAGTGGGGCGTGTGGCCGCTGGTGGGGCTGCGCGTGCCGCTGGACGCCTCGCTGGAGCCGCTGCTCGAGCTCTACAACCCCACCGACCAGCCCGTGCAGGTACGGTCAGCAACAAAAGTTGATTAACACTTTAGTATGTAAAGTCTGTTCATCCTTACTTGTCTTATTTAGTAAACAGTTTTTGACAGTTATCATACGTCTTTTAAACTTAAATCGTTATTCAAAAATATGTTAGTAACTTTATGAAATTGTTCTTAATTTATTAACAATTTATTTCGTAATCTATGTGTGGAAAACCATTTGTTGTATTTTATAAATGATTATTTCAATAAAGAGTTGGGTGAAGATTGTTTACCGTATAAGAAAAGTAAGGATGGACAGACTTTAGCTATCTACGGTCTCATTCGAAACGCCTGCGCACGACCGCGCTCGCCACGCACCTCAGAAAACTGACGCGAGCGACCGCTCCGCTGCGCCGCGATATTTATATATCTACTGTTCTGCTCCCTCACGTCTGTCTCTTTCTACAAAACAGCAGGCCCGCGTTTTGATAAATAATTTTTGTATGCTGAGGTATAAATTATAAGGCGGTTTTGGAAATAAATATTCATTACAACTTTGGTACTGGTGTTTAAATCAACTACCTAGCAATCCGCTACAAATACTTTGTCATAGTAACTTTTTTGACTAATGTTTCAAACCGTGAGATACCTGTCAAAAAAGTTGCTATGACAAAGAACCAAAGCTGACTGCTGACTGTACCTTTGTTAGGCGCCGGTCTGTCATGGATTTACAGTTCACCTTTATTATTATGGTATTTTCCTTTAGACCAGGCATGGGCGACCTTTGGCAAAGCTGCGTGCCAAGCTTTACTATATTAACGCAGATCGGGCCATAGTAGGAAATAAAAAAGCTTATTTTATTTACCTATTGATTAAGTTACTAATGAAGTTAATTTATGTGTAACGGTTGATGTGATATTTGTGTTTGAACTTCAGAAATAAGTTTATCAATGTCTGGACGAATTACTAAATACGAAAAGACGACGAATACCTAAATTGTGAATGATTAGGTTTCACTTGGTTTTTGCTTGTTTTTGTGAACGTTAAGTTAAAATGCATTTGCGCTGCGCCAAACTATATAGCTGTAAGTATTTAATGTAATCTCATTTTAAGTGAACATTGTAAGTTCTTATGAGAATAAATATCTTTAAACCTAAACCTAAACCTAATTCCACTTGTACAGGCGCGAAACATGACGGTATTTTGTTAGCAATTCTTCTCAAAACTGCCAAAGCGTTAGTATTAACGTGTTTTTGCTTATTTAATTATACCTCTTAACATAATGGGGAATGTCCGAAAAAAATCAAATTGGCTGAATATTTTTTTATAAGCAAGAATAAGCTCCCTTAGTTATAGAAAAAAAAAATCTGAATTTTCGGTTGCGTGAAAAATTTAAAAAAATTAAAGTCTCTTCGACTTCACAAATATAGGAAAGTAACAGCAGAATGGAAATTATACCTTTGCCATCACCTGCCACAACCACAACAACATCATCATCATCATCATCATCACATTCAGCCCACATCAACCCACTGCTGGGTATAGGCCTCTTCTCTATAGCGCTATTCCACATGGTCCTGAGCCTCATCCAGTGAGATTCCGTCAACTTGACAATATCGTCTGACCATCGGGCCGGTGGTCTGCCCACTGGCCTTGTTGCTCCTCTTGGCCAGCCCTCTGTAACTGCCTTGGTCCACCGTCCGTCATCCCGTCTAGCCAAGTGTCCCGCCCATCCACCTTAACCCCGTTATCCGCCTACCCACGTCTTCGACCTTCGTTTTTTGTCGAATTTCGACGTTTGGTATACGGTCAATAAGAGATATACCTAACATAGAACGCTCCATTGCTCTCTGTGCTACCTTAATTTTGTGCATATTCTGCTAAGTGAGCGTCCAAGTTTCAGCACCGTAGGTGAGGATAGGCAAGACACATGGTTTAAAAAAAAAATTCAACACAAAATGTCAAAACTTTTTTTTAATTCTTGTTGTCATAGTGGCAGGTGTTGGCAAAGGTATAATCTCCATTCTGCTGTTACTTTCCTACATTTGTGGAGTCGAAGAGACTTTAATTTTTAAAAAAAAATTTCATGCAGTCGAAAAATTCTGATTTTTTTTCTATTACTAAGGGAGCTTATTCCTACCTACGAAAAAATATTCAGCCAATTTGATTTTTTCGGACATTCCCCATTAGTTACTGTTTTATTGCTCCTATTTCACATTGACGTGTTCAACGTATAGTAATGTGGTCACGTATCAGGTGAGCGAGGTGTACTCGTCCGGCGGGTGGGTGTCGCTGTCGCTGCCGGAGGGCGCGGGGGGCGCGGCGGGGGCGGAGGGGGGCGCGGGGGGCGCGGCGTGGCGCGTGCCGCCGCGCGAGAGCCGCCCCCTCGTGCGCCTGCGCCTGCGCCCGCCGCACCCGCCCGCCGACCGGCCCAGGCCCGCCTACATCAGGTCTGCTCATACCTACCTATGTGTCTATTAGTCGAATACCTTATTTATTTAACAAACAATCTTAAACACGTATCAAATATTGTAGGTATGTACTGTTACACCTACACCTACATTATGTTATTTATTAACAAACTAGCGACCCGCCCTCGCTTCGCTTCGGTGTAGTATGGAATTTGACACCTTCTATTATACATATAAACCTTCCTCTTGAATCACTCGCGTAGTTTTAAAGATTTAAGCAAACATAGGGATATAGGGACAGAGAAAGCGATTGTGTTTTATACTATGTAGTGACATAGAAATGAATATGTTAGAAACTTTGAAATTATTAATAACTTGCAATAAAGTTAGTTAACATAAATTGTATTATATAACAACAACTTCAATATACAGTTTTAGTTTTATGCAGTTGTGATTGTTGTGTCGTGCAGAATAAAGGGCGACATGGTGGGGGGCGGCGTGGGGGGCGCGGGCGGGCTGGTGGTGGCGGTGGAGGCGGTGGCGGCGGGTGCGGGCGCGTACCTCGCGCCGCCGCAGCTGCGCCTGCGCGCGCGCGGCTCACGGGACCCGCCGCACACGGTAACATGCAGGATACAGGGGGCGCGGGGGGCGCGGGCGGGCTGGTGGTGGCGGTGGAGGCGGTGGCGGCGGGCGCGGGCGCGTACCTCGCGCCGCCGCAGCTGCGCCTGCGCGCGCGCGGCTCACGGGACCCGCCGCACACGGTAACATGCAGGATACAGGGGGCGCGGGGGGCGCGGGCGGGCTGGTGGTGGCGGTGGAGGCGGTGGCGGCGGGCGCGGGCGCGTACCTCGCGCCGCCGCAGCTGCGCCTGCGCGCGCGCGGCTCACGGGACCCGCCGCACACGGTAACATGCAGGATACAGGGGGCGCGGGGGGCGCGGGCGGGCTGGTGGTGGCGGTGGAGGCGGTGGCGGCGGGCGCGGGCGCGTACCTCGCGCCGCCGCAGCTGCGCCTGCGCGCGCGCGGCTCACGGGACCCGCCGCACACGGTAACATGCAGGATACAGGGGGCGCGGGGGGCGCAGGCGGGCTGGTGGTGGCGGTGGAGGCGGTGGCGGCGGGCGCGGGCGCGTACCTCGCGCCGCCGCAGCTGCGCCTGCGCGCGCGCGGCTCACGGGACCCGCCGCACACGGTAACATGCAGGATACAGGGGGCGCGGGGGGCGCGGGCGGGCTGGTGGTGGCGGTGGAGGCGGTGGCGGCGGGCGCGGGCGCGTACCTCGCGCCGCCGCAGCTGCGCCTGCGCGCGCGCGGCTCACGGGACCCGCCGCACACGGTAACCTGCAGGATACAGGGGGCGCGGGGGGCGCGGGCGGGCTGGTGGTGGCGGTGGAGGCGGTGGCGGCGGGCGCGGGCGCGTACCTCGCGCCGCCGCAGCTGCGCCTGCGCGCGCGCGGCTCATGGGACCCGCCGCACACGGTAACATGCAGGATACAGGGGGCGCGGGGGGCGCGGGCGGGCTGGTGGTGGCGGTGGAGGCGGTGGCGGCGGGCGCGGGCGCGTACCTCGCGCCGCCGCAGCTGCGCCTGCGCGCGCGCGGCTCACGGGACCCGCCGCACACGGTAACATGCAGGATACAGGGGGCGCGGGGGGCGCGGGCGGGCTGGTGGTGGCGGTGGAGGCGGTGGCGGCGGGCGCGGGCGCGGGCGCGTACCTCGCGCCGCCGCAGCTGCGCCTGCACGCGCGCGGCTCACGGGACCCGCCTAACCCGGGTAACATGCAGGATACAGGGGGGCGACAACTTCTTAAGGAATTTACGCTGTGTGTTAATCGCTATTTATTTAAATTCGCATTTTTTGTAGAGTGTCTCTTCTGTGCTTGTATTATTGTGTATTCTGTGGACGTAGTTTTTTCAACTTTTGGTGTATATCAACAGTGGGAGTTGTCGGCGGGCAACAGTGGCCCGACAGCAGTGGAGTTGGAGGGCGCGGTGTGGGGCGCGCGGTGCTCGCGGCACCCGCCCGCGCCGCCGCACGCCGACCCCGCCGACCCCGCCGACCACGCCGACGCCGCCGCCGCGCCCGCGCGAGCCAACGGTCAGTATATCACATGTGGCTAGTAGCGGCGCCCGCGCCGACGATGCCGCCCACGCCGACACCACCATCGCAGCCAACTGTTGATATCTCACTTGTAGCTAGTTTGTATACGCCCTGCCCGCGCCGTCGCACGCCGGACCCGCCGCCCACGCCGACGCCGCCGCCGCGCTAACAGCATCTTACTTGTTGTATTCTTTAGTGTGGTAATTTTAATAAACTGTTTTAGCTAATATCGCAGCTACTGCTAATTACTACGTAAAACAGAATATTTTGCAATCAAACGATAAAACAGTAATTTCTACTTACCAACTAAAATCTGACCCATAGTTTTTTTTTTTGATACACCATCAACAATATCACATAACATTTAAAGATTAAAAAATACATAATTTATGAGACTGTCACCCAATTGCACTAAACTTAGGAAATAAAGAGCAATGTACTAATTACAGACCAATATCAATACTTCCTTCAATCTCTAAAATACTTGAAAAAATTATAAACAATAGACTTGTTAGCTACCTAGAAAAATATAACTATCTTTCACCAAGGCAATTTGGCTTTAGAGCTAAGATGTCCACTTCTGATGCGGTAAATAATTTAACAGAATATGTCACAGAGGAACTCGGCAATGGGAACCACATCTTAGGAATTTTCCTTGATCTAGCTAAGGCATTTGATACAGTGTCAATACCTCTGCTTTTAAACAAACTTGAAGCACTAGGAGTAAGAGGAATACAGTTAAAACTGTTTGCAAATTACTTAACTGATCGGCAACAAAGTGTTAAAATAGGACACATTATGAGTGATGAACGAAAATCCTCAGAATATGGAATTCCCCAAGGAAGTATCCTTGGTCCTACCCTGTTCCTGGTTTATATTAATGATCTGTGTAATCTTAACATCATAAATGGCAAACTAATATCATATGCCGACGACACGGTCCTTTTATTTACAGGAAAAAAGAGCACAGAATTGTATTATAACCATACCCCGTTATCGCGGGTGCACGAACGATACACAGACTAAAAAAACAGAAGCGAAAGACCTTTAGGTCCACCTATTTACCTACTGCCTACATTTTTGCTACTCAAAAAACAACTGCATATTATAAAATTTTATATTATAACAACGCGATGTTGAAAACATGTCAAAATCCAAGACGGCGGCCAACATTTTTGTTTGTGGGCCAATTTCGATGAAACTCAGTTTTTGGTACTATTTTGACAAGAAAACAACAACGCAATGTTGAAAATATTAAAAAATCCAAGATGGCGGCCAACTTTTTTGTTTGTGGGCTGATTTCAATGAAACTCGGTTTTTGGTACTATTTTGACAACAGAATAGCAAAACAAAGGTAAAAATATAAAAAATCCAAGATGGCGGCCATCTTTTTTGTTTGTGGGCTGATTTCGGTGAAACTCGGTTTTTGTTACTATTTTGACAAGAAAATAACAACCCAATGTTGAAAATATTAAAAAATCCAAGATGCCGGCCAACTTTTTTGTTTGTGGGCCAATTTCAATGCAACTGGAAATCTGCTATTATTTTGACAAGAAAACAGCAACGCAATGTTAAAAATATAAAAAATCCAAAATGGCAGCCAAATTAATTTTTTTTTTAACCGAGTTACAAAATCAAATCAACCCAAAAGTTCCCTCTGGCCACGTGGTCCGACTGCCTTTGTCCTACCGATCAGACCATATTTGGCAACAAATTTAGCAGCCATCTTGACGTGTTATCATTGTTTACATTGCGTTGCTGTTTTCTTGTCAAAATAGTAGTAAAAATCGAGTTTCATCGAAATCGGGCCCCAAACAAAAAAATTGGGCACCATCTTGGATTTTTAGTATGTTCAATATTGCGTTGTAATTTTTTAATTTTTTCCACTTTGCATTGTTATGTTCTTGTCAAAATAGTACCAAAAACAGAGTTTAATTGAAATCGGCCCTCAAAAAAAATGTTGGACGTTATTTGGATTTTTTCATATTTTTAACATTGCGTTGCTGTTTTCTTGTAATAATAGTACCAAAAACCGAGTTTTATCGAAATCGGCCCACAAATAAAAAAGATGGCCACCATCTTGGATTTTTGACATTTTTAACATTGCGTTACTGTTTTCTTGTCAAAATAGTACCAAAAACCGAGTTTCATCGAAATCGGCCCACAAACAAGGAAGTTGGCTGCCTACTTGGAGTTTTCATATTTTTAACATTGTGTTGCTGTATTTTTGTCAAAATAGTACAATGAACCGAGTTTCTTCGAAATCGTCCCACAAACAAAAAAGGTGGCCGCCATCTTGGGTTTTTGTCATTTTTAACATTGCGTCGCTGTTTTCTTGTCAAAATAAAACCAAAAACCGAGTTTCATCGAAATCGGCCACCAAACAATAAAGTTAGTCGCCATCTTTGATTTTTGATATTTTTAACATTGCGTTGCTGTTTTCTTGTCAAAATAGTGCCCCAAACCGAGTTTAATCGAAGTCGGCCCAAAAACAAAAAAGTTGGCTGCCATCTTGATTTTTTTACGATATTAACCTGGTTTCCGAACCATGCGTGTGACTGTGGCAATCAAGTAAGTTCGTGAAACTACGAGCGAGTGCGGCAACATCGGCAGGCAGCGTATAAAGAAAGCCGTTTGAAAAAACTTTTATTTAAAAATATGCCACCCCTAATTCATTATTTTAATACCAATATGTACCCGGGGGTCGTAAAAGACCACCTTCCAAATTTTAAATTTGTGACATCCCTTCCGTGTTTGCATAAAGCCGTCGCTTGAATTAGAATTTCAGATAAATATGTATTACAGATATATTCTCTTAGAGGTTGAGTGGGATTAGGCAGAATTATCAAAATAATCAAAAATGGACCTTCTTTCGTACTTTGTCTTTGGCTTCAATCATTCGTGCACCCGCGATAACGGGGTATGATTATAACGCACAGCAAGGTTTCAATGTTGTTAATAATTGGCTGAAATGCAATTTACTAACGCTTAATGCTGACAAGACTAAATACATTCGCTTCACCGTGCGCCAACGCCATGATAATTTTGACGCTAAATTATATGCGCACAAATGTCAAAATTCTTCAGCTGACACGTTATGTAATTGCCCTACTATTCTCAATACGAACAACATAAAATATCTTGGGATAATAATAGATGATGTACTTTCCTTCAAACCACATATTGAAAATTTAGTTAGTAGGGTCCGTAAATTAATCTATGTTTTCAAAAAACTTCGGACTATTGCAGATGGTAAATTAATTGCACAGGTTTATTTAGCTCTATGTCAGTCTATAATTCAATACTGCATTGTCTCATGGGGCGGGGCATTGAAAACGAACATTATTTCTCTAGAAAGAGCTCAGCGAGCTATTCTAAAAGTAGCCAACTCCCTTCCTTTCCGATACCCTACACGCTTATTGTATAAATCCTGTAAAGTATTAACTGTACGCCAACTTTTCATAATGCACACATTACTAAAACAACACACAATGCTTCCTTATAATGCTGACATTACTAATAATAAAAGACGGAGAGATAGAGTATGTACTTTGGAATCAACCTCAAAACATGTTTTTAACAAGAGATTTTTCCCATTTTTAGCTCCATTCCTTTACAATAGACTAAATAAATTACTAGATGTTTATGCTCTAAATTATTTCAATTGTAAGTTAGTTTTATATAATTATTTATGTAACTTGTCCTACGACGAGACTGAAGAGTTGCTTAAAATATGTAAATAAATAAGTTAAATAAGATTAGTATTTTGTTTTCCAATGTTTTTGTTATTTTAAATACTTATTAAAAGTTTATTTACTGTTAATTTTATATAGTTAAGGCTTAATTTAATAACTAGGGACTTCATTCGCCTGAAATACAGGTTATTATTATAACCTAGTTTGGGTAAATAAGATTATATTTAGAATTTTAAATTTAACATAGTATACCTTATTCTGTCATTGTAATTTTTATTGAATAAACGTTATTATTATTATTATTATTATTATTACTTAAGAATCGCCTAAGTCTTTTCTTAACTACAACTCGACCAAGTTAACTAGGCGAATGACAGCTACATGACCGCTAAGTTTGACACCGTTTTAATTTGGTCGTGTTGTAGTTAGGAACAGACTTAGGCGATCCTTAAGTTTAGTGCAATCGGGTGTAAGTGAATTATTTTTACAGGCGTATAGAACACTTAAGATTTAATCAATGGTATTGGTAGTTAATCGCCTCTGTGGTCTAGTGATTCGCCCACCTGTGTAATACGCAGGGGTCCCAAGTTCGATTCCCAAGGGGGGTACAATTTGTACTCGGTTTGGTTGGTGGTAGGGCATATATTAAAACCGTCTGGCTAGCTACCACAATCTTACCTAAGTCTGACGCCATAACAACAATTTAAAAAAATGTTGTGTTTCGGCAGTTAGAGGTAAGACAGCCACTTCAGTGATGAGGATTCCGGGTGTAAATTGTGTTGAATTAAATAAAAGGCATGTGGACTGTATAAAGGATGTATGACAAGAAATAATAAGTTAGTCTGACAATGACATGTGTACGCGCGTAGGTAGTCCACAGCGGTCGTGAGGCGAGTGATTTGCTAAGTCATGTTGAGCCCTCGGTGAATATCGCGCCGCACCGTCTGCCGTCGGGATCCCTCCTCCTCCACCTCATGCCCAGGGTTCGCCCGGGCTAAGGACAGTAGAGGCTGTTCGGCCAATTTTAAGAGACTGGAGGAGAAGGGGGCACGGGTCCCTAACTTTCAGACTGACACAGGTGCTGACCGGGCACGGCTGCTTCGGTCGGTACCTGTGTCGGATTCAGCGAGAGGCTGCTCCGGTGTGCCACGATTGCGGCGCACCGGAGGACACCGCGCGGCATGTCCTCACAGAATGCCCCGCGTGGTCAACCCAGCGGCAAGCGCTGAGGGACGAGATAGGGGGTGACCTCTCGCTTCCCAGCGTGGCAGCTGCCATGCTGAGAGGTGACAGAGAGTGGGAGGCGGTGACCTCCTTCTGTGAAGACATCATGTCACAGAAGGAGATCGCCGAGAGGGTCCGCGAGGCGGATACGGGTGCAGACCCTATACGTCGGCGGAGAGCGGGGGGAAGGAGAAGGCGCTATGCGCATCTCATCCCTCCCTAGTAGTAGTTCAGGGTCAGGGCGGCAGAACGGGGAATTCTGTCGTTCACTTAGGCCCTGGAGGTGGAAGAGCACTCGTGTGTTCCCGAGTGCCACACCGTAGGAGATGCTTGTCCTCAAGGAGAGGGAGTCCGAAGGGACCGGCGCAGGGCGGGGACACGGTGACTGCCACACCGATCCCGCTTGTCCTCGTCCAATGCGCGGAAGGAACACCCCGGGGTTTTTAGTGGATGCACCACATAACCGCCCCCGTGTTCCCCGCGCGGGGCTGGTATGCGAAGGCATTTTCCCCGGGAAAAAAAAAAAAAAAAAAAAAAAAAAAGGGTTCGCCCGGGCTGGTGTCATCCTTGCATGACGAAGTATCGCAACACTGGTTGGTAGCGGGCAGATGGTGTTAAAGGCTCTCCTGATGACGCCCTTCCTCATCTTAGGCCCGTTTTTATAAACCGCTTTCAATACCGATCTCAAGAGCGATCTCAGCAGATACGCTCTCAAGATGTGAGCAGCGTCTTAAGTTAGATATTAATTAATCGTCAGATATCAAGAGCGTATCAAATGAGATCGATCTCAGCTCTTAAGATCAATCTTAATAATAATAATAATAATAAATAATAATAATTTTATAATTGTACTCTCATAAATTGGTGCAAAACATTTTAGACAAATGGTAAAATGTAATATTTATTTATATAATTAACCACCTTATTTACACATAAATAAAATATCACTTTATTTTACTACGTCAGTTCAAGAAGACTGAAGTCTTGGATTATGTATTCTGTGACTGTATGATGAAATGTGCCATTGCCTTTTCTGTTTCATGATAAAAAAAACGGAGAAAATTGGCGGGATATTGTAATTGTTATTATGTTATGACTAATACATTTCGTAATTTATGTTATTATCGTAATCAATATTTATAATGATTAACTTCCTTTATTAGATTTTGAAAACCTAAAGTTTTATCCACGTACATAGGTACAAACACATACGTAGCCGTTCAAAATAAAATGACCCTCTCTTATTGCATCGGGGGTTAAACTATCCCGCGCGCGCACGCTCTCAAGTCACGGTTTTGCAGCACTTGGCGAACAGGCTCTCAATCATCATCTCAAGAGTGATCTCAAGTGCAGAGTTTAGGCCCGTATTTATAAACCGCTCTCAACGTTGAGAGCCATCTTGAGCTTATACTTGAGATGCTGTTCTTATTAATAGATCATACTTAAGTACAGGTTTGAGTTCGTGGTATCAACTGAGAGCACTCATATTAATAAACAAAACTCTGCACTTGAGATCGCTCTTGAGATGATGATTGAGAGCGTGTTCGCCAAGTGCTGCAAAACCGTGACTTGAGAGCGTGCGCGCGCGGGATAGTTATTTTATTTTGAACTGCTACGTATGTTTTTGTACCTATGTACGTGGATAAAATTATATAGTTTCAAAATCTAATAAACGGAGTTAATTATCATGATGATATTGATTACGATATTACATAAATTACGAAATGTATTAGTCATAATAACAATTACAATATCCCGCCAATTTTTTCCGTTTCTTTAATCATTCGAAAAGGCAAAGGCACATTTGCATCATACAGCCACGAAATACATAATCCAAGACTTGTCTTCTTGAACTGGCGTAGTAATATAAAGTGATATTTTATTTATGTGTAAATAAAGTAATATATATAAATATTTAATATTACCACTTGTCTATAATGTTTTGCACTAATTTATGAGAGTACAATTTATAATACTATTACTTTTTGTAATTTGAGCTAACTATTCTACACAGCTTAAACGAAACGTTAATCATTCAATCTTAATTCAAAAGTGTCATTTTACTGTATAAAACCACCGTGAACTTAAGATCCTGCTCTTAAGATTAATCTTAAGAGCTGAGATCGATCTCATTTGATACGCTCTTGATATCTGACTATTAATTAATATCCAACTTAAGATGCTGCTCACATCTTGAGAGCGTATCAGCTGAGATCGATCTTGAGATCGGTATTGAGAGCGGTTTATAAATACGGGCCTTAGTTTATTATGAGTGATCTCAGTTGATATCACGAACTTAAACCTGTACTTAAGTATGATCTATTAATTAGAACAGCATCTCGAGTATGATCTCAAGATAGCTCTCAACGTTGAGAGCGGTTTATAAATACGGCCCTATATGTCGGCGACTCTAGCAACGCCATCCTGCCCAGTCAAGACGCGCAGAATGCGACCGAAAGGCCACAGCAGTGGAGGTGCTGACTTGTCCTTGATGAGTACTAGAGCCTTGAGCTCGCCCTTGGAAGCTCGTCACTTTGACTTGCCCTGTAGCCACAAAATGTATTCGTTGTGAAACCTGGCCCAGAAATGTTGCTTAAGAGCTTCGATTCGATGGAAGCGGGGAAGCGAATCAATTCTTCTGTCGACCAGTTGCGGATGAGGCAATGCAACGAGAGATCGTCCTATGAGGAAGTGAGCTGGAGAGAGAAAGGAAAGATCTGAAGGATCATCGGAAAGAAGGGTAATAGTTCAAAAATTTAGAATGGGGAATGTCCGATAAAAATCAAATTGGCTGAATATTTTTTTATAGGTAGGAATAAGCTTCCTTAGCAATAGAAAAAAGTTTCAGAATTTTCGGTACAGTAAAAAAAATTAAAAAATGAAAGTCTGTTTGACTTTACAAATGTACGAAAGTAACAGCCGAATGGAATTTATACCTTTGCCACCACCTGCCACAACCACAGCACGGTATTAAAAAAAAGAAATGTCAAAACTGTTTTTTCTTAATACTTGTTGTGGTGGTGGCAGGTGGTGGCAAAGGTATAATCGCCATTCTGCTGTTACTTTCATACATTTGTGAAGTCGAAGAGACTTTAATTAAAAAAAAAAAATTATGCAATAGAAAATTCTGGAACTTTTTTCTATTACTAAGGGAGCTTATTCCTACCTATAAAAAATATTCAGCCAATTTTATTTTTATCGGACATTCCCTATTGCTTCTACCGGTTTTGAAAGAGTCGCCATCTCTTAAAAGTCTAAGTGTGTCAGCTCTAACACGCGACGAAGATGATGTTTTATTGATTTGATTGCTGATTCCCATAGCCCACCGAAACGTGGAGTTCAAAGTGGGGATGAAAGAAAAATTAATACCTTGGTCAGTTAGATGTGATGACAACGAAGGATTGCGTAATAATTTAGATAGCTCGTTAAATGTGCTTACGAATGTCGTGCCGTTGTCGGAGAACATGCTCTGCGACTTCCCCCGGCGTGGTATGAAGCGATCTAGAGCAGCAATGTAAGCTTCCTTGGTGAGGTCTGAGACAAGCTCAAGATGTAGCGCTTTGGTGGCTAAACAAACGAAGACACATATGTAAGTTTTAATAAGTTTACAGCCTCTACCTTTACGGTCAGCAATCAACAGAGGCCCAGCGTAGTAGCAACCCGTTTCAAGGAATGGATTCTCTAGAACAGGGGTGGCCAACTTGTCTAGGGCTGCGATCTACTTTAAAATTTCCTGGCCTATTGAGATCGACTTAAAGAATTTTCATTTTCGGGGTATTTTTCACTACAAAACCGTCGCACCCGCCTCCCGCACCGTTCTGTCGCTACATGCTTTGCTACCACAAGCAAAGCACTTTTTGTTATGTCTCTTGCGATCGACTGCACTGTCTCCAGAGATCGACTGGTCGATCGCGATCGACTTGTTGGCCACGCCTGCTCTAGAATCTAGATGAACTCTATTGCTAGGTAGGTATAATATGGGTTGTACTGTTTGACCCTTGAAACGAGAACATTTGACACATGAATGCACGATTCGCTTAGCTAGCCTAGTTCCTCCAAGAGGCCAATAATTATTAATAATTATGCCTTGCTGTAGCTAACAAGAGCTGGGGACCTGCGTGCATATAAGTTGTATGTAATGAAGTAAATATAAGATGCTCGAGACAATCGATGCTTGCCACAAATGAGAATGGGATGCTTAACGTCGTAATCGTAGTAAGAATTACTAAGCCTACCCCCCCTACTTTGATAAGATTATCAGAATCAATAAATGGTGATAGAGACAAGAGCATATATTTGCAAGGTAAAGGTTTATTTTCCATGAGCATCTGACGCTCTACTAGAAATGATTCCTGTTGAGCCACTTGCAAAAGCTGTTTTTGTGGCCGTCTTAAGTTCTGAAACTGACAAAGATCCAATAAGTTTTGTTTTTAGAAATGTTATTAATAAATCTTAAAATAAATGCAACAATTATTTTTAATTTAATGAAATTAGATATATTTTGTGTTAAGTTAGATATAAAATTGGAATCTTCCTGAACGTCTTTTGTTTTGGGTGAAAATTTTGTATTTCTGGTAACTCTACTTTATTGATTTGATTTGGCTTATATTTTGGTAGGAAAATATAGACGATTCAAAAGTACTTAATAATTAAGTTTATTTGAATAAAGCTATTTTTGACTTTGACTTATCGGGCCAATGACAAGAGTCAACTTGTAAAAAAAGGACCTGGGGCCGTACCGGCTAACGAATCGAGCTTCGGAAAATTTGCCGAGTTTCAAATTAAAACAGATAAATCGAAGTAAGGAATTACTTATTATACTATATGTTGAAGTTATTTGGAAGATATTGATGTTTGTGTGACCTCATGAATTAGGGTTCGCCATTTTGGCCCAATTGGGGCTCGATTTATCTGTTTGAATTTGAAACCCGACAGACTTTTCGAAGTTCGATGCGTTAGCCGGTACGGCCCCTGACCGCCATAATGTAGTGTCGCCTACTTTTGTACTTAACCCCTGAGAAACCAGTTCGGCAGGATTCTGCTTCGATGGTACGTAGCGCCAACCATCAGAGGTATCCTGAATCTCTGTGATACGATGACGCTCAAAAGGTTTAATTGGCTAGATGAAGATGAAAGCCAGCCTAGCACAATCATAGAGTCAGTCCAAAACACACGAGCGCTATGTTCAAAGGTAACCGACGAAACAACTTTCGCACACAGTTTTGTCCCATATTAGGGCTGCACTGAGCTCCAGGCGTGGAATAGTAGTCGCTCTGATGGGTGCTACCTTACTTTTGGACGCTAGAAGTCTGACGTTGACTGTACCATTAGAGGCCACGCTCCGTATATAAACGCACGCACTGTATGCTTTCTCGGAAGCATCTGTAAATATATGAATTTGATTATTAATTGATAATTCTACTTTAATGCATCTTGGAATTTCTAAATTATTTAAGTGTGGCAATGATTAAAAAAATCTAAAAATTGTTGTGCTTAATGGTGTGAAATTGTTTCATCCCAAGAACTTTTTAAAATCTACAATTGTTGTATCAGTAATTTCGCTTCGACAAGGCAAGGCGATACAAGTCCAAGTAGATCGAACACTTGAGAAATTACTGATAAAATGGCTCGTTTTGTAATTTTGTCTGGTATGTTAATGTTGATGGAAAAAATTAGAATGTCTTTGAAACACACCCAATTGAGACCTAATGTTTTTGCTGCCTCTTTTGCCCCAAAATCAACGCTACCTACTGAGTCGTATTGTTCACCAATAGAGCTAAGTATCTGCTCGTTATTAGAGTGCCATTTTCTAAGACGAAATTTGGCCGTTTCAAGTGCAGTCGTTACGCCTCTACATAACTCTAATGTTGACTCTATCGTCTCTCCAACACTGATGTAATCGTCGACATAAAAGTCGGAACATATTGCTCTACTCACGGCTGGATCATGAGAGTCGTACCCTAATTGTGAAAGGCATCTGGTAGCTAAATACGGTGCGGATGCTGTCCCGTATGTCACTGTATTAAGGTGTAAGTACTAAGAGGGCGGTTTGTAGTCTTTATGCCTCTAAAAGAGTCAGAAGTGTTAGGCGATTCTTTAGCTATGGCACAGCGTACGCCCCGGGTTCGCCCGGGCTGGTGTCGTCCTTGCATGACCACCGAGTGTAATGCGCTTCCACTTTCGGCCTTATTATCACTTATAAGATCAGGTAAGGAGAAGGCCAAGCATACGTTGTGCATAAAAAAATAGTATTAGTCCTTCGAGCCGTATGTGAACGGTGGTTATATGTAGTGTTCTGTTACAGGCGCGCGCGTGGAAGGTGCGCAGGTGCGCGTGCTGCGCGCGCAGTTGCCGCCGCACCAGCAGCCCGTCGCCGCGCTGCAACTCACGCTGCACTGTACGTATACCACATATACATACACATATACATACACATATACCACGTAACTGTGTTGTCTAAAAATTACTGTAGCCTATGAAAGTCTTTTGCGTTGTTCACCGACAGATGACCGACTGTGGGCGTCGTACGAGGGCGAGGGTTCGGACACTTCGGAGGGGGCGTGGTGCGCGGGGTGGGTGGTGGCGGGGGGCGCCGCCATGCCCTACAGCCTGCGCCTGCTGCCCGGCACGCTGGCGCTGCAGCCGCCCGATTTGGAGTACGTACTACATTCATATACAGGCATGAGGGGAGAGGGGGAGTTATTTTTTGAATTAAATATGATTTAAAATTTTACTTGTCTGGTTGCAGCATAGTGACCGGGAGTGAGGGGGCGGGGGCGGGAGTGACGCGCGAGGTGCGCGCGCGCAACGAGTTTCCCCTGCCGCTGCATCTGCACAAGCTAGTCTGCGGATCGCAGCTTCTGGAGCACTTTGAAGTAAGTTATAGCATTTGTCGTACACTTATGGTTGTGATTGTGATTATTTGTGTTTCTTTTCTATGTAACTGCTGCTCTGTCGAATAAGTACTTATAAAATGTGTCGTGTTCGATAGTGCACATCGACGTTGCCGCTGGTGGTGAGCAGCGGGCAGGAGGTGGTGGTGGCGCGCCTTAGGGCGCGGGGACAGCCGCCCCCCCTGGTGGACAAGATCACTCTTACCACCAACCTGACTACGTACACGCTGCCCGTCACCGTGCACACGGGCACGCTCGACTTGGTCAGTATATAATGGAGGGATAGAGAGCTTATGTGAGCGATACTATTGGGGATACAAGTACAGTGACGTGTATATTGTGTTCAGGAGTGGGAGTGGCCGAACTCTTCGGACGGCACGCTGCGGCTGGGCACGGTGGGCGCGATGTCGACGCGGCGCGTGGGGCTGCGCCTGCACAACCGCGGGCCGCGCGCGCTGTGCGCCACCGCCCTGCGCGCGCGCCTGCCCGCCGCCGCCGCCGCGCTAGCGCCCGCCGCCTGCGCCCCGCGCGCCCCGCCGCCCCACCACCCCTGCGTACGTACATACTACGTCACGATCTGGTGCGCGGAGGTGCAATACAACGTCTAATTTACCTCGTTATATTCGTGGCTATTGTTTCTGCCGCTGTTTATTAAGTCGTGTGTTGCAGCGTTGCGTGGGCGCGGGGTCGTGGGCGCGCGCGTGGCTGACGGTGGTGGCGGGCGCGGCGGAGGGCGCGCTCGAGGGCGACGTGGCGGTGGCCACGGAGCACGGCGCCGCCACCGCGCGCGTGGCCATGCGCGTGCGCGCCGGCCTCGTGCACGCGCCGCACCTGCAGCTGCCGCCCGCCGCGCCGGTGAGTACACACTAGTGTATGCTCTTACGAAGCACAATAAATCAGTTATTAGACGCAGTCAAATTTTTAACTTTAACGTCCCAAACAGCCAACGTTGCATGGCGACCCTGCCAGTGCCGCCTGCGTTGGCGGCGCTGTGCAGCTGATTTGTTTATAAAGTGCAAATAAATAACAGACCGACGCAAACGCGATTACAAAACGAACGTACTCGAATGGTCTTCACCGCCTCTGTGGTTTAGTGGTTCACCTACCTGTATAAGACGCAGGGATCCCGGGTTCGATTCCCAGGGTGGTACAACGTGTAATCGGTTTGGTTGATTGTAAGGCTTATTTCAAGTTCGCCTGGCTAGCTATCATCATCTTGCCTAAGTGTGACGCCATAACAACAATTTAATTTGATTTAATTGTTGTGTTCCGGCAGTTAAAGGTAAGATCGCTAGTGCCTCAGTGATTAGGATTCCGGGTGTAGTGTGCTTCCACCTTCGGCTGAGATGAAGACCAAGCACTATCTGGTTGTGCATAAAAAAGAGTGCAAAGAAAAACGGCTTAACATAACGCTCCGGAAACAGAATCCCAACGAGATAAACCGACGCTTGACTGTGCGAAGCCGCTGTATGCAGGCCAAGCATTGGCGTAGAAAAAGGTGGAGGGTTGGACGACGATTTAATCTTATTCAATGTTATATCTGGATTAATTGGTTAATTATTTCAGTAACTCAAATTACGCTAAAAATACTTTCTTTAGGCGCTCCTGTGACAGATACAACAAATTTTACTAAATAATATACTAGAAAAAATACGACTCGCACCAGATCAATACTCAGACGGGAATCGAACCCGCGACCTTTGGATATCCGGTCCAATGCTCTGACCGCTGAGCTACCGAGCCACCGGTGACATCGTCGAATTTTTCCTAGTATATCCTAAACTCTTACGCTGTAAGCCAGCGTTATTTCACCAATGTGAGGAATTACCTCGACATTCAATTGAAATATCTTTCCAGATATTTTAACAATTGATTAAGATGAAATAGCTATATAATTTTTAAATTTGAGATTTTTTGCATTTACAATGCTATTTTTAAACAATACTAAATAATATACTAGAAAAAATACGACTCGCACCAGATCAATACTCAGACGGGAATCGAACCCGCGACCTTTGGATATCCGGTCCAATGCTCTGACCGCTGAGCTACCGAGCCACCGGTGACATCGTCGAATTTTTCCTAGTATATCCTAAACTCTTACGCTGTAAGCCAGCGTTATTTCACCAATGTGAGGAATTACCTCGACATTCAATTGAAATATCTTTCCAGATATTTTAACAATTGATTAAGATGAAATAGCTATATAATTTCGTATTTAAATTTCGTATCGTATTCGTATATTTCGTAAAGTCGTATTTTTTCTAGTATATTATTTAGTATTGTTTAAAAATAGCATTGTAAATGCAAAAAATCTCAAATTTAAAAATACAACAAATTTCTTAATAAAAATGATATCTTTACAAACTCTATTGGTAAGTACAAGGCTGAAATGCGAAAGTTATTTCTTAAATCTGCCTCATAATGTTTTTGATTGCACTAACCTTCACTATATCTAAAACTGTAACTTAAATGTAATGCTTGTTAAATTTTATTTACAAACTTATTGTACTTAATTTAAGGCTCTAATTAATTCATACTCAACATTTTTTTAACTTAAATGGAACTCTAGGTCTGTTTGTGAACAAATTTTTATTTAAGTCAATACCTTTATAAAACTATGTTTTCAAATAAATAAATAAAAAAGTAATAAAAACAGCACAATCTGCACTTTGCCATAGTAAGTACTTGTATTTCAATCAATACTACGTAAATCATTCGTTCGTCACTGCGGCGCATTCGTGACTGTCGTATACCGAGTGCAGACCGAACTCGAGGCACGTAAGTATGGCTCGCTTTTCGACTATTTGTATGAATACTGGGAGATTTATTTACCGTGGCAAAGGGTCGCGTATTGTTGTTGAATACAGGTGTATGTTTGTCGTACAGTGGGTGAGCTCGTGGGCGCCGCTGGTGGTGGAGAGCACCATGGCGGCCACCATGCGCGTGCTCGGCGTCGCGCCCGACCCAGACCCCGACCCCGCCATACAATTCATGTGCGTATCGCTTATCTCAGCTAATTGTGTTCCGACTTCGGAGCGACTACCCTTTCACATATCACAAAACACATTAAAGCCCGTATTTATAAACCGCTCTCAATGTTGAGAGCTATCTTGAGATCATACTTGAGATGCAGTTCCTAAAAAATAAAAAATTGTTTTAAAAAACTTCAATCACTAGATACGCTCTATAAACCGCTCTCAAAGTTTAGAGCTATCTTCGGTATACCGGGTGTAACAAGGCCCTCAACGAAGCCGAGGTCTAGGAACAGAAATTGTCCTGATGATGGGCAGAATATATTCTGCCCATCATCAGGACAATTTCTGTTCAAAATTATTGCTGGGAAAGGATTTTAATTTTAAAACCATTACCACGCAATGTAACGCGTACAAAAGACCGCGGCTACGCCTGCAAGTGAATGCTACACAGAGTTGAAAAGCAACGTTTATGTGCGTGCTCATGAAATACATTGAGTGATGACGTTTGTTACAAAATACTTAAAATGTTGATAATGTTTCTGTTGATAAAAATTAGGAAATAATGAATAAAATAAGATTTCATAAAAATTTTGAAAAAAATTTTTGACTTTGACCTTCAATGTCTTCGTAGCTGTTGGTTTCCCAGGTATAGTCTAAAAGACAAAAATGATCCTGATGATGGACGGAATGCGTGGACTTCGGCTGTTCGGCTGGCCGTTGAGTGTCTTGTTACACCCGTTATAGGTAAATACGGGCCTAAGATTGTCAAATGTAGTGTAGACCAAACGTCGGCTAGTATTCTGATTTATACCGGGTGTTAGTAACAAACACCCTAGCAAAACAGGGCATAAGTCGACTCATGATTCTGAGTCTATTGGAAGTAGAATTTTCCTTAGCAAAATTCATGAAATATTGAGTTTTTGTTTATTTTTTTCTATCACACAGATTCTGTCTTAGTTGCATAGAACCTAAATTTACAGAAAAATAATTAAAATGTTATATACACGCAATATACAAGCTGTTTGCTAAAGTTCATTAGGGTCCCTGACCTGGGGCCCATTTTTGAATCGCTCGATTGGCGTTGAGCGCTCTTTTCTACTGATTTTCGTTCGACATTTAAATCAAATGAATGAGATGTCTAAACAAAATCAGTAGAAACGAACGCTCGATGGGGTCGAGTGATTCGAAAATAGAGTCCCTGACACTGCTCGGTCGGCCTATGCTGACGGCAGCAGCGGGTAAGCGCGCGCGTTCCCGCGATCTTATCGAGTTGTTACGCGTACATTGCTTCACAACGAAAAATCAAAATCTCAACTAATGCATTTGCGACAAGTGGTTCCATAGAGAAAGTTGCTAACTCTAAGGGTAGAATCATCTCTTAAAGATTTCGCATGGGTGCTACTAACACCCGGTACCTATAGAAACTTTTTAATTATGTTAAAAAGAGATTGAATTTTGATTCTTTAGCTTCGAGAAAAATTACAATATTTGTTTGCGTCCGCTGCATTAAGCGGGTTTTGCAAGCGGGCGGGTTTGTTTCTAGCTAATGAAAAAACAGCGTTCGTCGTCTGTCGCGCGAGTTTTTTTGATTGGGCAGAAACGCACCAGGGGCGGGTTTTTAGCACGAGCGCCCAAAGAGGCCGTCCACGTTTCGCCGCGCTGTTAATGTTTTCTCAAGATTTCTGAGTGCGTAAATAAAAAATGTGTTCCAGCCATTTTTCGAAATATAAGATTACGGACATATTAACATATTTTAACCCCTATTATTTTTGTTTTGTGTTGCTGAAGTATAAAGAGAAGAGCTAAGTGTCCGGAACACATTTATTAATTACGCACTCAGATTAAAGAAATCTTGAGAAAACATGAAATGTGCGAGCGAGAGAGCGGTAAAACGTAGACAGCCTCAGAGCTGCTGCACATTGGGCCACTAGTCGCGCCCACAAGCTGCGGGCGAGTTTTTTCACACATTTTGTATAGCATCGGCGCAAACCGAGCGTTCGAGTGGCCGCGTTCGCTACTTGTGGCCGCGTTTGTCGCTCGCATCGCGCGCACTAGGCTACAGTAGACGGCTTCCCGGCGGCCACTGTCACGAGCGGCTGCGATCGGTGGCTGCGTCTAGTGGCCGCGACTAGGGGCTCAACGTGCGGAAGGTCCTAACGCACGCACTCACAGCGTCGTTTATACGATTGCAGCCCGTCAGGATCCGGGTGGATATCCCCGGGGCGCAACGTGGTGGGGCGCGTGCAGTACGCGGCCGAGCGCGCCTGCGCCCCCGCCTGCTACACCGGCCTGCAGCCCGGTACGTATCTCACGGGGGGTGCAACTATTCTGAACGCACACTAAAATGTTATAATACTAACATCTACTCTGTTGTGTGCGGGTACAGAGGACGCAGGTTGGTGGGAACGAAGTGCAGTGAACGACGCGGCGTCGCTGCAACTAGACGTACAAGTAATGAAGGCTCGGCGCGCCCGGGCCGCGCGCCTGCCGCCCGCCGCCAACTACACGCTGCGGCTGCACACCACCGAGGTTAGTTCTGGACTTAAAGACAAAGTAACCTTTTTGACATACCCGCCATTTTGAAAAAAAAACGGAAATTCATCGCAACTGATAAAAACACTGTCAATCGATAGAAAACGTCAAAATAAACACAAATTATTGATTGTCATATTGTCGTAAAATTTATACTTTCGGAGATATTCGGAGCAAAATAGTCTGGAGTTCCATACGCAAAACGTTACACGCCGTTTCAGTTGGCCTCAAAGAGTCTTTTGATCACAGGTAAGAAATAGGATCCTTTGAGAATATTTCGAGTTGATTTATCGTTTTTCCGTACAAAATGTATGGGAAAAGTTTTGACAATTTTTGACATTTCTAGTACTCGTTCCTTAAATGGCCCCATAGAGTCTTTTGATCCCCACATGAAATAGGATCGATAGGCATAGTGTTTTTTTGTATTTTTAGCATTTTTTTGCTGACTGTAAGCGATCTGAATCTCCTCCATTCACTCTCTGAATAACCATCATCAGACCACAGCTAAGTTAATCCTTTGTGGAGAACCATTGCTTTAAAGCTTGCTCGTTTGTAAGAAAATGGATTGGTGTCTTAATTATCTGTCAACCACTGTATATGTCGCAGTGGCGAGGGGTGAAATTATGTCGAAGGTAAGCCGTAATTATGGCGAAGGTAAGCCTTTCTACAAAAATGTTATGATCTCCATAGTGAATAGGTGGGGTGGGATTTCTAAAAGGTAAGCCGATGGGAATTGGCTTGTATGGACCCTTCGCCACTGATATGTCGCTACAAGTACACATACAATACAACTAATGAAAACTTGGCGCGCACTGAAGATCTACATTAAGGGCCCTATCACATTTTTAATGGTTTTCTATTGGGATTTTTTTTCACGTATTCCATACATAATTTCAAAATTCCGAGGCTGCTATGAACTATTCGACTATAAAAGCAATAATATTAAATTTTTTTTATTTCATCTGTTTAGCACAGTAGTTCTATCTATGAGCTCAAAAAAGTGCCTTCGCGCATTTTATGAAAATCTTTCTCTGCAATTTTGAGTTTAATTATAAAGTTCAGCAAATTTTCACTAAAAGCGAGGCCGCTATGAACTATTTAATAGCTATTCTACACTATTCAATAAGTCAAAATTGTTAAAGTATTTTTGTTTTTGAGATCGAGAACGCCAAAATTGGCCATTTTGCGCAAAAATCACAGTCGAAACGTAATATGCCTCTTAAGCGCCATTAACATACTCTGTCCTGTGTGCAGGCAGAAAGTATCACGCATCTGTGGTGTTCCGATCTAAACACAAACAAATTACTCGTTGATCGGCAGGTGGTGAATATCCCAGTGACGGGCTCCGTGCAACTGCACTGGCCGGAGCTGGCCGCGGGCGGGGGCGGGGGCGGGGGCGGGGCGTGGGGCGGCGCCGTGGCGGGGGTGGGGGAGGAGTTCGTGGGCAGCGTGCGCGTGCACAACCCTGCGAGAGTACCTTTATTGTTGCAACCTGTATTGCGGCCGCCTGCCGACCCTGCCGAACACATGTGAGTACTAATGAGACATGTAGTGTAGAGCAGCGGTTCCCGAATTCTTTTGGCTTCGGAACCCTTTTTGGTTAACCGATTTTCGGCGGAACCCTAGCTCTAGTAAGAAGTAAACTAACTAGGGTTGGCGCTTTTAGGAACAGAAAATAGGACAAACTCAAAAAATTTTTGGGTCTATTTTCTAAATGTACGTTGAAATCATTAAAACTAGCAGTAAAACTACTGTAAAGTCTGGTAACTGGTAAATCCTTCATTTACCAGTTACCAAGACATGTTGAATGTATGTGAATGTTTGTAATTAAAATACTCAAAATCAATGAAAACAAACGGGCTGGTCAGCAAAGTAAGAGTGTAATAAAAAAAAAGGATAACTAGGTACTTAGGTAAAGGGAAAAAGAGACTTTTGATCACTCGTTAATTCCGCGTCACTTTTGCAAGACATGTCTTTTGCAATTCTGCTTTCATAAAATCTTCAGAGCAACGGTTTCTGACACTAGAACATTTAAGCGTCATTTTAATTTATTATATTATGATATAGTTTGACTTTAAAAGAAGGACTTTTAAGATATAAAATATTAATTTAGTTAGAACAAAAAGATAAGTAGGATCTTGAATTTATAAACTCTTGAATTTTCGCGGAACCCCTGAGAGCCTCTCACGGAACCCCAGGGTTCCGCGGAACCCTATTCGGGAACCGCTGGTGTAGAGCACCAGGGCGTGGGCGAGGAAGCCGGCCACTGTGGCCGAGTGTGCGAGCGATGCGAGCGACAACCGCGGCCACGAGTAGCGCGCGCGGCCGACGAGTGCAGCTTGTGGCTCGAACGCCCAGTTTGCGCCGATACTATACATAATGTATGATAAAACTCGTCCGCAGTTTGTGGTCGCGTTTAGTGGCCGCCACTAGTGGCTCAATGTGCGGGCGCTTTTATTGTTGTAACCGGTGCTGCGGCCGCCTGCCGACTCTACCGAACACATGTGAATACTAGTCCAATAAAACTAGCTTTATCGGGACATAATAAGATAACTGAAATTTTCTTTTTCTATGTCATAAATTAGTGTTAGTTATAGTTAAAATAAAAGAAATTAAACATTTAGAAACTTCGCATAAAACAAAAAAAAAAACTACTGAGAAATACATTATTATTAAAACGTAAAAAATAAATGTTTAATTTTTGTCTAAAATGTCTAAAAAGACGCATCATAGCTTAAATACAAGCATCATAGTTACCATTTTGGCTTATCTAGATATTGAGATCAGATGTGAATTTGGATTCAGTTTAATTTTGCTATTAAGTGATAGCATTTTAATGCACCATAAAATTATACTAACAAGGTATTTGATTAACTATTTTGCTTTTAGGAAAAAGCTAGGTAATGTACGAAATCTCATGATTTTTATATGAAACGGTTACCACCCCGGATTTCTTACATCACATATTTAATATTTGACACTTAATATCAATATCCGATAAACTAATAAAAACAATGAGTTTATTAATTATGTCCAGATAAAGCTAGTTTTATAGCTAAAGCTAGTGTTAGTTCTCAACGTTGAGAGCTATCTTGAGATTATTTCTGAGATGCTGTTTCTATATGAAGAGCATCTCAAATATGATCTCAAGATAACTCTTAATGTTGAGAGCGGTTTATAAATATGGGCTGTAGTGTAAGACGCTGGGCGTTCGTTGGCAGCGTGCGCGTGCGCCACCCTGCGAGCAGTGGCGGTACCTCCATATATGCCCAAAAGCCCGGCTGCGATATTAGAAATGCCTGTGGGGTACAGACACTACCTGCTCTGTACCGCTCTGGGTTTTTCTGATTAAATAACTCTAAAAAGCCTGTGTGTTTCAGAGCATCGCTTGTTCTGTAGCGCGCGGGGTTTTTCAACTAAAAATTTAATAATATCACCCTAAAAAGCCTGTGGGGCACAGACAATCCAGAAAATTACAGTTCATAGTAATTAAAGTATTCCTTCTTTGAGTTTTGATAAATTACGTAGATTATTGATTATACCTAGTTATACTAGTGATATTTTTTTACTAAAGTGGTGTAATTTTTTGAGTTTATCCTACTATTAATATTAATTTATTGTAAATGGGAAAGTTTTTTTTTCTCTCAATCACATAAAAAAGGCGGACTATGCTAGATGGGATAGATTGGGATGAAATTTGGCACACAGATAGTTTTTTTAACTTGGACTATAAGATAGCAGACTTTGTTTCCTAAGATCGTTGCGGGCGGAAGCTAGTGGCTATAATAATAATATTGATAAAACGCATTTTCAATTTTTATGGATAATTGATAAACAAAACAATACCTACTTATATTTTATTGTATCACTAATCTGACATTATAATAATATAAATGTGATAAGTACTACTATTTTAAAATTTGTTTTTTGAGATTTATTAATTTCAAATTATTCTTTTTTCTTCAACTCTTTCACCCGATTGCACTAAACTTAAGGATCGCCTAAGTCTGTTCCTAACTACAACACGACCAAATTAAAACGGTGTCAAACTTAGCGGTCATGTAGCTGTCATTCGCCTACTTAACTTGGTCGAGTTTTTGTTAAGAAAAGGCTTAGGCGATTCTTAAGTTTAGTTCAATTGGGTGTTTATGTTATAAATAAAAATATTACGAAAAAAGACAAAACATATACAGGGTTATTTGTAAAACACTAACGGCCTCGCAGGTATGGATTACTAACATCATGAACAACAACATTTTGTTCTACGACTTTTCTAAAAACAGACAAAAAACAATCGACTTTTCATACAAAAACTCGATCAGTTGTTTGGACATTTGTATGGAAAGTCAATTTTTTTTTCTGTTTTCGGAAAAGTCGTAGAACAAATGTTGTTGTTTATGATGTTAGTCTACTACTGCGAGGTTGTTGGTGTTTTACAAATAACCCTGTATATTTAAGAAACAAAAATAAAACACATGTAATCTATGTTTAATTAATTACTCTGTGGCTGGCACTGGTAAGAGTGCTCTGTGGTGGTTGGTCTTTGGTGACACAAATGTCATATGAGATTTTGTATCTTTAACGTTAATTTTATTGATTTAGAAATAATTATTTTATCTAAAGTACGAAAAGGGAAATAATAGCTTCAAACGTTGTTTCTCCTTTTTCAGGTTAGTAGGAACTTAATTAAGCACTAATTGGTTTGTTTAATTTGTCAGATGATACTCAACTTATAAAAAATAAATCTCCTTTTTCAGAGCAACACACAAGCTTTTATTTTCTGACCAAGAATCATACATTATACACATTATACCGATTATAATTCTGGTTAAATGGACCTTGTATCTTGTTAACAGAAAAAACCAGCAAGATTCTTTATTTTTTATATTACAAAAGTACTCTTTGATGTAGGTATATAAGACAGCAAGTTAAACATTTGAACTGCGAAAACAGTTTTTATTACGTATGGCATAAAAGCGGTCACAAGGTCAAGTATAGTTTAAATCTGACGTACCTACCTTTAATTAACTGAAGGTAAAACTATTATAAAACAAATATAACGAAATAACGTTCGTTTGTTAGTTACAATCAGTCGTTGTGCTCGAAAATTGCTAAATCCAAAAAAACTATTTTTTTTAGAAAAATAACAAAATTTGTAAAACTCAATTAAAATTATTAATAGATACTTACAAGTCTTTTCTTTATCACAAAAAGTAAAAAAAGTTAAAAACTTAATGAAAAACCTTGTGCTGTTTCCGAGAAATTTTACAAATTATCTTATCATTCATTCATCATCAGTTGTTATCAACAGTTGTCCTTTGGGGATTTATTTCTAAAAGGGGGTTACCAAAAAAAAAATTTCTTTTTATATTTTTTTTAATAAGTTAAAGGTTCTTTTGATATGTAATTTAGTTTAAATACCCAAGTTTCACAATACTTAGTATCTGTGTCGCTCGTACTTTACTAAGTACTCTTAGTACCTTACGTGTCTGTATCGCTCGGGGTATTTATATTATGTTTAGTTGCAAATAAAAAAAATGATTTAAAATTTTATTAAGGAAATCACAGCGCAGGGTGTCTGTGTTCCACAGGCTTTTTAGGGTGATATTATTAAATTTTTAGTCGGAAAACCCTGCGCGCTACAGAACAAGCGATGTTCTGAAACACACAGGCTTTTTCGAGTTATTTAATCAGAAAAACCCAGAGCGGTACAGAGCAGGTAGTGTCTGTACCCCACAGGCATTTCTAATGTCGCAGCCCAGCTTGCCCTAACAATAACTAGCAAATACTACTAATGAATCGAAATTAGATTTTTGTCATTCTCGGTGCATGAAGATGCAACAACATATAGAGTAAAAGACGTAGAAACTCAAGACGGTGCGATTAGGTACTTTTAATTAGGTACTGTAATTTTAAATAAAAATAAAATGTTAGAAAAGTTACTACTTGGTTTGAATTTCCGCGCATTGTTTGAGAAAAGTACTATACAAGCTTTGGCCGCAAGTAGGCATATGTGTGCCTCGGCTTCGCCCACATTTTCACGTTCGTCCTTCAATGCCTGTGTTGCGTGCCGTTGCAGTAATGTACTATTAGTAACGAATATTTATGGAAAGAACTCGAAAAAAAAATATGAAGCATTCAATATTAAATTTTGATGATAGGTCTGACGAGTTGAAGTCGTTTTGCTCTGGCGAGCCTTGCGTGTGGAGTGAAGAGGCGTTTACACTAAGCTCGTGGTCCGTGGCGGAAGGCGCGCTGCTGCCTGGCGCGGAGCTGCTGCCCGGGGGCGGGGGCGGGGGCGGATCTAGCGCCCCCGGCCTGCTGCTGGCGCCCGGCGCGCACTTGCAACTCGAGGTCAAGTTCGCACCCGCGCGCGCCGCGCCGCTCGCCACGTACCTCTACCTCAGGTGAGATTCTGTCGCGATGCCTCTGACGTTCAAGAAGATTCCATTGATTAGTTTTGACGGTTTTGTCATTTGAAATTTCAGTTTTTTGATAAATCTTTCATTTTTTCTAAATTGTACTCGTCGTATTGTACTTTTTTTATTCACACGTAAAAATTACTATAGGTACAACATTGAGCGGGGGGTTAAATATTAAAATCGTGAGCGAGCTTATGTTTTTTTCTTAGAAATAATTTGACGGTCGTCGAGATCATCCCGATTTGGGGGCGCGGCGCACACCCTAGCTTCGAGCTGGGCGGGCGGCGGCCCGGCGCCGCGGCGCCGCTCGCGCTCGAGGTGGGCGACTGCGGCGCGGCGAGCGCGGGCGCGGGGGGCGTGATGGCCGCGCGCCGCCAGCTGGCGCTGCGCAACACGGGGCCCGTGCCGCTGCGCCTGCGCGACTGGCGCGTGGCGGGCGCGCCGTGCGCCGCGCGCGGGTTCCGCCTGCACCCCTGCGCGCCGCTCACGCTCGCGCCCAACGAGACGCGCGCGCTGCGCCTCTCCTTCCACCCCGACTACACGCTGGCGCGCGCCACCGCCACGCTCACCGTGCGCGCCGACGCCGCCGACGCCGAGTTCCGCCTGCGCGCCGCCGCGCCCGCCCGCTTGCTGCGCGCCTGCGCCGCCCACGCGCCGCGCCCGCCCTTCGACCCGCCGCTGCGCGCCGCCGGCGCCGCCCTCGCGCTGGCCGCCCTCGCCGCGGTGCTCGCCGCCGCCGCCCTGGACGCCGAGCGGGCCCTCCGCCGCGCCCGCCACGCGCGCCCCCCGTCGGCGCCGCCCGTCCGGGCGCCCCTCGACCTGCGCACGGCCGCCCTCGCGCCGCCCCCGCCCGCCCCGCCGGTGCGCCGCCGCCGTGCCCCGCGCCGCCCTCCCCCGCCCGACCCGCGCGCCCCGCTCGCCGAGCGCCGCGCTTTCGAGCGGTGGCGGGCCGAAGTTCTCCGGCGAGCCGACCGAGAGGACGACCGCTCCAGCGAGGATGGCGCTTCGCCTCGGCCGCACCCTTCCGCTCCCCCCGCCCCGGCCTCCCCGCCGCGATCGCCGTCCCCCGCGGACGAGGACCCGGACGCGGACCCGGACGCGGACGCCGCGCAGCCGTCGAGCGACGACGCCGGCAACTCCGGCGACTCGTCCGTCGGGTCCGACTCGTCGCCGGGCGACGACCTCGAGGGCCGCGACGACAGCGAGCCGGACGCGAGGGCGACTCCCCCGCGCGACCGACCGCCCGAGACGCCCGACCCGCCCGACGCCGACGCGCCGCCCGAGCGCGCCGACGCCGGCCGGGACCCGCGGCCGCGCCGCGACGCCGCCGACCCGCCGCGCCGCCCCGAGAGGCGCGCGGCCGACGCCGGCTCGGGGCGGCCCCGCGCCCCGCCGCCGCGGCCGCACGGGCGGCGCGACAAGGGCGGGCGGCGGCGCTGCGGCGAGCGGGCGGGCGGCACGCCGCCGCGCAGCCCGCCCGCGGCGGCGGCGGAGGCGCGCGCGCCGGCCGCGGTGCGCTGGGGCGCGTCGTGGTCGTCGGTGGTGGCGGCGGGCGCGGGCGGCGCGGGGGCGGGCGCGGGCGCGCCGCTGCCGCCCATCGGCTCGGACGTGCGGCGGCGCGCGGACGAGCGCGCGGACCACTCGCTGTTCTACTTCAACGGCGAGCAGCCGGCGCCGGCGCGGCCGGACCGGTTCCCGTGGCGCGCGGCGCCGGCGCTCGACCGCCCGCAGTACCCGCAGCACCCGCAGCCCTCGCCCGACTACTTGAACGATTTCGGTCAGTACGATTACGACCTTCACAAAATTTTACTCCTTACACGTATCGCTTTAACGATAGGAAAAGTTTACAAATTCGATGTTCATTCCACCCGACACCGATACGTATAATCGTCTAGAACAATTGCTAATCAAACAGTCTGAAAGATTTGATAATTATTGTAACGTGTGGTCTTTGTGTTAATAAAAAATATATATCTCTCTATCTCTCTCATCTCTCATACCTTCCTACGACAGATGAGTACCCTCTTGGGCCTCGTAACCACACTCCTCAACAAACTACCACGGATCTAAACCTCAGGATAGCCACGTGAAACATAAACGGTCTAGCCCCGAACAAGGCGGAGTTAGAAGTACTAATGAACCTCAACAAACTTGATGTCGTACTTATATCAGAAGCACATTGTACAGAAAAAAGTGATGTAAGGATCAAAGGTTGCAATACCAACGTCCCTACGCATCCTGATGGAACCGGGCATGCTGGAACAGCCATCGTGATAAGAAACTCTATTAAGCACCAACTACTACCTGATTATAGAAGTTACCATATCCAGGCGACCACTGTGTCAGTGGAATCCAAGAGCGGATGTCTTAATCTATCAGCAGTCTACTGTCCACCGAGACCTAACATAGATTCCGCTAAATTCAATCACTATTTTTCGACATTGGGAGGCAGATTTATCGCGGTGGTGACTGGAACGCCAAACACACCTGTTGGGGCTCAAGGTTGAGGACTAGAGGAAGATAGCTCAAACATACACAAAACCAATCCTACATCTCAACTGGTGAACCAACGTCAATACGTCAAGATCTGGCTTTTTATTGGCCAATGCCAACAGACCCGAATAAAAAGCCAGATCTTCTAGACTTTTTTTTATCACCAAAGGCCTATCAAGGCCTATCAAAGCACTATTTCAAGGCTGAATCATGTTACGACAGTGACTCTGATCACTCGCCAGTCATATTGACTATGAGCGCAACCGTAATTCATTACGAAAGACCAGAATATTTATATAACAAGCTTACCGACTGGGAGGGCTTCAGAGACTACTTAGAGGAAAATATTGAACTACACATTTCCTTAAAAACGCACGAAGAGATAGAAGATGCAACTTCCTATTTTACCAACCTAATACAAAATGCATGCTGGCTAAATACTCAGAGAAGTTACATCATATAGACCGATAAGCCTACTACCGACTCTATCCAACTAAGGTGTTCGAAAAGTTGCTTCTTACCAAAATAGCGCTAATATTTATTGAAAATGAAATTGTCCCCCAACACCAAGTACATCGCGGATGTGACCGAATTCGTAAGTCTCTCGAAACAAAGGAGTACTGCTCCGCAGTGTTCCTGGACATCCAACAGGCTTTCGACAAAGTTTGGCACAAGGGCCTGCTGTGCAAGATAAAACGGTCGCTGCCCCATAGCTTTTTACCTACTGATGGAGTCATATCTGTCTGACCGTATTTTCCAAGTTCGAGAGAATGGAGACACGTCTGCAATCAACAACATCATGGCTGGTGTACCACAGGGTTCAGTGCTTGGACCTGTACTATATACTATATACACTGCTTACCTTCCCGAAACACACGGAGTAGTAACGGCTACACTTGCTGACGATACTGCACTATTGGCTAGCAACAAAGATCCCCAAATAGCTTCCAACCATTTGCAAGTTAGCCTTTGTAAAGTATATGACTGGCTCCAGAGATGGCGAATCAAGGCAAGCGCTTCTAAATCTGTGCATATTACCTTTACACTTAGAAAAGGAAATTGTCCACCAGTGACCTTAGGAAACAACACCCTACCTCATCATGAAACGGTCAGATATCTCTGAATACATCTGACATCTGGATAGACGAGGAAAAAACACATCAAGACAAAGCGAGACGAATTAAATACAAGGTTCAGGAATATGTACTGGCTAATGGCACGAAACTCAAAACTATCTGTCGACAACAAGCTTCTCATCTATAAAGCAATACTTAAGCCGGTATGGATGTACGGCATTCAACTATGGGGAAGTGCCTGTCAATCATCCAAAGACTACAAAACGGCATACTGCGTACAATATCCAATGCTCCTTGGTTCGTTACCAATACTGAACTACACGAGAACCTGAATATCACTACAGTAAAGGAGATAAAACGATCGGCTTCAAGCTACAAAACTCGTCTCGAATACCACCCTAATGAACTGGCTGCCGCCCTATCAAACGTGACATACCGCAAACGCCTCAAGCGCCATGACATCCAGGGTCTAGAGAAGCGTTTTTGACTGACGGGGGAATCTTCCGCTGGGGAGCACCCTCAAATTCCAATGGCACATTCAACAAGCCTACTAAAAGTTCTAGGAGTGATCGTAGACGAAAACACAAAAAAAAATCGATGTGACTGGAATGAATATAGCCTGTGACAAAAGTTATTCAAGCGAAGGACAAAGATTGCAAAATGTATCTTGTATCTTTGTTTCTGTATGTACTTTGTTAATATTGGTGTACGAACAATAATATGGAATCACAGGCCTATTTTCATACAAACGAGGAACCTTTAAAGCCTTGGTTCTCCGCCAGGGATTGATCGAACTCTGATCTGATGATGACCATCCAGAGTGAATGGAGGAGATCCAGATCACTAAACACACCCAACTGATTTGAACAGCATTCTAAGTGTTGCAAGAACCAGAGTTCTCAGTTTCAGGATTTCCATACATTTTAATGTAATATTCATGGTTTTTAAAAAATACCTAAATAACTCTTAGAATGCTGATCAGATCAGTTGGATGTGTATAGTAATCTGGATCTCCTTCATTTATTCCTCAGATGACCATCATCAGATCACAGCTAAGCACTGACCTGCATAAAGAAAAAAAATTTTTCATGTCAATGCAGCTAGGTTAATCCCCGACGGAGAACCAAAGCTTCAAATTTACCTCGTTTGTATGAAAATAGGCCTGTGATTCCATATTTTTGCTTCGCGAGTGTACTTAAAAAATGTGATAAAGTTATTATTCAAATGGTAGGTAAGTAAAGACACAATTTTAATGCTACAATCACACATTTGTGCTCGCCTTGCACCGTAGAGTACATTTCTGTCTTAAACGGCGTTCGTGCCCTTTGACTCACGTTTAGATGCCGCTCTTAACGCGATCACGCGTATGACGAGGTGAATAGCGACTTTACCAGATACATCCACGCTATCTGCCTCGCCCGCCTCGCCACTCACGCGAATATGAGATTGCGGCATAATAGTACTTAAACTATTTATTGACCACTGCTTTTAGAAGGCGATCGAAAGGCAATAAATGCCATAGGTACTATCCAATTTCATGTGTACAGACAGATTCAATCTTTAACTACCAAATTAAGACGATGCAATCTGCCCACTAGCGTCGCCATTGAAACGAAAATCATAGTGCTTAAATAAAGACGAAATTGTAAATTATCTCTCTGTAGTGCACTCCCGAACAAGCTTTGCGTTACTTTTTATCACTTAAACAATATTTTTTAGCCTGTCGTTTAGTTTAATGAACTTTTATTGCTAAAAGTATTTCAGCGTTAATGATTCTCGTTTCAATGGCGGCGCTAGTGTGCAGAATGCGCCCTTTTAAGATAACCATTTCGTTTAATATAAACCTTTTACATTTGGCAGACGATCCGAGCACCGTGAACACGTACGGGTCGGTGTGGGCGGGCGGCGCGTGGGCGTGGGGCGGGGGGCTGGGCGTGCGCCCCCCGCCCGGGTTTGGCGCGCCGGCGCCGCCGCCCGCGCCCCGCGCCTACGACCCCTTCCGCTCGCTGGCCGCCATCTGGGCCCCCGGCGCCCTGGACTGGCGCGCGGACCCCGAGCCCGCCCCCGCGCCCCCGGGGCCCGAGGACCCACGCCCCGAACAATAAACCGCCCGCCCCCGCACGCATCTAGTCGCGACGCTCCGGCGTCACCCGCTCGGTCGTCTCTTGAAGACTGAATAAACTTACGTTTCTGAGCATCATGTGTTTCATTTGCCTTCATTTGTTCGTTATCTGACCCCCTAGCCAAAGTAACATGCCAAATTTTGCAAATCTTCGTTATCGCTTCGCTTTCGAAACATGTATGGGATTGACATAAGGTTTCGTTAACTATCTAATTTTAAAAAGTTAATTCCATACATTTTTCGGAACGAAGCGATAGCGAAAATTTGTAAATGTGACATTGGCTACAGGCTCAGATCTGATTTAAAAATGCCGAACTCTTGTAGATACCCCGTCTTAATGTCATAATACCATTAAAACATTAATGGTACAGATAATATGAAAAATACTAGAAAAAATGGACTCCCCATAGCACCTCAGACCGGAGACACGAACCCGCACCCTTGGGATTCTGGCCTAATGCACTAACCAATATTATGCTATTGAGTCGCTAGTGTGAGCGGCGAATTTTCTTGTACTTTTTGCGTTTCTGCTGTAAGCCAGTTATTTCATCAATGTAAGGAATTTAAAGGGACCTTTGAAATTCGAATGCAATATCTTTACAGATGTCAGACAATTGATTAAGATGTAATAGCTATAATAATTATTGAATTTTTAGATTCTTGGCATTCATTATGTTATTTTTGTATTATGGCAATTACTATATTAGAAAAAATAGAGCCACATTGGAGTTTTGAAGGACAATAGAAAAAATATATCAGGGGTATGCTTATGAAAGTTAATCGTATTCATTTGACAGTTCATATCGTATTCCATCCACTGCAAATTCTATGGGATGACCAAATAAGATTCTTGGGGGATGACATATACCCCAGTAAACGAAAAAAGGTGTAGAGGGAAATGATTGGAACACAATTTCTTACTTCGTACTTTGTTTGGACTAGTTATGAAGTGAACATATCAAATGTCCCCGCCCGTAGCCCCTATGCCGGTGGGAGGGAGGGGTTTGAAGGTACCATTTTCCGGTTTTTCACATATAAGGTCCTTCTTAATTAGTGCATATAATTTTAAGGGGTTAATGCACTTATGCATACAAATAACTTTTATTTGGGTACCAACATTGTAATCGCGAAAAAAAATCAGCTGTTCCATAGAAAATTTAAAATCGAATAGATCAAAATGTATGGAACAGCTGTTTTTTTTTTTTTCGCGATTTCAGACCCATTATCGCGCGACCTTGAGCGAGTGCAGGTGGCCTGACTATACGTTCTAGCGACATGAAGCTTTTACAAAATAACAGCTGATTAAATTTGCTACAAGTTTTATTTCGTCAGGTTTTTCGATATCTTTTATAGTTTTCGAGATATCCGCTCCTGAATGTCTGTCAACATGCTTTAGGTAAAGCTTGCTTGAGGACAATGGAATGGCGCATATTTTCCTGTGTCAAATGGTATTAAAAGGTCAAATTCGGCTTCGGATCGGTTAACGGCATTATAGTTTATGCATGGCAGATCGTCCTCAAGCTTCACCTTAAGCATGTTGACAGACATTTAGGACCGGATATCTCGAAAACTATACAAGATATCCAAAAACTTGACTGAAATAGCAAATTTAATTAGCTTTTATTTTGTAGAAAGTTTTATGTCGCTAGAATGGATAGTTTCCGAGATATGTGAAAAACCGAAAAATGAGACCTTCATACCCCCCCTCCCCCCGGCATAGGGGCTACGCACGGGGACTTTTGATATGTTCAGGTCCAAACAAAGTTACGAAATTAAAAATTGTGTTCCAAGCATTTCCCTCTACACCTTTTTTGAGCTTTCTTTGCCTGAACTAATATGATACAATATGAACTGTCAAACGAATACAATTGACTTTAGGCAATTACCTAGCTGGTTTTTTGTCCATGACCCACCATAGCATCGACAAAATTAAAAACACTGAAATGTTTGCCCATAATTTATTGGATCACAGGAGGTTGTCATAATAATATATGTCAGGTCAGGCAACCAAACTTTTAAAACTGCTTTTTTACAATAATTTTCAATGGACATGCTCTATAAGTTCCTCTTCTGTCACAATACTTAGCAAAATCTTCAGAAAGTATTGGTTCACATAGAAATCTTCAATCATGAGTAAACTGCAGTTGCATTTTCAATATCTGTATTTAGTAGAATAGTCTTTTGGAGAAACAACTAGACCTCTCCCCTTGCGTGCTCCGCGGTACACAGTTTCGATGATGTCAATCATTTCCTGCTTATCTTCGAGTGGCCAGTTGATCTTGTTGTTGTTGCCGGTGCCGAGATCAATCATTATGTGTTTATTGCGAAAGAAGAACATCACTGTGCAGGGGTCATACAATTCGTACCTGCAAGCAAAAGAATATTCATATAATGAACAACTAAGTAGCTACTTACACTGTACACTACACTCACATCTATAAATATGTATACAGTTCAGTGCTATGTCACTTTAAACGCTATTACTATGAACAGAAATCAATGACAAGTGACAACTACAACAAAGTGACAAAGTTCTAAACTGTACATATTTAGGCCGGCTACACACAAACGGAAACTCGTTACAGAATTCCGCACATGTGATTCCGAACGCAGCAACTGCATACAAAATCTATGGGCTGCCACACACATGCGTGATTTTTCCGTGCGGACTCTTCATACATTGTTGAAATTTGGTTCGGAATTCCGTTACGTGATTCTTTCTGTGTGTGGCCGGCCTTATATGACTAAGTTTTGTAAACACATTGTTTTATAAACTGTTATTTACATTTTGTTGAAATCTGGCACTTCAGTGATGTCCACGAGATAGATAACAGCAAAGTTCTTCACTTTCTCAGCAATGCTGTACAAGACCTCGTCCATTTTCATACAAGTTGGATCCCAGTCGTGGCCAAATCTGATGACCTGCAACCAAGTATTGTTTGGAGTTTATAGAACCAAGTATTAGACGTAAAGTGTTTTGAAAGTTAAAAACTAACTACTGAAACTTTTTTCTTTCTAAAAATTAAGATATTTTAGATAACTAGAAAGTTCTTAACCTCAAATATTCGACTTACCACTACACGATCCTCTTCAGATAATATAGCTTGATCTACTTGCCAGCCATTGTGCAGATGTCCTAACATGTAACTCATGATGATAGTTTTTCAATGTTTTCCAAAAGTAATAAAATCTGCAACCAATTTCAATTTATTTTTGCCCACTTTTTGTTTTGCCTTGGATTGATGATAAATCCCCTAATTCCTACGTCAATGTCACTGTCATGTCAATGGGTGTATTCATTATTATATTATCCAGCATACCAATCGCTAAGTCATCGATCACACCATGAAAATAAATTTATTTTAAATTTTTTACTGAGGGCTTTTCTAAATGACATAAAACTGTAGGCTTGATAGAAATGTATATGTCAATGTAATTTATTTTTAATAATCTTCGAAGTGTAGGCAGGCAGATGTTACCCTAAAATTATTCTTATTTTTAGTTTGGCAATCTACTTTCCTTTTTAGGGAGTATTTTTTGCCAGTATCAAGTGTTGAATTACATTAAATGCGGGTGCATCGTATTCCAATGCTGCTTGGAGGATTTGGCACCAAGTGTATCAAGACGATTTACTCGGTAAGATCAGCCGAGCCCGAGGTAGCCACCACTACCAATAAGTCTCAGCTGCACACAACTAAGATCGCGCCTATTTCATTTATCACATTTATTGTTCAGTTGCGTAGAAACTAGTTCCACAAACCTGCACCAATTTTAAGGCACAATATCCACTGTGAATCAATTTGCAAATAATTAAAATAGACACCAAACCAAACTCGGCAAAATTTCGCCAAATTCCCTGCACGCGTAGCATGACCAACATCGAGATAAGATTCGACTCAGAGAACAATGGCTTGTCTACACCGAAATGTCACTTTTGTCGGGTTGAGATCGAGATACTCATGCTCGCATTTAGAACTAGTAGACTCGTATTGTTCTTTGTCGTGGCCTAATGTCAAAAGTCGACAAACACGAGCTTTTCTCTTCAACTGACATTAATTTGACAGTTGAATCAGAGAAACTTGTCTACCACCCTTTGAGTAGTCGAGAAGGTCGAGAAAGAATCACAGACTAATAAGAAGATTCGAAATAGTTTTCTACGTATTTTATTTTATATGAATCTAAATTTCGCAATAAAAATAAATCTAAATTATCCGTGTATATATTTTATTGCTTAAAAACTTAAATTAAAATTATTTTCATACGTTGAATTTAATATTTCGTAATTTTCTCGTCATTTTACACAGATTACTAAATTAACAATTTCGTTAGTAGTCTGTGTTATCTTTTCAAAATACTCTCAATAAAAGAAAGGCAAACGAATTTATATCCATACAGCTATATTTAATTAGTTTTAAGAGTTTAGCGTTGTGAAATCTATAGAAAGGAACGGTGCTTTATGAGAAATAAAGTAATAATTTTTTATTGGCAATATTATTCTTCTCGAACTCGAGAGAGCTTGTCTACGGAAGAGAACGCTTTCTTGAGTGCCTCTTTATCTTAGAACTTATAAAAAAAATGAGAATCATGTTTAAACTAAATTATTTCGGATCAAATTAGATAATTTTGACGTTTATCGGTGTTGAAATAAAAAGATTACCTTTAAAATTAACTTTTTTTATTAAAAGACATTAAAAGGTTTCGAAATTCTGAGAACGAGTCCCACCTGTCTGTCAAACTGTGCTCAGCAATCGAGAAGGTCGAGACGACAAGTCTTCGTAGACAAGAGTCTCGTTTGCTCATGCTACGTGTGCTGGACTGTAGTCAACTTAAAAACTGATGAAGGAAAAAGGAAAGGAGTCGTAAACATACAGCCATATTTTATTTATTATTTATTTAAACAAACATCTTATAAGCTTACAGATGAGTCATCCAAAGCGCTTAAAAGATTAATTATATAAGCAATTTACATTTTTCACTATAAATGTCATTTCATTAAAACTATTATTAATTAAATTAAAACAAATTAAAATAAAAAATACATAATACAAAATAAAAATCAAATTAATTAAACTAAAACAAATTAAAATAAAAATACAAAATGAAACATTGAAAAAAAAATTGAATCACTAAGTCAGTAAATTATGTCATGTCATTAGTCATTACAGTATATACTGAATTTATTAAAAAGAATTCCTAAGCTATCAGCAAATATGTCGAGATCGTAGTGCCGAGCAAGTGTGTCCCCGATAGCACGCAGTGCGCGGCGCCGCGGCGCCACCAGTCCTTCCGAATTCCACGATATATTGTGGGGAACCAAGAGACGGATTCTCTCTACTATCTGCGGGCTGTCGATCATATTATGAACTATCAAAAGATAGTGTTTTATCAATGCCATAAGCCTCCTAAACTTAAGAGTTTCCATGTCAACCATACCCGAAACTAACAGTGATGGATATAAATAAGTAGTGGTTAACTTTTTATATTATCCTCTTTTAAAAAGTAATAGCGTATCTATTTATTATTTTTATTAAATCAACATAAGAATATTTCAACTGTATTTATTTCATCAACAAAAAAAGTATGAAAAATTGTTTAAAAAAACATAAAACCGACTTCAAAAAACCTACCTCTAAAAAGCAAGAAATAATATTCGTAATAATAAAACACGTCTATTGAAGTCGGGTGGGGCTGGAGTACAAATCCCTTTTTAGGGTTCCGTAGCCTAAATGGCAAAAAACGGAACCCTTATAGTTTCGTCATGTCTGTCTGTCTGTCTGTCTGTCTGTCTGTCTGTCTGTCTGTCTGTCTGTCTGTCTGTCTGTCTGTCTGTCTGTCTGTCTGTCCGTATGTCACAGCCACTTTATTCCGAAAGTATTAAGACTACACAGTTGAAACTTGGTAGGTAGATGTATTCTGTTAACCGCTTAATGAATTTAATACAAAAATAAGAAAAATAAAAGATTAAGGGGGGGCTCCCCATACATGGAACTGAAACTGAAAAAATTTTTTTTCTTCAAACCAACACGTGTTGGGTGTCTATAGATAGGTCTTTAAAAATGACATTAAGGTTTTTAAGACAACTTTTTCTCAAAGTCAACCGTTTGAAAGATATTCACCGCCAAAGTGGTAAAATGTGTGTCCCCCCCCCTTTAATTTTGAAATAAGAGAGTGAAAACTCTAAAAAAAATATATGCTGTAGAACTTAATAAACACTTTCAACCAAAATTGGTTTGAATGAGATATAGTAATTCGTTTTTGAGATATAGCACATTTTCCAAAACCGCAAATATAACTTTGTCATTCATACCAACACTGTGAAAAACAAAGTTATTTTTACAGACGAAAAATTATAGGTGGCATTAAATATGGTATGGTATAAGGTAACTACGGAACCCTATGGCGCGTGGCCCGACACGCACTTGGCCGGTTTTTTTTATTCTAAAAGCCCCACCCGACTTCAATAGACGTGTTTTATTATTACGAATATTATTTCTTGCTTTTTAGAGGTAGGTTTTTTGAAGTCGGTTTTTTGTTTTTTTAAACAATTTTTTATTTTTTTATTTTTAGTGTAGGTACTTTTTGTATTAGATAGTGTAGGTATATTATTAAGGTAGAAATTATAAAATCGTCTCAGCCAATCGTGAGTTAATCGCGGTGAAACATACATACATGCGAGTCAAACTGAGAACCTCCTTTTTTAAGTCGGTTAAAGAACTACACTTAAGATATCCCTTTTCTAACAAAAAAATAATTATCTTATTCAGTTCATAAACAAAGAAGTTATACGACTGATCATCGAGGTAGTTCACACAAAAAATCATACTATTTTCGTGCTTTTTTCAAGATTACTTGAAAAGTACTGAACCGATTTCAAAATTTTAAAAAATGGGACCAACTTGGAAGTTTACCTAATGTAATAACGTTTGAATCATTTCAATCGGTTCAGCCGTCTTCGAGTAATCGGTGTACATACAAAAAACAAAACAAAAAAAAAAACTGGTCGAATTGAGTACCTCCCTCCTTTTGAAGTCGGTAAAAACAAGACACAATTACAAACTGTAGGTACTGTTCAGGCCCACCAACGCCTGCCAGTAAATTACCAGCAAGACCTTCACTCGCTACATCGCGACTTGTCAATTTCATAAGGAAAAGCTAACAATTAATATTTGTATCATACTGCAGTGTTGGCGGTTCGGGCGTATAAATAAAAGACCTGACTGCGATTATTAACTCATTTATTATACGGAGTTTTGGCTTATATATGAGGAGAGATGCGTGTGTGCAATATACATGTAAGCACACACACTACAATACCTTCACCTTTTTTTGTTCGACTATACCTATTACGTAGCTCTGTAAAGTTTTGGGAAAATTTGCATAAACTTCAGTTGAAAACTATTTTGGGTTTCATTTTGCGGCTCCTTTATGTCTACTACGAGACAAGTACCTACTTATATTGATGACTGAGAATCACAAATTACCCAAAACTTACCCCACGACGGTTACACTTAATTTAAAAAGATAAGGATTAAAAGTGAGTATAGTAAGTAGTATAGAGATAAGATTAAAGTATAGTGAGGTACTATACATACTATACATATTTATCCACCTATTCATAAATTAAAAACGCAAGAAAAATCCGTTGGGGATGCCATTACCTGCCCCCCAAATGAATGAATATTTTGCAGTTGTGATTAATTATGTTAGTAGTTTATAGAGGTCATAATGGCAGCCCCTGAAGGATTTTTCTTGCGTAACATTTTTAAACGTCGTAGGTTTTTTCAAAATTTTTAATTTTGTTTTTTTTTTTAATCTTTTTAAAGAATTCATAGAAATAGAAATAGAAATAGAAATATTTATTCTGCATAAGTTATCTACTCTAAAAACCGCATCTAAATCGGTCAAACCGTTCGGAAAATTATTACTGCAGCGCCCCCTGGCGGCTCAACACCATAATACCAAGAACCATCTCCGACAAACTACAAACCCATTACCTACAGAAAACCGCATCTAAATCGGTCCAACCGCTCTAGAGATAAATAGGAAAATGATAACTGCAGCGCCCTTAGCGGCTAAACACCATAACACCTATCTGAGAACCATCGCCGATAACCCATTACAGAAAACCGCATCGAATTCAGCTTAGTAGTTTTTGAGAACTTTTCAAGTGCGACTTATCTGGTAGCTGCAGCGCCCCCTGGTGGTCTACCAACATGGAACATGTCTAAGAACCTGCTCTGACATAAAACCTTTTGAATGCAAAAAACCGCATCGAAATCGGCCCAGTAGTTTTCGAGGAAAATGGTAACAGACAAACATACAAACACACACACACACAAACACACAACCTCTAACCCTTAACACATTATTACCGCCTCCTCCGTTCCGTTCCGTCCGTCGTGGGTAAAAATACCTAATTTAATTATTTCCATTCAGCATGTTACAATAAATACCTACTGCAAATCTCATGACATGAGTCATTTTTTATGTCCCCACTCATTCCCCACTGCGCACTGTTTGGGTAATACCTATAAGGCTTTTCCTATACGATTTTGAAAAGTTATATTTGTATTTAATTACAAATAACAAATAAGAACTTTTATCGACAAAAGTACCAACATAGTTAGTTGGGAGGTAAACAAAATCCAGGGACAGGGACAGCTGCCAGGGACGTATTTTAAGATTCAGTGCCCTGGGCCAATAAGGTATGCCGCCCCGAAGGTTAGAATCTGTCTAAAAAGTCAGTTTATATGAGAAATTATTAAATTATTTATAAAAACTTATATTGGTAAACCTGTTAATGCTGTCAAAATTCTAATTGTAAACATAACTTTACTCAATTTTATTTAGATGGGTATTGGTGGGGTGGTTGGGAATTTAGGTGGGTTTTAAAATTATTTTTAAACAAATATGGTAAATATTTAAATTATTTTGCGATGCACAAATTGGTTAACAAATTTTTTAACGACACTATCATTAAAATAAAAGATAGGTATAATAATTAATTATGAAAGGCGACCTAAAGCTAAGCTCGAGGGCGACTCACGCGCTAGACACCAAGTTACGCCGCCGCCCCTCGCAGCCTGGCGCCCTGGGCCATGATGGCCCTCTTGGCCCTAGGGTAAATACGTCCCTGGCAGCTCACCCTCCCTGCCCCCCTCGGTACGTCCATGCCGGTACCAATGGCTTAACGCCCCGCCTCGCTCACCAGTTCACCACAGAAAAGCTGGACATATTTCTTTCCAGTTCACATCAATAATTTTATACTAGGCTAGGATTGACGAAATGCCTATATTAAGTACTTACATGTCTATTGCCTAGCTAGCTAGCTAATTCAGGTCAACCTATTAGTTGCTAAATATTGTAACTGACCAATCGACGCGCCAGCCAGACCATGGTATAGTTGTGTATCTTCTATTTGATGAATATTACTGTACACTCCTACTTAATTTAGTTATATGTACATGTCTTTCTATTTTTATTTAATCATAAAACCAACAATGCTTCCTCGCTGAAGATTGTGATATCTAGTGCGGCAACGCCACCATCGCGTCGGTTGTTTACGGGCGCCCAGCGCAGCGGCGGGGGGCACGGGCGCGGGGCGGGAGGCGCTGGCACTTCGCCACCAGATCGCGGTCACACACCAAAACATACAGATTTCTTGGGAAAAAATAACAAGCACTTCCAAAGCTCGCCGTCTCGTCGCGTTCGCCGCGCGCCATCAGACGTTTGTAACAATATTGGACCATTGACCGTATAGTTTGAACACTTTGAACAGTGTTGAAGCGTTCGTGCTGTGAGCTGTGGCACCCTCGCTACTGCCACCCACCTCCGCCCGGCAACCACTCCACGCCTCGCGTCCAAGTCACGGGCCGCCCAAGCGAGGTGAACAACGACACCACTCGACTACAGGCTGTGTTTATAGGTAGGTATCTATGTTTTGCCTGATTCTGTCTGCTTTATTTGAAATGTGCACACTCAGCATGACACGCCCGATTTAAACCGAACATATAAATCGGTATCTAACCTATTTACCTATCATAATGATGACGTGATTCAGCGCTTTAAAGTACAATACCAACACTTACAATTTTATAGTACAGTAGTTTCTTGTACAGTATCGAATTTTGAAACAATTTTAGATTGAAAAGGGGCACATAGCAATAGCACTCGCACTTTAGCGTCGGTCAGTTGAATCCTTACTAATATTACTTATAAATGAGAAAGTCCGTTTGTTTGTTTGTTACGCCTTCACGTCTTAACTACTGAACCGATCATCATGTTTGTATACCTACACGTCAGGGGTACAGAGAAGGACACCTTTCATCCCGAAGAAAGGGATTGTTCCAAAGGATAATAAAAAAGTCAAAGAAGTCGCGGGCAGCCATTAGTAGTTTCATATAATTTCTACACTTGAATTCCGGGACAATCTCGGTGGGTCCTGGCCAGCAAGCAGCAAGTAACCCTATTGGTACACTTCTACAAGGTTATTTTTAGTTTATACAAAACCTCTCGTGGGGTTGATCAGACCATCAAACTGAACAACTGTTACTTTCATTATGAGACCAACCTCGAAATCACGAAAAGAAAATCAGCTATTCCACACAAAAGTACAATCCTACTCCATCGAAATGTATGACACAGTTGTTTTTTTTTTCGCGATTTCGAGGTTGGTCCCGTAATGAAAGTTGTTCAGTTTGATGGTCTCATCAACTCCACTAGAGGTTTTGTATTAACTAAAAATAACCCTGTAGATAAAGCAATGTGTGACAGGAGGCTGGGCCCGGCGGCGTGATGGAGGCGGTGTACCCGCGCGCGGCGTCGGCGCTGGCGCGCGGGCGGCGCGCGCGCAGGCCGCGGACACGCTCCCGGCACCGTACCGTGCCCGTCACCTTCGCAGAGATTAAGGTACCTACCACACCCTGTATTCCCGTTGTCCCCCGTCATGGGGACAACAGCTCGTTATCGCTATCTTATAAAATTTGACAATTTACTTCTTTTTATTTTTTATTTATTCAGGAAAACATACAGTCATTATACAAGTTTTACATAATTATCAAAATTTACGAATAGACCAGGTAGTTCCATTAAATAATTACAAATATTGAGTCTGCACAAAGGTAGCGATTAGTACAGTTATAGCATAGCAGTAAATGCAAGATTTTGGTATTATTAACTAAGGCGTTCTTTATTAAATAAACTTTCTCCCACTCTTCGTTTAAACATTGATAGATTTAAGTAAAAAATATCAACATGTTTAAATTTTTCGTTGTAATATCGACACGAGCGTCTTATAAATGTGTTTTTGGCGTAGTTTGTAGTAGATGGGGGATAATAAAAAGTGTCAATAGAACGTGAGATTCTTGGAATTCTAAAAGTAATTAACTCCAATAGTGATGCTGAGTCTATTATACCGTTCACTATTTTATACAGAAATATTTCATCTAAATAGACACGTCTACTCGCAAGTGAATCGATTTTATAGCTTTAAGAAGCTGTTTTATAGTCGACAAAGTAATTTCCTATACGATAGTCTAGGGCAGGGGTCTCCAAACTAAGGCCCGCGGGCCAGATCCGGCCCGCGAGCACTAACAATCCGGCCCGCGAAAGCACGCCGGATCTTATCAACATTACTGTAATTTACAGTATGTTGATACGGAGTTAGCTAAATTCTGGCCCTTGGGACTTCATGAAGGAGTTAGTCTGGCCCTTATGCTAAAAAGTTTGGAGACCCATGGTCTAGGGCTTTCAAAAATTTGTTTTGGACCTTTTCAAGACGAGCAATATGAACGGCATATTGAGGGCTCCATACGTACGACGCTTGCAAATTCTAAAATGGATCTAACAAAAGAATAATATAAAACTTTCTAAGTGAAAGATTGTTTAAATGGTTTTGTTAAACGTAGAATCATTCCAAGCTGTTTGTAGGCTCTGGAAATTACATTGTCTATATGAAGATTGAAATGCAGCTTGGCGTCAAGTGTAACTCCGAGGTCACGTATTTCATACACTCGCTTGACTTTGCTACCTGACAAGAAATAATCGTACGTTATAGGGTTATATTTACGGGTACCTAAACGATATCACAGCGCATTTATCAAAATTTAAAAACAGATGATCCTGCTTACAGTATGCTTCAAATCTTTTTAAATCCGATTGTAACTTCTGGCAGTCCTCGGGCGTAGACACAATTTTGAAAATTTTTGAATCATCCGCGTACACCAGATGATGCGAATCATTAAAGCAAGTACTAATATCATTAATATAAATTGTGAACAGGAATGGACCTAAATGTGAACCCTGCGGAATTCCCGAGGTGATTTCGAGGAAATTAGAAGTGTATCCCTTCAAAGCTACAGTTTGACTTCTATTGGAAATGTAGGAACATAACCAGCGCAGTAAGTCACCGTGTATACCGAACTTAGCTAATTTTTTAACAAGTGTGATATGACAAATTTTGTCGAAGGCTTTAGAAAAGTCGGTATACACGGCATCCACCTGATGGCCCGCATCAAGGCTTTTAAGAAGGAAGTCTGTGTATAGTATTAAATTAGTGTCAACACTGCGGCCCTGAAAGAAACCATGTTGCTGCTGTGAAATATGCCGGGATACTGTCTGACTAAGCTCGTCTGTTACAATTTTTTCAAAGATTTTACCAAAAATACGTAGCTTAGAGATGGGTCTGTATTGCCGAACGTCGTGTTTATCACCTCATCCTTTAGGAACAGGGGTGATAAGGGCCTTTTTCCAAATATTAGGGAAATGTCCTTCTTTTAAGGATTTAGCAAATATAACAGACATAGGAACTGACAGTTCCTTGGATAATTTTGATATAAATAAAGGATAGACTCCATCCACACCAGAACCTTTATTAACATCGACACGTCCGAGATACTTTTGAACAATATTAGGTGTAATATTTATTACCGATATGTTAACGCAAGAATCAGGATGACTTGTTTCACTGTCAACTACTTTATCAAATGCGCTTTAAGAAACCGTTTCAACAGAGTCCTCTTGTTTATTATTGTCCAAATCCTTACGTTTAACATCGTTCGTTAACTTTGCAGGAGGTGGACGAAGAAAATGAGGAAACGTGCGCACCGGCGGCGGCGCCGGAGCGGGAGCGGCGACGGCCGGATGTCCTGGACGATCAGCTGGCTCGATTTGCCGAGTTCCGACGCCGCCGGGCGCGTCGCGACGTGCTGCGCGAGCGCGCCGACGTCGAGGAACCCGCCGCCGCCGAACCCGCGCCCCCCGCCGCCGTCGCGCCCGCCCCCGCCACCGCCGCCGCTCGTGCCGGCAGCGTGCCCGACGTCTTGAACATTGTCGACACTTGACGTAAGCGTGTCAGGCTGATGGACCTTGATGTACTTTGGCTGTGGGTGGAGTGAAACTCTCAACAATCCGTACGTGGATACCATAACTTTTAAAGTAAGGAAATTTATCTGCGGGTAGAAGTAATCTTTCTTCATTTATATTAGTATTTCGTGAACATTAACTTACTTGAATTCAAATAATGTAAGTTTATAGTTATACTTACAACTTAACATTCTTTAATTCTTAACGGCCCGGCCAGCGCGGCAGGCGGCTTTTAATAATGACTGCGCGCTATCTCGATGGCGGTCTCTCAGCTCGTCGTCACGACCGCGCAGTGATCACCGAATTCGCTTGCCGCTCCGCCTGCCTCGCCGCCTGTCGCGCTGGCTGTGGCCAGGCCGTTAGACTTTAACATTTCACGCATTTTACATTTAAAATATTTTGTAATTAACTTAAGAGAATCTTATATAAGTTGTATGAACAAATAATAAGTTTCTTATTGAATGTTAATTTATGTAGTCTAATATACCATTCATTTCTTTATTGACTAACTTAACTACACATAATTTTTATAACAGAACATAAGAAAAGTTTCCCTATATATTATTTTAATCTTTGAGTAAAGTCATCCGCGTGCTTATGCATTTAATGCACCTTTGTATTTACATTACTATAGTTATTGAACAGGCAGTAGGAATGACTTTAATTAAATGATTGTTGGATGTAGATCGTGTATTAATTGTGTAGGTAGCTAAATATTTTCTAAAATTTCTAAATAAAAGAATGTTATCTCAAAATTTCCTTATTCAGTTTTGTCACTTCCCATTGAACGCAAGTGTGACCTTTGACTTCCTATTTCTTCACAACTGATTCCGTTTTAGTGGCTAGAGACAATGGACGTTAAAACTGTGCTTCAATGTTGATTATCTTCGAGTTGTACTTATTTGAAGACAATATTTAATGAGCCCTAGAGTCGAAATTTACATAGGTCTATTTTAGTCACCTGTGACGGTCGACTTTAGTCACCTAGCAACTTACGTTTTTTTACTCATGTGCTAGCAAGTCGCTTCCAAAATTGAATCGCAGGTGATGGCGTCGCTGTCGTCTAAGTAACTTAGGTAACAATTATGTAAGGGAATTAATTAACTGGGTGACTGGAAATAATTAAAGGCGACTGTTAATGGGATACTTAAATACTAAACTGGGCAGTGGTTTATTTTTTGGGCGGCAAAATTACTAAACGTAAGACTAACTGTGGATTACAAAAAATACGTAAATCAGGCGACTACGCATGTGGGAGATAAATAATTTAAGTTAGCAGTGAAAATTATAAATGAGTGACATAAATACTGAGTGGGTAACTATTATTCCAAGTAGGTAACTATATAACTGATTAAAGCTGCCCAACATAGTCTTTTTGTCCTCTCGATTAGTATAATAGTCACCTTTATTAAATAAAATTTTAAATGTTTTGTGTGCCATAAGGTTGTCGCCCAAATAGTAATTTGGTCGCCCGTTCTGAATAACTAGTTACCCAATTTGTATTTTAAAGTCACCCATTTTCAATATTTGTAGTCGCCCTCAGTCCGTCGCCCACTTAGTATTTCAGTACGCTATATTCAGTATTTTTGATACCCAAAATGGGTTACCCGATTAATACGTAATAGGTAACGTAGTTCCAGTTTTAGATACCGGATCAGATAATTTTGTTCAGTCACCTGCGGCACAGTTTAAGACTGTGCTTATGGCCTAGGCCGAATTGCCATTTACACGGTCTATTTTCGCCGTGCGGCGAAAGTTGTAGCTTTAATCACCCATGTAAATATAAAAAATACCTGATTACTGCGACTTTTACATTAATATCGTCAGTGCATCCTGCGTTTTGGGTCTGAATCTGGTCTAAACTCAAACAATATTGAACTATTATCAGGGTAGATTAAGTGCCTATCTCATTAATTCAAGTGGGCATTTGAGAATCGAGGGTTGATAAATGAGTAAGAAATATTAACCTGTAAACTTTTCATTTACTTTATTAGGTAATGCCTTGTACAATAAGTTAAAATAAATAGAACTCTCAACCACGCGCCTCATTTGGACACATCAATAAATAGACACTGCTATGTACAATACTTTAGTCTGTTTATCCTTACTTGTCCTATTTAGTAAACAGCTTTTGGCAGTTGTCATACGTCTTTTAAATTTAAATCGTTGTTTAAAAATATATGGTGTCTTATTAAACTAAATTGTCACTAATAATAAGTAATTTCTTTCGTAAACCATGTGTGAAAAACCATTTCTCGTATTTTGTTAATGTTTTATTCAATAAAGAGTTGGGTGAAGATTGTTTGCCAAATAGAACAAGTAAGGATAGACAGACTTTTTTTTATATAACTCTTATTCACTTACGGCTACATATAAAATGTAATGATTAACAATAATAGTATATCTGAATGTGACGTCAACAACCGGAGCGGCGCGCAATGCCGCCTCGGACCGTGTAAATCTTATATCAAATGTTGTAGATTTTTAGAGGATTCTCAAGGACGAATTGTGGACTTCCGTGCCCATTTTATTAGAACCATTCTTATTTATATATATCTTACATCTATAGTATAATACATAATGGCACTAAAATAAAATATTACTTCGTAACAATTTAGAAAAAGCCTATAATTAAACTATTACATACCAATATTGAATTATTACTTCGGATTTGGCACTCGCGCTATGTTACAATACAATTGAGCATTATTTAATTACCTAAGTATTTGGATTTTGGTTGTTGAAATAAATGAATGAGTACAAATATGGCACACGGCAGCCGCCGCCGTCTCTCCCTATATATCGTTAATTGGCCCTTCATATCCACATGCATAGGCCCGGCCTGCAGGATCGTACGGAGAAACGCACCGTCACGTTTCCGGCCAAATGTATGCGTGTGCAGGGGGAGGCGCGGCCATCTCAGGACTGAAGAAGCCGTGCCTCCTCCCCTCCTATACACGCTGGCGCGTCAGCTGACATTTGGCCGGTAGGCCGCGGGGGGCCACGCCTCTCCGTACGATCCTGCAAGCCAGGCCTGTGCATGAGGAGGGCCCATAAGGCTACTTTATAGAAAATCTATTGTCTGTAACAATCAACCAACCATACAGCTATCATACTGACTGATAGTCTAATACTGCGTACCGGGGGCGCCAGCCTGCTCACGGGCTCACGGCACATACAACAACAATTATACAGGTAACTATGTACAAATATCACTGGGCACACGTACACAGTACGATCGGCACTTACATAAATTTACTAGCGCAGCCGCGTAATTCTGTTACGTAGTATCTACTACAATAGGTATAGTAAAATTTTCTAAATTAAATAATTATCTCGTTACAGTTTATATTTTAAAAACCGGCACCGCCGATTTCATAATCTAATACTGTACAAAACTCGTTATCTTATTTGTCAGTTCACATCGCGGCGACCGCTCTGAACCTTCGCTACGACAGCCGGGCCGCCTCGACTCCCGGCGAGCGACGTCGTTTCGGTCGTCGTGCATCGTAAAGTTCGGCACTATCAGCACTCGTCACCGATCACGCTCGCATCGAGAGATCGAAGTGCCGGGCGACACTGGACGGCTGCATAAGACACTGTGTGCGTGCGGGACACGGGGTGCGGGGTGCTCATCGCGCGGCGTCGGCCTCGTCCGCCGGCTGGTCGGGCTCGGCCGCCGACGGGATCGTCTGCAGGTGGCGCGGCGCCGGCAGCACCACCCCGCCCGGCGACTGCGGCGGCTCGTCCGCCATCACCGCCGGCTGGCGCGTCAGCCGCGGCCTCGTCCCACCGCCCGCCGGCACCACCGCCCCCGCCCCCGGCGCCCCCGCCGCGCTACCGCCCGACCGCGACGTGCGCCACGTGCCCGTCGACGCGGTCGCGTTCGACCCGGAGGAGTCGTTGCGGGACGAGGAGAGGTTCGAGTCCTGCGACGTCTTGCGCGCCACCAGCCACGAGGCGGCGCGGCGCGGAGGCGGCGGGGGGCGACCGTACGCGCGCCACGAGTCCGACCGGGACGACGAGAACTCGACCGACGACGACACGGAGCCGGCACGCGCGGGCGCCGACGCGTTCTGCCGCGGACGGGGCGCGGGCTCCGGGGCGGGGGCGGCGCGCCGGCCGCACGCGCGTAACCATCGCAACAGCCGCTCTCCCCCGGCCAGAGGCGGCGGGGGCGCGACGGGGGGTGCGGGGATGGGTGCGGGCGGGGTGCGCGTCGCGGGGGGCGGCGCGTCGGGCAGCAGGCGGCGGCAGGCGCACGCGGCGCCGTGCTGGCCGCGCGACGAGCGCTCGTTGATGCTGTTCGTGTTTGCGGGCGTCTGCCGGTTGCTAAAGTTGGACGAGTGGCGGCAGCGGCCGATGCCGCGCGTCACGCGCGACTCCTCGATCGCCTTGCACACGAGCGCACAGTCCTTCTTGAACTGCTTCGTGAGGATCGCGTACAGGAACGGGTTGCAGCACGAGTTGAGTGGGAGCACGAACACGGTAAACACCTTCGCCTCCTCGAGCGACACGAGCTGGGCGCCGAACGCGGCGGTGAGCGCGAAGAACGCGATCGGCGACCAGCAGAGGAAGTCGGTGAAGACGAGCAGCGCCATGCGCTTGGCGATGCGCGAGTCGTTCGAGTTCCAGGCCTGCGAGCCGCGGATCGCGCAGTACATCTTGAGGTAGCAGCCGAGCAGCACGAGGAAGGCGACGCCGTTGATGATGAGTAGCGCCACCACGTAGCCGAGCGCCAGCGGGGAGCTCGTCTCGAAGGGCAGGCACACGGCGAACTTGCGGTAGTCGGAGACGCCGAAGAGCGGCAGCGCCGCCGCCACCAGCGAGAAGGCCCAGCCGGCCGCCATCACGATGCTGGCGTGGCGCAGCGACAGGCGCTTGTTGAGGTGCATGGCGTGCGTGATGGCGTAGTTGCGCTCCAGCGTGATGACGGCCAGCGTGTACACGGACAGCTCGGAGGACAGCACGCCCAGGAAGCCCGCGAGCCGGCAGCCGCCCGACATCTGCCACGCGATGGCGTGCGCGCGGAACTCGCCCAGCGTGCCCGCGTCCACCACTGCCAGGAAACCTGCCGCGACAAATGCCGAATGTATCAAACGATGTGACACTATTGCCACAGTGTGCGAGGTAGGCTAAGCTAGCAATAGGATTATGTGCTTTCACCCTGCTTTACTAACCGAGGTAGACGCCCATGAAGAAGTCAGCGGCGGCGAGGTTGGTGACGAGGAAGCGCGGCACGTCGATGCGGCTGCGGCTGAACACGAGCACGAACACCACGGTGCCGTTGCCGAGCAGCGCCAGCAGGAACACGGCCCACACGCCGCACCGCAGCGTCCACCAGTCGAACAGGTCCACGCACGGCAGGAACGGACCTGACACAACACGGAATATACAATATGTTTGGTTAGCGATGTCGGAGCTTTTAAAGGCAGATAATATGATACATTTTATCGACAAAATCCCCCACATGTTGGAGTCTATTCCCTCTCCTGTTGGAATGAGCGGTATTTTAAATTTAACTTTATATTTTAGATAGCCCTGCCGAAAAATATGAATTTCTCCGGATTTAAAAGTCCTACAGTTACTAAAAAAATATTTTTCAAAAGCTAATAATTAGGTCTAGCCTAGTAGGTGAAAAAATATTTTTTTTTTTTTAATTTATCTATTTAAAGGAAACATACAGTCTTATAAAGGTATTAGCTTAAGCAAAAAATGTCCACAAACAGACCTTGAGTTCCATATATGTTCAAAAATTTTTTTTTTGTTTTGAGTATGAATTAACTAAGACCTTAAATTAAGTACAATAAGTTTGTAAATAAAATTTAACTAGCATAACATTTTAGGTTACAGTTTTAGATATAGTGAGGGTTAGTGCAATCAAAAATATGATTATGAGGCAGATTTAAGAAATAACCTACGTAATTCAGCCTTGTACTTACCAATAGTATCAGTAAAGATATCGATTTTATTAAATAATTTGTTGTATCTGTCACAGGAGCGTCTAAAGAAAGTATTTTTAGCGTATTTTGAATTACTAAAAGGCACGTGAAAGGTTCTATTTGATCGTATTAATTAATTATGTAAACTTTTAATTTTAATACCTCAAAAAAATTACTAAAGTAAATTTTAATCCAAAATTACTGTGCTTCTTACTAGTTTTTCTCACAGATTTCAAAAACTAGGACATTAATGTAAAAATAATTTGCATTTTTATAATACCTACACAGGAATATTATTTACAAAACTATATCAAAAGTATTGCTCTGAGTTGCATATTTCGAGAGTAATTATTGTTTGAATATGGGTCATATTCAAACAATAATTACTCTCGAAATATGGGTCATATTCAAACAATAATTACTCTCGAAATATGCAACTCAGAGCAATACTTTTGATATAGTTTTGTAGATAATATTCCTGTTGCATATTTCGAGAGTAATTATTGTTTGAATATGACCCAACATGTGAAGGGTTCGGCGATAAAATTGATCATTTTATCTTTCTTTAAAAGCTCCGACATCGCTAACCAAACATATGTATAGACACCTCTTTCAACAAATACGGGGTCATTTTGTATTCACCATCTTATTTTGAGGATGTGTTCAGTCCATAAAACTGAACAATTTTCTTTAAGGAACTCAGGACCAAATATGTAAAAAGAAATCGATTGTCCATACAAATCAAAGAGATCACGTGATCAGTTTAGTACCTACGAGAGAGAGAAATTTTGTGGTGAAATTCGACACATGTCTCTTGGAGAGTCGTTTAGTGTCATGGACTGGATACATCCTTGAAATTTGGATGGTAAGCTTAGAATGACCCTGTATAAAACAAAACCAAACCTTTTAATGTAACTAAATTGTATTGAATCTCAAGGCTTTCTAGTCTATCGTTTGAGTGACAAAAAAACCGCATCGAAATCGGTCCATTAGTTTGGTAGTCCATTAGCTTATAACACCTCACTTTTTGCGTCAGATTAAAAAGACCTTGAATTGCTTGCACTTTGGATACCTAGTGAAAATGTTCAATATGTATGGGAATGGAAGTTAGTGTGATGCCGCCGGCACTACATATTGGCCCATGATAGGCACAATTCCTCATACGTTGCCGGTTTTGTAACAAATGCTTCAAAGAGGTTCTTTCAAAAGCATCAATGTACGATAAATTGTGAGTAAATTGTGCCGATCATGGGCGAATATGTAGTGCAGCCGTGATGCAACGTACCGGGCAGCGGCAAACAGTGCACGCGTCGCGGCGCGTCGGCGCGCGCCTCGGCCGCCAGGCGCGCGTCCGCCGCGCCCCACTCCGCGCCCCAGCCCGCGTGAGCGCCGCCCGTCGCGTTCACTGCACACCAAACACCACGGTCAACAACTGCTACAAACTACGCGCTACGGGATCATCGCCATGAGCTATTGGCCTTGGTAAACCGTTTGCGTGCGTGTGATTTGAGGACCACTTCTTCGAAAGTCAATAAAAGTATACTGATGATTAAGTGAACATTATAAAAGAAATGTGCAACTTGGAATCGACTTTGTGAAAGTCATCTTCACCTAGTTATTAGTTGAAGAGTCGAGCCCTCAGTTCTCACATGGAGGATTGAGGGCCCGGCTGTTGCGATCAAACTATTACAGTAAAAGTTTTAATTCCGATCAAAAATTGTGGAAGTAAGATTTATCGCAAAATCACTTTTCTGCTTTGTATAACCTTAGTTCAAAATGGACCCTAGTTTGATCGCAACCTAATAACTCGGTGAAGATAACTATCACAAAATCGATTCCAAGTTGCACATTTCTTTTATAATATTCACTAAATCATCAATATGCTTTTATTGCCTTTCGAGGAAGTGGCCCTCAAACCACACGCACGCGTCTGAGCGTCCTTTTAGTGAGTTGCTTAGGTACTACTGCAATCCAAATTTCCTTTCCTACTTCGCCACCATGTTCCCCTTCTTCTGATAAAGGATCAAGATTTACAAAGGTATTTTCAAATAGGCCCCAAAAGGTCGACTGTCTCCCAAACTTACAGATGCGAAAATGCTCAAGTGCCATTAAGTCTCTCTTAATTGATGTCATTAGGGCTAAAGGTATTCTCTTGTACACATCTGGCTAGTTCAATTAATGACCTACCTCATACCAATTTAAGATTGGGTTGTGTGTGGTCTATCAAACAAAACTTAAGATCGTTAACTTCCTAAGATTCTCAGAAATATTGGTATTTTTGCCACGACTCCGAACATGTCGGATCCTTTATTGTTATGACCGCACCTCCAGACAATCGCCTTCGCACGGTAATAAGATACTACCAGTATTATAACTCGAGCCTGTCCTTGAAAAACGTAACTTGAGCCGCGCGGTACGTCAACATACGATAGGGCTGCCTGCATCTTTGTACAAAATAGAAACAAACTCAAGTAGGTAGATGAAATAAAGTTAACAGTACCTATCTTCACCTACTTGAATTTGTTTATAATTTCGTGATTGAATGTTATATTTTAGAAATAACGGTGATAGCGTGTTAGGTTGCCTAATAATTCAAAAGGTTATCATTTTGCTTTTAAATTATTATTTTGTCATATACAATTTATAATATGGTTTGATCTTTTGGTAATAAGCAAATAGAAAAAGTGATCTGTAATTATTAACACTTAAGCCGCCGCGTAGATCACCGGTGACTTACGCTTAAAAATTATTTTATAATTTTATTTTCCCCAAAGAAAATTCTAACCTTTTTTATTATTGTAGGTATATGAAATCTGAAATTTTCTACAAACGTTTTTCTTATTGTTAATTTATTTTTAGTTTTTAATTCATGAATTGTATAAAACACTAACTTATTTTATTCCAATCAAATTAGACATTGAATGTTGCAACAAATCAGGTATTTTTGGTTTTTACATACATTGTTTGCTATGTGAAGGCAATGTCAAATCCAAGTTTTCGGCCTTGGCAAATGACAATGACGGCAGGCTGTTTATCTAATTAGAAACCACTTAGCGACCGGTCTCATTTGACAGATGTGATACATTGCTAGTAGGGTACTTCATTTTTGGGTAAGAAAAAACATACCAAAGAAAAGTAGCAATGTATGTCAAATGAAACCGGTCGCTAAATAGTTTCTATTTAGATAATCAGCTTGCGGTTCATTATAAAATCTCAAAAATGTTGACCTATTTTCAGTTTTTCTCGATGTTGACCCGGAAGAAATGGTTTTTCATACAGATTGTGTAAAAAGTTTTTAAAGTTGGTTAAATTTGAGGGTAGAACGTTTTTGATACAAGTGCTAGTTTCGGAGACACTTGAAAATTTGGCAAATTTTTAAGTTACATGATTTTTAACAAAATTTCCCCTGTGTGTATCCCCACGTCTAATTTTGAAAATAAGAGAGTGAAATATCAAAAAAAAATTTATGCTGTAAATTATAATAAACGTTTTCAAAGAAAATCAGTTTGAACGTGATAAAGTGAGCCGTTTTAGAGATAAAACACATTTTCCAAAACCGCAAACAATAACTTTGTTATTTCTACAAACACTATGAAAAACAAAGTTATTTTTGCAAACGAAATATGATAGTGGTATTAAATATGGTATGCTTGTGTCTCCGAAACTATCACTCGTATCAAAAGCGTTGTACCCTCAAATTGTTGCAAATTTAACCAACTTTAATTTTTTTTTACACAATCTTGATGAAAAAGCTGTCATTCAGTTTATTCTCAGTTTCTCATCATTCTTTTCATGTCTAATTTGATTGGATTACTTATTAATCCAGGTATTTTACTCGGTGGAAAAAGCTATATGCCTACCTATTCAAAGAAGAAACAAATTACGTACTAGTAGGTTTAAAAAAGTATTATATTCACCTTTCAGACTCTCCAGGTAATTTAAAATATGTTATCCCTGGGTGCGTTTTTGTAGAACTGAGGCAACCATAAACAGTACAATATACTCGTGCTCTATAGTTGCGATTCGCCATCGTGATCACAAAACACGAAACCACCGTTCGTTCGTCACTGCGGCGCATTCGCAACTGTAGCAGCCCGAGAGCAGCCCGAACTCGATGCGCATAGGTGTGGCTCGCATTTCGACCGTTAGCACTAAGTTAGAATACTGGGTAGTATCTTATTACCGTGGCCTTGGTGAGCATTTTAGCATTCCCCCGCATAATTATGTTCGTCGCTAATCGACTGTCACCGGCGATGTTTGCCGACTACAGGCGAATATGCTCACAATACAATCATGCTCGCTCAATCGTCTCTTAGCGTCATATTCAATCAAAACCAAAACTGCTACTGTTAACGTCATAGGCCGTATACAGAGAGAAAGCTGGTAGCCGACCGGCGCTTATCGGCGCTGGTCCGCGCAGGTAACCAGCGAAGGCATTTATATGAACAAGCAATGATAAGCGCCGATAAGCGCTGATACGCGCCAGTCAGCGTCAGCGCTGACTACGTTTACTACGAAATTCTGCTTCAACCTGCTTGCTTTATGTTAATCGTTACCGGCGCGGACCAGCGCCGATAAGCGCCGGTCGGCTACCAGCTTTCTCTCTGTATACGGCCTTTATCTTGTTTGAATTGTTGCTTTTTGACACAGTTCTTGTTTCTTACACCCAAAACCGAAGCACAATAGAAACACGATTATGACGTTAAAGCAGAAATGGGCCAGGTATTAAATGATTAGCAATGATCATCATAGTTACACAGATGCGGCCAGATGTCGGTGAGGTTGGCCCAGGCGGCGGCGTCGAGCGCGCGCGGCGGCAGCAGCACCAGGTCGCTGAGCCCCTCCTCCGCCTCGCCCTCCCCCTCGCCCGCCTCCATCAGCGGCATGAACTCGCAGCAGTGGTACGCGTACGATAGCACCAGCGTCTGTTCACACCGATCATACGGGTTACCATTTCAGTGAACAATTATGAAAGGTCAATCCACATGCACACGGTTTTTTATAGAATACACTTTGGAGAGTGTGCGAGGGAACTACACGACCTTGTTCCTCCAGTCCCTTTCCACTATCGGGGTACCAGACGCAGGTTAACATACACCCTAAAATAGAGATAGGTACTCCAAGGTTCCGTTCCATACCAAGCGCTTTGCCAACTGCCAACAACATGCGAACTGCTAAAGAATGGAATGCGCTGCCTGCTCATGTGTTTCCCGATAGTTACAACCTTAGTCTCTTCAAGGCAAGAGTGAATAGGCATTTCCTGGGCAAGCGTTTACCAAGCAAGACGGGGTTGTCAAATGCCTGCCCAGTGATTAATTAAAAAATAATAATTTTGTATCAAACCAATAGCAAATTTGTAACTATCAAACCATTTAGGACCAGTCTAAACTCAGTAGCTTCAGTAGTTAATACACTATGCAAAAGAGAGTCGAGACTGGTTTTATCCCTTTGTAAAAATGACAGCCTAAAGAAAACAATATTTTTATTTATCGTTCAAAATTGTGCTACGCGCTGTAGCGCTACGCCGATCGACTACGATTTACAACCACAAGTAGGTATAAAATGACAGAAGAAACAATTGCGTTACGTTCATGCAATGAACTAAACTTTATGTACAACAAAATTATCTTTTAACCATAGACTTATTGATCTTTTAACTAAGGAACTACCATCTTTTAACTAAGGAACTACGATATAGGAATACTGGAATATGCTACGAATTTAACATCTACAAGGAACATTGTGCTACGAGTTTTCGTAATTTGTAAATGCGCAATGCACTTACATTTGAAGACATAATTAAATAACGAATGTGACGAAAAATTCAAGTTAGCTTAACTTAAGGTAAGGACTTAATTCAATCATTGTTTATAAGAAGAATAGATTAGATTACAATCCAAACCGTCACGTGTCGGTTGTAATAAGAGCCTATGGACTATGTTACGCCCGTAACACGTTTAAATCATGTTGATTTTTCGACTGAGCGACTGAGCTGCTTCATTTTGGGCAAAGATTATTTCGCATGTCCTTCCTTCCGGCTTTCCGTTTGTTCTCTACAAGTCGCATTTCTCAACCGATTCTCCTGAAATTTTGTGAGCAGGTTCGATAATTATAAAAGTTTCTTTTTATTCGAGCCAGTTTTTCGAAATTTATTCAAAAAAAAAATAATTTACACATTTCTAAAAATGTTTAAAATTAGAAACGCCATATTTTACCCGAGAATTATGTTAATCTGTGCTGCGAATATACTTACCAAATACTAACAAACAGCACGTACCCTACTATGTATGTGCTTTGAAAACCTCGTGGCGATGGCGACATCTATACATTTTTAAACAACTTACAATTTGAGTTACTTTTTATCGCGAGGTCCACAGCTCATATCACGAAGCCACTATACACGCTGAAATTTTAATCATTTGGTTGCTGCCGTGGGGTGGTTCCACTCATGATTACAAGTAACTTTTACTATGGGGCCAACTCTCCTGCTCGCAAAAAAAAAATCAGCTGTTCCATACATTAAGGTCGAGTAAGTACTGCACTTTTGTATGAAACTGCTGTTTTTTTTTTGCGAGCAGGAGAGTTGGCCCCGTAGTAAAAGTTGCTTGTAATCATGAGTGGAACCACCCACGGCGGGAACCAAATGATTAAAATTTCAGCGTGTATAGCAATTAAAAGTGTGTATTATGTATGTGCTGTCACCTGTATCCTGGGGAACAGCTCGGGCGGGTGGAAGTGGCGCAGGTGCGGGTTGTTGTGCGCCTTGAGGTGCAGCAGGCGCTGCAGCCCGCTGGCCGGCAGCCACGGGAATATGTTGTTGCCCACGTTCCTGTGTAATATAGTCGTATTTTACACATACACCGTAATTTAGCGTTACGCTCTGCAACATGACGTACGTCGCTGATGACCTACATTTGGTTTAATTAAATGTTATTGTCTAAAAACGCTCTCTTGTATTGGACATCTGACAATACCTACAACATGCCACCATACTCTCAACCTACTTCATCTGTACACAATGTGTGATTGTTTGGTGTTCCACGGGTCAGAAAGGACCACGTCCACTCCACATCGCCCTCCATAATTCGATACCACAGAATATCAACTCAAAATAGTTTGTTCAGTCACTTGGCTAAATTATGGCGTTATACTTGTAATTAAAATAAATAAAAGTAAATACTGGCCACATAGCCATAATTTAACCACATGAGAAATAAGAAAGTACATGTACGAAATACCTATATTGAACATGACGAGTGTAAGCATTACGCTTTATTGTTTTACCTACTTACTTCATTAGTTTCCTTTTCGTTTGCAGAAGTTATTTAATTAATAATAAAATAATACTTAGGATTTCCTAATTTATTTTAACTCGTAGCTCCCGTCCTTGCACGAATTAAGCTCACGTCTCATGATAATACTTATATTTGGGAATGAGTCCCATCCACCCCGGTGGCTCAGTCCCGGTGGCGGGACCGATGGGAAAAATTATCAATATTAAATTATCAATATTGTTTTAATATCTTGACATGAAAGTTGCTTAACGCTTTAGTACTTTGTCGTAAAAACTTTTTTAAGAGATGTCTTACGGTTTGAAACATTAGTCAAAAAAATTACTATGACAAAGTACTAAAGTGTTAAACAACTTTCGTTGTCGACCGCACTACTATAGGTACTGTTTGCCGAGCATCGAGTGTTCTGCATTTCTGAAGAGCTGTGCACACTCGCGCTCATCGCTCGCCCACCTCGCATGTAGGGCAGGTTTTAGGCAACATTTATCTATCAGTATGACATTTACTAATCTGTGAAATCAGTCAGTTCTTGCCAACTTCTAAATCTGTTTTATCAAGTAATTAATATCTGTGGGTTAATTGAAACTGTGCGGACTCACAGGTCTTCCAGCTTCGATATGGGCACGAACGCCTCCATGTCGATGTGCTCAATCTGGTTCTCCTCTAAGTTTCTGTGAAAAAAAAAACATCTATCAATTTTTTAATTTGAGATTTTAGCATTCACAATGCTATTTTTTATACAGGGTTATTTGTAAAACACCAACAACCTCGCAGGAGTAGATTAATAACATCATACAACAACATTTAATTTTGTTCTACGACTTTTCAAAAACACTAAGAAATCTACTTTTTATACAAAACTTGATCAGCTGTTCGGACACTTCTATGGAATGTTGATTTTATTTTGTCTGTTTTCGGAAAAGTCGTAGAACAAAATATTATTATTATAATATTATTATTTTCTCAGGCAATCCGGCAAATATAATCCGGCAGTTGGAAAAGCATTGGACCGGAAGGTCGCGGGATCTATTCCTGCTTGAGAAAACGATTTGGTGACGAGTCAAATTTTTTACAGTATATTTTATAGTATTATGTATCAGTCTCTTTTCTAAAATATCAGCAAAAGATATTTTGATTCTTTCAAGAGAGCTTATTTTATTTACCTTGAAAGATTCTTTATATCAAATGCATTTATAATTTGCGTGGGTTGTGTAATCCTCTTTAGTTGGGGCACACGTTGAGGGGACAGCGAGCGCCCCCCTCCCCCCACCCACCATTAGTTCACACGATATTCATAAAGTTTTTCCAATTAACTGCGCCACTCGGTGAAATCGTTTCCCTTGCATGTCTAATTGAGAATTGTTCCCGCACCGTTTACGAAACTTTAGGAAGGTTTCGCACCGATCCACCGATGGCTCTTTAATAACCCGCCGAGTGCGGATATAATAAAGTTCTTCGGTTTAATATCCTCTGCTCGGAATCTTCTAATAACAAAGGATGGTGAATTTAAATTGCCTTTTTAATCATAATCTATTACGTAAGTGTGCATAACTAGGTACTAAAGAGGGTTTGTATGAGGGGCTTTTTCTTAAGGTAGTCCCAGAGGCGAATTTAGAGGTGTGGAGGGAGGTCCCTAGTTTTTCAAATAGGTAAAATCATATTTTTCTTGCAAGCAGGTCCTCTGCTAGCTACTGCAATAGCGATTATGCCGCCCCTATAATTACGACTACCTACCTACACTGAGCTTGTCAGAAAGAAAAGATTTCTTTTGAGAGCTAAACTTAATTTCAACTCTTCCCCGCGCTTAGTTTTTGTAAAATTCTATACAAATGGGTGGTTTTTATCTTTGTACCCACTTTCCGTGTAGAAGTATCTAATTAACGACTCTAACTAACGAAGTGAGCTAGTATCATTCTAAATCATTGATGATTTCGTTGAAATCTAGCTCAAATTGTAATATTAGGTACTCTTTCGTTGTGTAACTTTTTTTATACAATTTATGTGGAGGCCCCTCTTTTGCGGAGGCCCCAGGCAGTTGCCCCACTTGCCCCCCTTAAATCCGGCCCTGGGTAGTCCCCAAAGAGATTCCGTAACACTTGACATTATGTTACTCAATTTGTATCGGCAATAGTGGCGGCTGGCGGCTATTGCGTGCGCTCCCCGGGGCCCGGGCGCGCGCAAAGTGAACCTATTGTAGCTCGTAAAATGATATTCATGAATCCACCAGAGATAACAGCATGTGGAAATGTTTTATTAGTCGATTTGAAATTGACTCTGTCTTTATTCATGAAATGAGCAATAACACAGCGAGAAAACGGGAGAGGGTAAGATATTTGTTATATCTATCACTGTATGCGACAGTAACAACTCAATAAACTTTGCTAACGGTGATATAACGATATGAAGTAGGTAAGTAAAGCAGTTACTGGGTAGACAATTTGGAAAAAGGTAAGGTGAAGGTAACTATTGAATTGAAAATAAAATACCTACAATCAGTATATGAAAAATTATATAGAAATAAATGAGAGGCCCGGGACCTGCCTATCCCTTTGGGACATGAACTGAACAAAGGCAACGGTGGCTCAGGGTAGACGGATCTTAAAGTTTTTATAATACTTTTTAAAGTGTAATTTGAGAGTCAAAGTATTATAAAAGCAATAAAACGGTGTAGGTATCTTTTATGGAGTCAAACTCGATACCTCGTGGACCGTGGCGAGCCAAACTCACAGTCCGAACACACACCTAAATTGAACACTTGTTACGGGAAGCAATCAATTGAAGGACATTTGTACACCGTAAGTATACATATTGAGAGAACCAAGGATAAAGAAAAAGAAAATGTTCAACAATTACAGGTTCTGTACGGGAGTCAGTATACACATATCACTATAACAATTTTTAACATTTAATTTTTTAAAACAGGACATTTCCTTATCGGAATTTTTGCAGAACTGACGTGCCAAGAGAAAAAAATTTCTAAAGCCAACGAAGCCGTCATATTTGAATTATTATTTTTCCAGAACAGAATAAAAATTTGACATAGTTTCGAATTTCCCCAAAAATAAGTTTTTACTCTCTGAGAAGGTCGGCACGGCCACGTTACACACTTACGTATGTAAGTTACCTACGTTTCTGAACAAAAATAGCCTTTCTACTGTCTAATTTCAAAATCTATCGCAATCGCTTTCAGGATCTAACACATTGAAGCTTCTTTTTGACACAAATAATAACTTCCTAAAAAAATGCAGCAATGTGTCACATCCTTTTGTCAAACGAAAGCAATTGCGACAGATTTTTTAAATTAGACAATTAGCCCCACAGGGTCTTCGTGATAGACGGACAATCTTGTTTTGTCTTGTTTTGCCTTTTCATGTATAGAATAAGATATGTGTAAAACGGGCTCTAAGCTTCTTGGGCTCTACATTCGCGCCGTGACGTGAACACCCGTGAAAGCCGTGAACCGCGAGTGTGAATGACTTTCGCGCCCGTTCACGGGCTTCACGCCCGTTTACGCCTTGTTCCCCGTTCAGTGTCGGTATTTGCGCTCGCGTCAAAGCATCGAAGCATCAAGCAGCAAAGCGTGAACGCGAACGCATCCACACACGCACGTGAAAACAACGCCATCGTGCCGTGAGGTTGTTTATTTGCGGAGTACGGTGCGTCAAAATGAGCGTCACTTGGACGAACGAGCAGGAACTTGTGTTGATTTGCCGAACCCATTTTATGGGGTGTTAAACGCAAATATAGCAGTGCATAATTCGGCGTCCATTCTCGACGAGCGCGCGAACGCGAACTAAACTGTGAACGATAGCGAGTGTGGAGGGTCATGCTTTTCACGCCGACTTCACGGCAAAACTACGGCGTGAATTCACGCTGTGAATCACACAGAAGTCTGAAGCCCGCATAAGGTATATCGGTGGGTGTGTACTGACAGCAGCTGCAGCGCGGGCGTGTGCGCGAAGGCGCGCGCGGGCAGGCGGCGCAGGCGGTTGCGCGCCAGCACGAGGTCGTGCAGCCGCGCCAGCCCCGCCAGCGCGCCGCCCTCCAGCGACACGATGCTGTTGTCCGACAACTCGCTACACACAACACATACACATCATCAGACATTTATTATGTCCCCACTGCTCAGTTTATATAAAGTGTTACAAAAATACCAAATATGGTAGATCATCATCATCATAGCAAACGCACGACACCCACTGCTGGGCATAGGCCTCCCCCAAGGATCTCCCCGACGATCGGTCCTGCGCTGCCCGCATCCAGCGGCGCACTGCGACCTTTACCAGATCCGGTGCACCCTCACCATTCCAGAACAATTCCGCCCCAACGGCCATCGGTTAGTATATAGGTAGATAGGGACCATCAAACTGAACAACTTTTGCTACGGAACAAACTCTGAAATAGCGAAATAAATCGGCTGTTTAATACAAAAATTAATAACAAAAATAACAAAATGTATGAAACAGCATACATTTTTACCCGACTGCAAAAGGGTTATGTTTTTCGCGCGTATCTTGTAAGTATGTTTGTATGTAATATTCTTTATTACCTCATATCTTTTAAACGGCTGAACGGATTTCCATGACTAACATATCGTTAGCTTTATCTTGCCAGCCCAAGTGTTCTTAAGAAAGTAGCGTTATAAAAAAAAACAATATGGCGGCAGCACGGTGCTATTATACGTAGTGGAAAAAAAAAATTTTTTTTAGAATACTGCAATATGGGTGTCAAATTAAAGGTCTCATTAAAAGGATTTCAAAAAGGTATATCATGATTGTAATAAATAATAACTAAAAAGAAATAAATAAAAAAATAAATTAAAAAAAATTAAAAACCCTCCTGCATAAAAAGACAAGTCAACTGAAAAGATGGAAACAAGATTAAATATTAAAGGCAACATTATAACATGCAGTCGGAGGCATATAACTCAAATCATTCATAATGTCACTTTCTTTATGCATGCCTCCGACTGCATGTTATAATGTTGCCTTTAATATTTAATCTTGTTTCCATCTTTTCAGTTGACTTGTCTTTTTATGCAGGAGGGTTTTTAATTTTTTTCACGATTTCAAAGTTTGTCTCATTCCATTCATATTAGTAGATAGGGATATCTACCATATTCGGCATTAAGAGTATTTTTGTAACACATTGTATTTCTATCTAGCTAGTTAAACAACACGGAACCTATTGTTTAATCTGTGACACTTACAGCACTCTCAGCTCTGAACACTCGTGCAGGTCCGGTATTCGATCCAAAAGGTTAGACTTGACGTCTCTGAAACAAAACACAGGGTATGAACCCAAAGTTGCAAAGCCTTGCAACTTATTTTAATAAAAAATGAGTTCTAGTGATCTTAATGATCATAACGAACAATATTGCCAAGTTTTATGTAGAATAGAGATAAAATAATCATGCGAGGTAAACAAACATCTCTGAAAGTAATTCTATGTCAAAATGGGCACATTTCAGCATCGAAGTATCGATTCTTAGAATAATCGCAATAAGATAACAAAATCGCCAATATAATGTCATAATAATGGCCGTTTTGAAGATAAATTGCTTAGAAGAAGCGCGCTCTGGTATAATATGTCCTGATAGGCGAACTAGAGATCTGGACAGCAGCCAACAGAAATCGGTTGTGAATTTGCAGAAAATGAGGCTGGAAGCTGTCTCCGCCGGATGCCGGCCCGGCAGCGATTTGCGCCGGGTTTGGCGGCGGCGGACGTCACTGGACAGCTATAGAGAATAGTATCTCTAAAGAGAATAGTACGCTGCAAACTTTAGTTTGCAGCGTCCAATTCGTCGCTGCAGCTGCGTTGTTTGGCAGGTGTCACATTTCCATCACGGTTAAACTCTTTGGAATCTATGGCATTTTGATTAGTGACTCAGTCAAGAACCTTATATTCATATTCTATGACACTGGACATTCTACTACTGAAGGATGGTTGGGGATGAGGTCATTCACCTTTGCAGACTTCTTTTATCCCTCTCACACTGTGACTGAAATTGCCATGCTAAGTACAAAATATCCCAATCCATAGTCAATTTACCCAGGTCATCTACAACAATTAATTAGATTTTCTAAATAAATGTAAATATCGGCACACTTTAAATTAGTTACATGATGTTAAAATTTATTAGTACATGCCAAAGTAATTATTGAAAGGACAGATGAGTCCATTTTGTTATTACAATATTTTACGTTTAACAGTAATTTCTCCATATTTCATAAGTTACCAAATAAAAATAAGGTGGCATCACTGATGGAATTGTCTTTGATTTGACATGTCACTAATGTCAATGATTTTCCACCGCATCTCACGTTTATGTACAAAAATATAAAATTATTTAAATAAAATTCGCGTTACAAAGCATGTGTTGCATTGTGCAAAATTGCAAAAGTGTTTTAAAACCAAATTCTAACATTATATTTCACAAGTAAGTGTTTTTTAAAGTATTTTCAGCATTCAATTTTTCCTTCTCAGAAATCTGAATTTTAGCAGATTTCAAAGATTGTTTCCGATCTAATTCGGAAATATTATAGAAGTTAACTATAATTCCACCTTAATTACGTATTTTTATTTTAATATAATAAATATAATATGTACAAATCTGTATTCATTTTCGACACATAAGAAGCTTTAGAAATATTATCTGCATATCGCAGGGTGACCATAATCACAGCAGACCTTTTGAATAAGAAAGAAAGATTTGGATGAAAAATTTACGTTTATCCTACCTAACATTACATTTTATGTTTTTATGCCACATTTAACTTTGAGAGCGGAATTATTTTGTATTCTTAACAGAGAGAAAAAATGTAATGTAAACTAAATATTATCTTACGTAGTTGAGTTAAACAATTTAGATCAGTTTCAGCTAGGAATCGGACCTACCTAACTGACTACCTTACTACTATACTAGTTATTATGGTCTTTGACACCCATTGTTTATTCGTAGTAACAAAATAAAAATTAATCTTATTTTATTTTTCAGATTCCGAAACGATGAGGAAAAGAAACATTTATAGTATATCCCAATTACCGTTAGAGGGAAATTATTTTCAACGGCCAAAATAATGCAGTTTTGACATTTTATATTGCAACTTTTTTTAATACAATGACTAATAATGAGACTTAATTTTTTTTTTCACACAACCGAAAATTCTAAAAGTTTTTTCTATTACTAAGGGCGCTTATTCCTGCCTATAAAAATATTCAGCCAATTTGTTTTTTTGGACATTCCTCATTGTACAAAATAAAAATACACGTGACTTTAGGGTGGAAGGGCAGGTGTGTATAAAAAAAAACTGCCCGGCATATATATTGGCAAGAGAAAGAAAGGGACAAAAGATGCGCAGTAGCCATAAACACTAAGTTTATGGCTACTGCGCATCTTTTGTCTCTTTCATTTTCTTGCCAATATATATGCCGGCATCTGTACCTAAGTCTTAAACCTCACCACGTATCTCCAAGTTTTGACTTTTAACCAGCCGGACCGTACAGGACCAAGGGGTCAAGTTTGCTATTATCGTGACTAACGCCGTAATCGTGTTTCAATGGTGTTTGGATGGTAATGCTTTTTGACACAATTCTTGTTTTTGTAAACCCAAAATTGAAACACATTGTTTTTCCTAAAAATCCAAACCCGTTAGACACTGAGTTTCAGTTTTGGGTTTAAGAATCAAGAACTTTGTTAAAAAGCATTACCGTTCAAACACCATTGAAACACGATTATATGATGTTAACAATAGCAGACTTGACCCCCAGTGTGACCACCATTCCAAAACAGTATCGTCCATCCGGAGAGGAACCAACTGAAAATAATCATTAAGTAAATATTTTGTGTTGCGCGCCGCCGCTGGCCAAAAGGGGGGTTTGAATGAATATATAGAAAGGTTATAATATGGTTGGTCAAGAGTAGTAATAATCCTATAAATGCAGTAATATTCTAAATGCGAATATTTGTATGTTTAGAGATACCCAAACATACAAACTTTGGCACTAACTAACATCTAAACTATTCTAAACATTCAAATGTTTAGAATCTAAACACTTTTGAATGTTTGGATTGGTCGTCCAAAAAACTTACGCCGCCGTAGGCATAAGTTGATAGTCTGTAGTAAGTACCTATTTGTAGTGACTGTCCTACGAATGGACAACATTGTTGTCACCCTAATGAAAGAGATGGAAAATATCGTTGACGTCATTCAAGGTTATTTTTTCGTTCTTCAAGCCCCAAAAGGTGACGCAATGTCCAGAGTCATATATAAGGTTCTTGGACTCAGTAATGGGTATATGACATCTGTCAGAAACTTGACGAAACGATCACTGATGGTGAAATTGCATGTTAGAGGAATAGCACCCCAAGTGGGTAGTGACCGGGCGCGGGCGGTGAGTCACCGGTCACTGGCGCATCAGCGCATCGGCGCATCCGGCGTTCATTTCGATTCGAGCGCATGTACTTAAATTGTATTTAGGACAACTCGTGATCTTAATCTACGTTTTATTGAGATTACCCAAGAAATATAAGATAAACATTCAACTCGAATACATGTACGCTGTTTCGAAGGAAGAATATTTTTGGTCGTTTGAACAATGAATTAGAACGTATGTATGATAAGTTTACTTAATGAGTTCATTCAACAATCTAAGAATATATCACTGCGATCTAATTGAAATATTTAAATAGGTAAGTTACCTACATAATGATTTTCCTTACAATATAGGTAGTTTGTTACGTACAGTGTGCGCAGCTGCGGCACGTCGGCACAGAGCCGCGGCGGCAGCGCTGCGAGGCGCGCGCGGTCGGCGCGCAGCGTGCGCAGCCGCGCCGACCCGTTGAGCGACGGCAGCTCGCGCAGCCCGCGCGCTTCCGACACCACCCTGCCGCACGCACGACATCGCTTAGCAAATTGTCACAAATTATTTATTACTAAAGACATGGCTGTAGTGGCATAGTTTCATTTGCCTACCGTAACGGCAGAACTTAAAAAACAAACAACGAAATTAAATAAAAATTCTTTATTCAAATAAGCTCACATAATGAACGTTTTTAAATCGTCAAATATTTTTTTACCCTACCACCCATTATGACGTCTTTTAGCTGACAAGAAAAATGGGCGCAAAAAACTTATCAGCTTTATCAAATGGAACGATATTTACTAATATGTATATCGTTTCCAGACTTTATATTAACAAAGATTAACAAATAAATAAAATTATAATTAGATCATTACATAATGAATTACAAATTTTCTTAATCAATTTACAGGGTTCAAGCTTAATTCAAAGTTTGTAGTTATTGTTCAGTCTAGGCTGTTACAAGAAAAAAAAATCATTACAATTCAATATGCTGTTAAGATAGGTAGTCAGAAGCAGACCCATTCCCACTGGCAGCACCCGTTCACGAGCATGACGCATGAACCAGCCATCGCTTCGCTCAACCATATTTGAGGAAACGTAACGACCCGCCTCACACGACACCACCGCAGAAATGATTAAAGAGAGCAATCATTATTTTATGCACAATGGAATAGTGTGCTGTGCTTGGCCTTCACCTCACCTGATGTTAAGTGTTGATAAGGCGGAAGGTGAAAGCGCACTACACCCGGAATACTCATCACTGAGGAACTGGCTATCTTACTTCTAACTGCCGGAACACAACAATTTTTAAATTGTTGTTATGGCGTTAGACCTAGGTAAGATATAGTGGCAGCTAGCTAGCCAGGCGGACTTGAAATAAGCTCTACCCCAACCAAACCGAGTTCAAATTGTATTCTCCCTGGGAATCGAACCCGGGACCCCTATGTCTTACACGGGTGGGCGAACCACTAGATCACAGAGTCGGTTGAACTTATTATATATGTCGCAGGCAAATTGTATGATTCCGCGTTTTACAAACGGCGTCGTCCGTTTACAAACGTTCGCTGCCTTGCAAAATGCCGAAGGCAAATTGACGACTCGATCAATTGTTATAATTTTAATTGATTGTTTTAATAGGGTGACAATCATAAAACTTAGCTCACACTCACTCATTAAAATCTCGAGATGTAATTAGTTTAGTTACAATGCCTTTCTTTAGTATGTTTCTCTTTGATTCGCAGATAGGACATAATGACACGAATAAGTCTATTGCTTTTTTTACAATAATAAATCGGTCTTTAAGTTTGTACTGAATTTTGTCTCGACTACCATGTCCACAGATTTTATGAATATCTAACAACATAATTTCATAATATTCTTCTAAAGGTATTACATGGACTGCTGGACTCTCAGGTCTCAGGGCTGTCTTTTTTCAAAATAAGATAGTCCATATCTCCAATACTCATCACATCATACCATTTGTACCAATAATATTCCTTAGGAGTCCTCCGAGTACCAGATTCCATAGACACCTTAGCGTTTTTAATGTGCCGGATAACCTTAAAAATCTTGTCATTTGTCCACGGTTTTTTTACTGCTCCTACTTGTGAATCGTAAAATTTTCTTGATTCACTTTCATAAAATATGTCTTTAAAACAATGCTTTTTTTGTAAAATCTCATTTGAACACGTAGAATTTGCACTGCTTTCAATATTTTTCTGCGTCACAAAACTATTACTAGACGCCATTTTTATCTGACAAACAGTTCTGACTAACAGCGCTGCGCGTAGTAAGAAAAAGAACTAAATTCTTCAATTTGCCGCGTCATTTTGTAAATGGTTATTGAATTTTCTATCAAAGGTAATGGCATTTTATATAATGACAAGGCAATTTACAATTTGCCTTCGGCATTTTGCAAAACAGCGAGCGTTTGTAAACGAACGACGCCGTTTGTAAAACGCGGAATCATACGATTTGCCTGCGACATATACATATAAATAGAGGGTAGTTTGGTATTTGTCGTTGATACTCCTCGCTGGTATCACAAAATAGTGTCTATGTCTATGGTGTCGTTGAGTTGTCAGTAGTCGGAAAATTGAGACGGAACCTCGCAAGCAATAATTTATTATCAGTTGCAATATAGCTGTATTGTGAAATCGGTAGCTAATGAGTTTATTGTGTGTCGTACGTTGCATGACTATGTGTATAATGTGTACAGGTTATCCCAAAGTCTTGTTCGCAACCAGGGAACTTGTCGGCGCCAACAGGGGTGTAAAGCAGACAGCTGAAAACCAGTGAGTAGATTTCAAAATCAAAATGGTACTGAATACTTTGATTGGATCGCCTTATTTGCATTAATTAGTGTTGTTTTTTTTTATTTTATTTATTTTATTTATTGGGCAGTCAACAAAAACATGTACTAACTAATACAATAAAAGGCTTAGAATATGGATCTTAAATTTAAGTACAGTTTTTAATTAAAGACAGCCACGGCATGCGATGTGGACAATTAAAGATATAGTTAAATTATAAAACTAAAAATTACTTTTAGGGTAACTAAAATTGTAAAATTATGCAAAACTTTAGATAAGCGGGGGTTTACGTTGCTTTCTTACTACCAATGAGTTTAACCATAGCTTTATATTTTCTGGCACTCTGGTGAAAAATGTCCAAATCACCTGATTCATTAGGTCGGGAAAGAGTGTTATAACGTTTCTGAGTCCTGTTTAATATAGAATGGCGACCCAGATTACTCTTAACTGATTTAGGAACGAAGATGTTAAATCTGCTAACGCGAGATAGTTTTTTGGGTGTATTGATTCTAATTTGTTCGAGCAAATTAGGGCAATACAGCTCGCCATTTAACAATTTGTATAAAAACATACTATCTGAAAGAAGCCTTCTCTGTTGCCTCGTATCCTGTACATACACGGGACACCCCTCGAATCACAAGGGTGCGTCAACAATATTTAATTTAGTATAATGTATGTTCCAACTTCCAACGATAATCTAGATGGCATCTTTTTACTACTTAATCCTAATCTAGAATGTGGCGACTTGAAAACTAATAAAGTAAGGAGATAAAGTCAGCACAATAGTTTCCAACATTTATTTTTCTGTATCGAGGACACAACACGGCTGTTAGCCCTCGGTCACTCGCTCACTTTATGGCGGCGGGATGTTGTTGTTATTTATTTTGGGTCAAACGGCGAAGTTTCCCCATTCGGCGGGGGAAATGAGATTACGCCGGCCGGGCGCAATAATCTCGTAGGAGCCGAGCGAGCCGCGGCCATGAAGATGTCATGTCATAGACGCGGCTGAGGTGCACCCGTGACACGGACTCTGTGGTATACGTTAGTACAGAACATTATACTCAGTGGACGCGGAAACTGCGGCGACTTCATTATACAAGTCAACCTCAATCAATCTCGCTGAAGTGTCGCATTGATACGACGCTTGAATGAATTTGATTGAGTTACGTCAAAAGGATCAAGGTACCACGGTGCGGGCGTGGCAGAAGGATCAGATTACAACACCGGTTGTAACGAATCGCCGACATTTTTATATTATTATCAATCAATCAACATAATGCGTTGCAATATCTTGCATCTGACGCGAGTCACGACACTTCAATCGCAAAATCAATCGATATTATTATGTGCAAAGTGTCATGTAATGACTCGGCCAGTGGTTTAAGTACCTATCTGTCATTTTATGACAACGCGACGCTTGCCGACGTATCACATTCACGTGCGAGGGTCAACGTAACCCCCGACTTGTTTGCTCACATTTACAAGCGCATATCGGCCTACAGGATCTGTCGAGTGGACATTTTCCCGAAGATATATTCACTTCGGCATCGAGCGGGCAATTTGCGACGTGTCGCCCAGGCGCGGTCGCAGCCTGAAATTTTGGGGGGGGTCACTAATAATAATAATTGCTTTTCTGTATACTTTTAGAAGCTTTTTCTATGTGACGTGTACGATTTTGGGGGGGGTCATGTCCCCTGTGACCCCCCCCCTCGGACCGCGCCTGGTGTCGCCGCGTCCGGTATCCGACGGCCGCAGGAAACCGGACGAGTAATGACGTCAGTCAGACAGTTGGCGCGGGTGCCGCGCCAGCGCGCCGTGCAACTTGAACGTGAATGGGTCGCGAGGTCATACAATATTGCAATAATTTGTACTATTGCAGAATCTCTCCTATAACCATCTCTCTAAATATGTTGCCCCTCAATTAAGCATTGTATTCGCTCCATAGACTTATTATATTATTGATTCGCTCGTAGTATTTAATACTTTTTGTATTTCATTATGAGACAAGTTAGCTTCAGTTGCTCATTGCACACGAGGCTGTGGGTTGCAGTCCGAGCCCTACGCGATGGCGTAACTCAGCTCAGCCGAGAAAACAAAATATGAATATTATGGAAAAAAGCCCGCTGGTATTTTTTCACAGGCCCAATGCAAGAATATTTTGCGAACAAAGAGGTGAGATAATTTTAAGTGATAAAACGAAAATATTGAAGATTACAGCTTCGTTTTTTGTAAACAGCCCCCTGATTTTGTAACTTTGTTGCAATCAACTCTGACAGAAATCGCAGTTACATTGCTGCTTTAGTAAGAACCAATGTGACAACTATCTTACTTAAATCAGCAATGCAACTGCGATTTCAATCGAGAATTGTTAGCAACAGAGTTACGTAATTCGGGGTCAGGTATAATAAGTTTAATTCTAATGAATTAAACTTATAAACGTTGAATAACAAGTCAACGTCCATGTCCATTTCACAAACGGCCCGTTTACAAACCGGTTGCGCTACGGTTTTTGCACATTGTAACTGCTAGTTTGCTGGTATGACACCAGCACGAACAACCGGCCTACACACGTGGAGAGCGTGGGACTTGCTTGCAGTTTATCAACCTTGTGGAAGTACCGTTCAATAGAATGCGTGTCGTATCCTGCCCGTGTAGAGTTCCACTCCGCAGTAAATAGGGATATATTTATACAATAGGGAATATGCATCAAAGATTAAAAGTATAATGTGAGAAAATCAACTATACCTAATATTAAAACTTTTCTCTTGCGTTTTTTTCGTGATATAGTTACTTGAAGTTATATTTTCCCCTGATTTCGTGTGATAAAACTATTATAATACATTTTTTTTAATTTCTCTGTTCCATCATGTTTTTATACGTGTCCGCAGCGATCAAGTTCAAATTTATCAAAATCGGTGACTTATGCATATTCCCTATTGTTTTATTTTTGGAAAAGAGAAATAACGAAAACAAATATTTCCTCATCCATTATCAATTATTTTCCAAAATAACTTTGATGAAAAGTTTATTCCAGAAGTATAATATAAGGTGTTTCTCGCACTATTTTAATTTTATTTAGGTCGGTGGCCCGTCGTATATCCCGGCGAGATAAGTGACATGGGTCGGTTCCGCGAAACAGTTTCTGGAATCACTCGCACTTAGGTCGCTTTCTTCCATTACTAATAGCGAATCTATATAAATTGTAATGAATCGCCGAAATGTATGTAATCGCATAACTTTAGAACGACTGCACGGAATTAGATAATTCCTTTTTTTGTTGTGTTTGTTATTATCAGGACAAGTTTTTTCAAAAAATTAACGAAAAGATGTAAAGTATTTTTTTACTTTTCCGTCATTAAATCGCAATAAAACTAATAGGTGACGCCACCCGTGCGAAGCCGGGGCGAGGCAGCTAGTAAAATTATCTATCAGTCTAAGTATCGCAGCACCGTAACAAAATATTAATAATTATTAATATAAATCAGTAAAATAAATTCTATAAACATAATTTAAAATATTAATAACATAAATTAATAATGGTTTTAAAAACATAAGTATGTAGGTACATAATATGTAAATGTACCTAACATACATCATGAATATGTAATATACAAACTCATAAAAACATATAATTAAATGTTTATATATTTTTTTATAATTTTTATTGTATGCGTTATTTTGAGTTAAGATTGGTGATAAATTTTGCCTGGGCACAGAATAACTAGCCTGGGGAACATTTAGCATTTGCGCCCGAGTCGTGGTTATGTAAATATTATGTACCTACCAAGCAACGATTAGTACAAGCTTTTTGTTTAAAAAAGTTGTTTAAAACAGCTAGAAATTTTAAGATTATTCAAGAAATGTCCTAGTCTCATAATAAAGTAAGACTAAATTAAAATAAATCATGTATCAAAGCCCTTTCAGCAGAATTATTACATAAGTAATTATTTAATTTGCATCTACTATGATAGGAAACCGAATTTTCTTCTATTTCACTTACATATTTATATGTATTGCATGAATTTTAGTCGATTTTAGACATGCAAAAAACCGGTTTTAAGGAATAAATTCACTAGAGAATTTTCATATTAGCATCTTGGTAAAAAATAAGTAGCCCGTGTAAAGGTATTTTTTTAGGATCAGCGTTGCCCTAGGTACGATATCCTATGACGTTGCTTAACGACCGCCGACGTTTTGTGCTCAAAGCTGCGGATAATGCGTGTCATCAGATTTATGTCCCACTCTAGGCGAAATGATCCGCTGGAAAATTCAGGTATTTAGAGCCGATGGACTTCAAACGTGTGTTTAAAGCGACAGGGGTTGTTTGTTGTGCGTGCGTGCGTGCGTTTCCATATATCAATGCTGTTGGTATTTCGAATAAAAAAACCGGTCAAGTGCGAGTCAGACTCGCGCACGAAGGGTTCCGTACCAAAAAACGGCAAAAAAAACCACCTTTGTTGTATGGGAACCCCCCTCAAATATTTCTTTTATTCTGTTTTTAGTATTTGTTGTTATAGCGGCAATAGAAATACATCATCTGTGAAAATGTCAACTGTCTACCTGTTGTGGTTATTAATATCGAGGAAAAAAAGGCAAAAAAACGCGTTTGTTGTATGGGAGCCCCCCTTAAACATATATTTTATTCTGTTTTTAGTATTTGTTGTTATAGCGGCAACAGAAATACATCATCTGTGAAAATTTCAACTGTCTAGCTATCACGGTTCATGAGAGACAGCCTGGTGACAAACAGACTGACAGACAGACAGATGGACAGTGGAGTCTTAGTAATAGGGTCCCGTTTTTACCCTTTGGGTACGGAACCCTAAAAAGTATAACAAAACATTATTTGATGTTGAATATTACCTAAAAAGATTGCTATTTTTAGGGTTCCGTGCCCAAAGGGTAAAAACGGGACCCTAATTACTAAGACTCCGCTGTCCGTCTGTCTGTCTGTCTGTCTGTCTATCTGTCTGTCTGTCTGTCTGTCTGTCTGTCACCAGGCTGTATCTCATGAACCGTGACAGCTAGAAAGTTGAAATTTTCACAGATGATGTATTTCTGTTGCCGTTATAACAACAAATACTAAAAACAGAATAAAATTAACATTTAAGGGGGGCTCCCGTACAACAAACGTGTTTTTTTGCTGTTTTTTGCTCGATATTAATAACAACAACAGGTAGACAGTTGAAATTTTCACAAATGATGTATTTTTGTTGCCGCTATAACAACAAATAATAAAAACAGAATAAAATTAATATTTAAGGGGCCCCCCTTAAATATTAATTTTATTCTCAGAAATATTTGAGGGGGGTTCCCATACAACAAACGTAATTTTTTGCCATTTTTGGTACGGAACCCTTCGTGCGCGAGTCCGACTCGCACTTGGCCGGTTTTTTTATTTAATACCCAGTTAGTGAAAGTGAAACAACCATCTTCTTCCTAAAGCATTGGTTTCCGGTTTTAAATCTTTATGGATTTCGATGTTGGATATGGTGAACATAAACATATTTTCACGATAAAATCGGCAATAGCATTTTTGCTGTAAAATTGTATCACTTTCGGGGTACGAGGTATCTATAACTTCTTTTGGTACCTTCCAGTAGACGATTTTGTTGGATTCAAAAATATGTCTCTTAGAAATTATACACGGTTAATTTTTTAGGTATATCTAAAAATGAAATGGGGTTTTCAGACCACGTAAATGATCAACTTTTACTATGGGGCCAACGACGAAATCGCGAAAAAAAAACCGGCCAAGTGCGTGTCGGGCCACGCGCAGTAGGGTTCCGTAGGTACATTATACCATACCATATTTTAATACCGCTATCATTTTTCGTCTGAAAAAATAACTTTGTTTTTCACAGTGTTTGTATGAATGACAAAGTTATATTTGCGGTTTTGGAAAATGTACTATATCTCGAAAACTAATTACTGTATCTCGTTCAAAATAATTTTCGTTGAAAGTGTTTATTAAGATCTATACTTCATATTTTTTTTAGATTTTTCACCCTCTTACTTTAAAAGTTAAAGGGGGGGGGACACACATTTTACCACTTTGGCGGCATATATTTTTCAAACGGTTTACTTTAAAAAAAAATAGTCTTAGGAACCTCAACGTCATTTTTAAAGACCTATCTATAGACACCCCACAAGTATTGGTTTGATGAAAAAAAATATTTTCAGTTTCAGTTCCATGTATGGGGAGCCCCCCCTTAATCTTTTGTTTTTTTTATTTTTGTATAAAAATCGTAAAGCGGTTCACAGAATACACCTGCCTACTAAGTTTCAACTATGTAGTCCTAATACTTTTGGAATAAAGTGGCTGTGACATACGGACGGACAGACAGACAGACAGACAGACAGACAGACAGACAGACAGACAGACAGACAGACAGACAGACAGACAGACAGACAGACATGACGAATCTATAAGGGTTCCGTTTTTTGCCATTTTGGCTACGGAACCCTAAAAAATCAGCTGTTCCATTACATTATATTAGAGTCGATATTGTACTTTTCTGTGGAACAGCTGATTTTTTTTTCGCGATTTTGTGGTTGGCCCCATAGTAAAAGTTGTTCATTTACGTGGTCTGAAATCCCCATTTCATTTTTAGTTAAAAATTAACCGTGTATTTACGAAAGGCTGTTTACAGAGGCCTGATATTGATTTTATCCAAAAATATAGGATAGTTTCTGGGCTGTGTGTGTGTGGGTTCACTGGGTGGGTGCCTGTTAGGGTTTGTGTATTTGAGTGTGTGTGTGAGTAGGTACGTACAGGGTGGTGAGGTGCGGCAGATGCTCGAGCGCGCGCGGGTGCACGCGCGACAGCGGGTTGGCGCGCAGCTCGAGGCGCGCCAGCCGCCGCGACGCCTGCAGCACGCCCTCCGACACCACCTCCACGCGGTTGCTGCCCAGCGACCTGCACACACCACGTCCCTCATCACTACTGATCACAGTTCATCATCATTATCATATCAGCCGCACGACACCCACTGCTGGGTATAGGCCTCCCCTAAGGATCTCCACGACGATCGGTCCTGCGCTGCCCGAATCCAGTGGCTTCCAGCGACCTTCACCAGATCGTCGGTCCACCTTGTCGGGGGCCTACCCACGGAGCGTTGTCCGATGCGCGGTCGCCATTCAAGAACCTTTTCGCCCCAACGGCCATCAGTTCTTCTCGCTATGTGTCCCGCCCATTGCCACTTCAGCTGAGCAATCCTTCGAGCTGATCACAGTTACCACAGTATTATTCGCAAAACAGGGGCCGTACCAGCTAACGAATCGAGCTTCGGAAAATTTGCCGAGTTTCAAATTAGAACAGATAAATCGAAGTAAGGAAATTAGGTAGGTACTTATTGTACTATTTGTTGAAGTTATTTGGAAGATATTGATGTTTGTGTGACCTCATGAATTAGGATTCGCCATTTTGGCCCAATTGGGTGCTCGGTTTATCTGTTTTAAATTGAAACCCGGCAGACTTTTCGAAATTCGATGCGTTAGCCGGTACGGCCCCAGTTGGCAGTTTTTATGCACAACAGGATAGTGCTTGGCCTTCACCTCACTCGATGTTAAGTGATGATAAGGCCGAAGGTGGAAACGCGCTATACCCGGAATTCTCATCACTGAGGAACTAGCTATCTTACCTCTAACTGTCGGAACACAACGATTTTTGAATTGTTATTATAGCGTCAGACTTAGGTAAGGTGGTGGTAGCTAGACAGGTGGACTTGAAATAAGCCCTACCACCAACCAAACCGAGTACAAATTGTACCCCCTTAGGAACCGGACCCGGGACCCCTGCGTCTTACATGGGTGGGGGAACCACTAGTAGGCCACAGAGGCGGTTGAAGAGTTCAACGAGCTACCGTTCCAGACTCCCATTACCACGTACCTTATGTTTCGAGTGCGATAAGTGAGTTTAGAAGCCGAGACCCATTTTACTGCCTGTGCTATTCAATCACTTTCGATGCACTCCTGTATGGATTTGATTACCCTACTCAGAGTACAGACAGACTAAACACAAAACCATGATTGAATAAAAAATGCATGCGATAGGTACCTCACCATAATGTCGAAGGCTCACTCAGCTTTGCTATTCTCTAAAGTTAGCAGCGTCGAGGTCGTCGCTGCGGCAGCGTTGTCTGACAGGTGTCATATTCCTATTACTGGTTAAATTCTTTGGAATCTGGCATTTTGCCTAGTGAGTGACCCAGTTTTGGGTATAAGACATCTGTCAGAAATTCGCAACGATCACTGACAGTAAAATTGCATGTCAGAAAAATAGCATTGCAGGAGTCCATAGTTCATAGGTTTCTGAAGAAACCCAATAAGTACTCACCATAAGGCGCGTCAATGATTGATTGACTATAGATGCCATAACAATATCAAGGGGCAAACTCACAGGTCTTCGAGCAGCGGCAGCAGGCGCACGGCGTGCGGCACCTCCGTCAGCAGGTTGTCGTCCAGCCGCCTGCCAACAGACACCACTGTACTACGTCATCGAATGTCTTACACAGGATAACTTCAGAATTTCCTCTACTCATCTCCCAAAAAATTGCTTAAAGAAGGACAGAAAGTCCTTGATAACGCCAACCTATCAGACATTATATTTAGATGCCTTCGGGCGCACAATGTCCAATTCGCAAAATGTCCAGAATCGTAATAGCATCAATTTCGCAAAATGTCCATTTCGCAAAACGTCCAATTCGCAAAAATGTCGATTTTGCAAAACTTTCAATTCGCAAAATGTCCATTTCTCAAAACGTCCAATTCGCTAAATGTCCATTTCGCATAATGTCAACATCGTAGAATGTTCATTTCACAAAATGTCCATTTAGCATAATGTCCAAATTGCTAAGATGTATACAGGCAGAAAACCATGCGTCGTCGTCGATAATGGGATTGTGGACCAACGGACTGCGTTGCGTGGATATATCTAACACTTTTTGTAGGGTTAAGTTAGGTACTGCCACTTCTTTGTTTTTTTGATGAGACAGTATTAATTTCATCTAAGATAAGACTTTTCTTCAAAACGAATTTTCAGATAACCCAAAAATAATGATATGAATATGAGAATGACACTGATAAGGGCAAGGCGGTGTCAATTGTCGGCAGCAACGGATCGCGTCGACCGAGCAGCCCCTCAGGAAATATTGTACGAGCTAGTTGTAGATGCTCTCAACGGACCTATTTTTTCGCAGTAAATCATACTCGTATTTTCTTGTTTCTTCACAAGAAATAGTCCCTAGGCGTCGAGTTAGGTCAGGAAAATAGGAAATATTTTATTTACTTTCGCTGTACCTACTTAGACTATTTTTCAAGACGAATTTAGATCCCCATCATGACCATTAATTTCGGTCCCAAAACCAACAGACTGTGATTATTCATACTATAAGATCTTATATTTCTTCATCAATATTCAAGCTAGTTTCTCACTAAGTTTTACTGTGAAAAATGTTTTTAAGACGCTTATCAGTGTTCGGAAATAGGTCCTCTAGTTGGGTTCAACGACGGAGCGTGTGCGGTGACGTCCGAGACAAGATTAAGCGGCGCCGTTTATCGCACGCTGCGCTCCTCCACCTCACCGCGCGGCTAATCATCCCCACCACCCCCTACCCCGGGCATTAAGATAAATCATAGGTACTTCAATCCTAATAGATTTATTGTCCCTATCAGAGTTGTCAACGGCATGACGTGATCGGGGGGTTGAGATCGTTACTACGGCTGATGGTCCATCAAATATTATTGGCCAACTTTTGCAATAACCAGCCGTTGGTTTGATTATAATGGTATCATCGAATAGACTTGCCGCACTCTAAAAGTACTTTTTTAATGTACAGTCAGCAAAGTTATGACTTCAATGCGGGTTCTACACTACTCGCGAAGTTGGTCGAAGACGAGAGTGTAGAGAGACACTTCGAATAACTTCGTGCATCCTCGTCTCGCTATGGGCGACTACCGATCATTGTCGGTTTTGTGCTCGAGTCAAAGGGACGGAGTTGGGCGAATACGAAGTGGCTTACCGCACTACTCGGCTAAAAGAAAACAGCTTTGTGACAAGACGTATGTTTCGCGATTATGTTTTTGTATTTTTTTTACGTTTTGGTAAAGATTTTGCATTTTGGCCATAAGTTGGTCACAGGAACAAACGCAATTATTATTAATTTTAAACAGAGTCCGTAAAACGGAATCCAAAGTATAAGGTTAAAGAACACATGCACTGCAAGCGTGGCTGCCATTAGCACGTCATCCATGTTGCCTAACACGTGAACGATTGAGGTCCTCCCGAAGTTGGGCGAGTATTGTAGCGACGCACTTCGTACTCGGGTAACTTCTACGATTACTTCGGCGAGGAACTTCGCCTTGTAGTGTAGTGCGGGCTTAAGTGTTTGAAAACAAATTCGCTTGCAAGGATGTCATTAAAAGTTTGTCTTTTACCTGCCTCCATGGTTTTATACAAAATATGCTTTTGTTATCTCATTTTTATGGCAAGACAATACAGACCACCCTATTTAGAAATAGACCTAAAGTGTTCAGCTCATTACTTTGCTGACTGTACTTTCTTTATAGCTGTTTATTGAGATGACTCAATAAACAGCTATAAAGAAAAAATACATTAATAAAGTACTTTTAGAGTGTGGAAAGTCTGTTCGATTGATTGTATTCAATTTAACTTACGATGCAACTGCCCGCGTCATTGATGGTCCCAATTACATATTTTAATCTCGTCTGACTTTCCTAAGTGGGCAACTTTATAATATTCCGGGGATAATAATCACTAGCGTAGCGGCGGGGGAGGGAAGGGGAGGGGGGCTGTTATCAGTGATTAATTATCGTCGGCGCGTGCGGCGCGCGGGGCGTCCGTCACGCGCTATCTATCGACGCCGACGACCGACCGACTCGCGGCCGGACGGAGATAAATTTATGTCACCTCTTAACGAGTATCGCTTTCGTAATCTTAAGGAAAAGCTCAAATGGATTCGAGCAGCTTCAGCTTCAATCCAGAACTTGAAACGCATTTCTTTTAAAAAGTAAAAGGCGAATAACAAATTGTCTGAGTAATGACGATCATTTTTCACGAGCGAATTAAATTTGTTCCTGTTGGAAATATATTGTCCTCCTGCCACTAACTGTTATTAATGTGGACGTAACTTGCACGCGGCTTTATGTAAGCAGCTACGATACAATTAACCTTCTCGCACATTAACCGCAAACTAACCAATTTAGTGCGGGCGGTGTTTATCGGCTAACTCCCTCGTAACTGGCGACTCTAACTCGGAGTTTAACGACGCCTGATAAAGTGGTTGTTGACCGCCCGCGCGCGGCAAAACAATCGTTTTATTAGGTCCGACTGCGAGCTAGCGCCCGGACTGATAGTTTGATAGCTATAAAGTAATTTGTATTAAATAAAGATTTGCGTACACCGCATTTAGAAGCTTCAATGTTGATGTACGAGTAACCAATATGTAGCAGGTGGTGTAACTGTAACTTTTTATTTGCAGCGCACCACTAAATGCTACGCGCACGCTACGTGCAAGATCGTATTCGTAGCGCAGTATTTACTATTTATTTTTCTCAAACATGCTTGGGAATTCGAACTTTATTTTGACAACCTTCTTCGTGCTAAATCGGAGTTACTGGACAGACGTAAACCGCTCGGGCAATTTTTATATGAGAATCCATTACTAACGTGTAATAATGGATTTTACTCAAAAATGCTTCTAATATGGTCATTATTTTGACAACCTTCTTTGAGCAAAGTCGAGGTTACCGCGCTCCTCCGATGGTGACGCGGCAAAGTTGTATGAGATTTCATTATTGTCTTGTTTTAGCTACCAGCAATTTCCTTTGAGAATCCATTATTGTCGAGTTTTGTTTCAAATATAGAACGCCACACCTATCGCTCTCTCGGTCACACTCGTTGTGGTAAGCGCGGTGAGCCGCCATTTTCAATCCCATTCTTTATCTGCGCGGGTGTTGTACGTTGAGGGGAGAAAACCCTATTACACAGGTGATATTTGTATTTTTATGTAAAATTTGTATGGAAAAATATAAAAAACTCGCACTTGACCGTTTTTTGACCTTTCATTAAATACCTTTTGACCACTTCCGGGTACCGTAGGGGGTCGAAAAAAACCTTATTTTTTGGCTCCGACGCATCGTTTCTGAGATATTTGCATTTTTGTATTTTTTTCGAAATTAGGTTATATGTACCCACTATAGTAGTAGGTAGTACTCGCATTTTTGAGCAAAGCACTATACAAGCCTTGGTCCACAATGACTGCACTGCTGGCCACGTTATGATGGCCTCGAGCTAAGCTTAACTACGCTCTCGGCCTTCAAGCTTGGTCATCATTGCAGCCCTTGCTGTCCGCGCTATAAAGGCCTCGACCTCCGGTCTCGGCCTTTATTTCAGCTTGGCCATCAAGGGCTGCAATGCTGACCGCGCTGTGACGGCCTGGACCTGCGCTAAGCTCCGCTCTCGGCCATCATAATCGCTGCCAGCAACGCAGTCATTATATACCGCGGCAGTAATGTACTATTAATACATAAATAGCCGGCGTTTGACCGTAAATGTTTCTATTAAAACTCAACACGCTCAACACACGTGTAATCCAGAAATGGAGCGAACTTTTCAATGAAACACGAATATCGGTATAAAATAAAAGGCCTTGATGCACGAGCACATTCCAAAATTTTTTTTTAATATTAGGTATATGGGTGTCAAATGAAAGGGCTAGATGAGCACATTCCAAAAATATGAAAAAAAATGAAAAAAAGTTTTTTTAAACATTGTTTAGTATTGTATAAAAATAGCATTGTGAATGCAAAATATTTAAATTTAAAAAAAGATTTTTAATATTATGTATATGGGTATCAAAATGAAAGGCATTACTGAGCACATTCCAAAAAATATGAAAAAAGTTTTTTTTAAATATTACGTATATGGGTACCTATCAAATGAAAAGCCTTGATGAATACATTCCAAAAAACTATAATAAAATAAAATAAGTGGATAAAAAAAAAATCTATATGGGTATCAAATGAAAGGCCTTAATATGCACATTCCAAAAATCTTTCTCTTTTCTTCTTTTGTTAATTACTGTAATTTGAAATAAAAATAAAAAATACTACCTACTTGGTTTGAATTTCCGCGCTTTATTTGAGAAAAGTACTATACAAGCCTTGGCCGCAACTAGGCATTGATGGGCTCACGTATGCCTCGGCTACGCCTCGGCCCACATTTTCACGTTCGTCCTTCAATGCCTGTGTTGCGTGCCGCTGCAGTAATGTAGGTATTATATTTTGTGGCAGCGCGCTCGTCCTTTCACATGTGTCTACCTATTGTAGTTTTTGTAACACGTGTGCGCTCAGCGCAGTGTGTTTTGGGAGTTTTTTCATGCAGTAGGAAATACATTTGTATATATTGTATAACATACTTACAGGACTCTGATGTTGGGCGTGTTCTCGAAGGCTCGCGGGTCGATGTACGTGATCCGGTTCCGACGCAGCAGCCTGCAACAATGCACTTTTAAACTACCGCGCCACTGCACAAACTAACTAGGTAACTTGTTAATATAGATGCTGGGTCGCTTCTTTATTAAAGAAGAAAAGGACAATACTAGAATCAGTGTAATTTATAACGCAATTATTACTATTACTTTTAAGTTGCGTATCACTAATTTTAATTAGGAGATATACAAAGAAAGACAGATATTAAAAATCAATTTCGGAAAAGTTGATAGCTTTTCATTGATATGTTCCGCTTTTTTAGTGTTCCATTGAAACTGAAAAAATCAAAAAAGTAACTTAAGTACCTAATTAATTTCTTTTCATACTTTTTAGATCTTACTAATGAAATTTAGAATCAAATACAAAGTTTTGCAACTTGATTTGGACTGCACGGCGCAAATGGTCTTGACTCTATCGTTTGTCAATGTTATTATGTCTTTTCCTATATCCTTTTATTTTCCTTTTCCTTTATCTTTGGGATAATTGGTAAGGCCAGTGCCGTATAGTAACCCTAGGAATTGGAACGGGTCACAATGAAGACAGATGTGGACCGCGGTAGCTGTCGCCACTGGACGCTGTCGCCAATCACAGCCCTCGCCTGTCGTAGCGAATTATCGCCCTTGTATTTCATCCGATAGATCCCCTCTATCGGCTAGGGCTACCATCCGTCCGAATTTTTGTTAGGACATGTCCGGACTTTTAGACTTTTGTCCGGCTTTGTAATTTGTCCGATTTTTTAGATTGGTTGGTGTAATACTAGATACTATACTTTGTTCGCCGAATGAAGCTAGTACGGAAAGGATGCGCTTACACACGATTGGACGCAGATAAAGAGGCTAAGACCGCGTTCACAATGCGAGTCACAATTAGTATGTGGTAGCTCTCCGTACCGTTCACACGTCTACCGCTTGCCTTGTTCGCTGCAAACATTTATGTTCTAAACCTAATATTTTTTTATTATAATTTTAGTTAATGTTGTTATATTATTTTAACATCAAAGTAATGTTTGATTGAAAAAAACACAATCTAAAATTCCGTATTAACCACAGAACAAGAAAAAAGGGATTTACCCAGTATTAGCAGTACGAACACGCCTTACGATTTTATACCTGTCGCGGGCGCTCGTGGGCGGCGCTAGATCATTTGTTGTCCTTATCGTTTGTATGCAAATATGAGAAAGAGACGGCGCTTTGCTAGCTTGATTCAGTGAACAGTGTATAGTTATATAAAATAACATAGCAGTAGTGTCACAGAATAAAATAATAGGTAGTGTTCGACAGAGATGTCCAAAAATGTGGGGAGACCAGGCAGTTCTTTTTGGAAAAAAAACCGGACTTTTATTGAAATGTCCGGCTTTCCAAATTTTGATATGGTAACCCTGCTCTCGGCGAACTGTAGGAGGAAAATTGCCGTGTCGTATGACATGGGCCCCGCAAGGTCAAGGACATAGGAGGTTTTTGTTGTTGTATCAAATCAAATAAGCATTTGCGTCGCCAAGGGCGCGAAAGTATTTTTTTCTATATCCGTCGAACGACGAGACGACGTCCACTGTTTATACCCATAACATAAGCTATATTTTCTGTAATATGGGCTTCTCCCAAGAGCAAGATACATTGATGACTAATTTTATTAAGTTACTACGTAACGTAGTAATGTCGTTACGTAGAATTATACTAGGTAAAAGTTCAGGTTGTAAGTAAGTAGAAGAGAAAATTGAATTGGATAGTCCCAAAGTTTTACTATTTTGATTAAGCTATGAAATGTCTAAGTACGGTCAGGAAAAAGGACTTGATGACATCTGGCCTTCAACGAGACCAATTAAATAGATGACGGACTTGTTGGAATTTTATAAGTTTTCAAGAGTTTACGAGCTACAGTAATGTTTTCAGGAACTTCAAAAGAAGGCTAAATGATGCGTACATACAATGCTGGAAGAAATATTTACAGTCAAAATAATTGTCAAAACTATTGAAGACATTATCGTTGTTAATTGATTAAAAAACTGTTAATTATTTTGAAAACTATCGATCACTAAACTAAAGAGCTAGCTATGGTTTTTATTACAGTTTCACAATAATCTTAATATATAAAATCGTAAACTGAATGACTGAATGACTGACTGACTGACTGACTGATCTATCAACGCACAGCCCAAACCGCTGGACCTAGAGACTTGAAATTTTGCACACAGATACCTCATACAGTGTAGGCATCCACTAAGGAAGGATTTTTGAAAATTCCCTCCCTAAGGGGGTGAAATAAGGGATGAAAGTTTGTATGAAAGTCCCTCAGTTTTGAAGCTAGGATTTTCAAATTTTGTGTTTAGGCTGACGATTGAAAATTAATAAATACGGGTCTCAGCGTTTTTCAAAATTCTACCCCCAAAGGGGTGAAAGGGGGTATGAAGTTGTGTATGGATAAAAATTCTTCATTTTCGAAGTAAAAAATCACTTAATTTATAGTAAAGGCTTATGGAATAAAATCTAACGCAACGTATATTGATATTGTTAGTACTTCAACCCCTATGGCGATGAAATAGGGGTGAAATGTGGAAATAATTCAAGTTCAGGGTTAGACGGTATTAATGCTAAGGCTATAAAGTGTCTGAATAATCTTATTGTAAAGGATCTAGTTGCATGTATAAATAAACTATTATTATCCGGTGATTTCCCGAACACTTTGAAAATTGCAAAAGTAACTCCGCTATACAAGGCAGGGTCTAAAAGCGACCCAGGAAATTACAGACCTATTTCGGTATTACCCTTTTTATCTAAAATCTTAGAAAAAATTATACTGCATCGCTTGGAAAATTATTTAAAATCAATCAATTTCATTTACGAGCGCCAATTTGGTTTTAGACCTAAAAGTAATACTCTTGCAGCTACTGTCGACTTAATTACCAAAATAAAATCTGAAATCGATAAAAAACATATAGTTCTTGGTATATTTACTGACTTAAAGAAAGCTTTCGATACTGTTAGCCACGATTTGCTTTTAAAAAAATTAGAAAGAATAGGTATAAAAGGATCTGCACTCGAGGTGTTTAAATCCTACTTGACAAATAGATCACAAGTAGTGAAAATAGATAAGGTGCAAAGTGAAATATTACCGGTAACATGTGGCATTCCGCAAGGCTCTATTTTAGGGCCATTACTTTTCACGATCTACATCAATAATATTCGCGAAATTGGCTTGCATGGTCAGATAACACTGTATGCAGACGACACCTGTCTATTTTACTTTGGTTCTGACATTCATGATCTTATTCGGAAAGCTCAGGAGGATCTCGACACTTTGTTTGCCTGGTTCCAATATAATCTTCTGACAATTAACACATCAAAAACTTGCTACGTAATTTTCAAGGCCAAAAATAAACTAATTCTACCTTTCAAACCGCTAGAAATAAACGGAGTTGCCGTAACAGAAAAGAAATCTGAAAAATACCTTGGGTTGAGGATTGACAGCTACTTGACGTGGAATGAACAGATTGAACATGTGAAAAATAAACTACGATCACTTATACCATCTCTGCGACAGATTGTTCGCTGTATTCCGCGTCGATTACGCTACACACTATATAATTCTTTAGTAAAACCGCACCTTTTATATTTAATCGAAATCTGGGGTAACGCAAACAAAACAAAATTAGCCGAACTTCAAATTATTCAGAATAAACTTATAAAAATACTTTTCCAATATCATTATCGTACACCTACCACTATAATATACGAAGAAACTAAAATAATGAACATTAAACAACTTTATATTTATAACACGTGCATTTTAGTAAGAAAAATTTTAAATAGCTCACTCAATACTAGCCTGACCTTCCGCACCGCCAGACAAGTTGGAAGACGATGCACACGCCGAGCTAGTTTTCTTGTTCTACCCAAGACTAGGACTAACTACGGTAAAAAAATGGTTACTTTTGAAGGCGCGCAGCTTTATAATAAAATACCTTCGATCATAAAAAATGTTAACTCATTTAGTGCATTCAAATCACAACTAGGTAAACATGTTTTAGAACAAATTTAATTAAAGTGCACTAATTGAGGAGATAGGTATGCCTAGTTGGACGACGGAATGTTTTATAATTATTACTTTTATCATTGTTCTCCTGTAAGTGACATTATTGTCTTTTTGTGAGAATAAATTTCTTTAACCACAAATAAACCTAAAAATAGAGATAGATGTCGTTATTGGGGTTTTCTGGTATGACGATTGCGAAAATGACATTTATTTTGAAGTCTAACACGGTGGACATGATTGAACCCCCTAAAGGGGTGAAAAAGGGTTTCAAATTTTGTATGGAAAAAGAATATAAAATAGACATTACAACTTTAAACTTCGTAGGAGCACGTCTAAAAATAAATTGGCAAACATATATTTGGTAATTTTGAAAATCAACCCCTTAGAGGGTAAATGGGGTATGTAAACATAAAAATCGATATGGATATCGTTCTTGAGGTTTTATGGGATGGTGATTGCGAAAATGACATTTATTTTAAAGTCCAATACGATGTAGGTACATGATTTTACCCCTGAAAGGGTGAAAATGGGGTTCAAATTTTGTATGGAAATAGAATATAAAATAGACATTACAAATTTTAAACTTCGTAGGAGTACGTCTAAAAATAAATAGTCAAACATATATTTTGTGGTTTTGAAAATCAACCCCTTAGGGGGTAAATGGGGTAAGTAAACATAAAAATCGATATGGATGTCGTTCTTGAGGTTTTATGGGATGATGATTGCGAAAATGACATTCATTTTGAAGTCCAACTCGGTGGACATGCATGATTCAGCCCCAGGGGACGGGGAGAAAGGGAACGGGAACGGGAACTGGACGGAGCGGAAGAGAACGGGAACGGGACGGGACGGGGATGGGAACGGGAACGGGAACGGGAACAACGGAAATGGGAACGGGGACGGGACGGGAACGGGACGGGACGGCAACGGAGGCGAGAACGAGAGCGGGAACGGGAACGGAACGGGATGGGATGGAACGGGAACGGAATGAGAGCGGGGACAAGAACGAAACAGAATGGGACGGGACGGGAACGGAACGGGACGGGAACGGGACGGGAACGGGACGGGAACGGGACGGGAACGGGACGGGAACGGGACGGGAACGGGACGGGACGGCAACGGGACGGGACGGCAACGGAACGGGACGGTAACGGGAACGAGAACAGGAGCGGGACGAAACGGGAACGGGACGGGACGGCAACGGAGGCGAGAACGAGAGCGGGAACGGGAACGGAACGGGATGGGATGGAACGGGAACGGAATGAGAGCGGGGACAAGAACGAAACAGAATGGGACGGGACGGGAACGGAACGGGACGGGAACGGGACGGGAACGGGACGGGAACGGGAACGGGACGGGAACGGAACGGGACGGGACGGCAACGGGACGGGACGGCAACGGAACGGGACGGTAACGGGAACGAGAACAGGAGCGGGACGAAACGGGAACGGGAATGACCAGTCGTTTTTACGCGATTAGGCGGGTCCCCACCGAGCAAGCAAGCCTCGTGCGACAAACGCCTTGCGTCTTGCGTCTTGAGTCTTGGCAAACGTCTTGCCTCGCGAGGCAGCGCGCTTGGTGGTGACCCGCCTAATCGCGTAAAAACGGCTGGTCGGATCCTGGTTCAAGGTTCCCTAAAGATTTTCTCTAATATCCACGCGGACGAAGTCGCGGGCGGAAGCTAGTAGGTTAATAAATCGTTGGCACAGCATTGAAAACCTACAAAATTGGAGGTTACTTTATCATATTTTTTATGGAGAAAAGTTTTAGCTATTGTTTCTGTCAAACACTTACTTAAAACTATAATCTTTTATCAAATCTTTATTTGATCAATTATGTGTATTTGACGTTGTTCAGCCCCATAATTTAAGTTAAAGCTTTTTAAGATTGCCGCGACTTTTATAAATTACTCGTAGCTACATTACACTTCAGAAAAATTTGAAAGTTAAGTTGTATTTACAAAGACAAACATTATTGCTTGCTAGGGATAGCATTATAATGTAATCCAGGATTTTGGCACTAAAGCTGCGAAACAGTTCTGGACAATAAGAGTATAGGTTGAAAATCATTTAGTGTTTCAGTTTGGCTACTTATAGTCCCACGTCTGTGGATCACCCGCCAATAATGTGTCTCCAGAATTGTATGATTGCCAGAGGCATTGGAATATTTTTATAATCAATTCAAAGTTACACATTCAGTAAAATTGTTTTCATAACTAGGTAACATTAATTGTAAACCCTATTAACTATAAACAATTTATCTTCTGAGTGCTTCAGTACTTATTTTTTAGGTCTTTGTGCGTATTTTCATTTCATTTCATAGTGTTTTTGAGAAGTTTAATCATGTGAAAGCCAAATACGTGTTCAGTTCATTGATGAGCGATAAATTGGGCAATAAGAGATCTTTACGATTTTACCAAATGTTTATTATTCTTTGCCAACATTCTTAGGCGAATGGTTGTAAATATTTAAGTGTACTTAATTAACTTGATAGGGAAAGAAATAACACATTTCTTTTATGGCCGCTATTATTTTCTTGGCAAATCCCTTACAAACTTATTATTGCTGACAATAACTATAAACAATAATGATTATCCGCGACGACGGCTTAATCCCAACTCAATATCGCTAAGTTATAGCGTCGTGAAACAAATGGATTGACCGTCGAGCGCCTCCAATCGCAACTGGGGCTCAGTTGATTCTCAGTCGATTCCGTAATCAAACTCGTATCTCACTTCGAACCACACCCCGGACACTCCATACAACCGCGCCTTTATAAACAGATGACGTCAGATGACTTTTTTGTACACGCGCAACTGTGTGTGTAAGTCTAGGGCTACCGTGCAGTTTATGCCGTATGAGTGTGGTATGAGCGGTGTTCAAATAATAATAATTCGTACTTTTGGTACACAAAGTTACGACGCATTATGCCGGCTCCACACATTGGCCCAAACCTTGGCCAATTTACCGTTCGTTGATGCTTTTGAAAGAACCTCTTTGAAGCATTTGTTACAAAACCGGCAACGTACGATGAATTGGCCAAGGTTTAGGCCAATGTGTGGAGCCGGCCTTACTTTGAACATCAAAATATCTAAGTTGACATTTGAAAAACACGACTAAACGAGCATACAATTCGGCATACGAACTCGCGGGGTTGGGTGAGGTAATCTCTGTACGTAGTACTTATATCTGTGTTCTAACTTTACTTCACTTTGCGTGAATTTGTTATTAGAAATTAGCTGAATATAGCTACTTTGCCGATTGCAGAAAGTTTTAGGTAGTACGGTAGTTACCTAGTAGCTAATATTCAGCTAATTTCTAAAATCTATCTAAAATTTTTTGTAATTAAAAAACCAGTCTATCATTATCTAATTTATAACTTCGAATTCCCGCGAATTCGAAGTGAGATTCGAGTTGAGGTTCGAGTTCGGTAACAGAATTGACAGCCAACAGGCTCGTCGGAGTCCCCATGAACCCTCCGGCGCCGTGCCGGGGGCCTGCCAGTCCCCAACAGTCGTTACGGGTTCATGTGGGGTTACCAGCGCATTAATATACTTTCGAACTACATTATCGAGTTGTCCGAACTACGCTAATACAGCGGGGAACTTCTGAAATCGGTGGTAAACAATGAACCGAGTCAGTTAAAGCATTTAACTTGAACCGTTGTGACAGTTTTATGTGTTTACGACGAACTCTGACGAAGTTTTATAGAACTATTTTACTCTTCATAAGCTTTATTATGTAGAATGTTACTTTACTCCATTGGAATTGCCAGGTTTCCAAAAGTTAAAATAAACACGGCAATAATACAGAGGCAGAGAGTTTTAGCACCTATTTGAGTGTTCCATTATCGTGGCGGCGGAGCTGGGGAGACGCGCGCGGGGTCTCACCGCCCGCCTTTCACGACAATCATGCAAGTTTGCGGCCCGCTCGCTGCTACAGCTTACATTGCTGGCTCATCAGAAGATTTTTCAATTGTTTTGCATGCCGACGAGGCGTGACACCGCCAAGCAACGAGTATTCCTAAACAATATGTTATACGAGGTGGCGATGTCAGACCTAGGGGGCTAGGTCTGACATTGCATTCCACGACCTCGTCACACAATGCTATAACATATCAAAACAAATTGTAATAATAAACCTCAAATCAAACCGAATGAGGTGTCTCGAACTGTTAAATTAGACGATTCGAATTTTGTGGTAACATTACACAGCGATGAGTGTGAACCGCCGGCGCGGCAAATATAAATAACCCTTCAGACCTGCTGAGTGTAAGTAATAATTTCCAGACCAGATATGAACAGTCACGCCGGAATGTTGCCGTCACTAACAATTCTGCTTTCCGAGTTCGCGTGATCGGCGCCGCGGCTTACATTATTTATTCGGCGGGAAGAGATCCCTCCTTAACAATGAAGACGGAAGATTTATGGCAGTCACAACCGAGGGACTATCAAATTACGGACGGAAATAAAGAGTTTTCGATAGTTTTCCTACGAAAACATTTTATATATTACGAGGATATAGTGTTTTACGAGGAGCATTAACAAAAGTAATAAAGATATACATAATCGCGAATTGATGAGGGATAGTAAAAGACACTCATCCTCTGGGGGCAGCCGCAGTACTCCACAGCGGCGACTATAAAGCGGCGGAATGGCCGCTAAAACTGTCGCGATGTTTATCGGCGACTTCGTAATGAATGGCTGCGATAAATTTGTAATTTTATTTTCTGTAGTGGAGGCGGGCGGCGCGGGCTGCGTCCAGACGTTTAGTACTATAAAGTATTCTGTGGTCTAACGCTGGGCGGGCGGCCGACGACCCCGCCGCCCGCCGCCCGCCCTTCTACAGAGTATACTGTTTATGCTCATGATATGTGCCAAAGTAATCATCAGCATGTTTTAATGACAACATTAGGTACAAACCTACTGCTGAAAAATATAGAATAAGTATAGAAAAAGCAATGGAAAGGAATAACACAACATCATTAATTCTTATAACAATTACCAACACCGTGTGTAGTTTAATATCGATTGGTGGAAGTTTTGATAGGACAAAAATCCTCATCAAGCACGGAAAAAAATAAAAAATAAAATAAAAACAGCACTACACACTTTTTGTTAAAATAACGCGGTCCAATTGGGTACGAAAATAAATTACCTAGGTAGACTAAAGCTGTAACCGCAATATTATTTCTAAAATTATGTAGGTTATTGAGCACAGTTTTTTCAAAGTACGCAGAAATAAAAACATTTATTTTTATATCTCACTGAAAGTGAAAAGATATTGTTAGAGTAGACAAATTAGAAAATTTAGATCACATATTTATAAGCAATGCAATGTATTAAGTGCAATGCAATGCGATGCGCAAATCTTTTGCTGCTGCAAACATCGGATAACCGAGACAGTCGAGCTGCCAGTAATTATGTAAATATGTTCCCGCCGCTGCGCCGCCGCTCGTATTGCCTATTGGGGACCGGGGGACGATCGCACACCGAATGGGGACATTATGCTCCACATATCAGATTCTGATATAGGTTGGTGCTTGCGCGCGACTTCTGGAATGCTCAGGTACGTCAATTATTTCATTTTAGTTCAACCGCATCTCTAAGATACAGGGATCCCGGGTTCGCTTTCCAGGGGGGGTACAATTTGTACTTGGTTTGGTTGGTGGTAGGGCTTATTTCAAGTCCACCTGGCTAGCTACCACCATCTTACCTAAGTTTGACGCCCTAAAAACAATTCAAAAATGGTTGTGTTCCGGCAGTTTACAGATAAGATAGCCAGTTCCTTAGTGATGAGGATTCCGGGAGTAGTGCGCTGCCACCTTCGGCCTTACCGTCACTTAACATCAGGTGAGATGAAGGTCAAGCACTATCGCGTTGTGCATAAAAAAAATGTACGGTCGATCTCAAAAGTAACTACAGGCTGCGTCTAACTACGTACCTAATTGTGTGCAGCTATTTCTGAAATGTAGTTGTTGTGAATTTACTCGATTAAACACATTCGATTAAAGCCGGCGTTTACGAGGTGTTGCGTGGTTGTGGCGTGTTCTGCTAGTTTCATTGCAGCTGTTATACTGATTGAACCCTTTGAAGTATTGTAACATGCAACCAATGAAAATTATACCTACGCGGAAATTGAGCAAACTGTGTGTTTTAGTGCAAATTATCCTTTCGGATTAGTTGTGATTATGGTATTATTTATTAGGAAAGTATTATGTGTATATGTTGTACGGCTAATATTTTTTTTAACAGACAACAGAAATGACTTTCATAATACCCCAAAAATTACTCCCCCCTAAGTAGAAGCACAAAGAACGGTATTAGCCGCAATCAAATCGGCTACACCTAGTTTTAACCAACAGCTATCGGCTACACCTAGTTTTAGCCGGCTAAAACTAGGTTTAGCCGCACTTCGGGTATTAGCCGTAACATCTCTATTTGATAATCTCTACCCAAAGGAGAACGAAGATAACGAGAGTAAAGGATAAAATAAAATAGTCCATATTATAGGTAATGTAATTTTGTTTATTTTAATGTTTGCTGTGATTGCATTGTTTATTGCTTTCGCACGACAACATGACGGCTAATGTTAGCATAGAATAGACAGATTTAGCAGCTCCTTTGCTTTTCAGTATATATGTATATCATGCGAATTATGAGGATGTAATATTGCGTAAATCTTGCGCGTGGGCGATATGGGTCGTTACGCCGAATGTTATGCTGACTTTTTTACGATTCCTAGATTCCTGCTATGATGTTAATGCCCTCGTGTAAGCGGTTAGATAACTCAATGAACTGTGTAGATTATTATAGTCTATTAAAGAGTTGTCGTGTTATTATATGTGTTAGCATAAACAAATGGGCAATAATTTTTACAACATTTACCTATGCCATGGGTTTATTGTCATGCTGATTGTCTTATAAATTCTTTTAGTGTAAATCCAAAAATTTTAGTGCAATAACTTTTACAACATTTATGTGATGGGTTTAATGTCATGCTGATTGTCTTATAAATTCTTTTAGTGTAAATCTAAAGAGTGCAAGATGATTTGATATTGGCTCTATGTATGTTTTTTGAGCAGTAAAAGGTTATGTTTTGTAATTTTAACAATGTCAATAAAATTAGAACTTTGATCTGCTTTTGAGTGTTCGCGACGCTGAGACGGCAGCAGCAGCAAATAAACAGTAAATAATTTTATTTATTTAATTTTGTCTATCTCAATGTGTAAGTAGGTGTACGTCATAGATGTATCAATGATGCAAATCTTCAGCTATCTTTAAGTCCAATACCTTTCGAAATGTTTTTAATAGCCGTGCATAATTAGTAATAATCAATTACCTATGCAAGGCCTATTGTCCCACGACTTTTTTTTAACTTTACAGAATTTCTTACTAATTTTGTTTCGATAATACAAAGATCATACTTCCACTACACCAATTATAAAAAGACATCACACAATCATTAAGAATAACTACATAATTTTTATGTTAACTTCTTGATTGTGTAAGTATATAAGTAATATTTCTGCTGATTTTATGAAAGTCAATACTTTAACCCAAGCGACAGGAGTATATTCAATCACAGACGTTATTGTCGCCTAAATCCAACTAGAGGCCAACTTTTGGGCTAAGTCGGAAGTTTGGCCACTAACATAGTTAGCCGGATTGCGCCCGCCGGGAACCGGGTCTAATAACCGGGAAAATATCGCAAATATTTACGCGCCAACACATAATATTTATATTGCCCGATCATCTGTTTTATAGGCGAGATGAGTGTAAAGTATGAAGTGGAACGTTTCGAATAGCAAATATTGTTACTAGTCCGTTAAATGTTTGCTTTTAGTGTTTTTATTATACCAATAATAATGCAGAAGTTACAGGATGTTGTGGAAAATTTAACATACTTTATTGTAAATAGTAAGTAGTTGTATAACAAATAATTATGTTCGATAAGGACGAAATAAGGTTTCAACTGATTAATTTTAATACGATGATTGTTTTTCTTATTACATGTGGAGACAATTGCTTAGATATTTACGTTAGTATTCGTATAATATATATTTACATGCAGGGAATCGTATTTCTGCCATTAATAAAGTAGTACCTCGTTGGTTACGATATTTGCCAATAAAGACAAAAAAGTCAAATTCTCCTTTGCCTCCACGAATTGGGGAATCAGGAATTACCGAAAAAGGAAGTTGGTGAAAGTGGAACTAGGGATCATTTTATCGAGTTTAATTGTTTTAACAATTCACTCTACATTTTGAAACATAAAGGGTGAGAACAAAATAAATTCATCAGTGTAAAGATAACGAACAGAGCTTTTTGTGTGGCCATTTCCCGCCGGGCCCGGCCGGGATATCCGGGGACCAGAAAAAGGGACCAATTCGGAACGGTCCTTTTCTGTGCGAGTTTTCCCCTTTTTTGGTTACACGCACACAAGGTTTCACGATGTTCTGGTTCGCATTGAATTTCAAAGCCATTAAAAAAATTTTCAATAAATTTAAGAAGTAAAGTAACGATAATTTAATAGAAAATTAACCATCAACATTTAGTTTTCCAATCAATTACTGAATTTACTGTTAATAATCCGCCAAGTTTCCGTCAAAGTTAATAAAATCTACATAAACTGAATTATAGTAAAATTAAAAGAAGGGTCTTTATTAATCGTAGAGTATGATATAGTTTGGCAGCTAAATGTTTCACCTCAAAACAAATATATTCAATTTGATACGATTTTCATCGCAACCTATTTTCATTCTGATAGTTCACGCTGACGAGTACATTATTGAGAAATTGAGAATTGGCAGGTGGCCTAGCCTACATTCGACTTGCTCCACAATACTTTGTTGTGCCATGAACATGCAAATGGCGGATCGGGAAGAGTTATGTGCGACATGACGGGAAGTATGTAATAACTCTCGTGAACGTACAAACATCATCTAGCCTGAAAAAATATATTTGCTCCCCTTTCGTGACATATGAGTGGCGGCCGACTTTTATCCACGCTCGTATTTAAATTCATAATTCTTTTGGCAAGCTTTAGTAGGGCAGGGTTGTGCACTAATTAGCTAGAGGAATGTTCCCTCTTCTGCCGTATCTTCACAGAGACTTATCTTATTAAATTAAAAGCCCTCAAAACTGTTATAAAAGCTCGTCAGAGCATTCACCCTCGTCTGTCGCGGCCGGCGAGGCGGCGAACGCGCGCTCTCAGGGTATTCATTCCCGAGATTTTCGTTTTTTGAATCCCCGGGAGCGGAGCGGCGTCCCTGTCCCCGGGCGATAAAGCGACTGCTCATAAATCAGGTTGCAGACGCGGCTATCTGCGGCACCCGCCATCGGCATTCAATACGACGAAGGTCGATTCGATGACCTTGTCGATCGTCCGCATCTCGGTTTGGTCAAGAGCTCGCGTATTTCGCTTGTGCGAATGTTTTCCTCGTGTGATGCGTCATGCGGCGCGCGGCGCATTCTGATGCGGCGACGTGCGCGCCCGCGGAAGGAAGTCGCTTCCGACGCCCACCCTGGGATCCGATCGTTTCGCACGAGATACGCGGTTGACATTGAACCAGCTCATTCATACGGTTATTTCCACTACGACCCATTCCTGTTATTATCTCCTAAACAAAAGTAGAGACTTTGGCATCTATTTATACAAAAAACTTTATTCAGTTTCATTTGGCCTTGTTCTTGCAAATTTATTTTTAAATACTTATTAATTGATTACTCATATACTTTTACCATTCTCCTTATGTTGGCCAATCGCTAACCGGTTTGACCGGTAAAACGGTTGATTGTGATAAGATGCCATTTACCATCTACTTAAACAATTTGCTCTCACATTTTAATGATTTCATTACGTTTGTCTTAGTAGTATGATGCAAATGTAAAATAAACAGAAAGGTAAACAGTGTAGTGGTGCAGGTGGCGCGGTGGTGGCGCGGCGCGGGCGCCGGTTTGCCTTCACGCGGGTCTCGTTTGGCGCGTGACGTGACAAGGGTTACCACTTACCAAACCTGATATGTCAGGATGCTAGCTATCTGTCAACTGTCAAGAGAATAGGTAAAAGCTGTCATTGTCAGGGATTTTTGAAATCCCACGAAGGAAATATTAGGAATACAAACACATATTTCTGAATTTAAATGACGGAAAAAAGCGTCAACAAGATGAGGAATGAAACAAAATGCCAGGAAAAATGAAAAGTCAGAGAAAAAAAACAAGAAGAAATTAGGAAATCTCATTATTTGATCTGTTAACCCTAGACGTGACGTGCGCGCGCGCTACTTTTTATTGATCTCTCCCTCCGATATGTATCTACCGCCCGCGGCGCGCACAAGGCCCTCCTGCGTACTTTGTGCGTACTATACTTATACTATTATACATATTGTGGCACTTACTATACAATATGTGGTACTCAACGTGCGTATGTAGCTACAACTAGTAAGCGCTCTACATTACTTAATCTAGTCACGTTGTTGTTTCTACGCTATTGTTTCTCATACTCTCAGTAACTCTTTAGTTATTATTTATTTATCCTCAATGTTAAAACGCAATTAAAAACATGGGTACATACAAATCACGAACATGAACTAAGCTCCCACAATACAAACATCGTTGTATAATTATTCCCTAAAATAAAACATTCTGTTATGATTTAAACTGTGCTTTATTTTTATTACCGCTTCTAACAATAAATTAGAAACGTGTCACAGTGGGAATCCGGTAGCAGATTAGTTCGACTGTTAATTTAAGTAACGACGACAATGTCCTGATGAAGAAGTTTTAGTAGTTCTGTAAGGTAATACAATAGCGACTCCACATAATCGCCTATAACGAGTTCCCTATAATACACAATCGTGTTCGTCGATAATCGTCTTTCATTTAATTCCCTGAGATGATGCGGCGATTACAGGCAAGTGTATAATGCTCTCCACTCAATGAAATCGTGCTCGGCTACTAAAGTCTACTATCGAAACAGAATAGCTAATATTAGTACCTACTATCGGATCAGCCAGAAGAGGTTAAGCTACGTTTAGTGCTTCTTCTTCTTATCGAATGAGGATTAGTGGCCACTTCTGGAGTTAGAGATTATTAAGCCGCCTGTAAGGACTCTAACTTGGCTTAACGACGGTTATCAGATGACAACAGCCGGAATCGACGGTTTAACGTGCCTTCCGAAGCACGGAAGCGCTCAGTTGTAATGCCACTTAACGGTCATCCATCCGACAGCTGGCCGGACCGAGCGTTGCTCAACGAACGTGATCGAGTACGATCAGTCTGTCAAGTTCCGCCATGAGTGCTGCAATTCAATTCCGTCATGAACGTTTAGTGCTATATGTGTTCAGTAGTTAAGGCCAGTATATTCGGGCGTCGTAGGCATTTAGCGCTACCTCCGTCCCCCCGGAGCGAGCCGCGCGAATGCATATTCAAGTGAACTCTCTGACCCCACGGACCAAACCACAGAATAGATATTTACTACGTACAGAAAGGACACTCCCCGCCCGCGATTTCATGTGCCGAATCGAGTGCTCTGTCAACTCTCATGCAAAACGTGAACGCGAGATAATAAATAAGTATGGGTACGTACTAGGTAAATAGGCAAGTAATAATTTATTACACACAATAAAATTATAGGTAGTAGGTAGCTACGTACGTAGTTAATTCGAAGTTAATAATTGTTTGTTTTTTGTTTTTTGGACTTTTCGTCCAAGTTTTTGGAATATTATTTCGAATAGGTACTTGTAATATGGTCTGTAAATTTGAATTAACTAATTAAATATGAATAAACACTGAATTCATTGATTAAATTCGTTAGTGGAGTGTTAAATTAACTGTCAGTATAATATTCTACAACTAAGTACCTAAACATATTTGAGCACTCACAACAAGCTTTTTTTTGTGTAACCGATTTTTTATTTTAACTTTTTTTTATAATTTGCCGATTAAAAGGGACCCACAAAAACGAGTAATCAAATCACATATTAGGGTCAATTCATGCTGGAACCGAATCGAAGCGCATTGAATTGTTTGATGCAAAGCAAATTCACTCTTTTTATCAATATCGTAACGTAAAGTTCAAATTTCTTCAGAGATAAAAAAATCGCGCGCTTTCGGTGACGAACATTTGTCGTCCGTCAGTCGCATCAGTGACACAGTCGCAACAGTTGCCAGAATGTTAACTTTTGTACATTTTACGTTACTTTTGACCCTCTTATGTCCAGTTACACGACTTAAAATATTATAAGTACCTACGTTACTTTTAGGACTCAATAAAAAATCTAATTTTCTAGCAAATTAGGGAAAAAATAATCGTGAAACGTAACACATTAAAAGAAGTTGTCGTTCGTAGGCAAAGTAGTGATTGGTTGACACTTGATTTTGAGCCGTGCATCCTCACCGGCTATCGTATATAATTCATTTTCTCCCTTCAGTCAGGGATTGAAATACCGTTAAAAAAATAACGTTATAAAAAAATAACGTTAAAAATACCGTTAAAACATTTTATCGGTAAATTTATCGGTAAAAATAACGTTAAAAATATTTTACCGGTAAAATTAACGTTAAATATAGCGTTAAATTTAATACCGGTAAAATTAACGTTATTAATTGGAATAACGTTAATTTTAAAGTAACGGTAGAAAAAGGAAGAAAAAAAAATTAACGTTATTTATTGACATAACATTAATGTTAAAATTAACGGTAAAAAAAGTTAGAAATAACGTTGTATTAAAAAATAATGTTAACATTCCCTGCCTTCAGTAGACAGATTCACCCAGGTAATTTAAGTGTACTCTTAAGTAGATTAAAGCACCCAGTGACCCAGGTTAAAGCAACCTCATCATCACCAGCCTATTCATATCTCAACTGCTGGGGCATGGCAATAGGCCAGAAGAACAAATAATATCGGGGAAAAAGTGAAGTTCGCTAATATTTGTAGTGATTACTAGTAAAAAAAAACAGGTGCAAGCAATTTTCGACCTTATTAACATTTATCAAAATAACAGTTTTTAATGAAACAACAAAGTTAGTGAACGAAAATATGGAAAAAAAAACAACCGAATTTCAAAGTCAATAAGGTCGAATATCACTTGCATCTGTTTTTAGTGACATATTACTAAACAATGTTTTTCTACCTTTGCTTGTTTTCTCGACATTCATTTTTTTCGTGCAATGTTGCAGCAGTCCACGGTACTTAGTTTTCTTCTTCAACTTCCGATATAAGTAAAATCATTGCAAAATCTAAGTCAACCATTTTATTTCAAATTATACGATAGGTATATATTTTTTATTTTATACGAGTTTTATCACAATTCTATTCAAGTGGCATGGCAACTGATGTTCAAAACGTAGCAAGGTAAACACGCGCAAATGCGCGCGCAATCGCGCGACTCGTGCGCTGTATGGCTAAAATGATTTTAATATGATACGTCAATCCAAGTTGGCTCCGAATTGAAGCGCATCGAAGCGCTTCCATTCGGAGCCAAATTGAATTGACCCTTATGGTTCCGTTTTTTTCCGGATGTTTGAAACCCAATCACAATTGTTGGACATTAGACATTATTATCTTTAAATTCTCAATACTAACTCGGTAACTGGACTAGAAAAATAAAATTGATACAATTTATTGATGAGTATTTATTTCTTAAAAGTCATTAAAATTAATTACGCATTTGCTTGTACTCGATTGCTGTATCTAAATACCTACCTACCTACTCTATGCATTTACAACAAACTAAATTGATTATTTACACTAAATAAAATTTTACACTTAAATTACCTACTGCGTTTCCAAGTCTCACTCTTTGAGTATCTAAAAGAATCTCAATCAATTGGCGAGAGCGGGGGAACACAGCGCGGCAGCTAAAACGACACAGGTCCTACTCCGACGACGCCTCGCAGGCTACTAAACTACGACGCGGCGAGCGTTTTATTATATATTAATGTTTAAATAAACATAAAGACATTTTTTGAAAAAGTAACCGTTGAATGTTCTTCTATATTTCAGTACCTTTTTTTCTATATATTATTTGTGCGTAAGAGATTAATAATCTTTAAGTACCATCCAAAAAACAATGAAATTTTTCAATGTCTTTGCATATTTTTATAGTCGAGTGAAGATAAAAAATCGAGTTTTTAACCGTAAATTAATCAAGTTCGTTTATTAAACTACAACATATATTTTTATCTGCTCAAAATAAATAATGTTTCATTGTTTACCATTGAATCAAAAATAGGTTAATTTTGGATATACTGCCCTTAAGGTGTACTCACAGCGTGTGCAGCGCGGGCAGCGGCGGCAGGCCGGCGGCGGGCACCTCGCCGATCAAGTTCCCGGACAGGTCCCTGGAACAGGACACCATTTCAACCAGAGAACACACCATACACAAAACAGTTGTCAATGGCTAATGAAATATTAGGCCGACTACGCACCGACAGGTGCCTAGAGCCTAGATAACGGGTTTAACAAGACACTCAACGAAGCCGAAGCCCACGCATTCCGCCCATCATCAGGATTATTTTTGTCATTTATTTAGACTATACTTGGGAAACCAATAGCTACGAAGTTATTGAAGGTCAAAGTCTATTTTTTTTAATTTTTTTATGAAATCTTATTTTATTCTTTATTGAGTAATTTTTGTCTACAGAAACATTATCAAAATTTTATGTATTTCGTAACAAACAATGGCTTCAAAGCGTCATCACTCAATGTATTACATGAGCACGCACATAAACGTGGCCTTTCAACTTGGCCGCACGCAGCTGTGTAGCATTCACTCGCAGGGGCGCGGTCTTTTGTACGGCGTTACATTGCGTGCTAATGTATGCAATGCTTTTTAGCACAAAAAATGAAAATCGTTTCTCAGCAATAATTTTGAACAGAAATGGTCCTGATGATGGGCAGAATACGTAGACCTCGACTTCGTTGAGTGTCTTGTTACATCCGGTATGTAAGCAAGTAAAACGAACGTTCACGAATGTTCGCAACCGACCGCATTGCGCGCTAGGTGCCTCGATACATCCAGGCGACTATCTAGAATGTATCGTAGGCGCGAGGCTTACAACCAAAGACTATGAGATCAAGGCGACTACCCTAGCGACTCACCTACCAGTGAGGTCACCAAGTAACCTGGATGTATCAGCACCAATCTAGGCACCTGTCAGTGCGTTCGCAGCCTTAGAATTTCTTATGCTCTGTACCCTTAGCACGAACAGCTATCGAGAAAAAAAATGCGCGTAAAATTACTCGATAGAGAATTATCTATTGAAATTTTAGTTTCGCTATTCGGCGGTAGATGGCGTTGTACAAATTTCCAATTAAAAATTACACTATCGAATGATTTTACGCGCGTTATTTTTTTCGATGCTACGGGTACTGAGCAGGGCCCAGAAAGAATAGTTGTTTTGCTGAATTTGAAAAATTCTTTAATTAATCAAAGTTTAATGTAGATGGCAATAATCTAATGAAAATAATACAACTACACATAATGGAAATTTAATAATAATTAACATTTAAGTAGCTTGTAATTAATAGGGTCCAATATATTAGGTATTGATTTTATGACAAAAAGTTGGAATATAAAAAAGAGGATAAAAAAGTAAAATATGTGGTAAAGGAAAGTGTAAGAGATGATTCAATAAAGTGACAATACACAATTGATTGAGCAAACGACGGCTATAACTCGGGGGGCTTATGGCACACTTCGGCACGTAGGGCGGGCGGCACGAGCGCAGGGCGGGCGGCTGATTGGCCACTCTAACAGAACACAACACGGATTGCTATGATGCTATTGATGACTTTACTTCTTTTTTCTTAACTGTCCTACAAATTTTATTGGGTGAAATGAAGTCTTAATTTTGATAATTAACAATGTTTTTCCCCATACGCTTCGTTATTAAAATATAATTGTTTTTATTTACGAAAACAAATCATAGAAAAAACAAAGACGTTTTACCATTAGAAATGAAACACTTTTTACGGATTATAGCGCGTATATTGGTTAATTCAGATCTATGTTACTTCAGAATTATTTAGTTTAGTTAGATTTGTTGGTTTCTTGGGTTTCCCGATGTTTCGACACCTTTCCGACTAAAAATGTTATACCATTAATAAAACAGTCGACACTTGACTTTCTTCTTTTTGATGTCTCTTTTAGATTCTTTCTGTTTATGGCAAGACGGACTCGACAGATCGGGTATTTCCTTGTTTGTCCCGTGCGATCGGTAAACATGTGGTTATATCGGAACAGATGTTATCAGCGCTCGCTGTTTGCTCATTTTCCTCGTCCGATGCGACCGAATGGCTCTATTAGAGACGCTCCGCGAATAACGCGCTATTAAAATAAATAATAGATAATATATTTGGCGCCACATCAAAGGCGCGTATATTTCGTGCGCTCATTCTGCTTCCTGCGCGCCAGGTGTTCAGCTCTTCAGTCGGGTGCAATGCCCCTCCAAATCTTGAAGTGTCAGTTATTGTCTTTTAAAATAATCCTTTATGATTTTATTACCATAGAAAAAAATATATATCGTTAAAGAAAATAAGAACATTGATTTCAAACATACGGTTGAAGAAAACTATAACTTTGGATTTTCCGACAGACAATCATTATGTGTGCATTATAGACTGCATTTTTAAACTTGAAACCTGCCATAACATAGCTTGTTATTAATTTGTGTATTTTGAATGATGAATCTTTTAAAAAAAATTCTACGCATTCCTAAATTGTATTTCATTTAAAAACCCCCTCATGTTATCCCTTTACGTTGACTCGAAATTTATTAAAGCACCAATATGTTATCTATTCCTCGTACCTTGCAAAACAGAAAGGAAATAAAGAAAACTTTTACTGCGCGTCGTAAAAATCAGACGAGAGCGTCGCGGGCGCCGCCGTAACAAATCTGCCGTCGCATTAAGTGTTTTCCAATATTCTCTTTAATATTTTCCACATCTTCAACCTGCCGCGATGCGCGCCGCGGACAAATTAGTTATGACGTTATATGGGAGCGACGTATTCTGTTCATAATTTATTCGCAGTGACGGCGGAGGAATAACCGCGCTAATGTAGAGAAATAGAAAATTAGGCCATCACCGCGGGATATAGTTATTATTACGTTTATAAGATACACCTGTTATATTTACGTAAATACAATCTCATCTTAAATAGCCAATGACTCTTTTAGTGAGTTATTATTATTACTACTTGCATCGATAAATTATTTACTCATTTTGGCCGCAGATCAGGGGGCTAATTGTCTAATTCAAAAAATCTATCGCAATCGCTTTCGTTTGACAGAGGGATGTGACACATTGCTGCATTTCTTTGGTAAGTTTTTATTTGTCCCAAAAAGAAGCTTCAATGTGTTACACCCTGAAAGCGATTGCGATAGATTATTAAATTAGACAATAGAAAGGCAGGTTATCACCTCAAAGGTGATAATTTAATTTATCATAACTCACATAGAGCTCCTAATTTATAACAAACAAGCTATACTTTTGCGGTGCTTTACTTACAAAACGATTACTGGATTAAAATCTTAACCCGTTCTTCTCAAATATAAAATAAAAAAATGTTGTCTTTGTTTTCCTCTCAAAATACGTAAACGATTATTTTATTTTCTGAGTAAAGCTAGGATTGAAGGAAAAGGGAAAAGAAATCTGCCTCGCCAGTCGCCGTGCATGTGCTTAATTTCCCATTTGAGTACAATGGACAATACGACAAAAAATATTTTGTCAAAATAAAAAATACCGTTTCTAGATTTGCCCCTCAGGACTGCAAGAAAGTTAGTTTTATAATTTTTAAAGCAATATTTATGGAGAGAATTGTCTTATTGTCGTATTGCGAGCGAAGCGCCTTCGTTTCACCTCGGGCCAAAATGCTTTCATAGTCCGGCTGTTTTCATCTACAAAGCCGCTTTTCACACGCGACTCTCATGAAATTTTGTGAGCAGGTTCAAAATTTTTCGAAATGGTTGAGATATGGGGGTTGAAAACGTAAAAAAACATATCGCAATATCTACAGCTCACAGAGCCACTATATCGGGTCATTCTGAACTTACCATCCAAATTTCAAGGATATGTCCTGTCCATGAAACTAAACAACTTTCTCTAAGAAACATGTGTCGAACTTCGCCATAAAATTTTGGTCATCCCATACTAAATTGATCACGTGATCTCTTTGATTTGTATGGATAGTCTTTTTTTTGTTATTCTTGGCGATGTGTTCCTTAGAGAAAGTTGTTCAGTTTCATGGAATGAACACATCCTCAAAATTTGGATGGTGAATACAAGATGACCCTGTACAGTTGACTGTTGTCGAGTTCTCTCCTTTCTTACCTTACCTTAGCTATAATTATTATATGAATGCTGTTTGTTTTTCATGAATAAATAAATAAATAAATAAATAAAAGAGACAAAAGCAAGCCAGCCAGCGCCGGCGCTGCTCATAAGAGACAAATGCAGTGACTTTTTGCAAGAACGCTCGCGATCTGGGTCACTGCAGACTTCGTTAATATCAGTCGCGCTGCACTCGGTTATTGGAAAACTTGTGTTGTACAGCTTGATAGGTCCTGAGTCGGGTGACAGGTGACAACGCATAGCGGTCGCATAGCGAGCTTCGAAAAGCTTGCGTAAGAGCCAAGGCGAGCGCTCGCCGCGGGCGCCGCGGGGTGATCGATCACGCGCTACGCAAATATTTGACCTCCATTCAGCCATTGCTTATTTGTTAAATACAACTTGTGCGTCGCGTCGTCGACGCAGTCACGCCGCGACAGCGTTATTGATATTCAATTTGTCAATTTTCTGTCACAAACTTTTCTGAATAGATAAGGAATGCTGAATTGGTTGCGCGATCGCACAAAGTTAGTTGTTGGGTTGGCAATGTTGGCATTATGTATACGTCGTGGTAATCGTTAAACTGGGCCGATCGAGATCTGCCTGGCCAGATCACGATGTGCCGGCATTTCATGATCTGGCTAATAATTTCATGATGTGCCCAATCAAAAATTAGGCAGATCGATAAAAGCAACCATTCGTCGATTTGCCCTACTAGTACTTAGCCACATCGCGATATGGCTGAGCGCATCGTAATATACTTCCATTTCGCGACGCTTGTGGCGCTGTAACGCTGTTTGCGCTCTGTCAGCTGTGTGTTTACGTGCGAGCAAGATGGCGGCGTCACAAGAAATCAAAAATTGTGATAATAAAAACAATACGCTTTTAAGAGACATTTGTATAACGAACCACGTGTTAAGATGATAATAATAATAATGAGAATGTTAAGATGAGAATGATGATTTATAAAAAACAAAATTAAAAAATAATTAATGTACGTACATTCTTTTCATTTTTCTAATACTTTGGTCACTCTACTTATTATAGAATAATTATTTTCTAAACTTCATTTTATTTGCTTGTACTTTGGCCACCCCACAGAATCGATTTGCCCAAGCATGGCTGGGCAAATCGTCAAACGTTATGCTTTGAACGATATGGCGGGTTTTGAAAAGGCAAATCAAGAAATGCCGGCGTATCGTGATCTGCCCAGGCAGATCTCGATCGGCCCAATTCAACGATTGGCCCACGACATATACAAAAAGTTGATTGTATATCGCCATTTTGCTCACAAAGAAGACTGCCTACCCTATTAAGTAGGATAGGGTTGGCTTCATAGGTACTCACCTTATTTACCTTCTTCTTCATCATTTGATATAAAGATGTTTATTTCTTTTTAAAGCATCATGCCGGATTCTGGGCAATGATGCATCTTAACCATACATACCTCAAAAAAGGGTTTTCTCCGGCATGAGTGATATTATTCCAACATAATCTAGAGAAAATTACTATAGAATATTGGTAATTTCATCAAAGCGCATCACGGCTTAGCTTGTATAATAAAAACCGGCATCATCCTTATGAAGTAAATACGAGGATCATTATTATTATTACATTACTCAAGTTGTTTTATTTTTAGTTTTTATAAACTTACACTAATATCTGGCAGACCGTTATGAAAATGTAGTTTTATTTAATCACTAGCGGCCGCCCGCGGTTTCACCCGCATGGTTCCCATTCCCGTGGGAATATCGGAATAAAAAGTATTCTATGTTTTAATCTAGACTATCTACTGTGTGCCAAATTTCAAGCAAATCCGTTCAGCATTTTTTGCGTGATTGAGGAACAAACATCCAAACATCTAAACATCCAAACCCACAAACTTTTACATTTCTAATATTAGTAGGAAGTAGGAACAAAACTTATTCTATTTTACATTATATTCAGTGAAATATTACTAGTTAATTTATCTTATAAAACATAATGTTGTTTGTTAGCAAAACATCTGGTATAATGTGCGTTTACTATGTTGTTTACGAAACTTGTCATCTTTTGTATACAGTTTATTTTTTCTCTCTTTTTAGGGCTCCGTACCCAAAGGGTAAAAACGGGACCCTATTACTAAACCTCCGCTGTCCGTCTGTCTGTCTGTCTGTCTGTCTGTCTGTCACCAGGCTGTATCTCTTGAACCGTGATAGCTGGAAAGTTGAAATTTTCACAGATGATGTATTTCGGTTGCCGCTATAACAACAAATACTAAAAACAGAATAAAATTAATATTTAAGGGGGGCTCCCATACAACAAACGTGTTTTTTTTTGCCGTTTTTAGGGTTCCGTACCCAAAGGGTAAAAACGGGACCCTATTACTAAGACTCCGCTGTCCGTCTGTCTGTCTGTCACCAGGCTGTATCTCATGAACCGTGATAGTTAGAAAGTTGAAATTTTCACAGATGATGTATTTCTGTTGCCGCTATAACAACAAATACTAAAACCAGAATAAAATTAATATTAAAGGGGGGCTTCCATACAACAAGCGTGATTTTTTTTGCTGTTTTTTTGCTCGATATTAATAACAACAACAGGTAGTCAGTTGAAATTTTCACAGATGATGTATTTTTGTTGCCGCTATAACAACAAATACTAAAAACAGAATTAAATTAATATTTAAGGGGGGCTCCCATACAACAAACGTAATTTTTTGTCGTTTTTAGGGTTCCGTAGCCAAAATGGCAAAAAAACGGAACCCTTATAGATTCGTCATGTCTGTCTGTCTGTCTGTCTGTCTGTCTGTCCGTCCGTATGTCACAGCCACTTTATTCCAAAAGTATTAGGACTACATAGTTGAAACTTGGTAGGTAGGTGTATTCTGTAAACCGCTTTACGATTTTTACACAAAAATTAAAAAAAAGAATTATTAAGGGGGGGCTCCCCATACATGTAACTGAAACTGAAAATATTTTTTTTCATCCAACCAATACTTGTGGGGTGTCTATAGATAGGTCTTTAAAAATGACATTGAGGCTTTTAAGACTATTTTTTTTCAAAGTCAACCGTTTGAAAGATATATGCCGCTGTAGTGTGTGTACTAACATGTATGTAACCTATACACACACGCATCTCTCCTCATATATATAAGCTCTTACGGAGCACAATAAATGAGTTAATAATCGTAGTCAGATCTTTTCATTTAACGTCCCGAACCGCCAACATTGCATGGCGACCCTGCCAGTGCCGCCTGCGTCGGCGGCGCTGTGCAGCTGGTTTGTTCGTAAAGTGCAAATAAATTATAATGCGAAATAAAAATGGACTATAAAATAGAATAAAATTATGTGCGTGTTAATTATAAAAATGGGAACTTTTATAACTTAAAGACTTTACATTTATAAATAATAATATGATTTGAAATATTAATCTTTAAAAACAATATAAGTGAATAAAATAAATTCTTCAAGTCAGTGTAAATGAACTCAACAAAGTTATAATCATAATTATGAAAATCTATGACAAAGTGTTCGTTGCCGAGTACTCTGTTGCCGCTGTGATGATGCTACTGCTGGAAAGATGATGAGGGTGAAAAGCAGGGTGCCGGGAGATGATGGAGTCGGATGTGGACGCTGCCGGCCGATGATGGTGCCGTGAGGATGGAGCAGGGGCAAACGCTGAATTTACCAACGGAATGTGGCCAGAGTCCAGACAGTTTACAACGTGGAGTGACATGAAACATTATTATTCCAAAGACATTACTATAACATACTATGTGGTTTGATTTTTTTTCTTTTTTTATGGAAACTTGAATAACACTTTATTAAAGATACCTAAGTAGTACTTATATGATTGTGTCAGAGTTTTTTTTTTGGTTTGGTAAAGTTTGGTAAACGTTAAGTAATGAGTAAATATATAAATTTTAAATGTAATTTGTTGAAAGTAAAAATAAGAAATTTAGAATGCACATTATGAAGAATTTATTTTAATTTGATTGTAATATTTTATATAGTACTCCTCTTTTGTCATGTTTAATCGATAAGGATTTGTTGCTGACGATTAGTTAAATTAGTAAGTAATATCCGGAGTACGAGAAGAAAATGAAATTTAATTTTCGTAGATAATGTTTTAAGTTAGTTTCTTAAAAAACTAAGTTTCTGATTTATACAAGTGATTGCACAGAAAAAGTAGGTAACTGTTATTTTTAGTGGTGTTGGTATTAATGTTTGTTTTTTATTTTACAGTAACTTTGTACAGAGATTGATCGTTGATAAAGGTAACTCTAATTTTACACTTTGAAGATTTGATTTCACGTGAAATATAATTTGAATTTAATTTTATTGACATTTTGGACTTATTTTTTTTTCTCGTAGTTTTAAAGGTGAGTAAAGATGAGGTAAATAAATTTTGAGGCTATTTTTGTTTTAAATTATTTTGTGGTTTTCATTACTTAAATCATTTTAAAGAATATTTATCGATGTCAATTGTTTTTTTTTAATTATCATTGCATTGCATTAAGTAAAAGTTTGGACTTTGTAATTTGTTTTAAATAAGTGACCGACATCGTAACTGCTGACATAGCAACACGTGTGATATTGTAAGTAGGAATCATTTCTGTTGAATCAAAGAATCTAACGTTCGAGTTTTTATTTTTTTATCGTAAACTAAGTTGTTTGTATAAAGTCTTTCATTGAAATTACAAAAAGGTTAAAAATGGCACAAATTTTACATTCTTTCGCAGGACACTAATGTTAATAACAATTTTATTTAAGTAGGATTTATTTTTATTTAATGTGAAAATTTTTCTCTTGTATCTATATTATATACCTTTTATATCTACATCGGTATTTAAATCACCCTAAGGTTGACTGGTAGAAAATGCCTAAGGCATTAAGTCCGCCTACTTATATACAATAGATATTTGATTAGGTTCTATTTTCTTTCATTCTTATCGTATGTAGGTGATGCAATAATATTTCTCTAGTAACAATACTTATTAATTGTTTTTCAACGATTCTTCAATAGATATAAAAACGACCTTATAAACTTATAGGTATTCTTATAACAGACTATCTTTTGTCTTCAGATTAGTACATAATTTTCTTTGCTATATCACATATTTATGTAGCTACAAGTAATTTATAACAATATTCTATCTTATAAAATAACTAATTAAGTAAATAGGAAAGTTCGAAAATTCATTTTAGTTTCAAAGTTTGCCTGACAATATTTTATTTACGAATTTGATTTCATAATATTATTTATGACATTGACAAAACAAAAATTAGAATAGAAAATTTGATTTCAATACTTTTGCGTACATTCATAGTGTCAGATAATGTTTCCGCTCTAATTTTTACAAAGAGCATAATTATATTTTATTTATGTATACATATAATGTTTTTACGTAAAGTAAGTAAATGAACGCTAGATATAAATTTAATTTTATTAGTTTTTGTAGTGAAATTATCTTCTTTTATGTTTTAGGAGTGAAATAAAAAATAAAAATATGATCGATTATGTAGCTATTTTTGTACATTTGATTTCAACTAATAGTATTATTATTAATTTTTTTTATATTAGTGTCCTAGCATTTTATTTTATCATACAAATAAGTTAAATTACTTTTCATTTTGTTCTGAATTTTAACTTATTCGAGTTTAAAATTTTAATATCTTCGCAATTCAATTTAATAAGTATCGGTAGTAAATTATCATGTGGCAAAATTATTTCTAATTAGAAGGGATGCAATCATATTGTTTTGATAAGCATAACGAACAAGGTTTTGGAATGTAAAGTGTTGTATTTCGATATCGGTAGATTACAAAGAGGTAGCGCAGCTGCACTTATGCAAGTTGATATTTAGGCGAAGCAGTAATATTAATCTTGTCGCAAAATATCACACGGGTTTGCTAGTCAAGTTGTAATTTAAAACATTGTTTCAATAGGAAAAGGTAATAGGTATTAATTTGTTGGGAAGAAAACTTTAAGGAACTTATTAATTTCGGATGTGAAAGTTTATGTTGAGGTATGATTGAGATATTTATGTTTGTGGAAATAATATTTAGTTGAGGTTTGAAAAGAAAAAGTTAGAAAAACAGTTTGAAAGCTTGGTAGGTATTTGATTAGAATAAAGCAAAGGTATAGATTTTATATAGGTAGAAGGAATATTGTAGGTAAGTTATTGTAGCTGTATTAAAAATCTTTTTGTGGCTTTTAGTTTGCAATTAGGTACAGCATGGTATAGGTGTAGGTAATGTAATGTTTTTTTTATATAAAGGATTTGGAATGATGGTGAGGATTTATATTTATAGAAGTTAGGGAATATACGGTTTATAAGGTTTCACATGCGATTGGACTGATCACCCAAGAGCGATGAATCTCTTATTTATCTTATATTCAATTTAGGATTGTTAGTTTATTTAATAGGTTTTGGAATGAAATGGTTAAGATAAAAGCTCGATTATACGGTACACATTAAAAGAGAGGTACTATAGGGTTCAGGTCCTTCAGTTGCATCAAGGTGTGAACGAGATTTCCCCTTTGAATCCTGTTTGGAGACCAAATTAGTATGTGTCTTAATTCATGACCCTATTAATAATGGTACATACGTGGGGTGTCAGATCCTTCCATTCGATCATGGTAGAAACGAGCTTTCTCCGTGAGAATTGTTGGAGGCAACTCATGACGAAGGTGCGCGAGCTACGCAGCGTCAGAGTAGGTCTTAAAATTAGTTCCCCATTAATAATTGAGCTGTGGCCACAGCCCAAAATGGCAATTGTCCATTTTTATATTGTGTTATGATGAAGTCGACTATAAATAAATATGATAAAGTATGTACCAAAAATGATGAGTTAAATAAAAATTAAAGTACGCCGGCGCCGGGCGAATTATGATATGTGAGTACCTAGTAGAATTATGTGTATAAGTGTACCGATATTATGAAAATGAAGGTTATAACAAGCAAGACTAGGATTTAAAGTGAAGAATGGGAATATTGTTATTGACACAGGATAATTTAGATGAGAATATTGAGAGATAGGAATATTACAAAATAGGAGGTTATGTGATAAACAAGAAAGGTTTGAGAATATTTATATTAAGAAGATGATGAATGATTATAACTTGATAAAAAAAGTTTAAAGGAATGCTTTTTTGTAGAAGTTATGAAAGGAAGATGTATGTTTTTTTAAAGACGCGATAAATGAAAGTAAAGAACGCGTAGCTCTGTTTTTTATGTTAGCGAAAAGTTATTGGGAAACAAAGAGGTAATAAATAAATGAAAGAGAAATAAATAAGTACATAACAAGAGATTATAGTGATATTTTTATTTATTTTTATTCAGTTACCTTTTTCAACTGTTGATTATAAGATTTTTTTAACAAAATATAAATTTTGGAATATGAGTAAGTATGTGCAATCTATTTCTGTATAAATCAGAAGGATACCTAATACATGTTGTAGTGAAGATTTCAATTAATATGATTAAGAAGTAACTAAAATATGTTTGCGTTGAAATGTGAACTTTATATTAACGAGAGTTATAAAGAATGTAAGAATGTTGCAAACACAGACATTAGTATTTAAGTATCCATTGGAAATCTGCAATTTTAATGATTTTTTCTGCATAAGCTAAAACCTAATGTAAACTAAATAACCTACATTTTAATAAAAACCTTGTACGAGTATGTACTTATCGTGACGTAGTGATAACGTTATTATTTGTAACCTGTTTTGATACCGATATTTATAGTGTTAAAAATTCGGAATACTGATTAAGTTACCTATATTTTCATGTTTTGACGCATGTTCACGTCCCGAACCGCCAACATTGCACCGCCAAAGTGGTAAAATGTGTGTCCCCCCCCTTTAACTTTTAAAGTAAGAGGGTGAACGATCTAAAAAAAATATAAGCTATAGATCTTAATAAACACTTTCAACGAAAATTGGTTTGAACGAGATACAGTAATTAGTTTTTGAGATATAGCACATTTTCCAAAACCGCAAATATAACTTTGTCATTCATACAAACACTGTGAAAAACAAAGTTATTTTTTCAGACGAAAAATGATAGTGGTATTAAAATATGGTATGGTATAATGTACCTACGGAACCCTACTGCGCTTAGCCCGACACGCACTTGGCCGGTTTTTTGGTACGGAACCCTTCGTGCGCGAGTCCGACTCGCACTTGGCCGGTTTTTTTGCTTTATATTAATAACGACAACAGGTAGACAGTTGAAATTTTCACAGATGATGTATTTCTGTTGCCGCTATAAGAACAAATACTAAAAACAGAATAAAATAAATAGTTAAGGGGGGCTCCCATACAATAAACGTGATTTTTTGGTACGGAACCCTTCGTTCGTGCGCGAGTCCGACTCGCACTTGGCCGGTTTTTAGGGTTCCGTAGCCAAAATGGCAAAAAACGGAACCCTTATAGATTCGTCATGTCTGTCTGTCTGTCTGTCTGTCTGTCTGTCTGTCTGTCTGTCTGTCTGTCCGTCCGTATGTCACAGCCACTTTATTCCAAAAGTATTAAGACTACATAGTTGAAACTTGATAAGTAGGTGTATTCTGTGAACCGCTTTACGATTTTTACACAAAAATAAATAAAATAAAAGATTAAGGGGGGGCTCCCCATACATGGAACTGAAACTGAAAATATTTTTTTTCATCAAGCCAATACTTGTGGGGTGTCTATAGATAGGTCTTTAAAAATAACATTGAGGTTTCTAAGACTATTTTTTTTCAAAGTCAACCGTTTGAAAGATATCTGCCGCCAAAGTGGTAAAATGTGTGTCCCCCCCCTTTAACTTTGAAAGTAAGAGGGTGAAAAATCTAAAAAAAATATATGCTATAGATCTTAATAAACACTTTCAACGAAAATTGGTTTGAACGAGATACAGTAATTAGTTTTTGAGATATAGTACATTTTCCAAAACCGCAAATATAACTTTGTCATTCATACAAACACTGTGAAAAACAAAGTTATTTTTTCAGACGAAAAATGATAGCGGTATTAAAATATGGTATGGTATATAATGTACCTACGGAACCCTACTGCGCGTGGCCCGACACGCACTTGGCCGGTTTTTTTAGTCTTAAGTTATTACTATTCTGCAATATTCGACCATATGTCTTATGAATTAGAGATTTTTTCATCGTGGAGTGAGAATCTTACCTTGCCGTAACACAGTTTCGACTAGCACGGAAGTTAAAGAACACTTTTTGTTGTGACACCCTCAATTTACAATTTTGCCTAAATTTTTTAACAATATTGGAAATTTAATACCTTTTGATGATCGAAAATAAGTGAACATTGTAAACATAACTTTGTGTTGTTTGTTTGAATAAGAAAACTGACAAACTGGATGTTAGGTAAAAATGTAGTTGTACTTTGATTGTTGCAATCAAATGTAATTTATTATTGCCAAATAAACTTTATTATTTTTATATTATTTTTAAACAAATCTGAAAAAAAGAGACTACGACAAAATATGATATGGAAATAAATACCCCGTAGTAAGTGCATGACATAAAATCTTTTTAAGCTCCACTTTGTTAATGGACTCATGTCATCAGTAGGTATACCTACGTATGATAGTCCTACAATTTGTAAGGGGAATGGAATTGCCCATTTGCAGTTTCATTCTGTTCCGCGATTAAACAGAGTCGTGGCCGCTGATGGCATTTTTGTTGCTAAAATGCTATAAATACTTGCAAGTTCGTTTGCCTTACATTCAGTCCCTCCCGTGGAAAATCCAGAAATTCCAACAAGTTTACAACAAGTAAAATAACCTATATAAAAGACAGGCAATTGCCGTTTACCTATATCTATTATTATAAATGTGAAAGTTTGGATGTTTAATGTTTGGATATTGTTACTCAACCACGCAAAAAACGGCTGAACGGATTTGGATGGGAACTCAGATAGTTTATAGCCTAGATTGCAACAATACTTTTTATCCTGGTCAATTGTTCCCCAGGGATTTTTTGAATGTCCACGTGGATGACGTCACGGGCGGAAGCTAGTAATTACTTAGTTTTATATTCGTCAATAAATAACAGCTATTGTTCGTTGTGTTTGGTAAATTTAAGGATAGGAGTATATAATATATATGTACTTACTTTTAAAACGAACTATTTGAACGAGTAGGTATAAATCAAAATGTTATTGTAGTAGCACATTTAAAGGTGTAATTGTATTGGAACTGTACGATAAGTAGTGATAGATGCACTTGCACTAACAGCTATTACTATTATCTATTCTGTGCTAACAGCTCTGTGGAGATAGCTGAATTTGCCGGGAATCCGGGCCGCCGCCGGGTCTAAGGAAGCGACTCCCACAGGGGTCCCTCAGGGCCAACCGGCGGCAGATGAAGGCAAGTACCAGATTTATTGTGGGTATTCTCCCCTCCCAGGGTCCCATCAAGCCACTGGCTGTCTGGGACCATGGGAGGCAATCGTGGAGGGAGCCGCAACGTTGAATGTTGCGGTCCCATCCTGGCGAGCCCCACATATGAACCCCCTGCTTACCTGCTGGGGATGCGTAAATGCATTGTATAAAAATAATAAAAGGCACTAACAGGGCCTGTAGGCGGTGCAGGGGCGCGAGCGCGGCGGCGGGCACCAGCCGCAGCGTGTTGCGCGCCAGCCGCAGCGTGCGCAGCGCGCGCGCGCCGCTCAGCGCGCCCTCCTCCACTTCAGATAGGTAGTTCTCCTCCGCCGACCTGTACACACAATCCATATATATTTAAATCTACATTGTACAGTTCGACAACAAGAGACTTGGTAAATTTTAAATTAAATATTTTGGAAACCCCCACACAAAAAAAACTAACTTTTAAAAAGGTAAAAATAATATCATCAGGTCATCTATGAAAATCTATGAAAAAAATAGACGTTGGAAGACACACCTAAGCTCCTCACATCTCTAACAAAATCTACGTCTATTTTTAATAAATCTATTTGACTTATAATATTATTTGCACCTCTCCAGCACGAAAAGGGCGCTTTTGGAGCATTTTGCTGCGAGCGTGAGGCAAAGTGCTTTTTCTAATATCAACTTTTAAAATAATAAAGAAAAAAGAAATAAAGTGACAAGTTGTAAAATTGATATGTGAGAAAAGTATAGATAGAGTGCTTTATTTATCGTCGGCACTCGCAGCACAAATTGATTTTGGTCACTTGTATAACAAATAACTATTTAAACTATTTAAAGGTAAGTTTTTTTGTGTCAGGGGTTTTAAAATTTTATTTCAAGCATTTAAATTAAGTAGTTGGCGGTCATTTTATTGCCGCCTTTTTTTGCCCAGGGTGTACATTATTTTAGTCAAAGCACCACCTCTGTATCTTCGGCAGGTAGTTGACTATCTCCATAAACGTGGCTAAGAACCATCTCGATTAATTTATCTTTCAATTTAATAAAAACCGCATTAAAATCGCTCGATACTTTAGGAACTACGATGATACATACTGACAGGACAAACATGGGCTTCAAACTCATAACATCCCTCTTGCGCTGCGTCAGGGATTAAAAGAGAGTTTGTCGAGATCTACATTCTAAACGATAGAGTACTGTCTGAACTGGATCATGTACGCGATCTGGGCGTCTTTTTGGACACTAGGCTTCGTTTCCATACTCATGTTGAGAATATAGTGAAGAAAAGTTTCAAAGCCCTCGGTTTTGTACTGAGGAACTGTAGGGATTTCAAGAACCCCACCCCAGCCCCCAAAATCACTCTGTACTCGGCTTTGGTGCGCAGTAACTTGGGATACGCTAGTGTATGCTACATGGCCAAAACTATGCCAACCTACAATGAGAGACTTCGTCACTTTAATTTGCAATCCTTGGAACACCGCCGACGTCTTCTTGATCTAGTCTTTTTGCATAAGCTGGTTGGTGGCGTCCTTGACGCTCCTGACCTACTATCTTGCATTAATATTCGCGCACCATCTCGGCTTCCTAGATTATCTGCATATACAGGGTCACTGGAAATATGACGTATTCCTGCTAATAGGTTATAGGCTAATAAGGTTATAGATGAGGTCAAAACAAATATTTTTTGTCATATAACTTTTTCTCAAAAAATTACTAGTTTTTAGTTAATTGAAATTAAGTATTTTTTTACCAAAAGTACGTTTTCAGACAAAAAAATTTAAAATAAAAAAATAACTACTCATTTGATTCCGGATTTTTTATCATTTTGGGATAGAAAACAATCTGAGTGTTGATAATGAATAAAAAATTTTTATAAAATACAGGTATTTATAAAAAAATCAATCCTTAAAAGCATATTTTATTTTTATTTTTTCAGATTTTTTTGAAATAGCATCAAATATCTTTAAAAAATCCTAGTAACTAAGCGTGCATAATATTTTAAAAACATCACCATCTATTCAGCTCTCCGTTGAGGTATAAAACTTAATAATAACTTAAATAAAAAATGAGAAATTAAGACTTAACTAAATAGCAGTCCCATTTCATGGAGAAAAATTTCCTACTTCAAGCGCTTCGGAGGTGGCCGTATTATCCTACTTATTCCATAAATGTGAAAGTTTGCTTGTTTGGATGATTATTAATCAATCACGCTAAACGGCTGAACCAATTTGGATGAAATTTGGCACACAGATAGTTTATAAGCCGGATTAAAACATAGGAGGATACTATTATCTTGGTTAAAGGTTCCCTGGGGATTTTCTTGAATGTAAATGCGGGTAAAGTCGCGGGAGGAAGCTAGTTTGCCATAAATGGTCGTACTTACTAAAAATACTTTCGTCAAAGTGAGTTTGAGACATGATTATTTTCCGCCGATGAGTCAAAATTTTATACAAACTGTATCACAAATAACCATGCATATCAACCAGGTTTTCCTTTTGGCTTGTAGAAGGATAAAGCGGACGGGCCATACCCACCACGTGGGCCCAATGTGGATTGGTCAGTGTTAACGACTGTAAATGCAGCCAGAACCAAGGGCTCAATGTAAGGTACATTGAGTTAACAACGACCAATCCGCATTGGGCCCACGTAGTGGGTTATGGCCCATCCGCTTTATCCCAAGAGGAAAGAAAGGCTTGTTCCCCAGCAGCGGGTCATTAAAAATGGCTGATATGCATGGTTATTTTTGATGCTGTCTGTATAAAATTTTGACTCATCGGCGGAAAATAATCCTGTTTCAAACTCACTCGGACGAAAGTATTTTTAGTAAGCATGATCATTTATGGCAAACTAGTTACCGCCCGCGACTTCATCCGCATTTACATTCGAGAAAATCCCTAGGGAACCTTTAACCAAGATAATAGTATCCTCCTGTTTTAATCCGGCTTATAAACTATCTGTGTGCCAAATTTCATCCAAATCGGTTCAGCCGTTTAGCGTGATTGATTAACAATCATCCAAACAAGCAAACTTTTACATTTATGGAATAAGTAGGATAATACGGCCACCTCCGAAGCGCTTGAAGTAGGAAATTTTTCTACATGAAATGGGACTGCTATTTAGTTAAGTCTTAATTTCTCATTTTTTATTTAAGTTATTATTAAGTTTTATACCTCAACGGAAAGCTGAATAGATGGTGATGTTTTTAAAATATTATGCACGCTTAGTTACTAGGATTTTTTAAAGATATTTGATGCTATTTCAAAAAAATCTGAAAAAATAAAAATAAAATATGCTTTTAAGGATTGATTTTTTTATAAATACCTGTATTTTATAAAAAAAATTTATTTATTATCAACACTCAGATTGTTTTCTATCCCAAAATGATAAAAAATCCGGAATCGAATGAGTAGTTATTTTTTATTTTAAATTGTTGTGTCTGAAAACGTACTTTTGGTAAAAAAATACTTAATTTCAATTAACTCAAAAACTAGTAATCTTTTGAGAAAAAGTTATATGACAAAAAATATTTGTTTTGACCTCATCTATAACCCCTTAGCAGGAATACGTCATATTTCCAGTTACCCTGTATACACCTTTTGCTGAAAAACTGGCTCGGTCTCGCCAGGGTCGTTTTTCTCCACTGAATAGGTAGATGATTACTTATAACTCCTTGCACAAGTCACTCACGCGGCGTGAAATTTCTATTCAGTTAGACAGTGAACCATCCTCTCTCTCCGTTAATATTGATGTTTTCTCAGACTCATTACTTAAATTTAAGAAGAATATTAGACTTTATTTTGATTTAATCTGAATTAACATATTTTTTCAGAATTTCATTTAATATAATTTGATCATCTTTTTATACAGCTTTAATTATTATTTGTCTTAATTTTATTTGACTCTGTATAATTTGCATGACATTTAATAATCTTTATTATTCTTATCCATTATAATTATTTTAATTCGTAATATAATTTAATACGTTTTTTTTATCATTATTTGCATCATCTATATATTTAAAGTACCTACTCAATTTGTTAACGTAATGTATGAAATTGTGTAACACCTTTAATTAAGATTGTACTTAGCTTAATATCTATGTAAGATCTTTTTGTGTTGGTTTCAATCTTGTTGGTGTTAAGAAATAAATAAAATAAAATAAAATAAATAATTAAAAAGCAAAGCAAGAGACTGGAGTGATGTTTAGTATTTGTACGAGTCATCGTAAATGTATATAAAATTATTTAAAATATTGTATCATCGATCGGTTATTGTGAATTGCAAGCAAACATTTCTGCTGGCCTAAATTATTACGAGTATTGTAAAAATGTAGCAGTGCAATAAACGCATAATATCATCGTGGTCGGTTATCATTTTCATAGCATTTCCCTTCTACAAATTATTATTTTTCTTTTTTTTTTTATTTTATTTTGGCACATAACAGTCATTACATTAACTTGGGTAGTTACAAGGGTTCCTTATTAAATAGACAAGACAGTGCCGAATATTACTAAATAATATAAAGTAGTGGATTGTTGCTTTAAATACACCATGCGCAGTGCGGGATAAGATAATAGGAAACTTAATTAAATTACAAAGTTGAGTTGCTTGCATTACAAACAAACTATAAACGGAATTTAGAAAACTAAAAGAAACTATTTAATGTTGATGTAGTTATGTTGTTAAGGTATTCAATTTTTGTGTTACTTTAGCCTTGAACATTGATAAGGAGTTATTAAATATGTCAATATCAGAAAAAATATTATTAAACATGTTAAGGCAGCGGCTGAAATAGGCATTTCGTGTGTATTTCTTTCTAAGATGGGGCGGTACAAATGTGTTTATAGTGCGGAGAGAGCGAACTGGAAGGCGAATCTTTGCTAAAAAATTTATTTTAGATAGTAGTACGGAGGAATCTAGTTTGTTATTAAGAAGTTTATAAAGAAACATAAGATCAAAAAGTTTACGTCGATTATATAATGGCAACATATTGTAAAATGTGAGGGATTCTGCATACGATTCATTAGTCTTATAGCTACGGTAATTTAATTGTTTGACAAATTAGCTGCATCTTTGTCATTTTATCATCTAGACATACACCACACATTAGACAGTATTGCATGCTCTTAAAGACGGAAGAGGTTTCCACCTGGTTAAACGTAATTCAAGATACTGATTTCTTCGCGGTGGTTCTTGGAGTTCTCAGTCTAATAAAGTCCACTAGCGGTAGGGAGGGAAGTCTGTTTAAACTAGTTTATCCCCTCATAGATTTAGTAAGAAACTTCTTTTGAGTAAGTAAGTATACAAAATGACTTTCGCTTTACAAGCATAAAACTACCTGCAAGTGCCTATACCACACAAAAAAATGCAGTACAATGTCGATGAAAACACAATAATATGTATTCCCAAAAGTATAAAGGCCTTTAGCAATTCAAATTCAAACTTCATGCATGCATGGCTCGTATCGAAATGCCATTATTATTTGCACCAGTGATTTTCTAACAATAACTAGTAAGTAAAATTAATGGAATTGCTTTTTAGGGTTCCGTACCAAAATGGTAAAAAAGGAACCCTTACGGTGTGACTCAGTCTGTCTGTCTGTCACAGCTGGATATCTCGAGAACTACCAATGGTATCAACTTGAAATTTGGAATAGTTTAAGATGACATTTGCTCAACTATTTTGCAAATAAAAAATAAATAAAAAAATTTATATCTTTTTTACAGCAGGGCCTAAAAAGGAGTCTTAAAAATTTTAAGTGGGGCTACTAGGGCATGTGGGGTATCATATGAAAGAGCGCCGGCGCCGTTTGCACGTTTTTAATCATTGTTTTTTTCTAGACCGCATAGTTTTCGACTTATGATGAAAAATGTAAAAAAAATATACCGCCCCCCCCCCCCCCCTTATCTCCGAAGTTTGCAAAGAGAAAAATCTGAAATAATTCTATGTGATAGCAGTTTATATAAAGATTACAGGAAAAATAAAACGATGTCTCAATATAGCACACTTTTATAGAAATTATCAAATTTCTAAAAAAGTTAACATTAGTTCCACTATCGGTCAAGAGATAGCGCTGACCTAAAACTGCAATATTAATTTTATTATTCTACTCTGCGGTGTGGTTTAATGGTGCAATCATGATGGTACGGAACCCTTGGTGGGCGAGTCCGACTCGCTCTTGACCGGTTTTATTTATTAAGTAAACTAAGAATTTGTATGTCGGGCATCCGGCGAAATAGGTATGTGTAGGGGAACCTGTTGTACCTAGGCCTAGTTATTTGAATTTTGATTTTTTTTTAAATAATGGTGCATGCTACACCGGTCTAGTGTTCATGTATGTAAAGATCATTTAATTAACTACATAATTCATTCATAAAGCTGTGTATATTTTCAAAAACCTGGGACCACTAGCCACTTGGAAAAAAAATGGAAAACTGTCCTAGGTACAACAAACCAGATGTACCTTGGACCGTGTCCGTTGTACCTTGGACAGAGCAGGTTCAAATTGAGATAAACACTTTTATTAGCTAGAATTTATTTATTTTCTGTTGTATATTAGTTAGTTAATTATATTAGCATACGCAATTAACAATTTATTACAACAATATTTAAGTAAAAGTATTGTTTTAAAAAAAAAGTCCTCATATGTCTAATTTTTGATAATATTGTTGACAATATTTTGGCATCGAATCACGTAATATTAACTTTTAACCTATTTTTTTGTATTTTCTTATCCCTTAACATAAATTCTAACAAACTATCCATTAAATACGCTGGATTAAACAAAAATAAATTATAAAAAACTTTGGAACGTACCTACAACAAAAATTTATTTAAAAAACTTATAAAAAATATAAAAAGATATATGTTAGACTAAGATTTTCAATTACTTTTTTTTATCAATTATTACTTATATTAATTTAAATACTTATTAGTATTTAAAAAAACCCAGTAAATCTCAATTTCTGGAATATTCCTCTTTTTGAGTTGACTCTCTTTGGTGGATTAATTTTTTCTTAATATCTTGGTACTTATAACAAATGTTATAGGTTTTTTTAATAATTTAAATACAATTATACCCATAAAAATGTATGTAAAGAATTTTTGACCTATTTCCGACCAAAATGATGTAACTTGGCCAGTGACCGAGGTACATCGTAAGTTGGGTGGCTTAGGTACAACATCGCGACAACTTCACTTAACAAGCAATGTAAACCCACTTGCGATTGAGGTTAGGATTTGACAATCATGCCGTTTAGTAGCTAGATAAACTAAGATTAGATTCTAAATAAAACAGTTTTTACAAACATGCATCATTTTAAATTAATTTGCATGAAGTAAAGCCCAAAAAAACGTACTTTTTGAGTGACAAACAATAAATTACCTTTATAAACTGTACTTACACGGCGCCGGCGAATCTCAACTAACTTCACGTTAATGTTAACAAATGACGTTTCAAATACCATAGACAACGGTTCCTAAAAGTGCGGGAAAAAAAACATGATTATTCTAGGTACAACTCTGTCCAAGGTACAACAGGTTCCCTACTGTTTAAATCTTTTATCATCTTCAAATAACCATATTACAAGCAATAAATATCTCTATACTTATTTATAAATGTTACATTCGAATACTACATTACAAATTGAACGAACATCTCAAGCCGAGGAGCTAAATGTATTGAGATCGAATGTAAATTGGATAAGGCTCACACGGTTTTCATTTGTTTGAGTATCTTTTGTAAATCCAGGTACAGGCATTAGCAGATAGCCAGTAATGGCGGATCGATCCGCCATTTAACCGGTTCGCTACGTGCGCCGAAATCGGAATGCGAAGATAGAACACTTCGCCGAATGAGGTATTCAACCGGCGTGGAGGCTCTTGTGCGAAATAACATTTGACGCGGCGACGTGACCTCGCTTATTGCGCTATTAGCGGCGCGGCTGCTCGAGCTTCGGCCAATTCGGCTGATGTTGCGAAAGTCAGGCGCGTGAGTGATCATCGTATAGGATGGGTTTCGCAAGTGGCGTGCGAAAGCTCTGACGCGGCGGCGCTCGCACGCGTCACGTCACGGCCGCGCCGCGCCCTCGCCACATCCTCGCTACGAGTGTCGCATTAACCACTTGGCCTACTATTTAGAAAATAGCTAAGTGAAGTCATTCAGTATTTCGCAAATAATACTGTGTAGGAGAGGAAGGTAGTGGACCCCCACAGTAAATCTTTAGTAGACGAAACTTTACAGTATGATAAAGTATCATAAATGAACAAGATGATCGAAGTAAATGAAACATATTTTTTAAATTGATCCAAATGTATTTTTTTTTGTTTTTGGATATTTGTGCACAGGTTTTGGTTCATACTATATTACATCATCCCTGCAAAGTTTCATCGATTGAGGATTTAATGTTGGGACTCCATACAAAAGATCGCTTCATTTCCTACGCTATAATGTCAATTTGCATGTTTTACTCAAAACGGTAGACTCCTAATTTTTATTATTATTACAGCTAAAAATGGGGTTACTAAAATATTGAATAGATAACTCTGAAGAAATTGCAAAAAGATCTTATAAAATCTATAAATAGTATCCTGGATAGAAATGGCGACAATTATTATTTTCGGATGTGGTGACCATGAGCCTGCTCTGCAGCAATTTTTTGCAATGGGATTTCGCTAACATGTTTATGTTGTCAGTTTATTGCTCAAATGGCTGTAATTAATCTGTGTGATGCCAGTGACCTCGGTCGCTGGAGCTCGAACTCGCCGAGCACCGGTCGGACGAGACTCGGTTTGCAAACCTTCCAGCAAAAACCAGACCGTATTGTAAGATCGACTATCCATGACGCTGCCTAAATTATAATTAAAACCGTTAAACTGTTGACGTATTTTAAAGTGTTTTAGTAATTTTAACAAAGCGCATGGAGCTTTCCGTTGTGCAAATCAAGGCCGTCACACTTTAGAATTTAATACAACCTCGTCAACTCGCAACAAACTTTGTTACTGTAGTTTAATTCGTTCGTGTCAGGGACTGAGAAACATCTGAACGAAAGCCGCGCGCCGGGCGTAGCTCTCGGCCGTGATATCGCACAGCTGACGTTATCGCCGCCCCCGCGCGCACTCGGCGAGCTTTCATCAACTTTATTACATGTTGTTATGTTATGCCCACACACATATTTGGGATAAGCACATGGTGGCATTTGCAGGAGAAAAACTCGTGACATTCCAACCCGATTCCTGTCGGTTTGATAAGATAGTGGCAACTTTGTTTTGCGATGATAGCGATCGATAGCGGCAGCACGGGCACGGCAGACGCTCTCGATGCACTCGATGACGCGCCGCCCCTCCCCTCCCGCCGCCCACACCCCCCACATGTCTCCGCTTATTAAAGCGTGGCCAGTCTGCCCACCGACCGAGCATGATCGACACCGACAAACTCGCTCACCGCAAATCGAAGAAGGCGATTAACCTTGTACTACCTACCTTTACGTTACACTTATTGCTTCCTCATGGGTTAAGATAAACAAGCGTCGATCGCTAAGCTGTCTCCACAGCCAATAGTCGATTTGATATTCCTGCCCCCTAGCAAAAGTAAGTATTTGCAAATATTCGTTTAACACTGAAACTAATTCTCTTTCCCCCTCAGCAAAATCATAAGGAGTTCGATTAATTTCAGCTAATCTAGAAGAAAATCAACACAAACTTAAGGTATTATTAAGTATAAGAATAAATCAAATAAAATTTTGATAAACTTCAAATTTAAGTAAATTAAAATCTATAATTCTTTAAGAAAAACTAACTTCATAAGAAAGTACTGTTTGGATTTGACGTTTTCAAAATCGATTGTGAACAAAATCAATCTTACCTATGTCAATCCCATATATTTTTCCGAAAGCAAAGTGATAACAAAAATTTACAAATTTTACTTTGTCTAGGGATTGCATCCAAGCTGATATCACCCATCTGAGTCTACCGTTTTAAATATCTTGGACACTATGTAACCGACGACCTTAAAGACGAGGTAGACATTGAAAGGGAGCGTAGGGCGCTGGCGGTTCGCTGTAACATGCTGGCACGGAGGTTTGCACGTTGTAGTATCCCAGTTAAATTAACACTATTTCGAGCTTTCTGTCAAGTGTTCTACACATGCAGCCTCTGGACCAGGCACACGCAGCGGGCCATCGACGCGCTACGTGTCCAATATAATAATGCTTTGTTGGGGCTGCCCCGTTTCTGCAGTGCGTCGGGTATGTTTGCGCAGATGCATATAGACGATTTCTACGCTATCATGCGAAAGAAAACTGCCTCGTTGCTCTTCAGGGTGCGGGCCAGCTCCAACTCCATTCTGCAAGTAATAGGGAATCGATATGATTCTCCTATTATAGCTAATTGTGTCCAGAGATGTATTACGGGCACAAAACTAGTGTCTAAGTAGCGATGATACTAACATTAGGTAATAAGATATTTAACAACTAACAAACTAAATATGGATGTATTCTTGTCCGAAATAAAATTTATTTTATTTTATTTATTTTATATATTTAAAAAAACTGCATCAAAATCCGTTGCGTAGTTTTAAAGATTTAAGCATACATAGGGATATAGGGACAGAGAAAGCGACTTTGTTTTATACTATGTAGTGATAACTTATTAACCTTTTTGCAGAACGTAAAGCAATTTTTCTGAAAACGCTAGATATTTGCAATGTAACTTAAAGCATAGGTACAATGAATCTATTTTATTACTTAAAATAGTTACGACCGGGTGGTAACAGCAAACGTAAATATTTATCTAGATATCGACTTTCTCGTTAATTTGCAAAGTAGAAGAAACTGTACCCGCTCGGGTTGTCTGGGCGGGCGGGCGCGGGCCCGGGGCGGGCGGGCGCATCGGCCCGGACGCTTGTTTACCATCACTCGCGACCGACATGCGAATTCTGTTTACTATCCCTTTACCAAATGTACCGAAGTTATTTATTATTATTCCTCTAACACAAAGGGGCCGAGATTTATTTACAGAAACAACAAAACTGTGTATCTTACATTTAAATAATGACATCTATGAACTACGCTTGCGGCTTTCTGCACCATTAGAGTGGATATTTATTTTGGCAATCGTTGCTATAAAATATTTTGGCTTTGTCTTGTTTAGGTAAAGCTTTTAAAAGATACTTGATCTGCCAAAACATGCAACAAACAATAAAGGAGTCTTAAGTACATAATGTTTGAGTTTATTTTATCTTTCTTTTACCTCATCTACTCCGATTTTTAATATCTATTAAAGATTTCATTGAACAACACGCGAGAGAAGAAAAAACTGGCCAAGTGCAAGTCGGACTCGCGCACGAAGGGTTCCGTACCAAAAAACTGCAAAAAAACCCACGTTTGTTGTATGGGAGCCCCCTTGAATATTTATTTTATTCTGTTTTTAGTAATTGTTGTTATAGCAGCAACAGAAATACATCATTTGTGAAAATTTCGACTGTCTAGCTATAACGGTTCATTAGATTCAGCCTGGTGACAGACAGACGTACAGCGGAGTCTTAGTAATAGGGTCCCGATTTTACCCTTTGGGTACGGAACCCTAAAAATTAAATAGGTAGTTACAATCTTGTTTACTTTGATGCTTTTATTTTTCCCGAAACTCCCGAAACACGAACGAGAATCTGAGATCGAATTGGTATCGAGTAAACGTCAAAACAGTACAATGGAAACCATGGCAACTGTTTTCACTAAAATAACAGATTTTTGACGTTTATTCAATCCTGATGTAAACTCGATCTCGTTAATTCCCGTCAAGAGTAAGGGGGTAATTGTCTCACATACATAGTTACCTATATTCTGCTTAGTTATCATATTATCTGTAGGTATATATAATCTTTGGCCTTCATAAAATTTTCACCCACACCCCCTTTGTCCTCTTCCTGATATAACATCCCTATTCAAGGCCTGCCTGACCTTGCCTGGAAGAGACTCTACGAAGCAATAAGGCCACCTTTTGTATATTTTTTTGTTAATTGTTTTTTTTATTCATTTGTTTTGCCTTTGTGTGCTATCATTGTGCTACAAAGTGTTTCTCTACGTATATTATTGTGTATTCTATAACTAGTGATTCCGTGAGCTGTCTATCTCGCGTTAAAGGTAGCTCAAATTGTATAATAATAATAATTACAATATAATAATAATAATTAAGTATTATTATTTATTTATTTCCAATAATTACATTATTTGGATTATCGTTTTAGTTAGTATTTTCAACTAATAAGTATCTATACTGTTCAAATAATATTGATACAAATAAATTTTATTTGATTCAGTGATACTGTGTGCGGAAGGAAGTCGGCGGGCGGTTCCCACGCTCGCGGGCCGTTGTCGCGTCGCGACGGCCGCATGACGACACGACTTATTTAAGGATTCATTCACAACAATTAAGATAGGGCACGCAATAGCTTACGACCCACTCACAGTTGGCAATTCTAAAAGTAAAACATGCAAACGGTGTGGGTGGTCGTTATACATTCCGTTTCCTTGACCTCCGATGAAAACCGAAGTCAGGAAACTTTAGACGCAACATTGTTTCACTTATAAATGTTTATCGATTAGAGAAATCTTGCTTCAATTCATATAAATACTGCCTCCTACTCAAATGGCCAACAATCTATTCGTTTGAACGCTACGCTTACTATTAAAACTTTAAAATAAGGAGTAAACTATAAAATTACGTGCCGTAAGCTTGACAATTCTATACAATACATCGAAGTCTGTGATTTACATAAGTTTGCGACATGTGATTTAAACATCTATTGCTCATATTTAAGCTTTAAAAGTAAGCAAGCGTACGTAGCGTTCAAACGAATAGAAAGTTGGCCATTTGAGTATGAGCTTGTCTGATAATCGAATACGTTTCATGAAAGCTTCGCGCAGAGCTTGGAAAAAGACAAGATATTCATTCCTGCTCTAATTCCAAAAATCTTGACAAACGGCGGCTTTTAGTGGAACGTCAGATGCCAAGAAACGTTCGCCAGGAATCTGTTCCCCGACGGAGGTAATTAGTCGCGGCTTGCTTGTCGCTCGGGAATTTCGATTGCCCGGCTGGAACACTGACGCGAACCGGGCAAATGAACTGGGAACTAACCAGGACCCGCTGGCTTTCCTCGCAGATTACACAACTATGCCAGGAACTGGAAAAACCCCTTAAAAACCTTTTCGTTTTTTTTATGCACAACGGCATAGTGCTTGGCTTCACCTCACCTGATGTTAAGTGACGATAAGTCCGAAGATGGAAGCACACTACGCCCGGAATCCTCAATAGTGAGGAACTAGCTATCTTATCTCTAACTGCCAGAACACAACATTCTTGAAATTGTTGCTATGGCGTCAGCCTTAGGTAAGACAGTGATTGCTAGCCAGGCGGACTTGAAATAAGCCCTACCACCAACCAAACCGAGTACAAATTGTACCCCCTGGAAATCAAACCCGGGACCCCTCCGTCTTACAAAGGTGGGCGAACCGCTAGACCACATAGAGTCGGTTGAATGCATGCGTTTGGGATTTTAGTATTTACAGAATAAAAAAAAATATATACGATAAATAGATTCTTTGATAGGGAAACCCTATTCGATATGCAAACTAAACAATCATAACATCATCAGAATACGAAATATCGTAGATCAAAATCGAAAGGCTTTCGGTCCCTGCCCCATGCACTCAGCTAGGTTACCACTACCTGCCATTCCCAAAAAATGTATTCAATGTATACACATCAACTTTGTCTAGGGATACAGACAGGTGTTATTTTCATACAAACGAGGTAACTTTGAAGCCTTGGTTTTCAGCCAGGGATGTACCGTGCTGTAATCTGATGATGGCTATCCAAGGACTGAATGGAGTAGATTCAGATCGCTATACACACCCTCAGCATTCTAAAAGATTAATGGGTTAGAGTTCTCAGTTTAAGGATTTCCATACATTTTCATGCTATTTTCGCGGTTTTTTTAAACATGTCCATTACGTTTTTAGAATGCTGGTCAGATCAGTTGGGTGTGTATAGCGATCTGAATCTCCTCCATTCACTCCCTGGATAGCCGTCATCTGATCACAGCACAGTACATCCCTGGCAGAAAACCAAGGCTTCAAAGTTACCTCGTTTGTATGAAAATAACACCTGGTATCCCTAGACAAAGTTGATGTGTGTATTCAGCGACACTCCAGGAATTATAACATCATTATATTTTTACAGCGCCGGTGAAGGTGAAGCAGTGATTTAGAGGCCACTAATATCGGGGATCGTGCGGAAAAACTATGTCCGTGCGTCAACTATACATGAATTATGTATGAGCGACTCTATCGACGCTGTGGGGTGCGAGGAGGGGGAAGTCCCCCTCCACCCTGGAGCTAGGAGTTTTGGAAGATCAGAAGCCTCGCGAGTGTAAACAAACCGGCGCGGACACGCGGCCGATCGGTGCAAGCCTCGCGTTAGAACTTTTGGTTAAATTAAATTACAATTTGCTAAAACTTTTCAGCATGCGTTGTGCATGTAAATAAAATTGAAATAAATTGAATTCAGTATGTAGTTTGATTAATTTCTGCGTGTCGTTGATTGAACATCTTTGGTCTACCAAAAAAGCGAATGGCGTCCCTTGTTCCTTCTGCCTGTCAATTCTGTAACTAAACTCGCATCTCACTTCGAATCTCATTTCACTTCGCGTGAATTTGTTATTAAAAATTAGCAGATTATAAGCTATTTTACCGATTGCAAAAAATTTAAGGCAGCTACCATCTAAATTTTTTTGTGATTAGAAAAACAGTCTTTCGTTGTCTCACTTATGTTTTAAATTTTTCGCTAAGTGAAGTGAGGTTCGAAGTGAGAAGCGAGTTTGTTACAGAATTGACAGGCTGTTCATGCCACTGTTTGTGGACACTTGCAAATCCCATAGCATAGAGCGGTGGTGGTTCTCACGCCAATAGATTCAGTTCTGATACTCAATACCATCACAAGGTATAAGGTAAGAATAATAAAATATTAAGGGCAGCAGTCTTCTAAAAATAAGTAGCTATCTCCAACGCTTACTTTTTTAATTTTTTTTTTGGTAACTGGGCAGGCATTTGACCACCATCTTGCTTGGTAATCAAGATGTGGTCTAAGGTGTAGCACGCTTGCCCAGGAAATACCTATTCATTCTTGCATTGAAGCAGTTGCTAAAGAATGGAATGAGCGGGCAGCGCATTCCATTCTTTAGCAGTTCGCAGTCTTACTTGCAGAAGACCAGTGTCCAGAGATGGTTATTTTCAGGAGTTCAGTGTTTGGTGTTCGTGACGCGGTATACGTACAGATAGTGCAGGTGTCGCAGGTCCTTGAGCGCGTGCGCGGGCAGCCGGCGCAGGCCGCAGCGGTCGAGCCACAGCCGCGCCAGCGCCGCGCCGCCCAGTGCACCCGCTGACACCGACTCCAGCCGGTTTGACGACAGGTTCCTGACAACAACACATGACCATAAAGGTGGAATTCCAAGACGGGCTGCAGACTGCAACCGCACGTTCTGCTACGCTACAAATTGAACCGTAATGTTATGATTAAAAGGCTTAATTTGAATTAAGCGGAGAAGTGTCGTGACCGCATATCGACACGCACTACACACTTCGAATTGAGCCTTTACGGTTAAATTTTGAGCGTAGGGATCGTGCAGTTACAGTCTGCAGTCCATCTGGGAATTCCAACTGAAGAACTTAAATTGTAAACAACTAGAGTTCTTCAATGCTGCGACATTATGCCGAGTAAATGCCTTTTCGGTGCCATTTCTTTTAAATTTATTTTAATGTATCTTAATCATGTTGCCGAATAAAATCATTCATTCATAGAGTCCATTTATTTAAGAGAGTTTTATTTTGTAAAATAAAGGTGTCTTTATAATCATGGACAATAAAATATTGTGTAACAATTTTATTTAACATTTAGAAAGTGATATTCCTATTAAACTCAAATATGTTAAATAAATAGATCAATATTTAGACCAGTAACGCTAGCTTATTTTGAGTGCAAAACCTTCAAAAGTTCTAAAAATCGTGTCTATCGATACATTTGTGTACAAAAAGTTTATTTTTACCTTTTGTGTCACATCTTGTCGGTGCATCTTTAAAAATTCAATTATTTGTGGGAAGTATAATCGAACTCAAAGCTGTCAAAATTGATTTAAATAAAAAAAACAATGGTATGTATTAAGAATAGCCTGCGTAGTGACCTAGTTTGTGTCATCTCCGTCTATGGAAACCTTCGAGCAACAAAGGCTTCGTTTCGTCACGAAGGGAGAAGCCTTAGCGATGATTACTCCATTCAAATTATTCTGGCATTTTTTGCGGGGGGAGGGAAATGCACACAAGTGCAGTTCCGCATACCCACATATAAAAATAACACTGTAATGACGACACTCACACATAAAAAATAAAACAAAACAGCAAAAATTTATGTACGGATGAGTCACACATCAAAATATGACACGTTTTTGACATAAAGGGCTGGGCTCAACTGTCGATGCAGCAATATCGATACGGAAAAAGGAATAAAGGTTACAAACTCAATCATTTTACGATGGGGTCTACTGATTTTCGTTCGACATCTCATTGTTTTGAGTCATATGTCGAACGAAAATCAGTCGAAAAAAGCGCTCGACGCCAGCCGAGCGATTCAAAAAGAGGCCCCCCGAATTGGGTCCAGAGATATTAGTAGGTTCCCGTTCCCGTTACCGTTCCCGTTACCGTTCCCGTTTGCGTTCGCATTCATGTCCACCGTGTTGGACTTCAAAATAAATGTCATTTTCAATGTCAATGTCACCATCTCATAAAACCTCAAAAACGACATCCACATCGATTTTCATGTTTACTTACCCCATTTAACCCCTAAGGGATGATTGTCAAAATAAACAGATATATGTTTGCCTATTCATTTTTACTAAATTCCCTTTTTATTCACTTGTTGTATAATCTACTATTTCGACATTTATTTCGCGATATCTGTCGCGTCGCGCTCACATCAGTGCAGAGCAAATCATGCAAAAAATCTCGCAAATGAATTTGACGCATAATCAGGGCCAGATTGACCAACACTTTATCGACAAACATTATTTAACGGTAACATCACTAAGTTGCCCATCGGCGAGAACTCGGAATTATCTAGCGACAGATCTGAAATTTGTATGGACGAGCCATGGACTAGCAGACCCGATGTCACTGAACAAATTTGACAACTAATCAAGAATAAAATATACGACTTTAATGTTTAAATGTAAACAAATAGCAATAATACGATAAAAAAATACTTTTATGTGAAATGTAACACCGTCTTTTTGTATACTTGATGTTCAAGACCTCTTTTAACAGCAAAAAAACTCATAAATTCGACATTTTAAACACAGCAGCGTTCACATGCGCGACTGGACTCGGTATGGCTTCTCTTTCTGTAGAAGTCCGTCTTACTCTAAGATGGAAACTGATTTGGACTCTATTGATAAAAACGACATAATTTGTGAATAGTGTTTCGTTACCCCATAATAATCAAATTCTTTTTTTTCTGTGACATTTCTTGACATTTCTTTTGTGACATTTACAGGGTGTTCGAAAGAAAAATCTTGAAATGCCATTGATGAATTCAGCACAAAATATTTTCTACAACAGATACCATTGATCTAAAACTACTTTACTTGCGAAAATACACAAGTTTCAAAGCAAAAATGACAAGATTAAGAGAACACGTGTTTTTAGGGTTCCGTAGCCTAAATGGCAAAAAACGGAACCCTTATAGTTTCGTCATGTCTGTCTGTCTGTCTGTCTGTCCGTATGTCACAGCCACTTTATTCCGAAAGTATTAAGACTACACAGTTGAAACTTGGTAGGTAGATGTATTCTGTTAACCGCTTAACGAATTTAATACAAAAATAAGAAAAATAAAAGATTAAGGGGGGGCTCCCCATACATGGAACTGAAACTGAAAAAAGTTTTTTTCTTCCAACCAACACGTGTTGGGTGTCTATAGATAGGTCTTTAAAAATGACATTAAGGTTTCTAAGACAACTTTTTCTCAAAGTCAACCGTTTGAAAGATATTCACCGCCAAAGTGGTAAAATGTGTGTCCCCCCCCCTTTGACTTTTGAAATAAGAGAGTGAAAAATCTAAAAAAAATATATGCTGTAGATCTTAATAAACACTTTCAACCAAAATTAGTTTGAATGAGATATAGTAATTAGTTTTTGAGATATAGCACATTTTCCAAAACCGCAAATATAACTTTGTCATTCATACCAACACTGTGAAAAACAAAGTTATTTTTACAGACGAAAAATTATAGGTGGTATTAAATATGGTATGGTATAAGGTAACTACGGAACCCTATGGCGCGTGGCCCGACACGCACTTGGCCGGTTTTTTATAAATCTCAGGGTAGCGCGGTGTCGCTTCCATGAGGGCTCGCGGCAGACTGGCTGGGCGTTGGCTTTGCATCAGCTGCATTCGCGGGGACGACGCCGTACTACCCTCTTTTATTTAACAAAAATAAAAACTAATTATAACATAAAGAGCGCGTCGCTTACAGTAATAGTCAAATAACAGTATTTTAAATTCAAAAATTCAAAATTCAAAATAATTTATTCAGTCTAGGCTGTTACAAGCACTTGTGAATGTCATAGAAGCTACGCCATCGGTTCGCAAACCCTAAGCGGGAGACCTTGTACCGTGAGAAGAACCGGCAAGAAACTCGTCAAGGGCTGCTTTTTTCTCCCTGTATATTTCATACAGAGTCGTCAACATTGAAAAATGAGCTCCACGTTTAAAGTGAGGTCATTTTCCATCACAATAATTAACAAAAATTTGCACACAATGGGTAGGTAGGTTAAAATTAAATATATCTACTACATTCAGATAGGTAAATGTGAGAGTAAATAACTTTCAACTAGTTGAGAATTTGAGAAATCACTCTGTCTGCTACTCGAACCAAAAAACACTTGATGTAAGACATAAAAAGTAAAAACGCAATTCTTACAATTCAATATGCGTTAAGATAGGTACTCAGAAGCAGACCCATTTCCACTGGCAGCACCCGTTCACGAGCATGACGCATGGACCAGCCATCGCTTCGCTCAACCATATTTGAGGGAACGTAACGACCCGCCCCACACGACACCACCGCAGAAATGATTAAAGAGAGCATGACATACTTAGGCTACCCATCCTAAGGCACCGAATTGAAAACTAATATCCAAAAGCTTTTCATAGGCCTTTACTTACAAAACTATAGACGAAAAAATATTACGAAAGCAAAATAATCATTTTAGTCATTAGCAATAAAAAAAGTGAGAAATCAAAACAAGGATTAGTTATTAATTTTATGTTTTGAGTAAGAAGTGCCATACAGATTGATAAAATTAAACATGAAGAAAAAAAATATATGCGACGCCCTTAGTACAAGCAGACAGAAGCAGACATTTTATTATTAGAGATGACACAAAAAGTTACAACTTCGTATCCATCATGAGAGTAAAATTTTTATCTTAAATTTTCTTTTCATCCTATATTGTTAAAAAAGACAAAAACCTAAATTGTTACCTGATATGACACAAAATCATGTTTTAAGGTTAGTAAATAATGCAGAAAATATTTCCAAAAAAATAAACTTTAATATTTTTGAAACCTATCCTAGCGGTACCGGTCTAATTTCCCAGCTTAGTTATGAGCGTTTTTTTCGCTCATTTAGTGATTTTGGTGTTTGAGCTTTAACATGTAGGTACTTATATTAATAAACTATAGCTGAACTACGATGTCGCTTGGAAAAATGCAGATTTGTGGCACGATACGAGGCCGTGACCTTGAGATATACGCACTATCACGTACTATCTTGTAACGTGTGAGGACACAAAGTTACATTACAGTACAGGACGTGGCTCTTGAAAGCTGTGGGTACATACAACAGCATAATTTTATGTAGGTACCGCCACAGTATTGTATTTGTTTTGTATCGGTGTCTCACATCTTAACAACAGCTGAACAGATGAGAAGGACAAGAACTTATTTACCTGTTGTTGATAAAAAGCGATCCTACAAAAAAAATTATGTGACAAATCCTTTAAATGAAATCCATAAAAATATAGATAGAGATTACGTAATGCGAAAATTAGTAGTACCTAGTTGAGAGAACAATGGCGCGAGGTCGGCGCGCCGGCGCGCGGGGCTTATGCAAATGCGGTTCTGGCATAAATACCACTATTTTAGCATCCACTTGACCGCGCCAAATTAATCCGCTCTAATCCTTATATTATGGATCGAAGGAAACCATAAAACCGCGCTTACTTAACAGCCAAGACATTTATTTTTCCAATTTGATGATCCAAAGCCAAATCCGTAATGAAAAATACAAAGAAAAAAAATCGGGTTGCACTCCCGGAGTGCCGGCAGAAGTGTAAACTTTTTGCACGAATTGCCGTCTTACGAATTTACTCTGCATTTGAATTTATGAATACAGAACAGTATTGTACGAAAGTCTTATCCATAGCTTGACAGAAAATCTAGAGTTTTGACATTGAATTAAAAAATTAGCGCGTTGCTATGGTGACCAAGAACCTTATATTCATATTCTAATGGTGACACAAGTGTTTACATCAAGAACCTTATATTCATATCATAGACATAGAAAAATTTCGCTACGCTCAAGTAGACGGACAATGGTGCGAGTGAGAAACCGATTCTTACGGCTTATGCGATGTGCGAGAAAGAGTTAAAAGAAAATGACAGCAGAACCTAGTTTGACTTCATTTATCGTCTGTTATCATCTTGGTGAAAAGCGCCCACACGATTATTTTGTAATTTTGACTGCGATCTGATCGGTTAGGCTCATAAAGCTATATAAATCAATAATGGTGTCGTGTTCTGTACTGAATTGTAATGTTATTTACGACAACAACCCAAATAAACACTCATTTCACAGGTAAATAAGATTGTACAAGTACCATTTTCATATTTAATATTTTAGTTGAATATATTCCTAAATACACTAAGTAATACACTAATATCATGCTATTAACCACCTTTTTTCTAAATAAAGGCTGATTTCTAAACATTATGTGTTAGATAAATAGATATTATGTCCGTGAACTTGAGAAAATAAGGCGTAGAGATTGATCAAAAATTATCATATTATCGATACTCATGTCGATGATTTCCAATATAAACTTATTTGTCTTTGTGAACACTGATAGCTTTATCTAAAGCTGCTTTTAACCGACAGTTTTCAAATGGTAAATTATACCTACTTAAGTACTAATTTAACAATTTTTCCAGGTTTCCTGTAAATCCAGTGATTAAGTTACTGAATAAATGTCATAAATAGAATAGGCTGGGAGCAAAGAGTATAATTATATATCGGCTGGGAGCCTCAAGGAGACTTGTAAGAAATTATTTAAATAAAATTGTTCATAATCTTGTTTGTGTTTTATTTATTAGAGCAATAATACATTATGGTTATCGACAATCTAAAATGGACTTCAGGGCATCTCTAAAGTTCACGCACACGTTTACAAATTTTCACACACTGGCTCATGTCACTTTTGGTGTCGCAGCCAAGCGAACTCTGTTCCTCTATTCCAGTGGAATATTAACTTTATGATTCATATTCTAGTTTACATATTCTTACGAATTTTCGAACAGGGTCACGTGATCCTGACTGACTGACGCGAGGTTATTTTTTTTTCCATTTTTACAAAAAAGCGTACAACGCCGCTAAAGAAGTTTTCACTTCAAAAACCTTTAAGTACCTATAACCTTAGAGTAAGACGCGCTACGAAGCCGCGATGCTCTAATCTAAGCCTATAACAGAAACACTGGGAATTTTAAGCCTTTTAAAACTACACCACTACAATAATGAAGATTAAAACAAAAAAACAACTTTACTGACGAAGACAAATAACCTTTTATTGTTTACGTTATCCTTTTATCTTTCTTCATTCACTGTTTCCTTTATGTTTTCCGCAAACCTTTCCTAAATACACATTGGAGCTTTCCAAGACGTAAATCTCCAGTTGAATAGGAGGTGGAGTGGTACTCCGTGGATGGTGGATGGTGCCCGTGAGCCGCGACTAGCATCCGAATTAGATACATTTGCATCGTCGCCTTTCTCATTATTCTCTCGGTCTGTATTGGGGTCACGATCGCGGTGATATATTCCACTTCTTCTCATTGCGGAATATTTACAAAAACAATGGGAGCCTAATTTAGTCTATGTATTCGCAATTAAGGCGGCTTGCGACGAACGCGGCGTGCTTAGTAATTCATTCAGGAGCACGGCGCGAGGATTCTAGAGCGGCTGTTCACCGTATATCGACACCCGCTGTTTGCAGGATGCATTACACGAGCTGGTGAGCTGTCTTTGGCCCAGTAATTGCGTTAGGGCCACTGGGCAATTTTGCAACATGTCACAGACAATACATAAGAGACCATGTTAGCAAAGGTTCGAAGTTCATCAAACTTTGATTATTTTGCAATCTTGTGTTTTTCTACTAAGGGTGAGACGACATTTCTGAATTAACTATCCTGGTATCAATACGTGTAGTACCTTAAGACAATAATGGGATTTGAAAGGAGTATTTTAAGTAGCTCATCTCTTCAGTCATTGAATCAGCCCCGTACGAAACCTTTTTCGTGTTCCAGCTTTTGAAATAAAAATCTCTAGAAGATTTAAGATTTAATGGTAATTTCTGGATTACTCAAAATTGTGTTGGATTAGTTGTAAAAGCCGGTAGTACTTACAGATCGCGTAGGCCCGTCGCCGGCTGCAGCGCGTCGCGCGGCAACGTGCTGATGTTGTTGTTCGACACGTCTCTGCAACAAATACAATGTTACATTAATCATCTGAAACAATACAAAGATTTTAACTTATGGAGTGTGAACACGATTTGGAGCAGTGTGCCCGCTTCAATGGACTTTTCATTCGGTGTTCTCAAAGTCAATGCAATTATCAATTATCATAATACCATAGTGCGTTACGCGTTATCTTACCAAAAACAAGTTGATCAAGAAGTTAGTAAAGTCTGTCCATCCTTACTTGTCTTATATGGTAAACAATCTTCACCCAACTCTTTATTGAAATAATCATTTATAAAATACAACAAATAGTTTTCCACACATAGATTACGAAATAAATTGTTAATAAATTAACAATAATTTCATAAACTTACTAACATATTTTTAAATAACGATTTAAGTTTAAAAGACGTATGACAACTGTCAAAAACTGTTTACTAAATAAGACAAGTAAGATTAAACAGACTTTACAGGCCTCTTCGACTTCAAAAAAAGGAGGAGGTTATCAAGTCGACTGTATGTTTTTTTTATGTATGTTTTACGATAACTTCGCTAGTTGTTAACTGATTTAAATAATTCTTTTTTTATCTGAAAAAAAAAATAGTTCAGGTGTGGTCCCATAAAAAAAATACAAAGATCTGGCTAGTAATTTTTTCATAATCCCGAAAAATATCAATTATTTAGCTTACTATCGCAAGAGTATTTCAGGCATAACTTCTTTGTTTATGAACCCGATTTCAATAGACGTGTTTTATTATTAATGATACGCGTAGCGTAACTAATGATTTGAATATTATTTCTTGCTTTTTAGAGGTATTTAATTTTGAAGCTGTTTTTGTTTTCAGGTTTTTTCAAGTTAGATCGTTGACGTGAAATATAAAGAGCAAGCAAAAGTCGTTTTACGACTACAGAACCGAGTCAAATGCCAATAAAATATGGCGAACGCCTCACTTAACGGCGCCATACCTTCGGGTACTCACTCAGACAAATGAAATATTCCTGTAATAAAACCACCACATGCCGGCCGCTGGCGACAAGTGCCCATAAAACGATCACAGAGTACGCTTATGGCCAAGATTATACTGCCGAACTGCTAACACCGGCTGATGCTACCTTCGCGCTTATTTAAGTGTCATGTTTGATTCACCAAAAGGACTATTAAATCATGACAGACTTTTGTGAAATACGTAGTTCTTAAAAATAGGATCTCATAGGTTACAGGAGCTAAAGAGAATAAGTCACATAGCTAATGATAGCATCGGTTAAGGTTCGTTATGATTAATGATGATGATTGACTGATGTTTCAGTAACTAACTGCACTAGTTGCAGTCATCGGCATGTCGTCTTTACATAACACCTCCTAACTCACGCAGGATAATATGCAGTTGATGCATTCTGTTTTTGTAACCCTCCCAGCATGAAAATGTTTCTTCAAAAGTGCTAATTTCACAAATCAAAGTTAGTGGAGTTAATTACTGTGTGTTGTACGGATTAGGTGCCGTGATTGTTGTCGGTCGCGGCGCGTCGTCGGTGTCAGCCGTCACGACACGATAACGAGCGGCGACCCTCCGCGCTCGTTATTGCCGTCATCCATCATCGGCAACACTCAGCCCCCCTGGATCCCCCCCCCCCCACCGCCCCCCGCACGCACACACGCACAGGCGCGCACCTCATTCAAGACCGGATTTAATTTAGGTCGATCGCGATAGCCCTAACCCAATGATTGACAGTTTTGCGTTAGCTTTTGTGCGCACATTATCCCTTCGCGCGTGTACTGAAAACAACGAAAGGCTTCAGGATCAGATAAGATGACATTGCTATTCTTCGGAGATGGGTTAAGAAGGGAAAAATAATTCAGAGAGAAAACTTTACAGCCGATTTCATACTGGATTGGCAGCTTTCAACTATTTGGATATGGGCACGTTGTCCAAATAGCACGTTGTAATTTACATCAATTGATGTAATATTTTTCTTATAATTCGCCCCTGGTGGTGCATCCAAGCGAGACTTTGCCAACTTGGCTCACCAGCTTTGCTTATGCATACCAACTTTATTGGTATAATATATAATTTTCACTTCTCATGCTCGTAAAGTTAGTCTTTATGTTGGGTATAGGCTGCATAAAATCGCTTTTTATGCTCTAGTGCATAAAGTAAAATCTTCGTCTAAGTCTCAGACTTTAAGACAAAGGTCGTCAGGTAAACAGCCACACACGCAATTTAACTTCGTTAAATTAACTTGGTATTTCAATGTTTCTTCATTTTTTGTTGTGTTATACTTAATACTTTTTTATTTTTGAAAATGGGTATCAATTTTATTGAAAGACCTTGATATTTTTTTTTTAAATTTTGGATATGGGTTTCAAATGAAAGGCCTTGATGAGCACATTCCAAAATTATATTTTTTTAATAAAAAAATGAGTTTTTTTTTTCAATTTTTGAATATGGGTATCAAATGAAAGGCCTTGATGAGCACATTCCAAAATTATATTTTTTAAATAAAAAAATGAGTTTTTTTTTTCAATTTTTGAATATGGGTATCAAATGAAAGGCCTTGATGAGCACATTCCAAAATTATATTTTTTTATAAAAAAATAGTTTTTTTTTTAAATTTTTGAATATGGGTATCAAATGAAAGGCCTTGATGAGCATATTCCAAAAATAGATATTTTGTCACAAAAAATTAAGAAAAAGCAATTTTTTTTCAATTTTTGAATATGGGTATTGAATGAAAGGCCTTGATGAGGACATTCCAAAAATATATATTTTGTCACCAAAAATTAAGAAAAAAATTTTTTATTTTCAATTTTTTAATATGGGTATCAAATGAAAGGTCTTGATGAGCACATTCCAAAAATATAGAATTTGTCACTAAAATTTAAGTTTTTTTTTAATTTTTACATTATTGTTGTTTAATTTCCTCACAATCGAAGTGAAAAGCAGAGTGTATAACTCGTACATAAAACCCATTTTACCCTCGACTTGACTATCCACTCGGGTAAAATGATGCGTTTTATGCACTTGTTGTACAATCTACTATTTCAATATATTTTAAGACATAATAATGGGACAGATAATGGGATACAATGCCATTATACTATGCTTTAGAATTATGTCACTATACACTTCATTAGCTTTTATGATTAGATGGTTGGAACTAATACTAAATCGGATCCAGTGGAAGAATTTGGGAGATGCCTATGTCTGGACATATGGATCTCCTTTGTGTACATATCTCAATTTATTTTTTGTATAACTGTTTTTAAGGGTGCATTAAAGAATATATATGGATGGACTCAAAGAGGCTCGTGATGATGATGATGATGATGATTGGAACTATTACTGGGGTACCCAGTAACAACAGGCTTATCATTATCTAATAACGTCACACTTAGGGGGTTCGATCCCGGCCCTTATTTCTGATCCCGGGATTTTGGGATTACACTAAGCCGACCCCGAGATCCCAGGATTGAAGGTCAAAAATAAAAATATGGGAATCTTACAAAAATCGGCTCTATAATCAACAAATGAAAATAGACAAAAATAAACGTAATTAAGGTTTAGTCAAAAATCGACGTAATTAATCAAAATTTTAACAAAATTTAATTAATTTAAACAATATTTTACGTTACAATTAGGGTTGCCACCTATTTTTCATCGAATATAGTATTTTCACCTAATAACGTGTAAAAATATAGTAGATGGCGAAAAAGTAAAAAGAATATATAGTAGGTTACCGTTTTGTATGGAGTATTTTAAAGATTTTGATAAAGAGTTGTATTTTTCATACTTACTAAACGTTTTCGTAATTTATTCAACAACCACAAACACAAGAGTTTAAACACAAAAATTGTTATGCAATTACTTATGTGCATATAAGTAATAATTTTATTGCTGCTTTTGTTTAATTTTTTCACTTGAAAAAATATAGTAGTAACTATAATATTTTTTCAAAAAATATAGTAGGCGAGCCCGCAATATAGTAGGATACTACATTATATAGTAGGGTTGGCAATCCTAGTTACAATACACACCTAGCTATAGTCTAATCCACTCTAACATATCAAACTTAGAGTCAAACTTAGTTAGTTTGACACACTTTATATTAAAGTTATTATTTTTTAAGAATGAATATGAATTCTTTGAATTCAATTAAATTGAAAAATATTTATCTAACAAACTATGCAAATAAAGAAAATTGACACTAACTTTTCTTAACATCGACCAAATAGACGGCTTTCATGTAAAAAACTAGTTAGTATGTATTTCGATAGTAAAGCTTGTACTATTATTTTTTTCTGTGAGTAGGTAATGTAAGTTTCTTAACAACAAAAACTATTATAAAATAATATTCATCAGTCACATAATGTCTCATTTCCCTTAAATATGAACAAAACTAATATTGAAGAATGTTCATAAATGCTTGTTCAATAGTAGTATAACTGAAGTATATCACCACATGACCCAGTGAGAGTTGCTTGTCTATGATTTTAGTTCAAAACAAAAGAAGTTTTATTCCAAAAAACCATCGCAAACCCGCTGGGTTAATTTGTGTTGTTGCTTGGAATGCTGCTTGAATGAAATACAAGAAAGTTTTCTTGTATTATACAGGGTCACTGGAAATATGACGTATTCCTGCTAAGGGGTTATAACGGGTGGCGCAAAAGTACTGGCACTAAAGAAAATATTTTATTTTTTTTATATGACATTTTCTGTCATTCTGTTGTTGAAAATTGTGTAGTGAACAAATATAAAATACACTGAAAATAAACATGGACCGTTTTACTCCCCAAGAACGTGGAATAATTGTGTCAATGTTCTTACGGAATAATTCATCAGTGATAAGAACACAACGTGAATTTCGTCGACGATTTCCCCACCGTCCGGCAGGACTGACCAGTCCAGACTTCTTTCTTTGGGGTTTTTTGAAATCTCGGGTGTATGTGAACAAGCCACAGACTCTCGCAGCTCTAAAAGAAAACATTCGTCAAGAAATAACGAACATATCGCAGGAAGTGTTACGGCAAGTTATGCAAAATGTCATAAATAGGGCTCAAATGTGTATCAACTCTGGAGGTCACCATTTAAAAGACATCATCTTTAAATCCTAATGGTACGAAATTTAATGGCACAAATATACATTTAAAAAAACCTAAATCTAGTTTTCTAATTTAGAAAAAATGTTATAGCTGAACCAAATAGGGTCTTTACTTTTGCGCCACCCGTTAGATGAGGTCAAAACAAATATTTTTTGTCATATAACTTTTTCTCAAAAAATTAATAGTTTTTGAGTTAATTGAAATTAAGTATTTTTTTACCAAAAGTACGTTTTCAGACACAAAATTTTAAAATAAAGGATAACTACTCATTCGATTCCGGATTTTTTACTATTTTAGGATAGAAAACAATCTGAGTGTTGATAATTAATAAAAAAAAAATTCATAAAATACAAGTGTTTATAAAAAAATCAATCCTTAAATGTATTTTTTTAAATTTTTTTTTTCAGATTTCTTAGAAATAGCATCAAATATCTTTAAAAAAATCCTAGTAACTAAGCGTGTATAATATTTTAAAAACATCACCATCTATTCAGCTTTCAGTTGAGGTATAAAACTTAATAATAACTTAAATAAAAAATGAGAAATTAAGACTTAACTAAATAGCAGTCTTATTTCATGTAGCAAAAATTTCCTACTTCAAGCGCTTCGGAGGTGGCCGACAGTGGCCGTATTATCCTACTTATTCCATAAATGTGAAAGTTTGCTTGTTTGTATGATTGTTAATCAATCACGCAAAACGGCTGAACGGATTTGGATGAAATTTGGCACACAGATAGTTTATAAGCCGGATTAAAACATATGAGGATACTATTATCTTGGTTAAGGGTTCCCTAGGGATTTTCTCGAATGTAGAATGTGAATGCAGTCGCGGGTGGAAACTAGTTTGCCATAAATGGTCGGACTTACTAAAAATACTTTCGTCCGAGTGAGTTTGAAACAGGATTATTTTCCGCCGATGAGTCAAAATTTTATACTAACTGTGTCACAAATAACCATGCATATCAGCTATTTTTAATGCCCCGCTGCTGGGGAACAGGCCTTCCTTTCCTTTTGGGATAAAGCGGACGGGCCATAACCCACCACGTGGGCCCAATGCGGATTGATAGGTGTTAACTCAATGTACCTTACATTGAGCCCTTGGTTCTGGCTGCATTTACAGTCGTTAACACTGACCAATCCACATTGGGTCCACGTGGTGGGTATGGCCCGTTCGCTTTATCCATCCACAAGCCAAAAGGTAGGCCAGTTCCCCAGCAGCGGGGCATTAAAAATAGCTGATATGCATGGTTATTTGTGACACAGTTAGTATAAAATTTTGACTCATCGGCGGAAAATAATCCTGTCTCAAACTCACTCGGACGAAAGTATTTTTAGTAAGTCCGACCATTTATGGCAAACTAGTTTCCGCCCGCGACTGCATTCACATTTACATTCGAGAAAATCCCTAGGGAACCCTTAACCAAGATAATAGTATCATCATATGTTTTAATCCGGCTTATAAACTATCTGTGTGCCAAATTTCATCCAAATCCGTTCAGCCGTTTTGCGTGATTGATTAACAATCATACAAACAAGCAAACTTTCACATTTATGGAATAAGTAGGATAATACGGCCACTGTCGGCCACCTCCGAAGCGCTTGAAGTAGGAAATTTTTGCTACATGAAATGGGACTGCTATTTAGTTAAGTCTTTATTTCTCATTTTTATTTAAGTTATTATTTAGTTTTATATCTCAACTGAAAGCTGAATAGATGGTGATGTTTTTAAAATATTATGCACGCTTAGTTACTAGGATTTTTTTTGAGATATTTGATGCTTTTTCTAAAAAAATCTGAAAAAAATAAATAAATAAATGCATTTAAGGATTGATTTTTTTATAAACACCTGTACTTTTTGTAATTTTTTTTATTCATTATCAACACTTAGATTGTTTTCTATCCCAAAATAATGAAAAAATCGTAATCGAATGAGTAGTTATCTTTTATTTTAAATTTTTGTGTCTGAAAACGTACTTTTGGTAAAAAAATACTTAATTTCAATTAACTCAAAAACTATTAATTTTTTGAGAAAAAGTTATATGACAAAAAATATTTGTTTTGACCTCATCTATAACCCCTTAGCAGGAATACGTCATATTTCCAGTGACCCTGTATATAAAAAATGATAGGCAAGCATCTATTGAGACCACTGGCACTGAGCGTTTCGCTTCACGCAGTATAATATGCAACTTTTTTTAAAATTATACCAATCCCGAAAATCCCGGGATTAGAAAAACTTAATCCCGAAAATTTCAGGATTGAAAAAGGGTCGGGATCCCGGGATCGAATCCTCTAGTCACACTAATTAGTATGTAGAGAAGAACCTTCAGATTTAGAATTTCTTACTACATAATTTGTCACCGACATAAATTAGTTTACGACTATAAAGGACAGAAATACATCGCAGAAGAACCCAAATGTTTGAACCAGACAAATATATAAAAGACGAAGCCAAAAATAAAAGGTTCACAAATAGAATTCTTGAAACGAGATCGCGGAAGAGTCCCAAGTTATCTTTTGATTCACGGTTGCACGGTATTGAGTATTCTATGGTATTGAAATTAGTCTGGTTCGAGTGATATCTCATTGTTTTGAAAGTCCATTAATTGGAACCAGAACATTTATTTATAGAAAGAAGCGTTTGTGGTATCACAAAGGAAAACCAGCGGAGTGTAGAACAATCTTCGATCGGCAAGTGACTAGACTGCGTTAGTGCTTGCTTTGCGACTCTACAGCGCAAATAATTTACGAAAAAGGTTTCTTTAAAATAGAGTATTGATTAGGTTTAGCGTTGGCTTTGCTACATTAAGTAAAATCTATTCATATTTTTTGCGGAACGCTCTTATATTTACATAGTCATAAATATTTATAACGTGTTACTGTTAAAGAATAGACTAGTGTAGTTAATACATCATTGAGGGCATAAATTCAAGCGGGAGTGGGGGTGGCGAGAGGGTGCAAGGGGGCGGGTCATTGACCGCGGGGAGCCTACTCCCATTAATTCATTCACTTTTCACCCGCGCCCGGTGACGCGCGCTCAATTCGGCTACTCCGCTAAACTGATGCAAATTGCAATCTAATTGCTCGAATAATACAAACCACCAGTGATATTTCAGCCACAATATGATTAGTATGAATGAACCAGTAATACGCTTATGAAATTCTAACTCTCTGTGTCTACGTGTCGTAGGTACTCGATTAACGTACATAGACTTTACAAGAATTGATATTTTCTCAAGCAATTTGGGTGATCTCGCAAGAGTAGTTTTATATATTGTTAGTTAAATGTAAGTTATTATAAGTAATAGTAAGTAGGAATTATAATATAAAAATAAGACGCCCACAATGTCGAATTGGGATTATCCTGTAATGATAGCTGTGTAAGATTAAAATATAAATAAATAAAGAGAAGATAGAGTTATTACAGCATAAAGCTATCTCCTTTTATTCACAATTTATTATGACATAGGTATGGTGCTACAACACAAGAGATAAATCAGGTAGAACTCTATCTTTTTTGATGAGAATGTTATTTATCTTGTTTATTGGGGGCAAGTGGCGTGCATTCTGGTGTATGCGTGCGGAGAACTTCGGCTGGCGCGCAGCCAAGCCAGCTGCAACACATTGAACGCTGCGTATAGTATCAATATATCTGTATTGGTATCTATTAGGATCGGTTGTGAGTGCAGTTGTGAGGGTGGGTACCCACTTAGGTTCGCGAACCTCCGCGCTCCGCGAACCTGCACCAAAAAAATTGTTTATGCTGTGCTGCAACAGTGCGCCATAGTGTGTACGTGTGCGAACATGTATGTGAACCTGGTTCACACACGTACACACTATAACCAAAGTGAAAATAAAATGTTTGCTAGGGCGCACTGTTGCAGGTTCGCGGAGCGCGGAGGTTCGCGAACCTAAGTGGGGACACACCATGACGTGTCGTGAGTGCGTTTCATTCGGAGCGACACTCGGCCTCGACCCGCCGTGAATGGGCTGCGCTTGAGCATCGCGCCTTCTCGCTCTACGCAAACTAACAGCCGCAAAAATACGTTTGCGTCATTCTGACATAAAAGCTCCCATAATATAATAGATGGCTAATAGGTATAACATATATGATACAGATTACCTACAACACTAATCTTATGAAAGTTTTTCGAAAATAAAACAAGGGCTCGCTCCTCAATAGTTACTTGGTAGTTTAGTGATTAAACCGCAACACTTCTTAACTTAAAATAGTGGTTGATTAACTTTGAAAGAAGCGCTCTGTTTTCGTTGAGAATTTAAAAGTTATCAGACAGGGGGTCAAGTCTGCTAATGTTAACGTCAAAATCGTGTTTAAATGGTGTTTGAATGGCAATGCTTTTTGATACAGTTCTTGTTTCTTTCACCCAAAACCAAAACACATTGTGTTTCTTAAACCCAAAACGGAAACATATTGTGTCTCGATCTTGGGTGTAAGAAACAAGAACTGTGTCAAAAAGCATTATCATTTAAACACCATTGAAAAACGATTTTGACGTTAAAATTAGCAAACTTGACCCCCAGACCTTTCTATTTCCATCTAATAATGTGAAATACGATTATTATCTGGCAACACAATTAGGTACTTTATTTTCACATTTTTGTGTAAGACTATAAAAATACGAGCTCTATCTTAACACGGCGATAAAATGAGTGAGTGAATGGAAATAAATTTATGAGCGTTTTACGAGCTGAGCCTGAGTGGAACAATCCGAGCAGCGCCCGCGACCGGCGACCGGCGACCGGCAGGGACTCAGACCCCGCGCGTAAAGGCACAAACTATGAATTGGGCAATGTAGGTCTCTTCTACAGAATTGTTTGTCAATAACATTATTGTTAGGGTTACGTATGTTTCGCAACAAAAAAATGAAATTTCGCATGAATATAAATTATAAAAAAAACGAAATTTCGCATTAATTCACATAAAAAAACTAAAAATATTTAAAAACTCCGTATTTATTTACCATAATCATTAAAATGAACAAAATATCTATTGCAGAAAAGTTAGTTAAAAGCTAACATCGTGGTTGTCTCTATATTTTCTTGCTTAAGCCTTTGGTCATTTATGACGACATTGTAGATACTGAAATATCTTTCACAAGACGAATGAATGAAGTACACTGTTGACTGGGTTAGGAAGACTTTGCATAGCTGCATTCGCGAACCTCAGGTAGCAATAGCAACATTTTGATGCAAGTGAAATTGGCATGACGTAACAGGAGTTTCTTGCTGAACCACATTGACGAGTTGTCTGTGGAAATGAGCATATTCACTTAAGAGTTCATCCTGTGTGTGTACGTAACGTGTAGCAGAAGCTCTCCAGTGTTGAGTTTGTGGTCACGGCCGCTGCTACTGATGGGCTTAAAAATTTCGTCGAAAAAGTATTAAATACACAAAATATTATATTTCGTATTTATCGCATAAATTACGTGAATTTCGCATTTATCGCTTCTATTTCGTAAAAACGAAAATTACGTATCTCTAATTATTGTACATTCGACTGTTTGCTACCAAAATAAAAAAAACTAAAATTGTAGATAGAGATGGTGGCTTATTTACGCAGCGCAACATACGACACGCAATACGGTATGTCTTAGTATTCGGTGACGCGAGGAGGTATATTGCATTTCCGACATGCCACATCGACGAGAATATTAGCTGGTTGGGGCGCTAAAATTGATGATATCAATTTTAAAATATTATATAAGGGGTCGCCCGCGACTTCGTCTGTGTTAAGTTTTTTGCTATCTTTCAGGAACAATTTTCTTTTCTTGATGAAACGTACCCTATATACTTTTGTACCCTTGACAACGTGTATGCAAAATTTCATGATGATCGGTAGTTTAGACGTGAAAGCGTAACAAACAAACTAACTTTCGCATTTATAATATTGGTAAGGATTAGTAAAGATTATTATTATGCGATCAAGAAATACCCCTGTATAACGTATGTGATACAGTCAGTTTCGCACCACCCCGATTGGTTACACGTATCATAATCCACATATAGTATGTACACCCTGACGATATTTGGATATCGTATGTGTCGCGACTACGTGATCGTGATATGCAATCTAACTTAGTGTGCTCTATATAACTACCTAGTATTAGGACGTAGGTTAGTGTTAATTCTAGTTAAAGCATTAAAACACTAGTATAGTATTATATTATCTGTGATTAAAACGAACCTACGCCGTCCTTCATTATTTTAACGATGGAGATATTGGTGAAAGTTAAAGTAAATAATGTGTCCCACACATCTATATAATTTATTATCGGAGTACAGCGGCTCTCCGACGGCTTATCCCGCGATTCCCGGCTAATCGTTTAATCGTCTTTGTTTAATGCGTTAGTTTGTGCGAATTGGGATCGCGGGTCGCACACTCTCCTGACTACGGCTCGTCGGCGATTTGCTGCTGAAATACATTTATTTACCTACAACATTTTCCACTCAACAGAGAGCGGCGCCAGATTGCTCATACACAAGCAATACAATTATGACGAGCAATTAACATTTTTTAGAATTATCCGCTGTGAAATGAGGGCCTATTACAAAAAAGCATCGTGACAAGCGTACGATGTTCGTCCCGCTCCGTGGCACTATTCACTCATGAATAAAGTTCAATATCAAGTAAAATGTACAACGAATTGCGTCCGACTACCTATCGTGATTCTTTTTTGTAATAGGCCATCTGATTTCATAGAATCTCTGTAAATTTTTCAACAATTTAGTTATTCAGTCTGCAATCAATTACAATTCAGCATCAGCATTTTCACTCCTTAAACTTACGCGCTCACCACTAGACATGAAATAAAACTCCCAAGGGCCTCCCAGTTTTGTGAAATGGTGGTAGTTTCAGTAGAGTCTCTCTTTTAGCATTAATTAATTCACAAAATTCAATCAACACATAATCATCTTAAACCAATATTTTTTTGTTAAATATTGATTTCTAAACGTCTTTAAAAAATCATCGCGTGAGGCTAGGCTCACTAGCAGCTTCAGTCCCCCGTGACCACGGCAGCTGCAAAGGTGCCGAAACGTCGGAAAAATCAAAAATCAAACCAAACACCAACTAAATACCAAAGTACTTTCAATAAAAAATTGTTTAAAAAACAAAAAACCGACTTCAAAAAACCTACCTCTAAAAAGCAAGAAATAATATTCGTAATAATAAAAACACGTCTATTGAAGTCGGGTGGGGCTGGAGTTCCAATTCCTTTTTTTTATTCTAAAAGCCCCACCCGACTTCAATAGACGTGTTTTTATTATTACGAATATTATTTATTGCTTTTTAGAGGTAGGTTTTTTGAAGTCGGTTTTTTGTTTTTTTTTAACCATTTTTTAATTTTTTATTTTTAGTGTAGGTACCTTTTGTATTAAGTAGTGTAGGTATATTATTTAGGTAGAAAAATCGGCTCAGCCAAACGTGAGTTAATCGCGGAGAAACATACTTACATGCGGGTCAAACTACGAACCTCCTTTTTTAAGTCGGTTAAAGAACTACACTTAAGATATCCCTTTTCAAACAAAAAAATAATTATCTTATTCAGTTCATAAACAAAGAAGTTATACGACTGATCATCGAGGTAGTTCACACAAAAGTCATACTATTTTCGTGCTTTTTTCAAGATTACTTGAAAAGTACTGAACCAATTTCAAAATTTTAAAAAATGGGACCAATTTGGAAGTTTACCTAATCTAATAACGTTTGAATCATTTCAATCGGATCAGCCGTCTTCGAGTAATCGGTGTACATACAAAAAACAAAAAAAAAAAACGGGTCGAATTGAGTACCTCCCTCCTTTTGAAGTCGGTAAAAACCGCGCTAGTATCCGTTAAAAAGTGTTTTATTTCATCTCAATCTGCATAATTCATTTTCCTTTTCTGACATTCTTTTCTCTAGACATATTTAGAGCGAGGTAATTAAATAAAAGGAATTTTTTCTCTTAATTTAAAACACTCCATTACTTCCAACAAGCTTTTTACTATACACCTATGGTGTCAGTACGTAAAGTTTGTTCACTTAATGTCGCAGCAAAAAGAAAAGAAAAATAAAACGAAGACTTCGACAATTTATTGCCAATTAAGGCTTCCGGAATATCCTCAACTTATTCAAACATAGCTTCCAGAATGAGGAAGGAAATGTTCTCGAAAATACTTCGCAAATAGTCCTGCAAGTGAATAGATTTATAAGTTGTGGAGGTCGCTTGATGTTTGTTGAGGACAAGAGGCGTCGCGGGTCCCGCTGACCGCTAGGGCGGGCGCTGGGGATTTATGTGGGAATAAATCAGTGGGCGGGCGGCGCTTGCAGCGTAATCGGATAGTGCCCGCTGATACAGCGGCTCCGCGATATCGCTAATTGCTCGCGACCTCGCTCTCGCTCTATTAATAGCATAGGACTCTTCCCGCGCTCCTGCACTCACGACCTTATGGCCTTAATCCATTAAAACAGCATCTCAAATACAAGGCATTATTTGCATTCTTATTTTTATTATTTTGCCTTGAAACAGACTGAAACAATAAGTAATGTAGACTCATAAAAAAACATTTTCTCTGATCTGAGATAGAGATATACCTAATATCGTTTTCGCTTCTTATAACCGCGAGGAGTATAATTTATCAGCCATATTTAAAGTCCCCAGAAGACAAGGCACGGGCGTTTTCTATTGGTAAAATATGGCCATAACCCTCCACGCGGGCCTAATGCGGATTGGTACACAAGAAAATAAAAGCTTAATTGAAATATTTTATAACACAACTTTCTTGTTTGTATAAAATGGTAGCTTTAAACTCCTAACATGAACGTTATTTTGTTTCTCTGTTCTTGTTCTTAAATGTACGCGAAATTAATAAACAAGGAAGGCGCTAACAACCATTACATAACATAATATGAAGTGGATTACATTAAATCCCCAGAAAGCATAACTCATGGTAAATGAAGACAGCGCTTTCTTGTAATTGATTTACCTGCAGGAAACAAACAATCCAGTTAGCGATAAAGCCGCGCTGATTTACGAGCGCGCGCGGCGGCGGTTGGCGGCAGGTGGCGGCGGCCGGTCGGCTAATGCAGTCATTAGCAGCCCCGCTGGCTTCCGTGGCCACAGGAACACTTGTCTTGATCTGTTCATTTTGCTTTCGTTCATTTAGACGATGAATCGGTAGCGTGCGTAGACTCTTGGGCTAAGGGCGCCTACAGGCTTGTACTGTTATTTATTCGTATTGTGAGCTACGGGTCCAAATCCTGGTATAGAGACATAGGGTCTGTGTAATGGGGCCTATTTGGTCTTGGGTCATGGACGTTGATGTTCTTATTTATGTATTTCTTTCTATCCTACATTTAGTCCTTATAGGGCAATATTTGCTTAGTTAATTATTTTACTTCTTCAATCCAAACCAAAGGAGCATTATTTCGCAAATATGAAGCAGGACGGTTGCGTCGTCGTGACGTCGCTGACGCGGGATATTACTCGTTCTATACAAACTCCTTGCCTATTTCGTTTCCCTAAGGAGCTTTTAGACTTTGTCATAATACTATAATAATTTATTTACAGAGATAATTCTATTCTGAAGTAATCTTCAGAATAGAATTATCTCTGTAAGTTGGACGCTAAATAAGCGTTTCAATTCGACGGGAAAAATCTGCCTTTGAATTTAAGTCTATCCGAATAGCTTCGGCAGGTACTCGGCTTAGTTACGACATGACACTGTTTCTGAGACAAATAACGATATTCTAACTTAATTTTCTTTATTTTTTAATGCACTGTAATCTTAGCCTTTCAATTTACATACCTTCAATCATCTATGGAAGATAATAATATCGAATAGTTTTGTAGGAAATTGGTTTGTAAAATTAATTCATCGGATTGAAAATCAGCACTAAAAGTAATGAGAGAGCGTAATCAAATTAATTTACTTTTAGTGAGGCACGTTGACTCATCGAAAGTTTCAGATCGTTCTCAACGTTGAGAGATATCTTGAGATCATACTTGAGATGGTGTTCATATAAGAAGAGCGTCTCAAGTATGATCTCAAGATAGCTCTCAACGTTGTGAGCGGTTTATAAATACGGGCCTAAGAGTCACGTAAGTAATGTTTAACAACAAAGGCGAGCTTATTAAACAGAGCGCCAGCGCCGCTCTTACCCGTGGGCACGGGGCGCTGACTCCGCGCTTGACTAATGGCTGCACTAAACTAATTAAGTCCCCATTTATTATTTTGGGAGACCTACATTTTAGCTTTGATACAAGCAGCTTGCGTGTCGCAACTAATTACAGATTACACAGTGAATGACAGTAATGATCAATTTTACCTCTCTCTAGTATTTTCCAAGTTACAAGCACAATTTTACCTCGAAATTTGAAGCGGCTGTTTTGTGACCTTGCTTTACAAAGGTATATTTTGACAATTCACAGTATTTCCTCATTGGAAAAACTTTAGTGCTACTATTATTTATCTAAGCATCCCACCAGATTATTGTTATAATTCTATATGTTGCAGTTTTGGAGTTCATATATTCTTGGTATTTTTTGTCGTGGGATGAGTTAAGAATAGATTTGCGATATCATCAGAATTTAATTAAAAATATATTAATGAGTTGAGTTAAGAACACGATTTGGGATGAGTAAATAAAAGGTAACGCGAGTGCGATGCGATGTCATGGGATGAATACGGAACTGGGTGCCTTTTAGGGTTAACCAACGCTAGCGACAAAAAAGCGCTGCGATTGTCGCCGCGATTATCGCCGCGATTAACGCCGCGATTATCGCAGCTACAAAAAGTAGTTCGTCAGCCGATACGCTTAAAAAGATGCTTACCTACTTTCTGTTACTTTACAGACTTTTTACTTTACTGTATGGTGAAGCGTACCAACAATAGACCACCTACAAAAGAAATCAGTGCCATGTACTTATATGCCTATCATTTTACATCATACGTTAATTAAATATGAACTCAAAAATATGATTATGTAAATAAATTACATTTAAATATTTCAAGTTGGTTATGTTTTAATAATTTTGACCAACAGACAATCTTCTTATCCTTTTGACTTGTTGTGAATTTTGAAATGTCTAAAATATTTTTTTAACACGATATTTTACACCAAAAAGATATTTTATTGTTTTGTGATTAGTTAGGTTAGTTAGGTACTTACATCATTTTTATACTAGCAAAATAAATATTTTAGGTAATATCTTGTTTTTCCAAATAGGGCATTTTACACCAAAAATAAAAAAAGCGTTTCTTTAACAAATAATTTCATAGTAACGTAATTATTCATGCAATATTATCTTCAAAAACATAACTTCTAATTTAAAAACATATCTATATGTTTTTAAATAAGTACATATGAAAATGCAACTGCTGTAGTACAAAAGACATCAACGCGCGACTGACGAGCAATTGAGCATGTATTTACATTGCAGCATGAGCGTGGTTGGGGCTGAAGGCGCGTGGCTCTGAAGGCACGGGTTTGAATTGCCTTAAGATAATTAATATAGGATTAGAAAAAAGCATTGCCTTGTTTTTCTTGGAAAGTTGATGTTCAAGTCGTTTGTGATTTTGAAATTATTAAATTGCAGGCGTAAGTTTGCCACTGGCTTTGTCGATAACAATAGTTAATATTTTTATAACATATTTGCTCGTAAAGTGTCTCTTATTACACCAATTTCAATATCGTATTGTATCTCATTACGAACTTGTGCGGTAATGTAAAGTAAAACGCACGGTTTCCTTGATAAACCGTGCGTTTTACTTTACATTACCGCACGGTTTATCAAGATGCTTCGTCTAAAACGAGCGGTACTTTTTTAAATCTTAGCAAAGAGTTTTTATGTCAGAAAAGAGGTCAACATTTTATGAATAATGAAATTTTATAACTTTGGGAGATAAAATATAATAAATAAACATTCAATTATTTAATTTAATTAATGTTGACAATAAATTACAACCATTTATCTGTAACAGAACACAAAAATATTAATTTACTTTATTAGTAATACTGGCTGTTTTTTATGCCTTTGCCTTAAAAAAAGCGCTGATGCGCGCGCATTGCTAATTTAATTTTTTTTTGCTGTATTGTTTTTATTTGAAAATGTCGTCAAGTAGTGATGAATTTATGAATTCAACACCGCCAGAAGTCTCGGAGGCAGCGAAAAAGGCTATTTTAAGCTTCTTGCCCAAAAAATTGACCGAGAAGATACTTACAAGCGTATCAAAATTTAATCATATGGAAAACAAGCAAAGGTGCAAAGTTCGAGTTTTATTTATTTCCTCGCAAATATGTTATAAAACGTCGTATGACATACGTGCGCTTTGATAATTACAGCCTCTGCTTTCTTCTAACCCTCGCCTACGGCTCGGGCTAGCAATATCGCCTCGGCTGTAATTTTCAACTTACCGCACTTATATCATAATGTACTATAATGTGACTTTTTCAAAAGTACAAACTTATTCACTATAACTCGTACATTATAGCTACATTATTTGTCTTTTCCTTGTACACTCGGTGCTGGTTTATTTGTTTTATGATACATATGTACAATAGTAAAAATTTTGTCATTCGTGGTAAGTTTAGATGTAGGAGGTACAACTTTTCTATGAATTGAAAGGATTGAGAAGACTTACAATGATAGTAAGTTCTCATGCAGCGGCGGCAGGCGGCGCAGGCCCGCGCCGCGACACTCCATGCGCGTGCCGCCGTCGGCGCACGCGCACCCCGCCGGCGCCGGCCCGCTGTGGCCGCCACCGCCACCGCACAGCGCCGCCGCCGCCACCGTCAGCGCCGCGGCCAGCAGCAGCGCGCGCCCCGTGCCGCGCCCCATCCGCGCCCGCTTCACCTGGTCCGCATGCCGCCGCCCGCGCGCTCCCGAGCTCGTCGCACGCGCATCGCCCGATGCACAACCCTACACTTTCACATGCGACTCCTATACTTAAAGTTACACACCCGACGACCACTTTGAACTTTTACAGAACTATGTTAAAAACTTAAAAATATAAATCTCTTTTATGAAAATGCACAAAATCACATTCACGTCGTCAATCGCGAAAATCACGTGCGTATCGAGGTCGGCGGTGACACGGTGTGTGCGTGATGCCGGCGCGGCGCGGACTGGCGCGTGGCGCGTGGTGTGTGCGGCGTGCGGCGCGCGCCCCGCGCCCGCCCGCCCGGTGCCGCCGTGTCTGCCGCGCCGCCCGCCGCTGCCATTCTCCATCCTCCATCTCGCAGATGTCGCTATAATTCTTTTGCCGAGTAAGTAACTTGCAAATTCCAAGATTTCCAAGTGAAAAGCACTGTATCTGTCTTTGAACGGAGACGCAAATCGATCTAAACTAAAAAAAGCTAAAAACAGCCATAAAAGTCCCGACACTAATTTCTAAGTTTATTTGAAAAAATATTTTTTTATTTGACTCGCGCCAAATAATTATGTAATGTTGTTATGAATCATATGATCTGACGCTATGCATACGAAAAACGTCGTTCCAATTTGATCTTTGTAACTTATTTAAAATCATATACAACGCCCTGATTTATTTATTGCACATAAGATAATTTCTTCTCTAAAAGTTTACTAACGCGTCCTTCACGAGCCAATTATCACTAAACAACAAATATCTTGATGTGTTCGTGCCACCTACCGCAGGACAAATTATACCTACACGGAATTGATCTAATCAGAAGTTTAAATAAATATAATGATTGATTCAGGAGTAGATATTTACGGACATCAGACAGGTGATTGCGTAAAGTCAATCGTATTCATTCGACAGTTCATATTGGATCATAATTAATGTCATCCCATACACATTGCAGCCGATGGAATACGATATGAACTGTCAAATGAATACGATTACCTTACGCATTCGCACCCCAGATCACTATTTCGAATCTACAAACGCGAGTAAATCAATGAGCGGTTTTCAAAACGCTCATTCCTCTACGATCCATCGACGAGGCTCCACCGGTGGATCGAAAGATAAGGCAGTTTAAGAAAAATAAAACCGGTCAAGAGCGAGTCGGACTCGCGCACCGAGGGTTTTTTTTTTTTTTTTTTTAATTTTTTTATTTGGTTCACAACTTGAAACATACATCATACATAGGTACATATTAGCAAGCTTTAAGATAAATGATTATGTAGTTTCTTAACAAGTGAACACAGCTTGCATTTAGAATTTACAATAAAATAACCAATTTAGATTAAAATAACTTCTATAAAAAATATTTTGAGAACATTTCTGAACTAAAGCAATTGATGTTTTAGAACCCCAAAGCAATTGATCTTTTAAAACTTTAAGGTTTTAAAAGATCAATCGCACTACGTATGTTATTTTTTGCTGAGGCTAGAGAACCACAGAATATGTCAAAATTCCATCTTATTCCATTGTAACGAGAACAGGCTCTATATAAAGGAGAATGGTGGCCGACATTAGTTCTGCAGAACGGCAGTCTGAAGGTTTTTCGGTTTAATAAACGACTACTCTGACGCGGTACCTCAAATTTAATGGAATTCAGGACTTCAGGACAATCCACAAGGCCGTGAATTACCTTATACAAGAATATTATATCAGATACCCCACGCCGAAAATTTAGAGATCTCATTCCATAGAAGCTCAATCTTTTTTCATATGACTGCAGAGATTTGCACTTATTGTTGACATAGGATAACTGATACAAAAATCTCTTCTGTATTCTTTCTATTCTATTGGAGTGCACCGTATAGCACGGAGACCACACACAACTATTATACTCTAAAATGCTCCTTACAATGCAGTTATATACTGGTATCAAAACGCCTGGGTCCTTGAAGCATTTTATTTGTCTTGATACAAAACCAGATAACTGTGCTGACTTCTTTATTATAGTGTTTATATGATCTTTGAAACTCAGGGAACGATCCACTATGACCCCTAAATCTCTTATTTTGTCTACTTCAACTATCGGAACATTTTTAAAGTAGTATGTAGCTGACAGTGGCTTTTTCTTTTTGGTCAGTTTAATATGATAGCATTTGTCTATATTTAATAACATTTTGTTTTGAGAACACCACCTATCTATGCTATTTAAATCATTTTGCAAAAGAGCAATGTCATGATCATCCTGTACCCGTTTGTATACTTTTAAATCATCTGCGTACATTTTAAAATCACACGTTAAAGTATTAGCCATATCATTAATGAACATGACAAAAAATAACGGGCCCAGGTGGGATCCCTGAGGAACTCCTGATGGTATGAGCTTGGGTTGAGATGAATAGCCATGTGTCATAACAAGTTGTGTACGATTCTCGAGATATGATTTGCACCACCTGTATAAAGATCCGTGTACGCCCATTTCTGAAATTTTTTTAAGAAGCATGTTATGATCTATTATGTCAAATGCCTTTCTAAAGTCAGTATATATGACATGCACTTCATCACCATCATCAATAGTACGAGAAACACTATCAATAAAACCCATTAAGTTTGTGGCAGTAGATTTCTTAGGCATAAAGCCATGTTGCTCTGGATGCAGCTTTTGTTTAACAAGCCAGTATAGTATTAGTCGTACCAGAGATTCCAAGACCTTGCCCATGGCTGGAAGTATAGATACTGGTCTAAAGGGTTCCGTACAATCATAAATATATTTGGGTATGTTACTTTAGTACAGTCTTTAAAAAAGTAGGATAAACGGCGGACAGGTGGAAGGGCGAACAGGCGGACAGTTAATTTACAAATCTTAACCACAGCTGCTTATGGTGACTGAAAAACGTTTCAGCCACTCCACATTGCAAACTATTTATATTACTAAGTAGGAACTTATTCTTCGTTTATTCGTACGGCAAATAGTAGGTAATTATATTAGAAGCAGCCACCAATTATTATTATTTTTTTATTTATTTATCACTATAAAAGATACAAAAAAAATACAAACTTAACTTTTGCCAAACTGCATAACAGTTTGTCGGCGAAATGTAAAAAACTATGCTCTAGTTCTTAACAAAAGACATAATTCAATATAGGTGTTGAAGTTAATTTAAATAATTTTACATTTAGTGCCTGTTTCACAATCTATGTTATGGCACTAACTTCTGATCTATTTTAAGATGAAACAAATATGAAATTACTTGTTAAGTACTGAACTAAATCGGACTTTGTGAAACAGGCCTTAGAAACATTAACAGAGTGCAATATACATTAGCTACTTATTAATACATATCTGAGAAAGCTTTCTTCAAATATTTTTTTATAGAATACTTGGACTTTAAATTATTGCTGGTTAAACCAAATTTATTGAATATTCTGGGTGTAACATAAGATCTTGTCCGTTGTTAATAATAATTACCTGTAATTGGCTCTTTGTACTTAATTTTTTTTGATTGTTTGGTGTTATACGTATATAATCTTATCTCTTTATTCATGTCTGACTCAAATTGTTCTAAAGCTTTCATATAATTTACTTTGACATTACTATTGTAGTATTAGGTTGCGCCATCTCTTGACCGATAGTGGAAAAATTTTTTTTCTTAGGTCAGCATTCTTAGGACAGCGCCATCTGTTGACTGGTAGTGAAACTAAAGAATTATTGTTTGTTTTTTGAATTTCTAAAAAAGGATGTTATATGGAGACATCGTTTTATTTTTCCTGTAATCTTTACATAAACTACTATCACATAGAATTATTTCAGATTTTTCTCTTTGCAAACTTCGGAAATAAAGGATAAGGAACGGTATTTTTTTTTACATTTTTCATCATAGGTCGAAAACTATGCGGCCTAAGAAAAAAGAAAAAATGTTTTAAAAAATGTGGAAATAGCGCTCTTTTTATATGATACCCCACATGCCCTAGTCACCTCATTCAAATTTTTAAGACCCCTTTTCAGTCCCTGTTGTAAAAAAATTTTTTTTATTTCTTTCTTATTTGCAAAATAGTTGGGCAAATGTCATCTTAAACTATTCCAAATTTTAAGTTGATACTACTAGTAAGTAGTTCTCGAGATATCCAGCTGTGACAGACAGACAGACAGACCGAGTCACACCATAAGGGTTCCTTTTTTACCATTTTGGTACGGAACCCTAAAAAGGAGTACAATATAAAAACCGGCCAAGTGCATGTCGGGCCACGCGCCGTAGGGTTCCGTAGTCACCTTATAGTAGGGCGGTAAAACAAGGTTTGAGGTTAGTTTTCGCACAAGTCATCACGGAAATACGAAAATGTGGTATCCAATCCAAAGTTTAAACCAATTTTCGTTGAAAGTGTTTATTAAGATCTACAGCATATATTTTTTTTAGATTTTTCATTCTCTTATTTCAAAAGTTAAAGGGGGGGGGGGGGGGGGGGGGACACACACATTTTACCACTTTGGCGGTGTATATCTTTCAAAAGGTTGACTTTGAGAAAAAGTTGTCTTAGAAATGTCAATTCTAAGACAACTTTTTGATAAATGTTTCAATGTCATTTTTAAAGACCTATCTATAGATACCCAATACGTGTTGGTTTGAAGAAAAATTTTTTTTCAGTATTAAAGATTAAGGGTGGGCCCTTAATCTTTTATTTTTCTTATTTTTGTATTAAATTCGTTAAGCGGTTAACAGAATACATCTACCTACCAAGTTTCAACTGTGTAGTCTTAATACTTTCGGAATAAAGTGGCTGTGACCTACGGACAGACAGACAGACAGACATGACGAATCTATAAGGGTTCCGGTTTTTGCCATTTAGGCTACGGAACCCTAATAAAAAAGAACTAGATGTCGTTGAACTAAGTAGGTAGCTTTTTATGAAAAATATGAAATGTAATTACTTTTTTATTATACGTTTGTGGAGTATGTGGTTTGTTGCGTTGTGCGTTGGTTGTCCGTTGGCGTGTTACGAAGAACTTTTCTATGACCGATTGACCATTAGTGAGATATAATATTTAAAAAATCTACCTACTTGAAGTAGCGCGTAAATAAAATGAATACTGACCTGGTAAAAATCTGTGAATGGAGTAAAGCACATGGGTTGAAGGTCAATCCTGCCAAAACACAAATAATCATAATTGGTAGCACTATAGGCTAAGATTTCAAGTCAATTTTTCTTTGTTGCCACCTGTCACTTTCAACGGAACAAATCTCCAGCTCAGTGACCAAGTTAGGAACCTGGGCGTGTACTTCGACCGCAACTTGAGTTGGTCCGTACAACTACAGGAAGTCAGCCGAAAATTCTCAACAGAAGACTTATATTCTTCTTCTGGAATATTATCGGTCAGAAAATTATACATACTAGTCACTGTATTGAGAAAACACAAGTCTCTTACGTACAAATGTAATCTGAATAACTCCAGAAGGAAACGAAACGTGGCGACTGAAAAGCAAGTAAAGTCAGTTTTTGCCAAAAGGCAATTTACAACGAGGGCTTCTATCCTGTATAATGAGGTCAATAATGAGCTAAATGTGTACCCTTTGACGTATAAAAAATGCAAAATAGTGCTTACTGAGTGGCTAAAAACAAAAAGTTACACAGAAATTGAATTGCTAATCTGACTCAAATCGTATTAGTTACAATAGTTGTGGAAAATCCATTGTAGGTGTCCGATCCCAAGGCAATGCCGTAGGGCAACATTGTATTGAATACACTTACACATACGTACGCACACATACACACAGACATACATCACACACACACACACACGGTTAAACACTTGCTTAAAAAACTTGCTTATCATGTAGTTTGTTGCAATTAATAATGTAATAAAGGAGTTACAAATATATATTTGAATTATTTTTATAAACCTATATTAAACTACTTTTTACCGACTTCAAAAGGAGGGAGGTACTCAATTCGACCCGTTTTTTTTTTTTTTTTTTTTGTTTTTTGTATGTACACCGATTACTCAAAGACGGCTGAACCGATTGAAATGATTCAAACGTTATTACATTAGGTAAACTTCCAAGTTGGTCCCATTTTTAAAAATTTTGAAATCGGTTCAGTACTTTTCAAGTAATCTTGAAAAAAGCACGAAAATAGTATGATTTTTAGGGTTCCGTAGCCTAAATGGCAAAAAACGGAACCCTTATAGATTCGTCATGTCTGTCTGTCTGTCTGTCTGTCTGTCTGTCTGTCTGTCCGTATGTCACAGCCACTTTATTCCGAAAGTATTAAGACTACACAGTTGAAACTTGGTAGGTAGATGTATTCTGTTAACCGCTTAACGAATTTAATACAAAAATAAGAAAAATAAAAGATTAAGGGGGGGCTCCCCATACATGGAACTGAAACTGAAAAATTTTTTTTTCTTCAAACCAACACGTGTTGGGTGTCTATAGATAGGTCTTTAAAAATGACATTAAAGTTTTTAAGACAACTTTTTCTCAAAGTCAACCGTTTGAAAGATATTCACCGCCAAAGTGGTAAAATGTGTGTCCCCCCCCCTTTAACTTTTGAAATAAGAGAGTGAAAAATCTAAAAAAATATATGCTGTAGATCTTAATAAACACTTTCAACCAAAATTGATTTGAACGAGATATAGTAATTAGTTTTTGAGATATAGCACATTTTCCAAAACCGCAAATATAACTTTGTCATTCATACCAACACTGAAAAACAAAGTTATTTTTACAGACGAAAAATTATAGGTGGTATTAAATATGGTATGGTATAAGGCAGGGATGGCGAACCAACGGCACGCGTGCCATTGATGGCACGCGGCACAATGTTTTGTCACAAAAATCATTACGCGACGATTTGATGGCCTCATTAAACATTTAGAAAAATGGCACGTTGATACAAAAAGGTTCGCCATCCCTGGTATAAGGTAACTACGGAACCCTATGGCGCGTGGCCCGACACGCACTTGGCCGGTTTTTCACATTATGATATATTCTACGCAGGTCATTTAAACGAAGACGACCCTAACGTTGCGTCGTCAGAAAAGGTAAGAGCACGCGATAGAAAGAGAGGTAACTACTAGGAGCGCTGCGCGAACTGAATTGCACTTTATTGTGTTGGAGCAAAAGTCGCTATTTATTTAAATGACTTTGCGGAATGCTGCTTCTGTACTTGTACTATTAGTTATTCTGTGACACAGCCAAGGCGTAGTTTTACAGGCCTCACCGCTTTGTGCAGAAGACTCCGTCTTCTTTTTTAGGGTTCCGTACCCAAAGGGTAAAAACGGGACCCTATTACTAAGACTCCGGTGTCCGTCTGTCTGTCTGTCTGTCTGTTTGTCTCTCACCAGGCTGTATCTCATGAACCGTGATAGCTAGACAGTTGAAATTTTCACAGATAATGTATTTCTGTTGCCGCTATAACAACAAATACTAAAAATATAATAAAATAAATATTTAAGGGGGGTTCCCATACAACAATCGTGATTTTTTTTGCCGTTTTTTGCTTTATATTAATAACGACAACAGGTAGATGGTTGAAATTTTCACAGATGATGTATTTTTGTTGCTGCTATAACAACAAATACTAAAAACAGAATAAAATAAATATTTAAGGGGGGCTCCCATACAACAAACGTGATTTTTTTGCCGTTTTTTGGTACGGGACCCTTCGTGCGCGAGTCCGACTCGCACTTGACCAGTTTTTTGTGTAAACTACCTCGATGATCAGTCGTATAACTTCTTTGTTTATGAACTGAATAAGATAATTATTTTTTTGTTTGAAAAGGGATACCTTAAGTGTAGTTCTTTAACCGACTTAAAAAAGGAGGTTCGTAGTTTGACCCGCATGTATGTATGTTTCTCCGCGATTAACTCACGTTTGGCTGAGCCGATTTTTCTACCTAAATAATATACCTACACTACCTAATACAAAAGGTACCTACACTAAAAATTAATAAATTAAAAATTGTTTAAAAAAACAAAAAACCGACTTCAAAAAACCTACCTCTAAAAAGCAAGAAATAATATTCGCAATGATAAAAACACGTCTATTGAAGTCGGGTGGGGCTTTTAGAATTAAAAAAAAAGGAATTTGTACTCCAGCTCCACCCGACTTCAATAGACGTGTTTTTATCATTGCGAATATTATTTCTTGCTTTTTAGAGGTAGGTTTTTTGAAGTCGGTTTTTTGTTTTTTTAAACAATTTTTAATTTTTTAATTTTTTTAGTTAAATACAATAAAAATGTACTCTGTATTTAAGAAAGCTCAGTTAATTTAGATAATATTTGCTTAAAAGGGAACCTCAAACACGGATTATTGTATTAGAATATGTTTTTACCGAAATAAATCATTTTGTATTTGTATTTTTTTGTATGATATTAACTTAAATTTTGTACAAATAAATAATTATACATTTAATAATGTTTTTTTATTAATTACTTGTTTTTAATTATTTTAAAAATTACCCAGCAAAGGTGAGGAAGAGACGTCAAGTTGATTGTTAAGTATGGCTCCATCAACATTGTGTTTGATAATTTCTAGGTTTTCCAACACGCTCAGTCGTAGACTACACGTATGTAAAACCTCATAGGAATGACCATCAAGTAGGTTGATGTCCGGTATTTAGCCCTTAAACCCTACCCGGGGGTCTAGCAAACCCCACTGACTTATTTTTTGTAAAAATCTTTGTAACTATTGAACGGACAGTAGCGAAGTTTTAGGTAATCTTCAATGACACCGTCGGCCATCTAAAGGCTGGTTTACATTATCTTAGTCTTTAGTAGAGTGCTTTAGGAGAGTAGAAGTTCATTACGTGGTGTGTTTGACGTTCTTTTAAAATCGACGAACATGCCAAGCAATGTATTTCTACTCGCTACTCGACTCGGTCGTCTACTTGACTAATGTAAACCAGGCCTTAACGTCAGTCGCCGTCCGGCGTTATCACTTTGTGGGCGGAGATATTGCGGTTTTTGGGTTTGTCAGACCCCAGGGTAGTAATAGCGTAATATTTTACGCTATTTTACTTTTAGTTTGTCGTGTCTCTTAAGGTGTATTCTAAAGTGAAACGAAATATTTTCTTAGGTTAAGTTCTGTAACGAATAAATCTATTATAAAATAATGTTTCATTATTAGGGTTCCGTAGCCTAAATGGCAAAAAACGGAACCCTTATAGATTCGTCATGTCTGTCTGTCTGTCTGTCTGTCTGTCCGTATGTCACAGCCACTTTATTCCGAAAGTATTAAGATTACACAATTGAAACTTGGTAGATAGATGTATTATGTTAACCGCTTAACGAATTAAATACAAAAATAAGAAAAATAAAAAATTAAGGGGGGGCTCCCCATACATGGAACTAAATCTAAAAAAATTTTTTTTCTTCAAACCAACCCGTGTTGGGTGTCTATATATAGGTCTTAAAAAATGACATTAAGGTTTTTAAGACAACTTTTTCTCAAAGTCAACCGTTTGAAAGATATTCACTGCCAAAGTGGTAAAATGTGTGTCCCCCCCCCCCCTTTAACTTTTGAAATAAGAGAGTGAAAAATCTAAAAAATATATATACTGTAGATCTTAATAAACACTTTCAACCAAAATTAGTTTGAAAGAGATATAGTAATTAGTTTTTGAGATATAGCACATTTTCCAAAACCGCAAATATAACTTTGTCATTCATACCAACACTGTGAAAAACAAAGTTATTTTTACAGACGAAAAATTATTGGTGGTATTAAATATGGTATGGTATAAGGTAACTACGGAACCCTATGGCGCGTGGCCCGACACGCACTTGGCCGGTTTTTTTTTTGTAAAGAAATATATATTTTCGATGTTTTTGTTGTTTTATAATTTTGGCGTTTGGCAATATATATTTTTTTCTTTTTTGTTTTGGTAAGACCTAACAAGTTTTTGTAAAATTGAAAATGGCATCTAGTAGTGCACAAAAACGCTGTCATTTTTTGAAAAAAACTTGCCATAGCCCTTATCGCTCCTCAAATAGAAGAACGCTTGACATGGTCAACTTTGCCTTCAAATCTCCGAACGATCTTGGAAGGTATACTGCAAAAGATGCGCCCAGTGGTTGAACAGGGTCCTGATCTTATTATTAAAAAAATATGTCTTTTTATGCCCAAGGGGTAAAGATCGGAAGACCAGTTTTCTGCAGCTTAAGCCAAAATGCATATAAGGCAACCAAGATAGCATACCAAGGCAACATGCCAAGTATGTCTCGACAAAGTTGTTTAATATTCTTTTTAAATTTTTATTAAGTTGATTGTTCCAATAAAGCATACTAACAATAAAGATCTTGATTAATTTAAAAGTTACACACAAAAACATATTGGGGTCCTCTAAACCCCAGGGTAGGGTAAGTGTTTCTCCCAGGATGGGTAGGGTTTAAGGGTTAATAAATGTTCCGCGAAATGAGACCGCTCCGGTCGGCCATTCCTATAGGCAGAAATATGTTCTTTATAATGTATATCAAAACTACGGCTAGAGATTCTTATTACTACTTTTCATTGCACGTGGCCGAGGCTACTCTTCGACCGTGCATACACACCATTATTCATAAACATTGCACGTGGTCGAGGCAACTCTTCGACAGTGCATAAACACTTTAATGTCATTGCACGTGGCCGAGGCGACTCTTCGGCCGTGCATACCCACCATTATTCACAAACATTGCACGCGGTCGAGGCAACTCTTCGACTGTGCATAAACACTTCACATTCATTTCACGTGGCCGAGGCCACTCTTCGGCCTGCATACACACCATTACTCACAATCATTGCACGTGGTCGAGACTACACTTCGGTCATGCACACAAAACTACACTCAGAGTCTTCACCATGATGGAAATAGTGCGTTGATATTGGAATAGTAATTTTCATGATTGTATAAAGCGAGGTTATAAAATGGAAGTTTTTTATCTTTACTGCCCAACTCAACTTTCGTTTTTTGCCCAACTTAACTTAAATTTAAACTCTGGAAACGAATTACATAATGAATTATGAAAAACTGGCCAAGTGCGTGTCGGGCCACGCGCCGTAGGGTTCTGTAGTTTCCCTTTACCACACCATATTTAATACCACTATCATTTTTCGTCTGCAAAAATAACTTTGTTTTTCACAGTGTTGGTATGAATGACAAAGTTATATTTGCGGTTATAGAAAATGTGCTATATCCCAAAAACTAATTACTATATCTCATTCAAACCAATTTTCGTTGAAAGTAAACACTTTATATATTTTTTTTTATTTTATTTATTGAACATTGTTACCACAGCATTTACAGACCATTTACGCAGGTATAATTATACAGTACACAAGCCAATTACGGAAACAACACTTTGTAAACAAAATATATAAATGGTTACAAAAAGAATGATTTTAAACAAATATTAAGTTTAATTTATGGTATTGTCTCATGATAGGTGTGTGTGTATGTGTGCATGTGTATGTGTCTATGTTTGTGTGTGTTTGTGCATGCGTGTTTGCCTCCTTCATAAATAGAAATAGGTAAAAATAAGTTCGCTCGCACTGTCTGTGGGTATGTAAACGTAGGCTTACATGGCGCACAAAGGTGGAAATAAGATTAAAATATTAAAAATTGGAATTAAATCATATTAATGTCAGTGTCGCAGCCGCTAATAAAATTAGTTCGATTTGAATTTCTAAATTACACCTTCAAACATAAATTAAATTAAAATATTTTTGGGAACTATTTACTGTTGCTCGAGTGCCGCAAATAATTTTCTACATAAAGCAGTTTTAAACGCTTATTTAAATTTATATAAAATAAAGTGTTATATTATATATATTATTATATAATAAACATTAAAATCTACACCATATATTTTTTTTAGATTTTTACTTTCTTATTTCAAAAGTTAAGGGGGGGACACACATTAAACCACTTTCGCGATGTATATCTTTCAAACGGTTGACTTTGAGAAAAAATTGACTTGAAAACCTCAATGTCATTTTTAAAGACCTATCTATAGACACCCCGCACGTATTGGTTTGAAGAAATTTTTTTTTTCTTTTCCAGTTCCATGTATGGGGAGCCCCCCTTAATCTTATTTTTTTTTTATTTTTGTGTTAAAATCGTTAAGCGGTTAACAGAATACATCTACCTACCAAGTTTCAATTGTCTAATATTAATACTTTCGGAATAAAATGGCTGTGACATACGGACGGACAGACGGACAGACAGACAGACATGACGAATCTATAAGGGTTCCGTTTTTTGCCATTTAGGCTACGGAACCCTAAAAAGGAACTGTGTATATTTTCAGTATCTATGTTACTGCGAAATTTTATCTCGGACAATGTGTTCCGCCGAGGTTATTAAGTTATTTTTTTTATATTAGTTGACCTTGACACTGTACCCTAGGGATGTACAGATACGGAGAATAAAACGGATAACGTGATACTTATTGTAGAATTGGCACCAAGTTATGCTAACCTTCAAAAGGGTTTTAGTAGAATACCATGACGCTATAGTCGTAGCTTAAGGCTCGGTTACGCGAAAACATTTGTCTGTCTTATACTTTACGTATAAAGAGTATGGAAAATAACCTCACTTCTGTACTTCTTTGTTGTTTTTCTGTGTTTTTAGGGTTCCGTGCCCAAAGAGTAAAAACGGGACCCTATTACTAAGACTCCGCTGTCCGTCTGTCTGTCTGTCTGTCCGTCTGTCACCAGGCTGTATCTCATGAACCGTGATAGCTAGACTAGTAGACAGTTGAAATTTCACAGATGATGTATTTCTGTTGCCGCTATAACAACAAATACTAAAAACAGAAAAAATAAATATTTAAGGCGGGCTCCCATACAACAAACGTGATTTTTTGCTGTTTTTTGCTCAATATTAATAACGACAACAGGTAGAAAAATGAAATTTTAACAGATGTGTTTCTTTTGCGACTATATTAACAAATACTAAAAATTGTTTTAAAAAACAAAGAAACCGACTTCAAAACCCCACTCTACCTTTTGTAGTGGCGATGGGATGGAGACCCGAAATGAAACGATGTTTTGTGTAGAATTAACATGTATTATCTCAAAAACTTCGTACTAGTACCCGAGATGTTTGTGCCAGTTTTCTAGTGACCCCTATACTCTCATGATGATAGGAGGTTGAATTTAATTTCTCAATATTTAACAATTTACATACTGTTTCTAAGGTGGAATTAATAAATTCTGTTCCACAGTCAGTCACAATAACCCTAGGAATACCATATCGTAAAATAAAATTTTCAGTAAAAACCCTAGCAATAGTTTCAGCTGACTTATCAAGTATTGGGTAAGCTCCTACAAACTTTGTTAATATACATTGGATTGTTAATATATATTTATTGCCCAAATTATTTACATCTAATGGTCCAACAATATCTAAAAACTATTTTTCAAAAGAAGTAGATGCTGTAGTGGTTATCACCATTTTCTCTTTATTAATTTTAGTACAAAATTTCTGCTTTTGGCAATCTTTACAACGAGCCACATATACAGTTATGTCTTTTTGCATATTACTCCAAAAATATTTTTTTCGGATATTCTTAGTCATTTTATTTATTCCCACATTACCTCTTGTTTTCGTAATTAATATTGCATCCATACTTCAGTAAAAAAATTTCACCTAAAATTCCGTCATTTTTACAGTGAAAGTCGCTAAACACATAGAACTTGTGCGTAAAATTATTATATATAGCACGTAGGTCTAGATAGACATTGTAACACTTTTTTTTTCACTTCCCTATGGGGTAGCGAACACTTGATCTTTCAGGTACTTTTTATAGCGGGATTCTCGCTATAGTCATGTAGGTTGGACAAGCAACATTAGGTATAAGGTCTAGGTATTAGGTTTAGATAGGTATTACAAAACACATCCAGTGTTTTCATATAGTTTTTGATATGATTAAAGTTAGTTAATTGCAAGCAAATTTCTACCTTTGTTCGAGTCCATTTCTGGTAGCTTAGTGAATGTCGGCGATTGTACCGCACATTCCGGCAACAGGACATTCACTTAAATTCGTTTTAAAACATCATTCACTAAGAATTTTAGTACTTTTTTGATAATTAAAATAAATAAATTTTCTTGTTACACATCTCACAGCTGACAGCCACTTTGACAAGTGACAACTGTCAGATGTGACGTTTGGCGCTTCATTCGTTATGCTAGTCCCACAGACCAATAAATTTATACTTTTCGATAAAATAAGATGAATAAATATGTCTTATTTGTTATTTTAAATAATTAAAGTTAATGTTAATGTTTGGCATGCTAGTTAAAGATTTTAATAACTGTTTTGCTATGAAGGGTAAATATGTTCATAGAAGGTAGTTTGTCTATGACGTAGTCTTTTTGTCGATGGTATTCGAGAGATTTCTAGACATTTCCAACAATGTCATGACTTGCCGGAAGTTTTTGGACTTTGATTCTCTTATCTGCACCTTTATCGAGTAGTTGCAGTATTGAAGCAATGTGAAACCCCAGGTTTTTGTAACTCCTTGTGGGTTTTCGTAATTAATTTCATGATGCGTTGAGCATCCTTTTAAGTGGTGAGTGTGAGAAAAATGTGAATTTAATTATTTGTCTGTTTTTGCAAGTGGTGTCAAAATTGTAATTCTGTGTCTTGTTTTCCAGGGCACGAGGCTCACTAATTTATCTTTCAACATGTCTCTTATGAGATAAAAACCTGTAGTAATTCAAGCCCAATTTGGTAAGCAAATCAACTTGGTTATAATATTTGTTGTAGAAAAACCTTGTGTTCAATGTGACGACAATTGGGTGATTTTATCTTTTAATTGCAGGGCTCCAATAGTTTACCTCAAAAGCTACGTCAAGATGATGGCTTAGCGTTCCATAGTTTACCTCAAAATTTGCGTCAGGACTAAGGCTTAGCTTCGCTATAAAGCCCGCCGATGTCGCAGCACGTGGTATACATTACGTCTGCAATGAGTATTTCGACGATAACCGAGGTATTCTGAAGATTCCTTTCATTATTACCATAGCTGCAGTGTTCCGTAACATGTATTTCGGGAATCAATCCACGTTCGGATGAACCTTTTTCACCCTAAGTCAAATCTAAGCAGCTGATTTTAAAATTAATTTTAACTAATCTAATATTGTTTTCCTTTACTAATATTGTTTTTAAAGTGTTTATTACAACTTAAATATTATAAGGAAGTGTTTTCTGACAAATCCATTGGGTAGTTTTCGAATTACCAAAACGACCGAGCTTCACCTAGCCACCGCCAATGTTGTTATGGTGAACATTTCATAGAAAAGGACAAATCTGTGGAATACTACGCACTAAACCGGGGAAGTACTTTTGTTCCGTAATTTTATTTATATTATTTCAACATAAACTACATCACTAAGCCAATCAGACTGATTCTAAACATTTTATTTTTCAAAGCAACAGCGTAGGTACCTACCTACCTTTATAAATAAACTCACGGCTTGTGTGGCATTTTGGTTCTCAATTACCCAACTGTTCTTTACTACTTGTACAAAATTCACGTAAAGTGAGTAACGTCAATACTCAATACGAATTGGCAGAGTCAATTTCTCTTTACTTGACGTGAAGTGGAAGTAAAGTTGAGATGGTGACTACTATTGTCACAGACATTCACTAAACTGTTTACACTTTACAAACATTACACTACTCATAAATACAATACAGCTATAAGTAAACCCTACAATCAAAACATTGTGTAACCATTTTGCTACTTGAATACTATTAGTACTTACTTATTGATTTATTGGGGTCAGTCTGTCTGTTTAGTGTTATTGATATATTTTTTTTGTTTTGACTTAAACATCATCCATGTGTTATTGCTATAATTAATTAAATTAAGCATCTCATCATTCTATAGTGTCTCTAACTATAACCAAAGTATCTGGATTAGGGATGGGCAGGGAAAGAAAAAAAAATATGGGGAAAGAAAAATATGGGAAAATACGGAAATATACGGGAAAATATGGTAAAATTCCAAAAACGCGGGAAAATACTCTTTGCTATGAATTCAGTTACTATTGATACCAATATTTTTCTTTGGAAAGTGTTTTTAGTGATATTATACTATAATATGTATGATCCAAACATATTTTTCTAATTTGCAATCAAAAACAACTCAATAAATTCAAACACTTGTACTTGTTAATTGTGATTAATAGCATTTATTTCATCATCATCATATCAGCCACATTTGTTTAAGTAATTATAATTGTATCTTCTGTCAATTAAAGTTTAAAGAAATAAAAAATATTAATCAACAATAACAAAAGCTGTCGAGTTTAATCAAAAAGAGATAGATAGACAAGCACTTGGCCGCTATTAGGGTGCCCGCATAAAGATAGCAGGTTACAGGTCGGTACAGGCGGATGTATGTGCAAACCGGTACCGACAACCTGTTTTGCATATGCGGCTTCCCATAGAAAAGTATGGGCTACTTTACCTTTACCGAACGGTACAGACCTGTACCGACCTGTAACCTGCTTTCTTTATGCGGGCACCCTTACGCCTGATGGTAAACGATGATGCGATCTACGATGAAACGCGTTGCCTAAAGATACCTATTTACTCGCGACTTGAAGGCCCACAGATTGTACTTATCGGGTAACATAGACTCGGGCAAGGAATTCTACTCTCTAGCGGTACGGATGATAGAAACAAAACGCTTAGTGCAAGTTTTTTTAAATATTTATATTTAATAAAAACAGTAGCGCTGATTTCTTTTCTTGCGATATCTCAAGCAGACAGAACGGTTTCTTGCGCTTCTGGAGAAAACCAGTGTTGATTTTGGTCTCACTATGAACTACGATAAAACAAAAATAAAGGTGTTGGATCGTAAGAATACCTAACAATCGACCTGACTTACGTGAAATAGCTAATTGTGAAGTTGTCCAGAGTTACACCTACCTGGGATCCACAATTACAAATACCGGAAGTGGTTATAAAGAGATCAAAAGATGGTGTGCCATTACACGATCAGCCATGAAAAAACTCACGAAGATATGGAAAGATCACCGCATAACTAAACACCAAAGTTCGCTTGATGAGATGCTTAATATTTTCCTATCTATTCATATGGAGCTTAAACATGGACAGTCCACCAAAAATATCATAAAAAGATTGACGCCTCTGAGATCTGGCGGTGAAAGAGATGATTTGATTAATCAAATCATCTACAAAATTATCCCTTACTGAATGTACACGCAGTGCCACGAATACAGAGATGGAGGAGTATCTCAAGAGCGGCAACAAACCTTACAGACAATCCATGACCGACCACGACAACTCTACCAGGAGTGTACGACTAAGAAGAAGTCAGGAAAGATTATCATTTCCGATGAACTACCTGGCCCTCCGCTCAATGGACTCAAGCATCTGGAGCTGGAGCTGGTGTTTGGCAGGGCCATTCCAAAAATATGAGAGCAGTAGGTACTCCATACACGATCAAACTTGCATTCGGTAGATATAGATTAAGCAGCTGTTCCAGCGTGAAGTAGGTATTTTCTCATCTTTGCCAGAACCCAATTGTGATTTACTTTCAATGAAAGAGCAAAAATTGAATGTTGGAGTCAATGGCATGCCGAAAAGCTCTAGTTGTTTAGTAATCGGCACGGATATACCTTAGGAAGTTGGAGTTAGATTGAAATAACTCCGTTTAGCACATAACAGACACGCCTGGGTTCTTGACGGATTGAACCTGACCAGTTGGCATCACCCCAGTGGGAACTGCCTACAACAATAGGTTCATGCGTCTGACCATATCGCCTCCCTAAGACATTGGACCTGTTCTGCACCGGCTCGAGCATCACATATGTAGCTCTCTACAACAGTGCTGTCATCAGCGTACCCCAAAATTCCAGGCATTAGCAGGTCACTAATATGCTGCAGGAATAGCGTTTCAGAGAGTACCGATCCCTAAGGGACGCTAGCATTGATAGCCAACTGGTCGGACGAGCAGCCATCAATGACAACTCGAATCGACAGATTCCTCATGAAGTCTGATATCCAGACATACAAAGCGGTGCTCGTCCAGCGCACCAGGTGGCCGCGCGACTTCCTCGCACTTTTTAGGGTTCCGGTAGCCTAAGGGCTAAAAATGGAGCCCATGAAGATTCATCATGTTTACCTGTCTATCTGTCCGTCCGTATGTCACAGCCACTTTATTCCGAAACTATTAGGATTACACAATTGAAACTTGGTAGGTAGATATATGTATTCTGTAAACAGCTGTACGATTTTTTACACAAATATAAAAAAAATTAAGCACGGCTCCTGATAAATGGAACTAAAACTGAATTTTTTTTCATCAAACCGTGCGGGGTGTTTAAAGATACCTAGGACTTGAAAAATGACATAGAAGGTCGTTTCAAATATATAAACTTCCAAAGTGGTAAAATTTGTATTCATTCCCCCCCCCCCCCTCTACCTTTTAAAATGAAAGGGTAAAAAACAAAATATGCTGTAGATCTTTTCAACTAAATATAAACATTTTCAACGAAAGTTGGTTTAAACGAGATATGGTTAGCATTTTAGAGATAAACCGCAAATACAACTTTGTCATTTATACAAATACTATGAAAAACAAAGTTATTTTTGCAGAACAAAAACGATGGTGGTATTAATATGGTATGGTATAAGGTAACTACAGAACATTACATGACATTACTGCTGGTTTTTACAGCTACATATATGTTCATAGAAAAAACGTGCCACCGCGCTGCGCCGCTAGCCTATGGAACTACTATTAAAATTAACTTCTAAGGTAAAAATTCAAAGTAATGTGGTTTTCCTTTATAAAAAGTCATTTCACTTGAATTAAATATCGACATAAATCTTAAAGATCATACATACAATAGAATAATGTAGACGTTTATCAATAAATTTAATAAAATATTGTCAAATGAGTATTTTCCCGGCCATCGGGAATATTCCCGGGTTTTTTCCCAGTCGATTGGAAATATTCCGGAACTTTGGAAAAATTCCGGGAGTAAACCCATCCCTAATCTGGATTAATTCTTTTATTTTTATAACTATTATAACATTCTTGTGTACCTGCATAATGATTAAACTTAACTAAAAGTATAAGACTAAACTAATGTTATAATTTAAATAGGTACTTACATACACTTACTCATAGTTAAAATAAAAAAGGAGTAGGTATAAATAAGTAAATTATTCCCAATTACTTAACAATTGTGGCCTACTGTCTTAAGTTTTTAATTTCTGTTTTCATCCAAGTATATTCTCTGATAATAAATATATAATCAATATTTGTTTTAAATAGTTCCTGATACTGTTGTTTGTAAACTTTCAGGACTTACATATTCATCATGCTGACCCGTAAGGCTGCAGCACAAAGCACCGAGATGAAGTTGAGGCAGGCACTGCAGGAACTGAAGGAGTCTAGGGATACTTGCAGCCAGCTACTACGTGAGCGAGACGACAGTGAAGAAGAAATCAGCAAAGTCATTGCTCGCAACTCTCAACTGAAGATTGAAATGGCTCAGATGCATTCTAAGCACATGGAAGTAATACGCCAAAGAGACCAGCTCGAGAACACCGTTAGCGGCTTTGATGATCAGTGCAGCACTTACGAGAGGGCCCTGAACCGCATCACTGATTTGGAACGGGAGCTAAACGATGCTAACAGGCAAATATTAGACTTCAAGGAGCAGCAGCAACTTCAAGAAGTGGACCATACACAGAGTCTTTTTGAGGAGCTCATGATGTCTTCACCTGCTGTACAGTCGGCAGAACAGTCAATTACCAAAGACAATTATTTTTCACCTCGACCTCAAATTTTAGGTGCTAAGAAACTAAAGAAATATATTAAAATACGTAAATTTATTAAAAAAACAAGAAAACTAATTAGGAAAAATAATTGTTTTTCTAAAAATATTGTTTTAAGAAAAGAACGAATTAGCCTCTTAGATTCATTGGAAATTTACAGTATTAAATTAACTGAAAGCAGGCAAATGTATGACCGGGACACTAAAAAAATGCAATTTAAAATCATTCAGTTGCATGAGTCACTTGAACTTGTGCAAAAGAAGTACTCTCTTGCGCAGAAACAAATTGATGAGCACATCAAATCTGCCACAGAGTTAGTGGAACTCTGCAATTACAATGCAGACCGGTATGATTCCTTAGTAAATAGTCAACTTATTGTTGAATCTTCAGTTATTCACAATAATGATTCTGATGTAAATAAAATTAGCCAATCTACACAGAGCCCCTGTCATTCATTATCCTGCATAGAAACATTACAAAGTAGCTATAGTAAATGCACGTTCAAACCAGCATTATCTTTTAACTCAAAGGAGGCAAAAATAATTATGTTTTCAGACAAATTAGGTCAGGGATTAGGTTTAGCCCTAAGAGATAAGCTCTCTAAAAAACTAATTAATATTTGTACTCCTGGTTTATCTTTTAACCAAATTGTACAAAATATTAATAAGTCACATATTGATGACGCCACAACAGTTGTAATATTATGTGGGGACAGTTCCCATATTACAAAAAGGGACATTCTTAAAAATATTAATATTCTATTAACATTACAGTCTGAAACAAGATGTAAAATAATAATTAGCACTTTCCCTTATGCAAGTAACTTAAACTGGGATCAAAATAAGCGCATTTTTGATTTAAATTTGTATATATATAATTTGATTTGTCGTCACAGTGACGTTATTTTATACTTTGACGTTAATAAATTTATTAACACTTTTATATTGACTCCAGATAGTATGTATCTGCCGAAAAAATTTAGGATGCAAATAGCTAATTTGTTAGCTTACAATTTACAGGACTCTGTTACAGCTGTAACTAAGTCCATAAAACCGAGTATTAGTACTTCATCTACTACTCGGCATATTGTTTCAAATAAAACAGTGACAAACTCAGATTTAAACTGAGGCACAAGACAACAGCCAGGCCTAATTGTATCAATATAACTAGTCAAAATATTCAGGGCCTGTCTGGCAAAGATCTAGAATTAGAATTATTTGTTGAATGTCATAATATTCAAATCATTTGCATTACAGAACACTGGCTAAAGCCTGGTGATATGTCATTTAATCTAAATAATTTTCAACTAGCAAGTGCGATGGTTAGGCAAACAACTATTCGTGGCGGTTCTGTAATTTTTGTGAATAATAATATAAAGTATAAAGAAAGAAAGGATATTGTGAACCTTACATCAGAGCGCCATGTGGAGTTGTCTTGTATAGAATTAGATAGCATGATTATTGTGTCTGTATACCGCCCCCCTAAGGGTATCTATGAAATCTTTGAATCTGTCATGGAAGATGTTCTAAAAAAGTTAAGGTTAAAAAATAAACCAGTAGTAATTTGTGGCGATTTTAATATTGATATTCTTGAGAGCAATTCTTCGACCACTCGTTTTCTGGCATTATTTAAATGTTTTAATTTACATAATAAATTTTTAGAACCCACACGGGTAACTGAACACTCCGCCACTTGCATAGATAATGTTTTTTCAGAATGTGATCCGAAAAACAAATTTGTTTTTAGTAATATTTCATCCGACCATTACGGTTTGAAAGTTTCATACGCTGTGAACGTCATAGATACACCTAAGACTGTAGAATGCAAGCCTATCACAAAAAAGGGATTGGACAATTTTAAAAACAACATTGATGAACAAATCTCTTTATTGCCATGGATTTCGGATAATCCTGATGTTCTGTATGAGAACCTCTTTCATTTAGTTACTAATGAGTTCGATAAATCATTTAAAACCAAGACTATTAAATGTACTCAGAAGCTACGGTTCTGCGATTGGGCTACGACAGGTATTTATAAAAGTAGAAACAGACTTTATGAACTTTACAAGCTTAGAGAAACTAACCAAAGCCCAGGTTTCTTAGAACATGTTAAAAAATACTCGAAGACTTTCAAAATAATTTGTGCAGTTGCAAAGTCTTACTGCATTAAAAAGCAAATTAAAAACTCGAGTAACAAAACTAAAACAACCTGGGATATCATTAATCGTGAAACTGGTAAAACTAAAGCACGGGAAAATAACCTAACGCTTAATATTAATAATGTATTAATAAAATCAGATAAAGAAATTGCTAATATTTTTGATAAGTTCTTTGTAAACATACCAGTAGAAACTACATCAAGTTTGGATTCCTCACCAGCGGCTGCTGTATCTATGCTAAAGGGACATGTGGCTGAAAGTGATTCATTGTTTAATTTTAAATGTATTAATGCTTTAGATATAATCAAAGCTTTCAATTCTCTAAAAATGAAAAGCTCCACTGATTTATGGGGCATATCAGTTAAGGTTATTAATAATATTGTGCATACTATTGCCCCTTATCTTGCTGACATTTTTAATCGGTGTATTGATCAAGGAATATTTCCTGATCTTATGAAGTTTAGCAAGGTAATACCATTGTTTAAATCAGGAGATAAAGAAGACCCTAGCAATTACAGACCAATATCGATATTACCTGCCCTAAGCAAAATTTTTGAAAAAATAATACTCGAGCAATTATTAGGTCATTTTAATGTAAATCAACTTCTGCACACCAAACAATTTGGCTTTACGAAAGGTCGTTCCACAACTGATGCTGGGGTTGCGCTTTTGAAGCATGTCTTTGAGGCTTGGGAGGGGTCTCAGAATGCCCTTGGCATTTTCTGCGACCTGTCCAAGGCTTTTGATTGCGTGGACCACTGGACGCTGCTGTTGAAGCTAAATCATTACGGTGTAAAAAATAATGCCCAAAAATTAATACTGTCATATCTCAGTTCAAGGACTCAAACAGTTAATATCAATGGAGTAAGTTCATCAGGTTCTCATGTAAAAATGGGCGTTCCGCAAGGCTCTATTTTGGGCCCTTTCTTATTTTTAATATATATAAATGATCTACCCTTTTTTGCAGAGAGGTTCTGTGATATTGTTTTGTTCGCGGATGATACTTCTTTAATATTCAAAGTTGACAGGAATAAAACTGATTTTGACGATGTGAACAAAGCACTCTCGCAGGTTCTTACTTGGTTTAATGTAAATAATCTCCAGCTTAATGCTAAGAAAACCAAATGTGTTAAATTCACTTTACCTAATGTACAGGCGAATCCCACTGAAATTGTAATCAATAATGAGAAATTAGATTTGCTCGATTCAACAGTTTTCTTGGGTGTAACTCTTGACAGTAAACTTCAATGGAATATGCATATCGCAGCTCTGGCTGGCAAGCTCAGCTCTGCTGCCTATGCTATTAGAAAAGTTAGACAGTTAACAGATGAAGAAACTGCCAGATTAGTGTATTTCAGCTATTTTCATAGCATTATGTCATACTGTATTCTTTTGTGGGGGATAGCAGCCGATATAAATACTATTTTTGTTTTACAAAAACGAGCAATAAGAGCTATTTATCAACTAAGTTCTAGAACATCTCTTAGGGATAGATTCAAAGAGATTGGTATATTGACAGCAGCATCACAATTTATATTAAACTGCATACTTTTCGTGCGTCGCAATATTAACTTATATACAAAAAATAGTGATTGGCACAATCGGAACACCAGAAATAAAGACAAACTTGTAATGCCTCAGTATAGATTAGAAAAAGTCCGTGGTTCTTTCATAGGTCTTGGTATAAAGTTTTATAATAAAATTCCAAGTAGTATTTTGGATTTACCATTTGAAAACTTCAAGACTCATGTAAAGAATTGTCTTCTCAAAAAAGGATACTATACCGTTAAAGATTACTTAATTGATAAAACAGCTTGGTCGTAGATTTTTCTATTCTATGTGAAAATTGAGAGAATTGTCCTACCTACTTAAAACGTATTGTAAGCTTTTTGACTCGACGCCTTAATGCGGGTAGCATTAGTATGTCATGCTCACTTTAAACATTTCTGCGGTGGTGTCGTGTGAGGCGGGTCGTTACGTTCCCTCAAATATGGTTGAGCGAAACGATGGCTGGTTCATGCGTCATGCTCGTGAACGGGTGCTGCCAGTGGGAATGGGTCTGCTTCTGTCTGCTTGTACTAAAGGCGTCGCATATATATATATATATATATATATATATATATATATATTTATATATATTTATACATATATATTTATATACATATATATTTATATTTATATTTATATATACATATATATTTATATATATTTATACATATATATATATATATTTTTTTTCTTCATGTTTAATATTATCAATATGTATGGCACTTCTTACTCAAAACATAAAATTAATAACTAATCCTTGTTTTGATTTCTCACTTTTTTTTTATTGCTAATGACTAAAATGATTATTTTGCTTTCGTAATATTTTTTCGTATTTTTTCGTCTATAGTTTTGTAAGTAAAGGCCTATGAAAAGCTTTTGGATATATGTTTTCAATTCGGTGCCTTAGGATGGGTAGCCTAAGTATGTCATGCTCTCTTTAATCATTTCTGCGGTGGTGTCGTGTGGGGCGGGTCGTTACGTTCCCTCAAATATGGTTGAGCGAAGCGATGGCTGGTCCATGCGTCATGCTCGTGAACGGGTGCTGCCAGTGGGAATGGGTCTGCTTCTGAGTACCTATCTTAACGCATATTGAATTGTAAGAATTGCGTTTTTACTTTTTATGTCTTGCATCAAGTGTTTTTTGGTTCGAGTAGCAGACAGAGTGATTTCTCAAATTCTCAACTAGTTGAAAGTTATTTACTCTCACATTTACCTATCTGAATGTAGTAGATATATTTAATTTTAACCTACCTACCCATTGTGTGCAAACTTTTGTTAATTATTGTGATGGAAAATGACCTCACTTTAAACGTGGAGCTCATTTTTCAATGTTGACGACTCTGTATGAAATATACAGGGAGAAAAAAGCAGCCCTTGACGAGTTTCTTGCCGGTTCTTCTCGTTACAAGGTCTCCCGCTTAGGGTTTGCGAACCGATGGCGTAGCTTCTATGACATTCACAAGTGCTTGTAACAGCCTAGACTGAATAAATTATTTTGAATTTTGAATTTTGAATTTTAAGTACCTATAAACTTGCAAAGGTTACTCGAGGTCATGTTCAATTTAGTCCCGTGCAATTCTACAGCCAATAAATGTCTTAGAATATTTTAAATTAATTTAGGTTCAGCGTAATCTCTGGTCATGAGCCAGAATGTATAAATAATTCTATTTTACTACGAATGTCTTGTGTTAAGATAATAAGTGATTTGTATTTTAGCATAAGTCCTGTCAGTAGGTACATATAGGTTCGTTTCTAGACAGACGGCAACTCATTCCGTCCGACTGGCTGGAAGCGAGCGAATATGTCCTCACCTTAACTTTTAAGGGTTTCTAGTTATAAATCCCTTATTCTTTAGTGGTTTTAATTTTATAGTGAGTCCCAAGGGTATTATTATTGTGATAAATGTATGGTCTTACTGTAACCTGTTAAGGGTTCCTGTTATGTCATTTTGCCTTCGTGGGGTTTTAACTTTAGTATGGGTTCCCAAGGTAATATGTAGTGAAATATAATGTGTGACCACACTTTAACCCTTCGGATGGCTCGTTAAACCCCTTATAACCCAAGTGGTTTTAAATATTTTTATGACACGTTTCTTAACGATTAGTTGTTAACTTTGTGTTATTTATTCAAAACGTTAAATAAATGTTTGTTTCAACATAAATCTTGGTTTGATTTATTAAACTCACTTTGTTTCGATCTGTGGACACTTTAATCTTTTTAATCTTTTACTTTCATTGATGATGGGGCCAGTGCCCTTTCTATATTAATAAGAGAAAAGGGAATCCTGTCCTTGTTGTGAATAAAAGACGAGTGGACTGTAAACTCTGTACTGTGGTTAAAATCAGATTATGGAAAATAAGTACAAATCGCGCCCGACAATGACGACGGTGAAGTAGGTAATAATTGTATGCGCGCGGGAGCCAGAATCTCGCTCGTGGCTCGTCGTTCGTCTACGCCGTGTGTTCCCCGCGCCCCTCCTTGGCGGGCCCGGAACCGGTCGCCGCGGTGCTGTGCTCGGCAGCGGCCTCGTCTTCACCATATACTCCCCGCGTTGAAGTGTCTTCAATGGACTCCAACGGCAGGGGGCATATGTTGTTGAATGCACGGCGTAGGATCCCTTTCCTTGTCCTTACGTCGGCCACCCTAGCAATGCCATCTTGGCCGGGAAGGGTGCGTACAATGCGGCCAAGTAGCCACATTAATGGCGGCAATGTTTTGTCTTTGACTAGGACCAGGGTCCCCTGCTTTAGTTGGCCACGTGAACGCTGCCACTTAGTTCTTTGCTGGAGCAACAAAACATACTCATTAGAGAAGCGACTCCAAAATTGCTGCTTCAGGAACTCGATGCGCTGGAACCGCTGCAGTGAGGTGATCCTGGTTGTTTGGACCTGAGGATGAGGCACGAAGATTAGAGACCGTCCAATCAGAAGATGGGCAGGAGTTAAAGCGTAAAGGTCGGAAGGGTCGTCGGAAAGTGGAGTGAGAGGTCTGGAATTAAGGATTCCTTCTACCTGCACCAACAAAGTAGACATCTCCTCGTATGTCAGGTGTGTCGACTTTAGAACGCGCCTAAGGTGGTGCTTTGTCGATTTGACAGCAGATTCCCACAAGCCGCCGAAATGTGGAGTATATGCTGGAATGCAAGAAAAGTTTATGCCATGTTCTATTATGTTTAATTTTAAGCCTTTGATTACTCGGTGCAGTTCGTTGGATGCACCCACAAAAGTTGTACCGTGGTCAGAGAAAATGTTTTTGGGTTTGCCTCTGCGAGAGATAAAACGGTTTAGAGCAGCAATGAAATCTTCTTTTGTAAGATCTGAGACAAGCTCTAAATGCACAGCCTTTGTTGCAAGGCAAACAAAAACGCATATATATGATTTTATTAATGTGGAACCTCTTCCTTTACGGTTTGCTATCATCACTGGCCCCGCATAGTCGACGCCTGTCTCTAGAAATGGAAATTCTAGATGGACGCGTTGCCTCGGAAGGTCTCCCATGATTGGCTGTGTGTTTTGACTCTTGTGCCGATTGCATGTGACACAAGCACGCACGATGCGCTTGGATAGGTTGGTGCCTCCTACAGGCCAGTAATTATGCCTTACTAAAGCCAGTAAAAGCCGTGGACCACAATGAAGATTTGTTATGTGAGTAGATTGAAGAATTAGTTTGGTGACGTGATGATTGCTACAAAGCAAGATAAGGATGCTTTACGTTGTAGTCATAACTGGAATTGTTAAGCCTGCCACCTACACGAATAAGGTTTTCGGAGTCCAAAAATGGTGATAAATTTAATAGTCTATTTTTAGGTGGCAGCTCTTTGTTAGAAGCTAATGATTTGTACTCATTAGGAAAAGATTCCTGTTGAGCTATGCGGCATATAAATTGTAAGGAATCTTGAAGTTCTTTAGTTAAGAGACGACCAGAAACTTTAGATTTACGACAAACAATGTTTATGAAACGAAAAATAAATGCGATTACACGTTGTAATTTAGTAATATTTGAATGATTATGAATGATTGTAGAAAATAAATTAGAATTGTTGTTGGAATGAAAGGTTTGTATAATTTCTGGTAGTTCCTTGCGTGTGTCATTAGGGTTTGTAGGCCACTTCGACTGATCTAATTTTAAGTAGGCAGGACCCGTCCACCAAACTGAGGATGCGCCCAATTCGTTTGCGCTCACGCCTCGAGATACTAAGTCCGCAGGGTTCTCTTTAGTAGGAACATAGCGCCACCCATGTTCACCTGAATCTTCCTGTATCTCCGAAACGCGATGGCGAACAAACGACTTAAGCTGCTGTGGTGGTGACGAGAGCCATCCTAAAACGATTGTGGAGTCCGTCCAAAAGAAAATGCCGGTAGGTTCGAAGGTGACAGATTCTACTACCTTTTTACAAAGCCGTGACCCCAAGAGCGCACCACAAAGCTCCAAACGTGGGGTGGTGGTTGGTTTGATTGGGGCGACTTTGCTTTTGGAGACTAAGAGACGGACAGTGACTGCATCACCTGCAATGCTACGGATATAAACACAAGCACCATATGCACACTCTGATGCGTCTGTGAAGGTGTGTATTTCGATCTGTGATGGTGATGCACTAATGACATGTCTTGGTATATTTAAATTATTTAAATAGTGCAATGTTTCAGCAAAATGCAACCATGCTTTTTTAATATTATAGGGAACTTCTTCGTCCCATGAACATTTAAGTTTCCATAATTGCTGCATAAGTATATATATGCATAGTAAGTATGTATATGCATAGTATATTTTTATTCATTTTATTTATTTCTCCTCTTTAGATATACTTTATTTAATATATTTATGGATTTATCTCTAGATTCTGTTACTGATCTCTTTTTATCTTGTACTTCCTCTAGCTCTTCTGACTCCAGCTTCCATAGCTTAGATCGCCCACTGAATGAGTTACTTCATGATGCCTTCTCAGACGTTCCCAAAAATTTCAATGTCGTACATATTAATGCTCAGAGTATACCTGCACACTTTCCAGATATGCTCGCTACTTTCGATAGTAATAATATCCACGCTATCCTAGTGTCGGAAACTTTCCTCAACCCCTGTCTTCCTTCTAGCTCCTATTCTCTACCTGGATTCCAACTGATTCGTAATGATCGTGTAAGTTCCTCACATGGAGGCGTGGCTATTTATCTCCGCTCTCACATCTCTTATTCTATCCTTAGCAGATCTCCTCAACCACCACCTTCCAATAGCGCCGAGCACCTCTTTCTTGAAATATCTTTGTCTCATACCAAACTTCTTCTAGGTGTCTTTTATAGCCCTTCACTTCGAGTTGACTATTTCGAGTCATTCGAACAGATCCTGGAAAATTTTGCTCCCTCTTATCCTCATACTATTATTATGGGTGACTTCAATACCTGTTTGATCAAAGACGATTCTCGTGCCAAAAAATTACTGTCGGTGGTTAATTCAACTAACTTACACATTCTTCCTCTACAAGAAACTCACCACTTTCCCAATTGCACCCCCTCGTTACTTGATCTCATAATTGTCTCCTCTTCGACCCTAGCTGCTAAACATGGTCAGTATTCTGCGGATGCTTTTTCCTATCACGACTTGATATACTTGTCGTACCGCATTCGTCCCCCTAAGCTAAAACCTACCGTTAAGCTTCAGCGTAGTTTTGCCAAAATTGATCATGAGCGCCTCCTCGAAGATGCTGAGAACAGGAACTGGGATTCGATTTTTGCCACTGATGATGTAGATGAGCAGGTAGCACTCTTAAATAACCACCTTACCGAATTGTATGATATCCATGCTCCAATTCGACCGGTAAAAATTAAACACCTTCCCGCGCCATGGTTAACGGAAGATATACAAAAGTTAATGAACAAGAAAAACAGGGCCAAAGCAAAGTTTAAGGGCAATCCCTCGGATCGAAATGAGATTAAATATAATCGTGCTAGAAATCGCTGCAATACTGTGATAAGGGACGCTCAAAGACGCCACACTCACGACTCAATCGAAAACGAACCAGATCCTGCAAAGGTATGGAAATTTTTAAAAAGTCTCGGAGTTGGTAAATCTCGCAATGTCAACAATAGTAACAGTCTAGACTTAGATCAACTTAATCGTCATTTCTCCTCATGTGTGCCTATTGATGGCACCCATAAAGCCAAAACGTTATCTTTTCTTTCAAGTCTACCAACTCCAGATTCATCTTTTTCTCTTAATCCTTTTGCAGACCGTGATGTTAAGAGAACCATCCTGTCTATCCATTCCAATGCTGTAGGTGCTGATTCTATTAGTCGTAAAATGATCCTTCCTTTAATAGATATCCTTACTCCTATTATAGCGAAAATCCTGAATACTTCCATTTTAACTGGTGTTTTTCCTACATCTTGGAAAGATGCAAATGTTATCCCTCTTCCAAAAAAACCTAATCCAAATACTTTTTCTGAATACCGACCTATATCCATCCTTCCCTTCCTGTCCAAAGTCCTTGAAAAACTTGTATACGGCCAGTTGACTGCCTATCTCAATATAAACCACCTCTTTAATCCTTTTCAATCTGGTTTCCGCTTGGGCCATAGCACATCTACAGCATTGGTTAAGATAACGGATGACATACGCCAAGGGATGGAAAATCGCCAGCTCACACTGTTGACGTTACTGGACTTCAGTAACGCTTTTAACTCAGTTGATTTCGATATCCTCCTTGGTGTTTTACAATCTCTGAACATATCTCCAGCTGCAATTGATTGGTTTCGAAGTTACCTGCTAGGGCGACGGCAACGCATCTGCCTTGGAGATTCTTCCTCTGCGTGGTGTGACATCAACGCCGGAGTTCCTCAGGGTGGCGTCTTATCTCCACTACTCTTCTCTATCTTTATTAACTCAATTACAAATTCACTTTCAAGTTCCCATCACCTCTATGCTGATGATCTGCAGATCTATACTCAAGCTCCACTATCAGAACTTTCAAATGCAATTGCGGCTACCAATTCTGACCTTGCGCTTATCAACGACTGGAGTAAATCATTTGGACTTACTGTTAACCCAGCCAAGACCCAGACCATCATTATTGGTAGTTCTCATTTCATTTCGAGGATCGACCTTGAGCAGCTTTCTCCTGTATCGTTTGATGGCACTGTAATTCCTTTTTCAAAATCCGTCAAAAACCTCGGCGTGATTTTTGATCAATGCTTCTCTTGGATCCCTCAGGTCGAAGCACTTAGAAAAAAAGTATTTGCTGCGTACTACTCACTTAACCGGTTAAGAAACTTTTTACCAACAAGTACTAAAGTCACTCTGGCCCAGTCTCTTCTGCTACCTATTTTAGACTACGCTGACGTCTGTTATACGGATCTGACGGAGGTAATGCTTAATAAGTTAGAGAGACTGCAGAATATGTTCATAAGATTTATTTTCAATATACGTAAATATGACCACGTATCCCACCTGCGTTCTAAGCTCAATTGGCTCCCTATTCGCCGGCGCAGGGACTTACATACTCTTACGCTTCTTTATTCCATCCTTTTCCATCCAACGTCCCCAGCCTATCTCAAAGAATGTTTCTCCTTCCGCTCCTCATCCACACAGTGCACGTTGCGCTCTTCTTCCAATCTTACCCTAGAAATCCCACGCCACTCAACTGATTTCCTATCATATTCTTTCTCCGTGCATGCTGTGCGTTTGTGGAATTTACTCCCGGAGGGTATCAGAAAGGCTCGTTCTCTGAGTTCCTTTCGCGATCAAGTCAGAAGACATTTCCTTTCTACTATCTAACTTATTTCCTTTCCTTATTATCACTTATTAATCTAGAAAACTTCATTTCTTTCTATATATTCTTGTATATCTATATCTCTTCTCCTTCCCATATTTGCACCCACTCCCCACTGTCCTCTTCTTCTCTCACTCTATTACTCAAGGTTGCCTGGAAGAAATTGCTATTTAAGCAATAAGGCCGCCTTTTGTGTGCTTTCTCTGTTTGTTATTTTTCTTTGTAATATGTCCTGTCTTAGTGTGCAATAAAGTGTTTTATTATTATTATTATTATTATTATTAAGTATTTTTGCCTCCACGATGCAGGGTGCAACGAGACCCAGGGGATCGAATACTTGAGCAATTGTGGATAAAATGATACGCTTATTGACCTTGTCTTGAGTGTCAACATTAATTTGAAAGGTTAACGTATCATTAGTGCAACACCAACTCAATCCTAGTGTCTTGGAAAGTTCATTTTCACTTAGGTTGACAGAGTTAGAGTGAGGTTCCCTATCACAAACCGCTTGTAATATGGTATGGTTGTTGGAATGCCACTTATGTAACTCCATCTTGGCTGACTTCAAAGTGTCGGTGATTGTGTGACACAAGTCGATGGTGTCTTGAATCTCATCTAGGCCTGTTAAAAGGTCGTCTACGTAAAAATCACGGCAGATGGCGCGCCGAACGTTGTCATCGTTAGATTCAAGACCCAACTGCCTGAGACATCTTGTGGCAAGATAAGCAGCCGATGAAGTTCCATAAGTGAGAGTGTTTAGTGTGTATGTGCTTAGCTGTTCAGAAGGATCGAACCTCCATATTATTTGTTGTAGTGAGCGTTGTGATGGGTGCACTTCAACTTGTCTGTACATTTTTAAAATGTCGGATGAGACAACGTACGTATGTTGTCTGAAGCGCAGTAAAATAGAGAGCAGGTCGTCCTGCACAGTAGGACCGACCCTTTGAATGTCGTTAAACGACTTGCCTGACGTTGTGACAGCCGATGCGTCAAAGACAACGCGCAATTTTGTTGTTGTGCTAGACTCTCTTAAAACACCATGATGTGGTAGGTAGTATGAAATTTCTTGTGTATTATTCGTATTGTTTGATTCTGTGTTTGTGTTGTAAATATTTTCTGATTTTGTGTTAATTGTTTTTAGATTTTTATCGTTTTTATTAATGCTCATGTGTCCCAAATGAATGTACTCCTTTATAAATTCTACGTACTTTTCTTTAAAATCTGGTTCTCTTTCCAAGCGTCTTTCTAACGATAGAAACCTGTTTTTCGCCGATTGAAACGAGTTGCCTAATGAATTTGAAGTTTCTTTTAATGGCAAGGTTACGACGAAACGCCCATCAGAATTTCGCGTGGTAGAATTTATAAAGTTTTGCTCGCATGCACGTTCTTCAAGTGTCAGATCATGTTTAGGTGAAATTGTATCCAACTCCCAAAAGCGAGAGAGGTCTGACAGTGGTGACGTGTCTTGAAGAAACATGCACACAGGCTCATCCGTATTGGGTTTGTGTACAGTGCCTGAAACAAGCCAACCGAGCTTTGTTTCAAACAAAGTTGGTTTGTGTTTACCTAACTGGATACGATTTGTGCCTATAACGTTCCAAAATAAGTCCGCGCCGACTAGAATGTCAATGGCTGACGGTATGTGGAAAGTGGGGTCGGCTAAGCAAATGCCAGTAGGTATTTGTATGTTATGTATGTTGATGAATGTGTTCGGCAATGATGTGATGTTCGGCAAAATGAAACAGTCAATGTCCGTCCTATAGTCACCTTGATAAGACTCCATTGTAAGAGAGCATCGTTGTGAGCTACGGGACGTCTGATTGTTAATGCCAGTAATTTTTGAATGAGTAGAAAATGTTTGAAGACCTAGCTTATGACAAAGATCTTGAGTAATAAAATTGGCGGTACTCCCATTGTCCAGTAAAAGCCTGGCCACATGCGAAGTACCATTGCAATCTAGTACCTTAACTAGAGCAGTAGAAAGCAATATTTGTGGAGCGGCAGTAAGATTTGTATCCCTAACTGACAACGCGACATGACCCTGAACGGGTGGCTCTTGTGCATGTTCGAAATGCAGCAATGTATTGTGTTTTAATTTGCAATACTTACAATGACTAAGCTTGCATTTTGATTCGGAATGGCCCACTCTAAGGCAATTTAAGCAGACCTTAATTTCCCTGGCTTTATGATTGCGAGCTTCCACAGATAATCCACGAAAGGACTCACAACTGTATAATTGATGATTAGGATTTTTGCACAAAGGGCAGTGCGAACTATTTGTATGACCCTTACTGATTGAGGCTATAAAACTTTTTTGTCTAGAGGGAGGAAGGGAAGTGTGCTCTGACCTATTCCTAAGTCCCGGTTTCGATTCCTCGATGGTTTCTAAAAGATCTGCCCTATTAGTAAGAAACTTAACAAAAACATCTAGGGTGGGGGGATCATCCATTGAATTCCTACGATCCTCCCACTCACGGCTAGTGACGCTATCAAGTTTTGTAGACATCATGTAAATCACCAAAGTGTCCCAGTGGTCAGTTGGTTGACCTAGGGTAGCAAGTGCTCTGAGATTTTTATTAGTGACGTCCACAATATAACGCAAAGCTTTGCTCGATTCTTTTTGTATGCTAGCTACATTGAAAAGCGCTTGTACGTGGTTGTTTACCAGCAAGCGTTTATTATCGAATCTCTCACACAACAAATCCCATGCTGCCGAGTAATTAGCGGCCTTAAAGTCCAAGCTTTTAATAACTAAGGCGGCAGAACCTTGAAGCGAAGCGCGCAAATAATGAAATTTGTTGATGGGATCTATGCTATCATTTGTGTGGATAAGCGAGATGAAAGTGTCGCAAAATTCGAGCCAGTGTTGATAGCAGCCGTTGAAATGTGGTAAATCAATTTTGGGAAGTCTCACGAATTGTTGTGCATTACGAGAGCTTACCTCAGATGTCTCATGGTCTTGTTGACTTTCAAGAAGCGCGCGAGCCGAAGAAACAAGCGAGAAGTACTGCTTCTCGAACGTGTCCCTGACGTCGAGCTCGGGTTCATCCAACAAACTGTCCATTTCATCCTGTAAAGTATCGAAATCATTGTATAAGTTTTCGATTTTTTGAAGGCGTAATTTTAGTTCTATTTGAAGCGCTACGTCGCTTAACTGTTCATTATTTTCTTTAACATTATGTAAATAATTGTCAAAAGATGTAAGTTTTGCTTTATAAACGCCCCGTTTCTTTCTTAAAGTTTTCATTTCCTTTTCCATATCCCCTTCAACTTCTTTCCCCATTTTGTAATGTATTATTTTAATTTTGTAAACTAATGAGTTTTAATGAGTAAGACGAAAAAATGTTCTAACTATTTATAAATAATGAACAGTTGTGTTAGAAAGCAAACAGTACAAAAAACTTAGTTGCTTACTACACTGCTACGCGATTTCTACTTTAAACTAAAAGCAGAAAAAAAACTAATCGTGTTTACTGACTACTACTATTGTACTACGATACTAAGTTATTACTTGATTGTAAATAAAAAGCACGATAAAATTTAATAAAATTGTCTACTAAGATTAAAATCAAAGATAACTACTGCGTTGATTAAATTAAGCACTAACTACGACACGATATTTATGCATCAAAACAGTTATTTTTAGTAACAAGCGGCTACTGATAAACATATGATTAATGAACAATACTGTCCTTGGTCGTAGCAGTCACAGATGGCGGTCGTAGCCGTAGCCGCTACGCGCTACGGCCCGAGCAGAGACCCAACAACTCGTAGGCGAGCGAGGTCCACCGCCCGTCTTGTGCGGTAGGATTACCAAAGTACCGGCCTTTAAAATAAAAACAAAGAAATTAATAGCTGAATGTAATAATTATGTTGTATTGTGCACGGGATATGAAAGATGATTGTTTTAAATGGTGATTGTGAATTTGTGATTAAATGTTTAGGGGTACGAAATATGAAGTATGAAAGTGATTAATGTTATATTGTTGTCAATAATTACTGTTTATGAATACGGAATAAGACACCTTTTACGTAATTATTAATTAATATTGGGAAGAAAATAAGTAAAGTTTATTATTGTTTGTAATTTGTGTTGTGTATTTTGATGATTTGCAATTAAATTATATTTTTACGTATAAGGTGCTTATAATTATTTTGTTCAAAAAATCACTTTGATATTGCTTAATGATGTTATTGATTAAACTGTGACACAGATTAAATAATACTAAAGGCTGATTTTATTGATGACTACTAGGATAATGCTACGATGTGATGCAATAGTAGAATGAGAAGATGAAAAGAAGAATGAAATGGAATAGGTAGTGATAGTGAGTGATAGAATAATTGGAACGATCTCACGGTCTTTATGCACTATCCTCTTGATTAAATATCACTTTTCTTGACGAGTGATAATTATGAAAAAGATGATTATTTAATTTAATTTAATAATTTATTTATTCAAGTAATTAAAATAACTCATTTGTTAGTAACAATGTTTCTTATAAACTATGTTAGTATTTATGATTTGGATTATTGACTATGTTTTTGCCATGCCACTTGATATGGCACAGCAACGATTGATATACGAGCAGTCAAGTCTGCTCGCAATCATGTTCAGGATGCTGTTGGGGCTCCCCCGCACCCTGCGCACCAGGGAAGCACATCTTTTGCGCATAGTAGCGTAGAAACAATCGACGCTGGCCTCTGCGAACATCCCAGATGCACTGCAGGAGCGACGCAACCCCAAAAGCATCCTGAACGCATTATTATATTGGACTCGGAGGGCGTGATAAGCGCTTTGTGTGTAGTTAGACCACAGGCTGCATGTGTAAAAGGATGTACAAAAAGCTCGAAACAATGTTATCTTAACTTTACGTGAACAGCGTGCAAACCTGCGGACCAACATGTTCGCTCTCACTGATAACGCCCTCCGCTCCCTTTCTATGTCATCGTTGTCCTTGAGGTCGGACGTCAACAAATGACCAAGATATTTAAAAGAGTACGTTCTTTTGAGTTCGCACTTATTAAGCCGTACCGGTGGCATTCTGTCGATCCGTCGACTCCCAGCCTCAAAGACCATAATCTGGCTCTTATTTACATTGTAAGCCAGACCATGCGACTCGGCGTATGCTTCACAGATAGAAGTTAGTTTTCTCAAGCCACAGACAGACGCACTCAGCAGCACCATATCGTCCGCGTAGCTGATATTGTTTAAACTGACTCCGTCTATATAACAACCGACCCTGGTACCGCTGAGCTCGTCTATCAGCTCATTTATATATAGATTAAAGAGGGTGGGCGAGCTCAAACCCCCCTGTCTCACCCCACACTCCAATCCATATGGCCTTGAGAGAATACCATCCCATCTTACACTGTTGACCTGGTTTCCATACCAATATTTAAAAATATTTATGAGTTGTGTTGGTAATCCGACTTTCTCAAGTTTTCTCCATAACAAGTCGTAGGAAACCAGGTCAAAAGCCTTCGAGAGGTCTAAGAAACACGCAAATACAGGCGTTTTACGCTTCGTATAGTATGTAATAGCGTGCTTAACACACAGTATAGCGCTCTCTGTGGACAAACCTGGTCTGAAACCAAATTGGTTATCGTGTGGTGTTATATATCTATTCAGCTGTGTATTAAGCACGCTATCGAATACCTTCGAGATCACAGTTGCCAACGATATGGGCCTATAATTGTTCCTATCTGACAAGTCACCCGTTTTGTTTTTTGCTATGGGTACAACTACTGTACGCATCATATCTCCCGGCATATAACTATGACTCAAACAAAAGTTAAACAACATGTATAGTACACGAGGGAGATGTGTACCCGCGAACTTAAGATGCTCGACGCTGAGCCCGTCGTGGCCAGGAGATTTACCTCTAGACATTGATTTAATAACACGGTCTATGTCTCTGACTGTGAAGATTACTTCCCTTTCCACTCCGGGCTCAACTTCCAGCATCGAGTGTGAGGGCCCAAGAGGTGACTTAATACCAAAGTGATCTACAAATAGATTGGCTAATTTTCTCAGGGTCGCTCACACCACCAACGCTCACAGGAAGGCTTGGCTTGCTTTGCAAATTATTTGTGTGTTTCCAAAAAGAACGGAAATCGTTTTTAGAATGGTGAGAAGCCAAGATATCCATTTTAATTTGATCTTCATGATTCTGGCACCATCTCAAACGCGATTTGAAAATTTTTCGATATTCACACATTTCTTCATAAATATTACCAGTAGTAGGTTTACCGTACCATGTCCAGCAATAAAACTTCTGCCTAGCCTCCCTGTGTGCCTCAGCCACATGTTTGTTCCAACCAACTACAATCTTTCCCTTTGGTTTAGCAGTCCTACGTCCAACCTTAGAGGATGCCGAGAGGGCAGCCACAACGTCTTGATAAAACTTATCAATAATACTTTTGTGGTTGCTATCATTACACATTTTATCGCTACAGTTATTAAATTCGCTCGGGAAGTCAATTAGTTTTAGTCTCTTATGGCATTCCTTGCGATAATTGTCAATTTGTTCAGGTGACCTTTCCCCCCAAATGACACCACTTTGACAAATGTTTTTAGGTATTGATAAGGGCAAAATAACATTCAGATTACATTCTAAAACTAGTGGAAGGTGGTCTGACCAAAATACATCATAGACAACGTTTACGTTCCGTACAGTGTTTACTGCCGCTTTAGTCACCAAGCAGTGGTCGAGCCATGATGTCGTTCCATGCACATCACTTACAAAAGTGTATGTGTTAGATGTTATACCTAATATCTCAATGTCAATGCACGACCACTCCTGATCTGTACAAAAGTTCATTAACTCGTAATAAAATGGCTTATAAGGATGAGCATTGTAGTCTCCCAACATGTAAACACAGTCAATGTTGCAACTATCAACAATAGCACTCACCGAGCCGAATAAATCCGTACAATCCACTAGGTTCACTGCTTCATCAGTTGGCATGTACACGCACATCACTAAAAACGATTTCTCATTTAGCACTACTTTTATCGCACAAATACGTGGGTTGTTACATTCGATAACGGTCACATTGCTGAAGACACTATGCCGCCAGAGAAGCGCTATACCTCCGAACGGCCTCCCCCGCCGTACGCCGGTTCGCGCGTCCATCGCCGACACTCCAGTAACGCTGAACTCCGTGCTTATTGAGTTAAGAAACGGAATCTCCTCCGTATATAGCCACGTCTCCTGTAACGCTATGATATCACACGATCTGCACAGGCCACGTATATTGTCTATAGAACGTTTAACGTTTTTACAATTAAATGTAACAAATTTAAATATATTTTCATTTGCCATTGAATGTCATAGTGGAGCCGGCTTTGTTTACAATATTTTCCCGCCTTACTTTGAAATGAACAAAACGACGAAAAATTATTCCTTGCGGCCATATTTTCTCGTCCAAGAAAAGTGAAAGCTTGTTCTGTCCTACGAAGAACTTGTATGCGTTGTAATCACAATCACGCCTAATAGATATTTTTTCTAGCTTCACTGTTTCCCGAGTCATTTTAGAAATGTATCGTACGATGTCCGATTCGGATGTGTTTTTATGGACGTTCGTAATAAAAAGGGGTATTTTTCTTTCCGCCGCTCTGAACATTTCTTCAACTTCGACCACTAGTGTCCCTTTTTTCCCTTCAATACGATTTTTCGATTTTTTCCCCTTATTTTGAACAGTTTTCCACTCGTTATCAGACTTTACGGCTGCTGCGTACGAGTCGTTACCGGTTTTGCTATTTAAGCGGCCGGAGTCAATCATATGATCGGTCGACCGCCCAGCTGGTACATTCAATGACTCATTATTTCTCGCGTTATCGGTGTCGCACACATTTGTAGGGGCCGTGTCGGCCGTCCGACAGACCGTTGTTTCCGCAATTGGTTCGCTGCTACCCTCATTGTAATTATTATCCAATTGTTGATTTTCCGAAGTGTTATCAATATTATTCAAAGTTGAAGTTTCACAGTTCGACTTGTATGGAGATTCAATTACACTGTTTTCATCAAAAAGTGACAGTCCTATAGGGCCACTGTCCAGATACGCCGCGCCTCTCTTCATATTAACTTTTACTGCCGAAAACGGGGGTGATCTGGTATTCATGTTAAAACACTCTTTCTTTATATCTTCCAGTTGTTCAATAGTGGCATATGATGATTTTATAGTTTTTATGTCCTCCTGTACCAGCAATAAATCCTTTAATAGCTTGGACACATCTAGATGGTCAAAGGTTATGGGTGGCAGCTTCTCAAGTTCACGAGCTACGAACACTGGAAGTTTATCAGGTTCCGTGACTTTAAAAAAATTAAGTATGTCGTATAATACACGATCTTCCTTATTTTTCCCTTTCCTGTCGATTTTTCTTAACTCGTTGGAAGACACTGATTCAAATAATAACGTATGAGACTTCTGTATTTGTTCGGTCGTATAGGTCGACGTACATATTTTCACCAGACTTCCTTCGTCACATATTGAAATTTTGTTTTGTACGTAACACAAAAGTTCGTCAATAACCATGTTACAACTATTGCACTTCACAGTACACGACATTTTTGCGGATAGCGAAACCTCGCAATCGGTGACACGCACTGCACGGAGGGATGCGCGCGCGCGACTGCGATTTATGCGATTATTCCGATGTCGCTGTCGGATGGTTGCAGCTGTAGTGTAGGTGTACTCGAAGGTAACGATCACCAATTCTTGACCGACGCAGTTTTGGTTTTCTTCCGTGAGTGTCAGCAAAGGTGGTTTGAATCCGAAGTCCTCTGCGTTGTTCACCCGGAGAAAAAATGCCTCACAAGCGTATCGAAGTCTTGAATATGTGGCGATGACCTCTAGCTGACCGTTGATGACTTGCCCGTATTTTCAAATCTGACCGTTTTTGACGGATCGAAGGCCATATGATGGGGCCAGTGCCCTTTCTATATTAATAAGAGAAAAGGGAATCCTGTCCTTGTTGTGAATAAAAGACGAGTGGACTGTAAACTCTGTACTGTGGTTAAAATCAGATTATGGAAAATAAGTACAAATCGCGCCCGACAATGACGACGGTGAAGTAGGTAATAATTGTATGCGCGCGGGAGCCAGAATCTCGCTCGTGGCTCGTCGTTCGTCTACGCCGTGTGTTCCCCGCGCCCCTCCTTGGCGGGCCCGGAACCGGTCGCCGCGGTGCTGTGCTCGGCAGCGGCCTCGTCTTCACCATTGATATTAACGGCGCCCAAAATTATAGTTAGTCCATAGATGACTGAGCCACGCGAATCCACATAACCCCTTTGCTCTACCGACTAAAATTTTCAGGGGGTAAATACCATCAATACCCCGGGGGAAAAAATTTTCATTACAAGTTATCAGTATCAGTGAAAGTTTTCAATTATTAAAAATACAAGTGAAATCAGTTATCATTATCAGTGACCTTTTCATCATAATATGAATTTTTATAAAAAAATAATCATACCGTTTAAACTGTGATCTTCTGAATCAGTGACTAAGTGAAAACTATATTTTTTTCTGGATTTGTCTTTTGCCTGTGCGCCCCAAGGCTGCACGGCAGAGGCTATACTACGCACCAGTATCAGTCATCATCGTGAGCAGAAAAATCGTAACTGAATTACGAATTCCAGTTACCATCAGCAGTTATCAGTAAGCTTGTTCCTTTTTAGGGTTCCGTAGCCAAAATGGCAAAAAACGGAACCCTTATAGATTCGTCATGTCTGTCTGTCTGTCCGTCTGTCTGTCTGTCCGTCTGTCTGTCCGTCAGTATGTCACAGCCACTTTATTCCGAATTAAAACTACATAGTTGAAACTTGGTAGGTAGATGTATCCTGTGAACCACTTTACGATTTCCTCACAAAAATAAAAAAATAAAAGATTACGGGGGGGGGGGGGGGGCACCCCATACATGAAACTGAAACAGAAAATATTTTTTTTCATCGAACCAATACTTGCAGGGTGTTTATAGACAGGTCTTTAAAAATGACATTGAAGTTCCTAAAACAATTTTTTCACAAAGTCAACCGTTTGAAAGATATATACTGCCAAAGTGGTAAAATGTGTGTCCCCTCCCCTTTAACTTTTAAAGTAAGAGAGTGAAAAATCTAAAAAAAATATATGCTATATATTTTAGTAATCACTTTCAACGAAAATTTGATTGCGTTCAATGTACAATCTACAAGATACAGTAAAAAGTTTTCGAAATATAGTACATTTTCTAAAACCGCAAATATAACTTTGTCGTTCATACAAACACTGTGAAAAACAAAGTTATTTTTTCAGGTGAAAAATGATAGCGGTATTAAAATATGGTATGGTATAATATGTTTTCTGCTTCCGGTTGTCAAACAGTGAACATCACTTCTAACACTATTACAATTTTTAAATAATTAGTGGTGTAAATATTCGCTGCAACACAAATCACTGCGTTGGATTGAGGACATTAGTGGTATGGCTTTGTGAATAATATATTATTGCATCCGATATCAAGAAACATCAGATAAAATCACAGAAATATTTTTGATGCCTCGTCTTTTGAGGTTAGATTTTGTTCCTAAGCGATTTGTCAACTGTCATGAACTGTCACGATTAAACGTCATTGTCAGTCATTCGCACAGACTACTAAAGCCACGCTACGTTCTGAAACAGTCATCAGTGCTACTGATAAGTGTTGCCACTGTGAAATAAATTACCCCATAAAGTGGAAATTCCTTAGGAAAGGGGTCTAGACTGTTAAAAGAAAAATAATTTAAAGAATAAATATTTGTTATAAATAATACATAAGAATAAAAGTTAATTATATTATCTAAGCAAAGATGCTCTGCCACGGCTGCAAATCTATTATAAAGGACAACAATTTTTTGAAATGCAACTCTTGCAAATCGGAATACTGTTTCGTATGCCTTAATCTAACGAAGGACTCGTGCAAAGAACTCACTAAGGAACAAATTAAATCACTGTGTTGTCCTTATTGCAAGAACGTGACTAGACGAACTAACAGCGATAATACCCCTTGCCGCCAGCGCCGCCAGGCGCAATTGCTGAATGAGTCCATGAACGTCTCTCCTGGTACTACGTCTCATGTCACTGGTACGTGCCCTGCTATTGGCGACTCTTCTGGATCTAACGTAGTGAACGAGCCCGTTTCTATGGATAGCATTGGTAAACTTTTTGACCTAAAGATGGCTCCCGACTCACCAATTATGACCAATCTGAGGTCCGCGCTTAATAAAGACATTGAAAAAATGGTGGCTGCTCACGTGAACCGAGCTATTGATAATTTGAAGAGTGAATTCTCCTCGACGACTGATTTTCTATGCGCAGAACAAAAGGATTTAAGGTCGGAAATTAACGAAAAGAATGTTATTATTAAGCAAGTACAATCTGAACTTTCTAAAACGCAACTATCTCTAGCCAAGCTTCAGTCTAGATTATTAACTATTGAGAAGATCTCTCGTGACTTGAATCTGGAAATTCACGAAGTACCTGAGAGTAAAAACGAAAATTTAATGGCTGTATTCAAAAAACTCTGCGACTGTCTTAAAGTGGATATCTCCGAGAGTGAAGTGAAAGCTTGCAGACGTGTTGCCAAAATGGACGCATCCTCAAAGAGACCACGCAATATACTCGTCACTCTTTCATCACAGCGTCTCCGTGACGCATATAAGCAAAATCTAACTCTCGAGTTTTGATGGTGATCCCTGATTGGTCAAGAAACTCAGTAGTTAGGTTTTGCGCGCATACTCTAACTCCCCAGTTTTGAGCTAATTTCGATAGTGATCTCTGATTGGTCAAAAAACTCAGTAGTTAGGTTTTGCGCGCAAACTCTAACTACTGAGTGCGCATCCACCAATGAGCGCGCTTCTAGTTGTCAATTGTCTTTGAACACGACTGTGGTAGCATATTTTATTTTTGAAAAATGATTTCTATACATCCAAGTTTTTGCGAATATAATCCAGTAAACTCAGATCTGAATGCAAAAGTTTTTTTTCTGCTAAACTAAATATTCCTTACCTATAAACTAAGCTAACCTAGGCAACATAATTTAATCGAAAAAAATATGTTTAGGCTATGTTACAACGGATAAATTGGTCATATTTACCAACAAAAAAGGAGTCATTTTCAATGTATTTTAAGATAATTTTAATTATTCATAAGAACAATCAAATCAATTCATATTATTGGTGATTTTTTCTCAAACACAGAGAACCACATAACTTCAGTCATTTAAATTGTTTATCAGTTGCTGGATATTACGGCTATACACCGTTATTTTTAAAAGTACATATATCTAAAAATTAAAGGGGGTGTTCAGACCACGTTAATGAACAACTTTTACTATGGGGCCAACCACGAAATCGCGAAAAAAAAATCAGCTGTTCCATACATTATAGTCCAGTCGATAAGTTGTACTTTTCTATGGAACAGCTGATTTTTTTTTCGCGATTTCGTGGTTGGCCTCATAGTAAAAGTTGTTCATTAACGTGGTCTGAACACCCCTTTTAATTTTTAGATATACTTTTAAAAATAACGGTTATATAGCCGTAATATCCAGCAACTGATAAACAATTTAAATCACTGAAGTTATGTGGTTCTCAGTGTTTGAGAAAAAATCACCAATTTCATAGGTAAGGATCCAATATTATAATTTGGAGAACTGTAGCATATGGATACAAGAATTTTGAATAAAATTGACCAACTGGATTGTCCAGAAAACCAAACCTGCGTCGCAACAAATAATAATTGCTATTTCTTATTTGTCTTTTATAGTTGCGCTACTTTTGCGTTCAGATCTGGGTTTACTGGATTATATTCGCAAAAAATTGCAACATTAGAAGTAATTTTTCAAAAAAAAATACGCTACTACAGTAATGTTAAAATTTTGAAGCACGCTCATTGGTGGATGCGCACTCAGTAGTTAGAGTTTGCGGGCAAAACCTAACTACTGAGTTTTTTGACCAATCAGAGATCACTATCGAAACTAGCACGAAACTGGGGAGTTAGAGTTTGCGCGCAAAATCTAACTACTGAGTTTCTTGACCAATCAGAGATCACCATCAAAACTCGAGAGTTAGATTTTGCTTATATGCCTCCGTGACCTTATTCTATCGTCAGTCACTCGCTTTAATAAAACTCATCCTAAAGAAAAACTTGCCTCAACCCACATTGGTTTTACGGGCGAGACTCAAAGGATTTACTTGGCTGAACACCTATCTCCTGAAGCAAAAGAAGTGCACAATGCAGCGAGAAAGTTCTGTAAAGAAAAGAATTATAAGTTTGTCTGGGTGCGCTTCGGACAAATTTACATTCGTAAAAATGAAAATAGCCCCCCTCTACATGTTAAAAACTTGGACTATCTTAGTAAACTTGTGTAATCCAGATATCTTTTTATGTGTGTAATTATTGTCTAAATATTAATTGCTTATTATGTTTCCCGCAAGTTATCGCTAATGATTAGTATATTTTATCAAAATGTTAACAGAATCCGCACTAAATTATCACAATTCTATTTGAACTTACTTAATAGCGATTATGACCTGGTATGCCTAACGGAAACAAATCTCAATCATAGTGTTTTTGATGGAGAATTTGTAGATCCTCGCTATAATGTCTTTAGGCGAGATCGTGTTGATAGTATTTCTTCTAAGCGTGAAGGTGGAGGAGCTTTAATTGCAATTAAAAAATCTTTTCAAGTCATTCGACAAGCATCTTGGGATAGTGGTCTGGAGGATATCTGGATCACTATAATACCGGAAAATTCTAAAACTCCCAATCTTAATGTCTGTGTTTGCTATCTTCCCCCAGATTTAAGTTGTTCATATTTGGATAATTTCTATTCTAACTGTCAAAAAGTAATATTAACTAATTGCTCTGATGAACACTGCCTGATCATTGGGGATTTCAATAACCCCGATTTCTGTAACGATTCATTTAATACTGCCGAGCCATCGAGGACCTTCAATAAAAAATTAACTCTTTTGCACGAATTTCTTTCAGTATGTCACTTATACCAAAGTAATAACATCACCAACGACAACGACCGTACTCTTGATTTAGTAATTTCGACAGTCGAAACACTGACGGTCGAAAAAGCTGAACCGCTTTCTTTAGCAGATAAGCACCACCCTGCCTTACAGTTAGAATTTCCAACATTATTTAAATCCGTAAAATGCTTAAATAAACTTAAGAATAAGCGACTGAACTTTTCTAGGTGTAATTATCAAGATGTACGTCATGAGCTAAGTAAAATAGACTGGCATGACACTTTATCAAGTCCTGACATTGACGAATGTACCGATATTTTTTATGAGAGACTTTTTGAGATAATTAACAAACATACACCTTTTATGAGTACAAAATCTCATAAGTATCCGATTTGGTACACCAAATCTCTGATAAAGTGTAATGAAGAAAAAAATAAATACCATACACTGTATAAAAAAAAGCAACAACCCCAGAGACTATGATGCATTTTCATGTTTACGTGAAAGATTTAAGAAAATGGCCGATAAGTGTTATAAGAATTATATTGCTTCAATCGAGGAATCCATGGATACAAATATTAAACTATTTTGGACATTTGTGAAAAATAGAAAAGGTCATGTCTCTTTACCGCATCTGATGAAATTTGGTGACTCCTCAGCTTCTAACGGGCAGGACATTTGCGAACTGTTTTCTACCTACTTTGGTTCGGTTTTTGAGACTGATACATCATCATCTTCCCCTCAACGCGTCGATACTCAAGAAGACAGAGGTACTAACTCACTGTCTCGTATCTCTGTAAGTGAAAGTGACATAATAGGGAAAATTAAACAAACCGATAACAAAAAAGGTCCTGGACCCGATCTACTACCTCCATCTTTTATTAAACTATGTGCTAAAGAGCTAAGTATTCCCCTATGCATTATATCCAATCAATCTCTCGACTCAGGCACATTCCCTAAGCGATGGAAAACTGCACACATAATTCCTATCTTTAAAAATGGGGACAAATCTCGATGTGAAAACTATAGACCAATAAGTATTTTATCCTGTTTCGCTAAATTATTTGAATCTTTGGTCTACAGTCATTTATACAACCATATCAAACCTTTACTCTCTGACAAACAACATGGCTTTGTTAAGGGCAGATCGACCGTCACCAATCTCTTAGAATACAAGAACTACCTTTGCCAGACTTTTGCTAGAAGCGGTCAGGTTGATTCCATCTACACAGATTTCTCAAAAGCCTTTGATAAAGTTAATCACAGATTGCTTTGTAACAAACTCGCTTCTTACGGTATTCATGGCAGCCTACTTCGCTGGATAACTTCTTATCTCAATCAAAGGAGTCAGTTGGTGGCTCTAAAAGGTTTTACCTCATCTCCAATACAGGTGACGTCTGGGGTGCCTCAAGGCTCACACCTGGGGCCTCTTTTATTTGTTATTTTCATTGACGATCTTGTGAAACAATTGTCCTGCGAAGCTTTGTTATACGCCGATGATTTGAAAATTTTTAATACTATATCTTCTTATGACGACTGCGATGCTTTGCAAAAAGATTTGTATACTGTCTCTAAATGGTGTAAATCGAACCATATGTATCTCAACATTAGCAAATGCTTTATAATAACATTTAGTAACAAGCGTAACAGGATCATCAGGGATTATTCGATTGACGGTCGGGTTCTTACAAGATCAACTATTGCTAAAGATCTAGGAATTCTATTTGACGAAAAACTTTCATTTCGAGAACACTATCAGTATATCACCACAAGGGCTAACCAACTCCTTGGATTTGTTTTTAGATCTACTAAGGGTTTTAAAAATCCTCGTTCCCTGCTGTACCTCTTTAACAGTCTTGTCCGAAGCGTCTTGGAGTATGGTAGCCCTATTTGGTCACCTTACTACAAAGTACATACTGATGAAATTGAGAAGGTGCAGAGAAAGTGTCTGAAATTGCTGTGTTACCGTCAACAGCTTGGACGTGTTATTTGCAGTTACGAGGAAAGACTAGTCAAATTCAATGTTCAAAAACTTGAAGTACGTCGAATGTATCTCGATTTTATCTATCTCTATAAAATTATCCACTCTTTTATAGATGCCCCTGATTTACTATCTCAACTAACATTCAATATCAAATACAGCGCGCGTAGGTATAATAAAACGAATCTGTTTGTCTTACAAACTTACAAAAATAATATTTCCTATTACAATCCTCTGGTCAGGATGGCTCGCCAGTATAACGATTTGGCAAAGGTTAACTCTCAACTTGATATATTCACTCCTAAACTTATATCTTATATTAAAACACTAAAGGATATCCTCTATTTCACACCAAATAGGGCTGACTCAGCTTAGGCGCTGAGTTTGTGCAGTTACACTTATAATATATTGTCTTTGTTAATTTTACATATCTAATATAATTCATTTGATATCACTAAATTTGTATTGTACACATTTGTCTGGATTGCAATTCAGTTAAGAACTTCAATGTACTTGTTGATATTAATTTGTAATAATTGTAATCTGTGTTGTGTAATAAACAAATAAAATAAAATAAATGTAACTATGGAACCCTACTGCGCGTGGCCCAACACGCACTTGGGCGGTTTTTTTATTACTAACTTATTAAGATAGAAGCCGTAATCAGCCGCCTAGCAGAAATTCTGGAAATCATCAAGCAAGTTAAATCAAACTTTAGTAAGGACTCCGAGAGCAGGAAGACACCTGACTACATCAAGAGACGCATAGACACGCTAGAAAACGTCTGGGGAGAGTTTGATCAGAACCATAATCTACTTTTAGAGAGTAAATATTCAAGAGATGACGAATACTTTGCAGGAAACGTTTATGAAAAGACTTTGAAAATATACCAGGATACTTATCATGCACTATCTTTATACAGACAACAACCATCCACCGAGCTTAAAATAACACCAAGAAGCAACCCGCTGCAAGATTTGTTATCTAAGCAGAAAACTAACTTCAGAGCATTTAAACGACTACTGAGCGGAATAAACCTTGACCTGTTAAGAGAAAAATGGGAGATCGAGGATGAGTTGCGTAATCTTCAATAAAAATGGAATGCTATCGACGTCCTGCATTTAGATATTGACAACGTCACCCAAGGATGCAATGGTGATTATGACATCGAGTTGAACGAACATGAGAGACTTTTCAAGGACATCAAACGAAAATTAAATCAGAAATTATCATCTCCGAGTCACCTCCAGCAATCAACACCACGCTTAGAAATTCCAATTTTCGCCGGAAGCTACGTGCAATGGCCCATATTTTTTGATTTATATTCGGCTGCTATCCACACTAACAATATGTTGACAAAATCACTGAAAATGCAGCACTTAAAGGGAAAAGTAAAAGGAGAAGCGGAAAGACTCATTCAGCATTTACATATTTCAGAGGAAAATTATGATACTGCTTGGAAAATACTTGTGCATCGTTACAATAACCCTCAGCTTATTTTCACAAAACATATAGTGATCCTGCTAAATCAGCCAAATGTACAACAACAGACAGCATCAGATATCAAGCGGTTGCATGACGACACTGAAGAATGCATTCATGCCATCCACAACCTGGGAGTGGACGCCAATTCGTGGGATCCGCTCATCGTACTGTAGTAGCCGTATTCACAGTTGCACCGTAACTTACCGTTACGCTCTGCAACATGACGTATGTCGCTGATGACCTACTAATTAGTCTAATTAAATAAATTGTAATAAGCTATAAACGCTCTCTTGTATTGTAACATCGGTCAATACAACATGTTAGCACAATCCACTGGTTTTACTTGAAGCATCCCCAAACGCCAACACTTCATCTTATCCCATGGCGATCCTGCATTCAAGAACTTGGACTTTTGGAAAATGAAAATAAAATATTATATCATGAAGATCCAAAATAGAAGAATTACATTACTCGAAGAAAGAAGTTTAGATATGAAAATTCAAAAATAAGAAGATACTTACACAATTTTGAAGACAATTTATTTAACTAAACTAATTAGTAGGTCATCAGCGACATACGTCATGTTGCAGAGCGTAACGGTAAGTTACGGTGCAACTGTGAATACGGCTACTACAGTACATTTGGTATCAAAAAAGCTTGACCCTGAAACTTTTTGTGAGTATATGAGAGGAAAGGAGGCTCGTGAGTCACTAAGGGAGCTTCTAACTTTGACAGAATTTATGAATTTTATTGAAGGAAACTTCATTGCTCTCGAACCTGTCACTAGAAGGGAAAAAGAGACACCGAAGCCCGTTCAACAGCAGCATATCAGAAGATTTCATCAAAATCAAGAAAATTCATTCAAAAGAAGCACTTTCTATCCTAATCAGCAGAAACCTCAACTATCATCATATCATAAGAAATTTGGCGCTCAAAATTATCAGTCAAACGTAGCATACACGCGCCGTTGCCCACTTTGTAACCAGGGGCATGATTTTTTTTTATTTCAATGCGACAATTTCAATTCAATGACTCCAGACGCTAAAATAACTACAATTACGAAACTAAAAGTATGCAAAAATTGTTTTTATCATCATTTTAATAATTTGTGCATTTCACTCAAATGATGCAAACATTGCAACGGTGAGCATAATACAAAACTTCATGACGCTTTTTCGCAATCATCGACGGAAACAGCATCGAGTTCGAAGACCGGTACAAAACCGACAGCTGTAAATGTCAAATTAGCAAATACGCCACAGAAACAATTTAATGCGAATCACGTAGCCCAAAATGATGAAGAAGTTTTATTAAGAACGATCTTAGTTCAGATAAAATCCAGCGATGGTTGCTATTTTACACTGCGTGCATTACTAGGTTAGGTCACAGATATCATCAATTACAGAAAGAGCAGCACAGATGTTACAATTACCCAGAAACAAATATCATGCATCAATTTCGGGGATCGGACACGATTCTAAGTAAAGTAAAGGAGTAGTTTTATTAGAATGCAAATCAATTTATAATGACTATGACTTTTCTACGCAGGCGTAAGTTATATCATCTCTTATCTACAACTTACCTAATATATCATTTAATAAACAATCATGGCAGCATCTCCAAAATATTAATTTGGCAGACCCAGAACACAACCTTTCGAAACCTATTGACCTTTTGTTAGATGCAAGTGTGTATTCTGAGATTATAATGAACGGCCTCATCAAAGGCGAGTCCCATGCACCCATTGCTCAGCAGACCAGGTAAGGCTGGATACTATCAGGAAACATCCGTACCTTGCACTGCAATGTGGTCGTAAAATAATTATCAGATTTATCAAGATATTGGGAAGTCGAAGATATCAGTACCGGAGTCTCAAAGTTATCAAATGATGATCAGTATTGCGAAGATTTTTATAAAGCCACTACGGTTCGCTTAGAAAATGGTAGATACCAAGTCAGTTTGCCAATGAAGAAAGACTATGAAAATCAGTTGGGGAGCTCGAAACCAAAAGCGTTTGCCCAATTTAAGCAACTGGAACGTAAAGTAAAATGTCAAGCAAACCAGCTTTTGCAGCGAGCTACTTATATATATATATATATATATAAAGTTTTTTTTTTTTTTTTTTTTTTTTTTTTTTTTTTTTTTTTTATCAAAAGTTTCGTTGTTTATAATGAATAAATACTGAAGAAATAAAGCTGGTCTAAGTTAGGTTAGTGTGGGTTGGACAGTGTTGGAAGTTGTTAGGTTAGGTTAGGTTGGGGTGCGTGGTCGGATAACCTCCTCGTGTGCCCGACTACTGTTTGTCCCAGTGCATCCGTGGACTGGGAAAGACAGTGGGAGGGCCGGTGCACCCTGGGCGTTTCTGTAAAAGACTCTTTTGAGCTTCTTTTACAGCTGGCGGCTAATAATCCGACACCGAGGGACCAGGGATGAGCGCAGGTGGCGCTTACCCTGAACCTCGTTCGAACGACTGCGGAGGTCTAAGAGAGACTACGTGTCTATGTTTAACATGGAGACGGAAATCTTTCAGATAGTACGCGCGAGACGAGAGCGAACGTCTCTTCGGAGATGATTGCTCGCAGACCGTGGGCCTTACAGGCTAGCGTGTCGGAGACGAAAGCCTATTTTGGTTGTACGTCTTGGGGACTAAGAGAGCGCGGGTGGCGCATCCCCTAGAACCCTTTCGAATGATTGCCGAGGTCTAAGAGGGACTACGTGTCTATGTTTAACATGGAGACGGAAACCTTTCAGATAGTACGCACGAGACGAGAGCGAAAGTCTCTTCGGAGATGATTGCTCGCAGACCGTGGGCCTTACGGGCTAGCGTGTTGAAGACGAAAAGCCTTATCTGGTTGCACGTCTTGGGGACTAGGGGAAAGCGCGGTTGGCGCATCCCCTAGAATCCTTTTGAACGATTGCGGAGGTCTAAGAGGGACTACGTGTCTATGTTTAACATGGAGACGAAAACCTTTCAGATAGTACGCACGAGACGAGAGCGAAAGTCTCTTCGGAGATGATTGCTCGCAGACCGTGGGCCTTATGGGCTAGCGTGTCGAAGACGAAAAGCCTTATCTGGTTGTACGTCTTGGGGACTAGGGGAAAGCGCGGGTGGCGCATCCCCTAGAACCCTTTCGAACGATTGCGGAGGTCTAAGAGGGAGTATGCTTCTATGTTTACATGGAGGCGGAAACCATTTTGACAGTACGCGAGAGGGGAGCGAAAGTCTCTTCGGAGGTGGCCGCTCGAAAAGAGTGGGTTTTAGGACAGTGCAGATGGCATGTAGTACTAAACCCACTGAGGGAGCGGAAACCCAGGAGGATTGGTAATTTCATGATTACCGTATCCACTGGGTAGTACGCACCCGAGTGACTGAGGGAAAGCGCAGATGGCGCACTATTTTCCCTTGGAAGCTCACAACTCGAACGAATGCGGAGGTCTAAGAGGAAGTATGCTTCTATGTTTAACATGGAGACAGAAACCTTTCAGATAGTACGCACGAGACGAGAGCGAAAGTCTCTTCGGAGATGATTGCTCGCAGACCGTGGGCCTTATGGGCTAGCGTGTCGAAGACGAAAAGCCTTATCTGGTTGTACGTCTTGGGGACTAGGGGAAAGCGCGGGTGGCGCATCCCCTAGAACCCTTTCGAACGATTGCGGAGGTCTAAGAGGGAGTATGCTTCTATGTTTACATGGAGGCGGAAACCATTTTGACAGTACGCGAGAGGGGAGCGAAAGTCTCTTCGGAGGTGGCCGCTCGAAAAGAGTGGGTTTTAGGACAGTGCAGATGGCATGTAGTACTAAACCCACTGAGGGAGCGGAAACCCAGGAGGATTGGTAATTTCATGATTACCGTATCCACTGGGTAGTACGCACCCGAGTGACTGAGGGAAAGCGCAGATGGCGCACTATTTTCCCTTGGAAGCTCACAACTCGAACGAATGCGGAGGTCTAAGAGGAAGTATGCTTCTATGTTTAACATGGAGACAGAAACCTTTCAGATAGTACGCACGAGACGAGAGCGAAAGTCTCTTCGGAGATGATTGCTCGCAGACCGTGGGCCTTACGGGCTAGCGTGTCAAAGACGAAAAGCCTTTTCTGGTTGTACGTCTTGGGGACTAGGGGAAAGCGCGGGTGGCGCATCCCCTAGAACCCTTTCGAACAATTGCGGAGGTCTAAGAGGGACTACGTGTCTATGTTTAACATGGAGACGGAAACCTTTCAGGTAGTACGCACGAGACGAGAGCGAAAGTCTCTTCGGAGATGATTGCTCGCAGACCGTGGGCCTTACGGGCTAGCGTGTCGAAGACGAAAAGCCTTTTCTGGTTGTACGTCTTGGGGTCTAGGGGAAAGCGCGGGTGGCGCATCCCCTAGAACCCTTTCGAACGATTGCGGAGGTCTAAGAGGGACTACGTGTCTATGTTTAACATGGAGACGGAAACCATTTAGACAGTACGCGTGAGGGGAGCGAAAGTCTCTTCGGAGGTGGCCGCTCAAAAGCAGTGGGTTTTAGGACAGTGCAGATGGCATGTAGTACTAAACCCACTGAGGGAGCGGAAACCCAGGAGGATTGGTAATTTTATGATTACCGTATCCACTGGGTAGTACGCACCCGAGTGACTGAGGGAAAGCGCAGATGGCGCACTATTTTCCCTTGGAAGCTCACAACTCGAACGAATGCGGAGGTCTAAGAGGGACTACGTGTCTATGTTTAACATGGAGGCGGAAACCATTTAGACAGTACGCGCGATGGGAGCGAAAGTCTCTTCGGAGGTGGCCGCTCGAAAACAGTGGGTTTTAGGACAGTGCAGATGGCATGTAGTACTAAACCCACTGTGGGAGCGGAAACCCAGGAGGATTGGTAATTTTATGATTATCGTATCCACCCGGGTAGTACGCACCCGAGTGACTGAGGGAAAGCGCAGATGGCGCACTATTTTCCCTTGGAAGCTCACAACTCGAACGAATGCGGAGATCTAAGCGGGAGTACGCGTCTTTGTTTTACAAAGAGGCGGAAACCACTTTGACAGTACGCGCAGAGGGAGCGAAAGTCCTTACAGGACGGACGCTCTGAGACAGTAAGCCTGAGGTGTGCGCAGGTGGTGCTTAATCCGAAGGCTTACGTGTCTCCATCGAATGCGGAAACTTGTAAGGGGTTACGCGTCCATGTTCACATGAATGCGGAGACCTTGCAGGCAGTACGCTGCTAGTGGGTCCTGAGCATGGGTTGGGAGGCCCTGCTCTGAGGTTTATGGACCCCAAGCTGGTTAGTGCGCTACTGTGCTGTGCGCTTCCTGGCGTTTGGGAGTAATCCCGCGGGATGGCAGAAGTAGTTTCTGCATCCCAAGGTGGGCTTGCTTCGGCGAGCAACCCACTGCCTTGGCCGCGAAAGTAATACCAAAAGTATTCTCGTAGCTAGGGCAGATATGGGCAGAGGGCACAGCGTGGGGTTTTTTAGTGGGTAGGCCCCCCCTTCCGGCCCCCCATCCAGCCCGCAGGGGCTGAGTGGGGGATCGGCTAGGCGGAAAGCGGTGTCGCTGGCGTTCAGTCGCTGGCGGCTTCCGTGGGAGAGTCCCACATAACTGCCGTCGCTCTCCCAAGCGACGGAGTACGCATAAGCACGCGTTTTTCCTCACGTTAAAAAAAAAAAAAAAAAAAAAAAAAAAAAAAAAAAAGGTTAGGTTAGGTTAGGTTAGGTTAGGTTAGGTTAGGTTAGGTTAGGTTAGGTTAGGTTAGGTTAGGTTAGGTTAGGTTAGGTTAGGTTAGGTTAGGTTAGGTTAGGTTAGGTTAGGTTAGGTTAGGTTAGGTTAGGTTAGGTTAGGTTAGGTTAGGTTAGGTTAGGTTAGGTTAGGTTAGGTTAGGTTAGGTTAGGTTAGGTTAGGTTAGGTTAGGTTAGGTTAGGTTAGGTTAGGTTAGGTTAGGTTAGGTTAGGTTAGGTTAGGTTAGGTTAGGTTAGGTTAGGTTAGGTTAGGTTAGGTTAGGTTAGGTTAGGTTAGGTTAGGTTAGGTTAGGTTAGGTTAGGTTAGGTTAGGTTGGG